>CAWUFW010008602.1:0-600000 GCA_963921515.1 Calotriton arnoldi | reverse complement strand
TTCATTCGCTTCAAATGAAACCTCAACCAGCGGGATTTCACCCTTAATTGATATAGTTATCCCCTGTGCACCTGAGATCAGCCATACTATCCGTTTACCCCTATCACACAAAGAGAACCCTTACCAAGGTGTTGTTGATGACATCTCACTGACCAACACCACAAAACAGCAGACAATTTACTCAGTGTCTTCTACATTGAGACAATCCATAGGTAAATATCTTGAGATCCTAGGCCACGATGGACCCGTTTACAAGTTCAGCTTTGGACAAAGTGCCACAATCATACATGGACTTTAACCATGTGGACTTTAACCACTTCACTCCGCTCAACAACACACAGCCATTTCAAAAACCGCAATCTTAAGCAAAAGCAGTAGCAAAACGCATCCCTATTAATACTTACACATCTTTGCTGCTACTTGTTGACTTTATCCAGAGCGATACTCCATCAGCACTTCATCTGTCCTTCTTTTTGCTCAACCAAATATTGTGAAATCTTTGGATTTGGGCAAAGGACTATTTTGGAACTCTAAAATCTCACTTCACTAGGCAGAACCATAGCTGTGCTATCAAGGTTTTGTTCCAAAGCAAGCGAGGTAAAATTTTATCATATGTTTACTCTCCTTATTACTCTAACCATACTTGGCTCTTTACGATTAGACAATCTGCAGCATTTCCATTTACAACAGAGGCAATGATCCTCTGATGAATCTTTCTCCGCCACGGGACCCGTTGTACATTGCAGCGCTGGCCCAACGAGGTGCTGCCGGATGATGAAGCATGACACCCCTCGGGTGTGTTAGGACTCTTGCCCTTGATGGATCAGATCCCCTGATCTGACTCCTCAGGTGCTCCCGACCTTTCCCCCATTTTTCTTCCTTAGTAACTGCATACCCTTGACTGTACTCATGCATTTGTGGGCGTGTATGCTGGACCTTCATTCGCACCCTGTCCCTCTCTTTATAGACTGAATCTAACATTTGCAAAATGCGCTTTAAGCTTTTCGTGTCTTTAATCAGTAAATGTGTTGTGTATTATGATTTTTTTAGATCTTGCATCATCAGAGCCATGCTAGTTCTCAGCTTTCTGGGCAGTACTCAGCAATTATCCACTTCCGCAGCCTTATATCGGTGGCACTGCCCCGGCCAGCACTGATAAGCCTGCCTGGCTGCCCCTGTGAGTTACCGGTACTCTCCTTAATAAAGGAGAAGTTCTAATACTCAAGGTGAAAAAAATTGAAAAGTGCAACTACTAAGTACTGTTGACTACCAGACCAATTAAAGCACATGAATGTATAAGATCTAGATAGTGCAGTTGTCTACAAACTGGTGCACAGCAGTGCCCTGCACAAGCGTACACATTCATGATAGATCCCAGGGAAGTAGACAGTTTTGGAACTTGATTTGCACTGCACACATTTTAGCTATGCTTTCCCTTTTATTCATCAGCATCTTGAAGCTGGTCCTAAAACAAATCTTATAAGATGACTGAAGTGATATTATCCGTGCATCGCTCATCAAAGGTGCGGAAGTAAATACAGGTACAAAAAAAGGCATTTGCACCAGAATTCCTCCTCTGCCCAAATCTAAATGAGGCTCTAACTGATTTTCGCACATTTACATTCATTTGCTATACATACGATAATGTTCTTCTGTGCCATGAATTAGTAAAATGTAGACTAAGCTCAAGAATACCCTATAACCCTCTGTCATAGTGTGAAAAATGCTTCAAATCCATCTTAAAACCACCAGCTGGAATATTTATAAAGCGGATTGTTACCAAACGGTGTCCTGGCGCTAACCGGTGATCGGACAGGGGACAGGTTTCTTACCAAAAGTCTGAACTGCACCAATTGTGGTGAAACAAATTATACCAAATGCTCTGCATGATCTGATGTTATTTTGTGCTGACAAAAAACAGTATCATTTTATTTATTTAACATGTATACATCATTTAGACTTTCAGAGTTTAATTCTTGAGGAGATGATTTAGAAATGCAATGCTAGGCTTAACCTGCAACTCATGGGTAAGTGTGACTCCATGTTGGAATTAAATACCGAGGTATATTATGGTAATGTTTGTATTATAATCTCATTTCTAAGAATAATTCCCAAGAGAAACAACGCCACTGTTGTTAGCAGAAGCTATTTAGCCATAGCTACTGTTGATATTTCAGATCTTTGTGAAGGAAGCTTGCATTGTTTTCGGTTCTGCCACACTGTTCTTGTTCTTTTTTTCAGGGATTTATTTGTGTCACCCTTTTTCAAACTCCACCAGCAGACACAGGTCAACATAATTTCTATGTCAGGACCAAAGGCGAGGATTATGCTTTTCTTTCTTCGCTTTAATTATCAAATTCACAAACAGCAGCCATTAACACTAAAGCAAAAAACTACATTTCCCATGACACCCGGGAAAATCAAAACAGTCAACTTCATTAGTCCTTTCATAGTGTTCATCCTCCAGTCTGTATAACATTCCTTGTCACTTCCTGTAATCCCTCTTTCTTCCCTGCTCGGCAGCTAGTTAAGTACCATTTCTGGTCGTTCTTTTACTGTTTCTGTTGTGACGCGCCGCGCTCACAAGCGGCTGCGTGTGTTTTTTGTGATATGACTCTTCTCTTCCTGAGCCCTTAATTTAGTCGCGGGAACGCTCGGCGCTCCTTACGCGACTTACTGCCAATCCGAGGCCGCGGTGTGGTCCTTCACCCACTAGAGGGCGCTGTGGGGGGTCCGCGACTCGCTGGTTACGTAGCGCGCGTCCCGTGAGGGATTCCTCAGTCGCGCTCCGTTAGCCTGCTGCTGCTCGCGTCCCCCAACTGCCTGTTACACCCAGTGTACCCGGGTCTGTATTAAAAACGTTCCTCTTCTCTGTTTGTACACCCGTCTGGGCCGGTAGTGGTGCGGCGCACCAGAGATGTGCTCAAATACACCCTGTGGCGAACTCTGAGCAGGGTAGGTAGCGCGCTGGGCTTCTGGCCTTGGCAAGGACACCACTTAACAGGCAGGCAATACCCCTTGCATTTCATGGGTGCTGGGTGTCCTGGGGCTTGTGCCTCTCAAAATTTGTGCTGCTGGCCCTCTAAATACTTACCTGAGTGACCCTCAGCCCGAAATATCCACGCACAGCGTGTATATGCTCTCCTAGGGGCGCCTCAGCCTTGGTAGTGTATAAACTTACCCCTAGTGACTTAACATGGAGCAGGACTACTATGAGGAGGAAGACTCTTTGGCCTATTTACAGTGGGATGATAACTTCTATGAAGCTATCGATACCTCCATTTACAGGGCTGTCAATGAATTGATGACGCCCATGGAGCAGAGGTTGGCCGATAAGATTGCGCAGGAATGCGCCAAGATGGCGCAGTCGGGCGCAGGCGCCTCTACAGCCCCCCCCCCAGGATAGGGACCCTGACCAGGACTCTAGGGACGCCCCCCCTCCCAAGAAGAAATGCGACACAGGGGTTGATAAGGACACCTTTGCGTGCCTTAGGAAGGCCTTTCTGGCTAAGACCTCGCAGATAGAGCCCCCACAAGAGCTCCCGCCCCCTGATTCTGTTCCCATTCAGCCAGACTTGCCAGCTCAGGAGGAGGAGTCCCCTGAGGAGTCAGACAAAGAAGCGGGTTCCTCGAGGTGTTGGCGGACATCAGGCCCTCCTGAGCCTCCTAAGACGAGTATGTCGGACATGTTGGACCCGGACGATATTGTCCACCCAAGGTCTGCTGAGTGGACCCCCACAGACAATGTTGCGCAGTATGTGGCGGCACGTCTCAGGAAACCTTTAGAGAACGAAGCCCGTAGTAGACTCAGGGCGGAGTGCCCTCGCCCCATGTTGGAGGGAAAGGTAGCACTTACGCCGGATATAGATGCTAAGATGGCCACGTTTTTAGCAAAGTTTATTAAAGATCCCAAAAAGGGGATAGATCGGCCCTGGCGAGCTTGCCAGGACAAGCTTTTGGATGCTATTGGTCCATGACCAAAATTTTTGACATGGCCGAAGAGGCCCGCATATCTGGCACCCTGATTGCCCCGGACATTCTCTCGGCATGGGCGCAGCGAGCCATTTGTTTCATGGGGAACGCAAACTGCGCCCTGCCGACAGAACGCCGGCGGTCCCTATTAATTAAGGTGGACCCCAAGTTAGGCGACTTGGCATCCTCGGAAGTGGGGGCAGTCGCGCAAGGGGGTTTATTTGGCGAACCTTTTGTCAAAGAGTTGGGCAAATTTGTCGTGACTTTTACGTCCCTCGACAAGGCCCAGACGAATATCAAGAGAGTGTTCCACCCTCGGGTTTTCCAAGGGGCCGGTCGTGACAGGGGTCGCACGCCCGGCCGCTTTGCATCTCAAAACCCCCATCCCTGGGGGCAAGGTTCTGGACGCGGGCAGTACCAGGCAAACCCATGCTTTAATGACTTCTACCCAACAAGGGGTCAACGTTTCAAGGGCAGCGCGGCTTCAAAGGCGGTAACCACAGAAGCTCCAACGATGAGTGTTTCGCCTTCAGCGCAGCTGCGGGTTGGGGCCAGGCTGGCACAGTTTCTCCCCGCTTGGAAGGAGATTACAGGGGACGCTAGGGTTCTCCAAACGGTGCGGGGTTTCCAAATAGAGTTCTACGGCTCCCCCGTCAGTTCGCCCGTCCTCAACCAATCTCCTTTTCCTCCGCCGATGCGGCAATGATAGACGAGGAGGTGGCGCATCTTCTATGCAAAGGGGCAATTTGTCACACAGAGGTTCATCCAGGGGGTTTCCTCAGCAATATCTTCTTGGTCAACAAGACCGATGGGGGTCAGAGACCGGTCATCAACCTCAAGAAGTTCAACGAGTGGCTCGTGTACTGCCACTTCAAGATGGAGGGTATCCGTCTCCTCAGGACGTGCTGCTCCCATGCGATTGGATGGTACGCCTTGACTTGAAGGATGCGTACCTGGTGGTTCCAATTTTCCCACCCCACCGGCGATTCCTGCAATTTCTCTTGCGCAAGCAGGCTTACGAGTTCCTGATGCTGCCCTTCGGCCTCTCGTCCGCCCCTTGGTGTTTCACCAAGGTCCTCAAGCTGGCGGTGGAGTTTTTGCACGCGCAAGGGATCCGGTTAATGGTTTACCTGGACGACATTCTTATCCTAGCGCAGTGTCCCTCAAGGTTGGGGGTGCACCTTCAGATGGCTGTGGAACTTCTTCAAGGCTTGGGTTTCGTGATCAACGAGCGGAAGTCGCTCCTGGTCCCAATGCAGAGAGCGGTATTTCTGGGGTTCGTCATAGACTCCACCTCCTCCTCTCTGAGTCTTCCCTCGCAGAAGATAGCGAAGATGCGACACGAGATTCGTCAAACCCTATCCAGGCTGTGAACTTCTCTGAGACAGATTGCGCGCCTTGTGGGTTTACTCTCGGCCTCGATCCAGGTGATTTTTCCCGGCCCGTTACACTATCGGGCACTGCAGCGCCTGAGGACGCATCATTTAAGGAGAGGTCTCACGTACTCCTAAGTAGTTCCTCTGACAGACTAGGTGAGAGAGGAGTTGGAGTGGTGGCTAGCACATATGGAGGCCTGGAACGGAAGAGCTATCTTCGGTTCCGTTCCCGACTTGGTGATAGAGTCGGACGCCAGCAGGGCAGGCTGGGGCGCTCGGTGTGGGGATTTCTCCATCGGCGGAAGTTGGTCTCCTCAAGAACAACGCCTGTATATAAACTGCCTGGAACTCTTGGCGGGGTCCTTTGCAGTCCGCTGCTGGACCAAGGATCGGATTCAGTCCTCGGTGCTTCTAAAGATGGACAATGTCTCAGCGGTGAGGTACATCAACCATCTGGGAGGCACCAAGTCTCGAGCCTTGGCGAACATGGCCAAGGAGTTCTGGAATTTCTGTCTAGACAACCAGGTCTTGGTGACGGCGGAGTATCTCCCGGGACGAGACAACCAGGTAGCGGACTGGCATTCCCGCTATCTGCGGGATGCCAGCGTCTGGAAGCTAGACCCGCAGGTTTATCTCCTGCTAGCAAATCGATGGGGCCCCTTCTCCATTGACATGTTTGCGTGCCGGCTCGACCATCAGCTCCAACAGTTCTTCAGTTGGAGACCCGATCCGCTGGCAGTGGCGACGGACGCATTCACCCTGATTGGAGTCAGGAGAACGGGTATGCATTGCCCCCGTTCTCAATGATCACGCGGACGGCGGCCCTGGTCCGCAGCCAGAAGGCAACAGTGGTTCTGGTAACACCGCTATGGAGGTCGCAAGTTTGGTTTCCGGTTCTTCTGGAACTTTCTTGGGCTTCTCCAACCTGACTCCCCCACTTTCCTCGCATTATGACGAATCCGGAGGGTGAGCCACACCATCTGGTAGAGGAGGGCTTGTTACACCTCATGACCTGGCGGATTACAGGCAAAGATGGAGACTCAAAGGCCTTTCGAGACACGCTGAACTCTTGCTCTCCAGAGCCTGGGCGGACAGCACGTCCAAACGTTACCGCTCCGCATGGACGCGATGGGTATGTTGGTGTATGCGAGGGGAAGTGGATCCCGTGGTTGCAGATTTGACCCACGTCCTCAATTATCTGGTGAGTTTAGGGGAAAAAGGCTTAGCCTACAGGTCGGTCAATACCGTCAGATCCGCCATTTCTGCGGGGCACGCTCCGGTTGATGGGGCACCACTAGGCGAGCACCCTTTTGTGTGCAAGCTACTGCGAGGGATCCGTTTGTATCTTCCCCCGGAACCCGGATACTCTGTCCTCTGGGACGTCAACTTGGTGTTAAATCTCCTCTTATCCTGGCAACCCAACCGTTTTCTATTGCGGAAAAAAATTTCGGCAAAGCTAGCTATGTTGCTGTGCCTCATTTCATGCAGGAGAGTCTCCGATGTCCGAGCCTTAGACATTACAGCAAGAGTTTTTTTCCCCGAACGGGGTAACGTTCTCAGTGAGTAGACGCACCAAGTCAAGCACCCGCACGATTTCTTACCCAGCTTTTGCGGATTCCCCGAAGCTCTGTGTGGTTCAATGCCTTAAAGCCTATGAGGAGGCTACGGAGGAAGTCCATCCACCAGGCGAAAGACGACTCCTGATAGCACTCAAAAAAACGTTCAAAGCTGTTTCCTCATCCACTATAGCCCGCTGGGTCAGATGGGTAATGCAGGAGCGGGCATTAAAACAAAGGCATTCGAGGCCCATTCAGCACGGGGGCGATGGCCTCCAAGGCCTTCAGTCTGGGCGCTCGTTTGGAAGATCTCATGAGAGCGGCAGACTGGTCCTCGGATTCCACCTTTAAGAGGTTTTATTTTAAACCTGTGCTGAATGTGGCCCAGGTGGTGGTGAGTAAGCTTTGATGGAGCATAATCCTCGCCTCCGGTCCTGACATAGAATAGAAATTTGCCTAGCCTACGAGAAGGTAAGTTTCAATTCTATTACGGACACGGAGGCGAGGATTATCCCTCCCAGCAACCAGGCTGGATGCAGACCCACCCGTATGGAAGTAAGTAACTTATCTTCGTGGTGATATGTTTATGGTACAGTTTTATAGCGTGACATTGCTTATATGATACTGTGCATATGTTTCTGATGTACCAGCTGAATGGTATTGCCAGTGCTGACGCATATTGTCTTTCCAGGTAACGAAGGATCAAAGCAAGATGCATAAAGGAGAGAACATCGTAACTCGTGCGAAGAAAGAGGGATGACAGGAAGTGACAAGGAATGTTATACAGCCTGGAGGATGAACACTATGAAAGGACTAATGAAGTTGACTGTTTTGATTTTCCCTGGTGTCATGGGAAATGTAGTTTTTTGCTTTAGTGTTAATGGCTGCTGTTTGTGAATTTGATAATTAAAGCGAAGAAAGAAAAGCATAATCCTCGCCTCCGTGTCCTTAATAGAATTGAAACTTACCTTCTCGTAGGCTAGGCAAATTTCTATTCCCTGTAAGATTCATGGCTCACAAATGGAAACAATTAATATGCAGAATGAAAGAGCATATATCGGTGTTTTTTCCAGTTTTTTTCATTTGTTAAATGTTTGATGTAAGTGGTTGCTGTTACGATCATTAAATGGATACATTTGGAAAAAAGCAAAGGTCACCTTGCTTATGCATCAACATAGAGGTAATTGACTGAAAAAAAAAATGGGTTTACTAATTTACCTAACCTGTCCCCGTTGCTTCAACGCATCTGACTGGAGAATTCATTCAATGTAGTATTCTAAACAGGTTTCATTACTAGTAAACTCGCACACACAGTGCGCTCGTCAAATCTCACCAACACAAACTCACACTGGTCTGTCTCTGTTGGATGGCATGCTCCATTACCTTTGCCTTCAATGTCAGGTCTGACATCTAGTGGCTATCAGAGGTAAACTGCCTTCTGAAAAAAAGCATCACTGTTAATCTGAACTCCCATGAAAGGATTTAATAGAAAGTGAATGTACCAAGTACACATTGTGAATGTATTTTACCGCACTCGCCTCTAGGTGCTGTGGCATTCTCTAAGTCCCCGTGCTGATCACTGTACAGTTTGTGTTTGTAATAGTTCTGTTTTTAGTTCTGTTCTACTGCTATCCACTGAATTTACTTAATGAAGTAATTGCTAAGGTAGCACATGAGAAGCTACGATTTGAAGTACATTAATATAGTTTTGATGTAAATGTTATGCCATACCACTATGTTGTGCCTGTGACTCAGCACAATTTTGTGTTGCTTATTTTGGAACTTAGTGATGTCAAAATATTGCAAAAGTATTTTGCTGCAGACAATAAAAATGAGAAGATGAGACCCTAGTATGAGCTCACACTCCCTAAAGGCGCGTAAACGAATTATTTACCCAGAGCACAGTTTAAAAAAAACCCTGTGGTTGCCGCTGTGTCTTTCTGAGCTGTGCTATCTGGAGCACATTCACTAACTGACAGAGCTAGCCTCAATTCAAGGAGCAGCTTGCGTTTTGGAGAGGAGTGCAGGGGCAACAATATCACAACAACCACAATAAAGAAGTTTTGGAATGGCATATTTTGATGACGTCGTTCCATCCCTTGCAGCACAACACAGACCTCAAAGAACAATGGGGAGAATAACATAACAGTACACCTGTTTCCATGGCGCACCACCCATTGCTCCCCCGCGGTCTACTCCCTGGTAGCACAAAAATGAGGTACACTGTGGGGTGGGGCCTGCGCTGATACATGCACTACAATAGCTTTTTAGGTCTGGTTTGAGAGCACAGCTTTCTGCAAGAGTCGCAGTTTCTAATTTACAGAGAGCGGACTTTGGGTCAACTTCCTTTAGTCATTGGCTACTATGTGTGACCCCTTTTGTCCATTGGTTTGAGACATTGTCAATCACACGTTAGCTATGCCCAGTAGAGTATCTTGCCATCATGATATTGGCCAATGGATGTATTATTCTACATCTTAGGAAGCAGTCCCTTCTGAATTCTTGAGGTACTATTTTACATAAGAAAAGTACACCTATTCATTACATGTTCAATTCTTTATCTCATATATTCAATGCAGGTGGAAAGAATATATATATTTTACTTTTTTACAATGTAGCAGGCTAAATGGTTTTAATAAGATTCAAGTGTGGGACATGACTTTATGATGGCTGTCCAATTTCTTTATTCGTATTTAGGTATCAGGACATCCTGACCTCAAAATGCCCATCAAGAAGTCACATGAGATCCGGGCTCTTGCTCAGTCCCATCCTCCTTTCGACCTTTGCTCATGGCTGTTCAAAACTCTACAACTGACGGTGTGGGCTAAGAACAAGGGCGCACTGGTGTAATATCAAGAAAATTCCCTTAACCCCTTCCCTGCGGGGGTAATTCCCCCACGGTGCGGGGGTCAGGGGGTGAGCGCGGCGCCGCGGTGCTCGTGACGAGACCAGCTCGTCATGAGTCATGGTGGAGCTGTGCTCATGACGAGCTGGTCTCGTCACGACCCCGCCCACTGATTAATTCGCCCGCACAGGCGGGGAATTAATCACGCGTGGGCGGAGCGGCGCCGTTATGACGAGACCAGCTCGTCATGAGCACAGCTCCACCGTGACTCATGACGAGCTGGTCTCGTCACGAGCACCGAAGGGGTTAACACATTTCCACGCTCAGCATTATGTGGTCTCACTACCCCTGGGCCATGTTAATGCAAAGTTCAACTTTTGAAGAAAAGGAGCGTGTAAAAGTCCATCTATAATATTCTTTCCAAAATTCAAAGAATAGTAAGCTTCATTCCATAACTCTTTTCAGTCCTCATTCAACAAATAATCACTTCGGAGTCTTGTGTTTCTTAATGTGGATCTAAATTTTAATCAATGATTGCTTTCCATTAGAAGTAGTTAACACAGACCAGCCAACGCGTTTTGTCCCTACAGACATCATCAAAGCTCAAAATCATGATCAGCGTCGAACAGATGGATTCTTGATGAGCAGCAGTTAGGAGGTCACGATGGAGAAGGTCTATGGACTGACAACACGAGATCCATGAGAATGAGGGATTACGCCTTTATGTGAATTGGGCTGCACCTTGACACATACAACTGAAGGAACAACAGAGTCTTCTGACTGAAGCGTGATTGGCAGCAATGTTACCACAGAGAATAGCACAGCATGAGAAAGTGTAGGTTAGGTTGTTCTCTGCAGGTTTTCTTTCATGACTGATGATAAAACTTTTGAAAAGTTACACTAACTCTGGTCACTGCTGTGCTGTTTTTCCAAAGTTTTCCTTTTAAAATAACAGAACCATGCTTCATTCTGTGTCCGTTATGCTTATTCTAGTGACATAGCATATAAAATACTAAATGTAAGCATACCAATATAACAATACATTTTAACATATTCTACGACAATAAGTAGTTGATTTCCCATCAATCAAAATATTAGCAATATTGAAATGATAATAATAACAACAACAACAAAGCAATAATAATAATGATAATATTAATAAAATGAATAACCCTTAAATAGTACCATCATCATCATAAAGCTTTATTTCGACATCCATACAATCATACTAACAATCTCAACAAATATTATGAATATAATTATTTATTTATACATTTTTGAGTTTTTATATATCGCTAACTAGACCCGAAGGTATCAGAACGCTTTACATGTTATGTGAGTATGTTTACTTGAAGTACATGTGGGGATTAATGTGGGTCAAGACAGTCAGAGAAAAAAAAGTATAGCAAGATACAGCATTAAGGTAGTCTAAGATAGTCACAGAACTATATAACAATACAGCATTAAGGTAATGGTGTTGGAGAGAGATTTAAGAGTAAATGAGTCACGTGACCACCTCAACGTATCCTTTCGATGTGGATCTTTGGGAAATGTAGATCAGCTTGTGTGCGTGTTGAAGTAATTGTAAAGCAGTAGAGATTTGAGGTCCCGTTTGAAGCTGGAAGGGAGTGAGTTCCAAATTCTAGGAGCATTTTCTGAGAAAAAGCGCACCTGGGATGATTTCTTCTTCAGATTAGGAGGTATGAGAAATGCGGACAATATATGTTAAGATGACAGTTACAAATACGTAAATCTTTATAGCAGCCGATGGCATGAAATGAGCATTAAATAGCCATCCAATGAACAAGATAAAGATAAAATACATTAGAATGTTTATAGTTTTTTTAACAATCCACTAAAGTTTCCTGATGGAAACTTTGGGTCTATGTTAGTTTATCTAGTCGAGTGTATTCTCTCCTCCTCTGCCTCAGTGGGTCGGTCCTCTCCTCTAGATTTACGGAGGTCTATGTTTTAGGTTGCGTCCTACAAGTCCCAGGGGCCCCTTTTTCTAGACCAATTAATTTTTCTGATTTAGAGTTGTTTGGTATTGGGAAAGCCTGTGAGTTCGTGAGGAAAAGCTGGCTCCAGGCAGATACTGCTGGTGGAATTTCCTTCTCTGTGCCCTAAACAGCCCAGTAAGCAAACAACAGAAAAGGTGGTAAGAACATAGACTTGTACTGTGTATTCTTGATACTTCAAAACTACTGTGCTTTTTCTATCTGTGACTGCTTAAATTGAACTCTTTATTTCTGTGCAATCTGTGCTTTTAAAATTGCTGGTTTTTCTACATGTGACTGTTGAATTTTTCTCCTAGTTTTCCGTGCACAGTGCTTAGTCCACCAGGAGTAACACCCCAATGTGTCTTTAGAAGTAAAAAAAAAGGCAAACTACACCCTCAGAGGCTAAGCAGAGTGTGTTTAAGAGACTGCTTAATCTGCTTTATTGTTTAAACTGTGTTTGAAAAGTGTATGACAAAGTGATTTGTTTAAGTGCGCAAAAAGCAGTATTTTCATGGTTTTAAATTTAGATTTGGGCCTTACCTGCTGGCTAAAACAGGACCTGAAAAATGTGGATTGAGCCTTTCTGTATCCAAGGAGATTCTGACTTTGGGAGCAGCTCTCCTTGCCCCCTGGCCATCAACCTGTGCTTACCTGATTGGCCATCAAACTACCAAGCAACCCTGAGCCCTCCTCCTCCCACACCTGCAGTCCCTTATAGGTCTGTGTAGGGAACCCCAAGACAGCCACCTCCATTTTGTAGCCCCAGCCTCTCTGTGCCCTAAAAAGCCCAGTGAGCAAACAGCAGAAAAGGTGGCAAGAACCTAGACTTGTACTGTGTATTCTTGATACTTTACAACTGCTGTGTTTTTTCTATCCGTGACTGCTTAAATTGAATTCTTTGTTTCTGTGCAATCTGTACTTCTAAAACTGCTGTTTTTCTACCTATGACTGTTGAATTTTTCTTTTAGTTTTCCCTGCACTATGCTTAGGCCAGCAGGGGCAACCCCCAGTGCCCCCCCCCTTTGTGTCTTTAACAGTTAAGAAAGGCAAACTACACCCTCAGAGGCTAAGCAGAGTCTGTTTAAGAGACTGCTTAATCTGCTTTATGGCTTAAACTGTGCTTGGGAGGGGTATGCAGCACTCATTTTTTGCTAGAAAAAGTGATTTGTTTAAGTGCATGAAAATCAGTATTTTAAGTGGTTTTAGATTTAGATTTGGGCCTTACTTGTTGGCTAAAACAGTACCTGAAACGTGTGGATTGAGCCTCTCTGTATCCAAGGAGATTCTGACTTAAGGAGTACATCTCCCTGCCCCCTGGCCATCAGCCTGTGTTTGAGGTCACACGCTCCTTATGTAAGTTTCCTATTGGACTTTACATCTGTGCTTTGATTGGCTGCTGTATCTGATGTTTCTATTGGGCTTAGGGTTAGTGTTATGATTGCCTGATAGGTCTAGGGTTCTGATTGGTCCCTCGGTTGGTGATTCTATTGGACGTAGGGCATAGGGTTAGTATTCTGATTGCCGGATAGGTCTAGAGTTTTTGATTGGTTCCTAGGGCTAGGGTTTCTATTGGAACTGGGGCTTAGGGTTTTGTTTCTGATTGGCTGCTAGGACTAGGGGCCTGGTCTCCTATTGATCCTAAGACTTAGGGCTAGTAGTGTGATTAGTTAGGGTTAGGGCTAGGGTTACAATTGGCTGAAGGGGTCATCTGATCACTAGGGCTATTTAAGGTCAGGGTTCAGGGCGTCTCAGCCCGGGCTTCGGGGCTAAGGGCAGAGAGGACAAGGGAAGTTGCCTGTTTTGGCCTGTTTAGGACAGGTCAGGCTTAGGGCCAAAATGCTGCCCATTTTTGCATTCACCAGCACCCATCTTAACCCAGCCACATCCAAAACCACATTAACACACTCACAGCAAATGTGCTCTACTCATTTACCTAAAACAAACTTTACACTAATTTCAATGTCCCAGCACCCACTATAAACCCCACAAACCACACCTATACACCCTTTTACCCCAACTAACACACATTTGCATCTTCACTCAGACACAAAACACCATTCTATCCTATACCACTAACCAATCCACTCATCGCTAACACAACCCAAATCCACACCATACGTAACTATATCCCATCCAGACACACACTCCCTGCTCTAATTACTCCTAACAGACCCTTTCTGTCACCAACAAACCTATACTCATCCTTCCATCTTTTCATTCACCAACACCCTCCTCTTCTTTTTACCAGAAAAACACAACCACACAACCCCTACGCTCCACTGCATCACACATATTACCTCTTTTAGCAATCATATCTAACACAAACACTCTTAGCTTTTCTCCATCCCCTTTCACACACCACATACACTCTTTTCTAAAACACATCACCACACCCTCTACCTTGCAGTTTCCACTCACCAAGAATACTTGACATACACATCATTGTCAGAAAACAAATACATCACATCCTCTCAATACTCCTCAAAACAAAACATAACACACACACCAGCACAACCAGATCTCACAGACACACTAACTCATAATACTTTCTGTCAAAAACTAGAAACATACACCCACTCCCACCATCCTGACTACACAAATAATACACACCCTAAACAAAAGCACCACTGCCAAGCTTTCTCTCTTCCCTCACACGTAACACATATACAACAACACAGCAACTCTCTTTAACCACCTCTTATCCATTGGACAATTTAGAACCTTACAACTTAACCCACATGCTGCACCACCACCACCACCCCTAACACATAAACCTTCAACACTAAACAGACGCACACAAAATAAGCAATATGCCACTCACTCTTTACAACTTTGCATCTCCATGACTACTGCATAAGGCTACTCTACAAAAAGAACACAGCTCACCAACTAAATCTCAACCACCATCTCCACCACCTAAACAAGCAGACCAATCAAAATGCCTTCTTAGCCTGCTGGATGAGGAATACAATACAGAACAGCTACACTATTGCTATCCTCCTACAGTTAATACCAGCACTAAGGACACACCTGCTACAAGTTCACAAAACATTGCTCACTCTTCTACAAAACAAAATCACACCATCACCAATACATTATCTCAAAACTGCCTAGGAATAAATGCCAAATCACTCGCTAAATACAAGCATCACATCTTTGACCTGCTCACTGACACACAACCCGACTTACTCTTCATAACTGAATCATGGTTGGGAGATGACATGGCTCCAGTGTTGCATGAAGCCATTTCTCTAGGCTATCAAACTATCACACAAAATTGTATAGGTAAAAGAGGAGGTGGCCTAGCTGTTGTATTCAAGCAAACATTAAATATCGCTGAAGCTGGTGATGTCTCCATACAAGGTTGTGAGGCCCTCTTCACCAGATGCAACGCTACACCATCTTCCTCCTGTAACTTCCTACTCTTTACAGACCTCCACCTAGCAAAGCAACATTCCCAGACACACTTCTAGACTCAGTTGTAATCCTTATAACACCACACTCCAACCTATGCATTCTTGGTGACCTAAACATTTGGTTTGATAAACCCAATAAGCCCCATCCAAAAACAATCATCACTGGCCTAGATGCGCTGAACCTAGATCATCCACAAACCCTCACACATCACTGGACACATCCTAGATGTAATTTTTCCAAATCCAGAACTGGTTACCTTTCAAACAATTACTCCAGTCACATGCTCAGACCATCATTTGCTTGCTTTGCAACATAAAACAACACAACGCAACACATCAAAAAACACCTTACATGCATACACCTATCAACCGTGGAATAAACTCAATTTTGAACACTTAGAAACAAAACTTACATCCAGTACAGATCTAGACATAATACATTCAGTTCAGAAACTATATGAGTAGCTACAGGAAGCTTCAGAAAGCTACAGAAAGCTGCAATGCACCTGGCTCAAAACAAACACCAATCAAGACAAACTTCACCTACCGAACCGTAACAGATTATACAAGTCAACAATCAAAAAAGCTAAGAATAAATACAATTCAGACAGAATTCAAAATTCTAAATGTGCAAATAAAGAATTCTATTACATTTTCACTGAATTTTGTAAACCAAATTGCCTAGAAGGAATTTATTCCAGTACACAACAATTCACAGACAAACTAGCAAATCATCACATGACCATCGCAGACACGCTGGACTCAAGAGTAGGCTCACCAAGCCTCTGCATTTCTTCCAACAAATATTGCAGAATAAATTTATGGACCTGGTCAAAGTAAGCAGGCCTGCTGGTAGCCCTTCTGACCCATACCCACCACAAATCTTCAAGAAAATTCTTCTAACTAGCTCTGCTGCCACACCAGTAAGAGGAATCAGCAACAATTTCCAGAAGATCTAAAAAAGTCATACATACACCCATTACTAAAGAAAACAAACCTGGACCCACTTACCCCGACAACTACAGACCGATTACAAATGGACCTTTCCTGGGCAAACTGATAGAAAAAGCAGCATTCGCCCAGATGCCACAATTACTTAAAGATAATTCCATACTTTAAGACTTCCAAAAACGCTCAGAATCTACCCTTATTGCCATCTAGGATGACCTTAAGAACACAGTTGACCGGAACAGGGTTGCTGCAGTACTTCTCTTGGACCTCTCAGCTGCCTTTGACATGGTTGACCATGACACTCTAATACAAAGACTCTGCGAAGCTGGCATAGAGGGGACTGCTCTCGACTAGATGATATCCTACCTTCAAAACAGAACAACTGTCATCCAAACCGCCCCCTTCTCGTCCAAACCATACTTCACAAAAGCAGGGGTCCCTCAAGGCTCTCTCATCTCACCCATGATTTTCAACATCTATATGAAGTAATTATCGGCACTGATCAATCAATTTCACCTCACATGCTGTAACTATGCAGATGACACACAAATACTCCTTAAACTGGAAAGCCCCAAAGACATTGGAAACTCACACATTTTCAGTTGCCTCAGAGCTGTTGATCAGTGGATGACATGAAGCCATCTCAAATTGAATGCTTCTAAAACAGAAATACTCACATGTGGCGATTGGACAAATTATGACCCACTTGCCGCCTGGCCTGACGATCTGGGAACACAGTCTAAACTATCTAAGGAAGTAAGAAACCTCAAATTACCATGGACTCCGAGCTATCAATGAATGCCCAAGTGGACAAACGTGCAAGATCAAGCTTCATTAGTACAAAAACTCTGCAACTCATCTTCCCCCACCTGTGGCAATAGCCTCTACCATGGATCATCTTTAACAACTACGATAAGACTACAGAGGATTCAGAACTCTGCTGCCAGACTACTCTTACATTTAAAGCCACAAGCCCACATCTCCCCTGACTTGAAGCCCTCATTGGTTACCAGTTGGCAGGAGATCCACATTCATGCTGCTTTGTATCAGCCACAAAGCGATACATGGAACAGGCCCACTCTTCATCAGGAATAAAATCAACAAATACATTCAACAAAGGAACCTCTGTTGTAGATTAGCAGCTTGCCTCAAAATCACACCTGTTAAACTTGGCATCTTTTGGTGTTTTTCCCCTGACTTTTTGCTCTCTGACCTCCTGGTTTTTGACTCTGTTTTTGCTGGTGTAATGATTCTGCGCACTTGCCTCACTGCTGTCCAGTGGGAAAGTGCAAGTGCTCCTGTATAAAATGCGTTATGGATTGGTATTTCCATGATTGACCTATTTGATTTATGTGTCATTCCTTGTAAAGTGCACTGAGAGTGCCAGGGCCTACAGATCAAATGCTGTTGGTGGGCTGCAGCACTGGATTGTGCCACCCACGCAAACAGCCCGTAAAATGTAACTCTGGCCTGCCATTGCAGAGCCTGTGTGCAGCCTTGGGCTGCCATGTCGACTTGGCAAGTGCACACACTTGCAAGTCCCTAAACCTTCCCTTTTCTACATGTTAGTCACCCTAAGGTAGGCCCAAGGTACCCCTGTGGGCAGAGTGCATTGTATGTGAAAGGTAGGACATGCCCTGGTGTGTGTGGCATGTCCTGATAGTGAATTACAGCCTACTTCGTTTTTCACTATTGCAAGGCTACCTGTTCCCCATAGGCCAGAATGGGCAGTTTTGATTATTACAGCTTATAATCCTAACTGACCCGGGAACATGGTAGAAATTCGAGTTTAGTATGCCTGGACTCAGAATGATAAAATGCATCTTTTAGTGAAGTTGGTTTTAACATTCTGTGTTTGAAAATACCACTTTTAGAAAGTGGGTATTTTCTTGTCTAAACATCCAAGCCTGCCTCTGCTAGGTTGTGTATTCCTTGTCTGGAGTGTGAGTGACAGGGGCTGGGGGATGCCAGGAGACAGGGTGAGTCAGCACAGGGCTGAATAGCAAGATCTACATGTAGATGGGTGGGAGGAGTACACCTGGGAACTTAATAGGGCTGGGCCTTCCCTCCACAATGCTGGCTCCACCTCCTGTGGTGCGTCTGATGTCCCTGGCCTGCACCCTGAAAGGAAATACGGAGGCTTGTCAACAAAGTGCTCCACGACTGACCAGAACTGGTTTGGGCCAGGCAAAGGCCTCTCTGCCTTCAGAGAACAAAGGAATTTGGGATATAAATATTGGGGCCCTGACCCCATGATTTTAGATCTCGCTGGAATCAAGGAACCTGCCAAGAAGAAGAGCTGGAGAGCTGCTAGGAGGAGTACTGCCCCTTTGCTGAGTGACTGCTTTGTTGGGTTGGCCTGCAGTTGCTGCTTCTGTCTTGGGCAGTGAAAGGACTGGACTGAACTTTCTACAAACTTATGCTGAGTATCTCCAAGGGCCTGAAATCGAGCTGGCCTCCTGTTAAGAAGTCTCAGGGACTGCAAAGACTTCACAAGCCTCTGGGTACCGCTTCTGGAACGCTGTTTCAGTTGCCACAGAGGAAGGGAACTGCAACTGACTCCGTCAACCGACTCCATCGCTGGCCCGGTGTCCTGTTTGCACCGCAGACCACACCGTCCGCATCTCGCAACCCTGGTCTCACCGACGACGACGTCCGACGCCATCGCCACCGAGCCGCTGCTTGCACCGTGACCTGTGGGCACCGCAGTTCGCATCGTATCGCTTCACTGTGCCAGCCGGACCAGACCAGCGCTGTCGCTGCAACTGGCTCAACAGTCGTGACCGCATCGCATTTGGGGCACCGCTCGCACGTTTGCGACGCACCACTCCGACTCGCACCGCTGTCCGACGCCAGCTCCCGCACTCCGGCTTGGTCGCCTGCATCGCAACCTGTCAGCACCGCATCGTACACCGTCTCGCCCTGCACCGCACGCCTTGGACTCACCGACTCCGTCTGCACGACGCTCATCGAGCTGCTGCCTGCACCGCATCGAGGGACACCGCACCTTGCACCGCTCTGCTTTGCATCGCAACCGCGACGAACGCCGACCGGCTCGCACGCTCCGTGCCCGCCACAACGAGAAAAGGTACTGTGGCCGAGTCTGTTCACGACTCTGCTGGCCCGTATCGATGCGGTCGGCTGGAACTGTTAGACTCTGTTGTTTTCAGCATCGCGGTAGACTCGGACGGAGCTACCGACTCGTACGAACTTTGTTTTTCACGATTTCTGCAAAGAAGAAGTTATCTTGCAACGTATTCATTTTTAAAGTACTGTATTGTGGATTTTTATCGTATTTGGTCTTGTCTTGAGAATATAAAAAATATTGGTTATTTTTCTAAACTGGTGTGGTGTCCGTTTGTAGTGCTTACATTATATTACTGTTGGTTATGTGCAAATGCTTTACACACTGCCTCTAAGATAAGCCTGACTGCTCGTGCCAAGCTACCAAGGGGGTGAGCAGGGGTTATTTTAGGAGTGTAACTCCCTTATCCTGACAAGAGTGGTGGTCTCTGCCTGGCTTTGGCACATGCCCTAGCCTACCAGAAATCCCATTTCTAACAACACCACACAAGAAAAAACCCATAGGTGGCACATCCTTCTCTGTTCAAGCAGCCAAACTATAGAACTCTTTACTTCCAAACGTAACACCCACGGATAATTACCTTATCTTCAGAAGACTACTCAAGAGTTGACTCTTGCCCACATAACCATTATACTCAAACACATGCATATCACTGTGTATATAAGCATTTATTTTTACTATATATGTGTACCTACATACGTGTATTCCTTTGTATGAACATGTATAATAATTATGTTTAAAAATGTAGAGATATTCATTAGTTCTGCTAACAAATGTAATTATTACTTATGGTTATATTAGTACATATTTTACATGTATATAGGTCACTGCATAGCTAAGTACATTTTTATCATAACTATTTATCTACAATTGCTTCACTACTGAATTAAACAAAAAATATTTTAAGAAATTATCAAAACAAATTAATCAGCAACACTTGAAAGTCTGAGTTTATTAAATACAACTTAAATCTACACATATAACCTTCCTTAACCATATATACCTACCTTGTACTTATGTATATTTATATTTATTACTTTACTTCTAATTAAGCATCTCCAATGCACTACCTTTTATCTCACCCTATACATCTCTCACTTTATCATCTACCTCCACTCTCCAACTCATCCCAAACCTCATTTTACTACTCTATCCAATGCACTACCCTATTTATCACCCTATACATCTCTCAAAATATTCTCTACCTCCACTTGCTGACTCATATCAAACCCCAGTCTACTACTATGATCCCCAAAATAACCCTTTCTAGACTCTTCCCTCCTCTACCCCTCCTTGCATCATCTCAAACCTCTTTTGTTATTCAGATCTCCCAAACAAGCCTTGCTATACCCTTCCCTCTGACTTTTCCACCCTCCACCTCCCCTTTACTCATCCCATACCTCCTACTGCTATGAGCTCCAATAAAGCACTTTCTAGACACTTCCCTCTTCTATCCTACCACTATCCTTTTCAATCCAACTAACAGACGAAAAGCGCTTTGGCATCTCATCAGGGGTAGCAAGCACTATATAAATGCAAACCCTTCCCTCTTCTAGCCCTCCACTTTGCTTTGTCAATCCAAATAACAAACTCACATGTCCACCGCTCAAATTTATTTTATGTCTCCCCATAATAATACACCACTACTCCTCTTTGGGATCTGCAGTAGCATACTACTTGCTAAAAAGCGTTTCAACGCCTCGTCAGGGGTAGCAAGCGCTATACAAATGCAATTACAATTTCCTCCGAAAGCAAAGGATTTTCGTTAGTACGATCCGCTCTCGCCAAAGTTGTTCTAGAACTATGCAAAACTTGAAAAAAATCTATCTGGAGGTTACTTTCTCTCCGTCGCACGGAGCTACACTATTAAAACACATTTTATGAGGCACATGGTGCCAAACTAATAGGAAGCAAATGAAAACCTCCTCCTGGAATAACTTTGTTCACTACTGCATGCAGTGATTGGTTAATGTTTAGGAATACCCAAAGATTCATTAGACAGCAGTGAATAATCTATTTACAAAAATTGCAGGAGCCCGACGTTTGTACTGGGTACCCACTGCCAAGACAGTCTACTCTTCATCGCACTTCAAACTTCTTTCTTCCACTTTCCCATTCTTTCTGCCTTTAAGGTAAATCGGGCTGCATTTTATAGCACATGGTTCAAATACATTAAAGCAATAGTCAGAGACTTTGAAAAGGTAGTAATGAAATATTTTTTTTTGCCATCCATATGTGTGTTAGGGTTCATCCTTCCCACGGAACCTTGGAATAATACTTTAATGTCATTTGGCCTAATATTTTAAAGAGGTGTATAGGTTCTGTCTTCACCTCCTATTTCTATCCCAGGCTCTTATGTATTAGAGAAGAAAATAAAAAAGAAGGCTCAAAATAGAAAAATATGATTGGCACCATTATGTTAAGGACAGATAAAATGTACCTTATTTATGAGCCCCATGCAACACCTTTCCGCCACCGTTGGTTCACTTTTCATGATGCAGCAGCGGCGTAAACAATGTGCCACGTCGCACCATATTTACAAGGTGACGCATCTAGGCAGATGAGTCACCTTGTAAAGCCCTGCGCCACATTATACCTGTGTCAGGTATAATGTATGCAGGGTGGGCGTTCCCACGTAAAAAAAGTGTCGTAAAAGTGTTGCAGTGAAATCTATGAGATTTCACTGTGAAACTTCTAGGACGCCACTACTTCAAAACCTTACGCCTGCCTCATGACAGGCACAGGCTTACCCCATGCATTGCTGGAGTCACGTCATGCTCCAGCAATGCAAGAATGTTGCGCCAACAGATACGTGAGGATTACTGACGTGTCTGTCATTCATTGTGACATGGCGTGCCGTACATTAAATATGGTGCATCCTTCGTGTAACAAGGCAGTCACAGTGAAAACTGTTGCATCGCTATTTTATTGAAGCGATGCAACAGTTTTCATAAAAGAGGCCCACTGTGAGATTGGGCTGTGGGAGCAGTACTCAGCCTCTTCTAAGGTTATCATTGTACAAATTGTTCCTGAATCTTCACTTCCATCACATACCCCAATGCTGCTCTAGCCCCACTGTAGAAGCTGGTTCTGAAGTTCACAGATCACCCTAAGCATTGCCAGTGGATGACTTTTTTTACCGGTGGGGCAGCGATATCTGCCCCAAAATGGCACTGCATACAACAGTTGAATCTCTCATCGATTCTTTGGTCCACTATAGGATGTTTAGTGGGGTTTAACTAAAACTCTTTTTGAAAAACGAGACCGAATGAATAAATTGACAAGGCAATGATTTACAGGGAGATATGAAGAAACCCAACCATTTTCTTTGATGGTTTGTGGTGTATCCGAAAAATATTTCTTTAAAAATATATGGCCAAATGGTACATTTCCATAAGAATTTGTGGTTCTTTCAGACAGTTTGAATAATCTCGGCATGCAATTTGACATGGAGAACCCTAATTCTCCACAATTTTTATAGCACCTTCATTCATTTTATCAAATTACATTTATTTTGATTTTCCTAAACTGCCCTTTCCTAGCAGATTATTTGCCAGTTATTCACTGGTTGCAACTAATTCCCCCTGGGCACAAGCTATAAAATGTAAGGGGGCTATTATTACATGCTGTGTGTAAAATGCTATTTGTAATAATATTATTCACAGACAACAATGCTGCAATGGTGCACAGACAAAATATCGAGTTTTTTATTTCGACATACAGAAATATCGAGTTGATAATATCGACAGTGTTATATATCGATGTTCTGTATATCGATGTAAAAAATATAGATTTGAGGTGTGTAGGTAAATATCGATGTAAGTAATATCGAAAGCACAAATATCGACATGTGAAAATATCGCTTTTGTATGTTTTTGAAATATTTTATGGTGAATGTTAAGTATTAAATTGTGTTTAAAATGTGTATAATAATGTTTTATTTTTATATTGTTTTAAGATCGGGATGTTGGGTTAAAGGGGATAAGGGTGGGAAGTGTTTTAAAAAAGTTAATTTTATTTTTCAAAATGTTTATATTTTAAGTATGAATTAATTTTTTTAAATTTCGAATTTCAAATTAAATTTTAGGAGTGGGATGTTGGGTTTATAGGGGATAAGGGTGGGGAGTGTTTTAAAAAATATTAACATAATTTCGTTAAATTCTAAAAAATTAAAAATCAAATTTGAATTTGAATTTGGGGTGTCTTTTAAAAATACTAAATTAATTTGTATAATAGTTTAATTTTATCTATGAATATATTTTACATTTCTCATTTTAAAGTTAACTTTTAGGATTGGTATGTTATGTTTATATAGGGAAAATTTGGGCATTGTTTTCAAAATATTCACAAAAATATTTGGATAATTTAAAAATGTATATACAAATTTTTATTTAAAAATTGGAAATTTGAATTAAAATTTTGTAGTTTGATGTTGAGTTTATAGGGGATATGGATGGGTATTGTTTTAAAATAAAAATAAAAATTGGGACCAATTTTAAAATTATAAATATAAATTATTAAATTAATTTTTAATAAAAAAAAGATTTTATGATTTGGATGTTGAATTTATTGATTATAAGGATGAGGTGTTTTAAGTACAAATAATAATTTAATGTGTATAAATTGTATAAGAAACAATGTTTTATTTTTATATTTAAATCTAATTTTAAGTAACATTAATAAGTATAATGTAGTGTTTATAGGAGATAAGGTCTTTACATTTTGAAAAATATCTATTTATAAATGTTTAAAATATTTAAAAAATTAATGTAATTTGTATTATAAATATATTTCTATTTTATTAAATTTAGTGAAGTGTAAATGTATTTTAAAAAATGTATTTTTATACGAAGTGTTAGGAAATATGTTATAAAGAAAAAAAATATTAATAAAATTATGTACTGGTATATAATTTGTTAATTTAATAGTTATTATAGTGAGAAAATTAACTTAATGTTGATTATCTCAATTAAATATAGATTGGAGTGGGAATAGTAAGTTAATTAAAGTAAGTGTCCAGCACCTACCCCAATTAATTTTAGAGTGGAGTTGGAATAGTAAATTTATTAGGGTCACTGTCCAGCACCTACCTCAATTAATTTTAGACTGGAGTTGGAATAGTAAATTAATTAGGGTCAGTGTCCAGCACTTACCCCAATTAAATATAAATTGGAGTGGGAATAGTAAATTAATTAGGGTCAGTGTCCAGCACCTACCACAATTAAATATAGATTGGAGTGGGAATAGTAAATTAATTAGGGTCAGTGTCCAGCATCTACCACCATTAAATATATATTGGAGTGGGACTAGTAAGTTAATTAAAGTCAGTGTCCAGCACCTACCCCAATTAATTTTACATTGGAGTTGGAATAGTAAATTAATTAGGGTCAGTGTCCAGCACCTCCCCCAATTAAATTTAGATGGGAGTTGGAATAGTAAATTAATTAGCGTCAGTGTCCAGCACCTACCCCAATTAAGGGGCCGATTCCGATCTCGCTCGGACAGCCCTCCGAGAGCTGTCCGTAGCCTTACCTTGCGACCGACTCGTACTGGGAGCCGGTCCGTCCGGGCGATGAAGTGCGATGCGCAAAAGTGCCACAATTCCGAACGACACGTAGGCTTCGATTCCAGCAACATTTCCCGTACGAGCCGCATATCCAAATGCCCATCCGAGTCGCCCGGAAGCAGTTTCCACAATAGTTTCCGGCCGGACAAGTACAATGCGCAAATCCTACGCGCCGAACGGGTCGCCACTAGCAGCACGTCACAGCATCCGGGAGAGATGAAGAGCAGGTCCGATTCGTGCCACACCACGATCCACTGCTACGAAACGGACCAACTCACAACGTGTACGAGACGGAGCAACAATCAGCAAGTACGAGACGAACCAATGATGAATCCCATCGCGCAGGTCATCCCAGTACTGTATATCTATGACCGGATCATGAACAGACGCGTACATCGCAAACGGTAAGTCAGACACCCAGACAAACAAACGTCACGAACACGCGAAATGCTACACACACATAGGGGGGGGGGACATGCCGTCCACCAGCAAAACCACAGGGGTAGCATGGTCCACACCACCAGCAGTGCCCACACCTAGGGGGGGTGCCCAGCACTACTAACATCCCCACTCATAGGGGGCTGGATGCCCTGCACCACTACCATCCCCACTCATAGGGGGCTGGATGCCCATCAATACCAGTACCTCCCACTCATAGGGGTCTGGATGCCCTGCACCACTACCATCCCCACTCATAGGGGGCTGGATGCCCATCAATACCAGTACCCCCCACTCATAGGGGGCTGGATGCCCTGCACCACTACCAGTATCCCCCACTCTTAGGGGGCTGGATGCCCATCAATACCAGTACCCCCACTCATAGGGGGCTCGATGCCCATCAATACCAGTACCCCCCACTCATAGGGGCTGGATGCCCATCAATACTAGTACCCCCACTCATAGGGGGCTGGATGCCCATCAATACCAGTACCCCCACTCATAGGAGGCTGGATGCCCTGCACCAGTACCCCCCACTCATAGGGGGCTGGATGCCCATCAATACCAGTACCCCCACTCATAGGGGGCTGGATGCCCATCAATACCAGTACCCCCCACTCATAGGGGGCTGGATGCCCTGCACCAGTACCCCCCACTCATAGGGGGCTGGATGCCCTGCACCACTACCATCCCCACTCATAGGGGGCTGGATGCCCATCAATACCAGTACCCCCCACTCATAGGGGGCTGGATGCCCTGCACCATACCCCCCACTCATAGGGGGCTGGATGCCCTGCACCACTAACATCCCCACTCATAGGGGGCTGGATGCCCTGCACCACTAACATCCCCACTCATAGGAGGCTGGATGCCCTGCACCACTACCATCCCCACTCATAGGGGGCTGGATGCCCATCAATACCAGTACCCCCCACTCATAGGGGGCTGGATGCCCTGCACCAGTACCCCCCACTCATAGGGGGCTGGATGCCCTGCACCACTACTATCCCCACTCATAGGGGGCTGGATGCCCATCAATACCAGTACCCCCCACTCATAGGGGTCTGGATGCCCTGCACCACTACCATCCCCACTCATAGGGGTCTGGATGCCCTGCACCACTACCATCCCCACTCATAGGGGGCTGGATGCCCTGCACCATTACCCCCCACTCATAGGGGGCTGGATGCCCTGCACCACTAACATCCCCACTCATAGGGGGCTGGATGCCCATCAATACCAGTACCCCCCACTCATAGTGGGCTGGATGCCCTGCACCACTACCATCCCCACTCATAGAGGTCTGGATGCCCTGCACCACTACCATCCCCACTCATAGGGGGCTGGATGCCCTGCACCACTACCATCCCCACTCATAGGGGGCTGGATGCCCTGCATCACTAACATCCCCACTCATAGGGGGCTGGATGCCCTGCACCACCAGCATTCACACGCATAGGGTGACTAAGCAAACCCCCACCCCTACCATCTTTGCAAGATTCTATGTATGTGTGTGCCAAATGCCCACAACACTGATTCTGATAGTGAACATACAATGTGACTCCCATCACATGTGTGCCCAAAAGATGACTGTGGGGTTCAAAACTCCAGCATCTCCGGAACATTGTGGTAATGGGTTCCAAAGCCCACATCACTATAGTGACCAGAAGGTGAGTGTGGACAAAATAATAGCAGCATCACCAGACCAGCATTTGTGCTCACTGGTCCCCAATCCACAACCAATGTAGTGGTAATGTGGTGGTTGTGTCACATACAAACATAGACTTGAGAGGCAAAGATTGCTGTGTATCACAAGAATTCCCTCTGCCATGTGCAGACAAGCATTGGCCATGAGCCCTGACAATGCCCACAGTGTCCAATTAGACTATGTGAAAAGTGAGCATCATGATGCATACACACATATCTCTACGAACAGACACACAAACTGAGGAATCCTGTGGAGACTGTCGATGTTAGGTGACAAAGTCCCATACCATGGCAGCAATGGGACATACCAAACATGAGCAATGTGCAGGATGATGAGCTACAAGATGCATGGACATTAGGGAAAAACGTCCAAACTACATCCACACAATGGAACGCAAAAGCAATACCAATGCAGAGGTGCAGATGCACAAACACAGACAGGCAGACCCACACTGCATAACATACACAACACGTGTGTGTGTCTCAGTGTCCCCAGGCTAGTACACAACACATGACGGTGGGATGAACTCCAATCACACAGATGTGTCCACAGTGCCATACAAAAAGTAACTAATGAACTGGGCACCCCTTTGTGGTCAAGCATACATTGTCAGATGAGTGGTATAGCAACGTATTCATGTGACACAAGCTGGGTGGAACAGCAACCAACACAGCAAGAGACAGACCCACTACAGCGCTACCCTCTAGTACCCTAATTTGTGGTGAAAGTAGCCTGTACGCCAATCCCACTGTGATGACAAAGGTCTGTTTTGCCTATACTGTGGAGCACAGTCAGCTGTGCATACTGGGTCATGTGTCCAGAACAACAAACTCACATCACACCTCCATAAACACAAATCACTGGCCATGTCCTGCAACCAATGTGCAAAATGTAGGTAGGGGTCTAGACATGAAACAACTCACATGTGGCCACCCTCAACACCACACCCCCTGATCTGCAACAATGTGCATCAGCTAGGCACACAGGGACTGTTGACATTGCTCAAGCACCCATTACAATCCCAGGGGTGGTGGGGGGATCTAAGGTACACAAAAATCAACACACATGGCCTGTCAACAACACCTGTGAATGTCTGCCACACTGCACAGTATGCGGAACATGGGCATAATGTGAAGACAACACGATTCATTGGGAACCCTGCCACACACCTACACCAATGAGGAACCAAAGGAGACCCACAAAGAACACATTTGGACACCTTCCAACATTGCAGCAATGACCCTGATCAGTGGGAGTAGTCACACACACATACGAGTGAGCCTCACACTGACAGATACCACATAGGGAAAACAACATGATGTTGGAAACACATAAGTGCCAATGGGAATCCTGAATGTGTCCCATGTGCGTTTGACAACATCCCCTGAAATTACAACTAAAACAGCCATGGATGACAACCTAATGACCAGTAGTCTGCCATGCACCCACATCCCAGTAAACCCAGGGAAAAGAAGTCTGATGAACACAAGACAACTCAGGGCACATAACAGGAACATCTTCATGGAACACAGGCTGAGTCGAAAAAAGGGAAGGGAACACACACAGACATGCTCACACAACACACACCATGTGCACAGGCAATGCCATGGAATGACACAATGCCATGAGGGGTCTCCACTCCTGGGGAATGTCAGCTGTGAAAAACGTTGTTTGTGCAGGGTCCTGTCATGCCAGCACACCACTTGCACAGTGAGCCAACAATTACAACACAATGAAAGCTCTGGTCGCAGCAACATGTGTACGGGAGTGTCCCTTCAGTCATCTGCACATACACAATACACATGTAGAGATAGTTGCACTGATGACACAGATGACTTGTGTACCATGGATGCACAAACCTGCCTGTCCAGTGTAGATGGGCCCAGTCAGGGAATCTCACCATGTGCCCAAATGTAAGTACAACATATGTGCAACAGTGTATGCCAAAGATGTGAAGTAGCAAACCCAAAGAGATAATCCTGGTTACAACAGTTTGCAATCATTACACCCTGTAATTGCAGCAAAGGATGTCATGGATACATAGCAGAAAAGTACACATATCCCATGGACCACATGGAGTCCATCACATCAACACATCATCCTGTTGTACCTTTAAAACACAAGTACAACATCAAGTCCATGATACTCATCATCAACATCATGTACATTAGATGCAACAACAATGTATAACAACAATTTGCTTTATTAAAAAATAAAACTCCTCAAAACTGGTAATTCGAGTCCACAATGTCAGAAGGCCAATGGCCAGTCCATTTCTCAATTCAACCAGGGTGACATGTGACAAGTTATCACCCATTGCTTGCCTGCACTGCTACGACCAGGGGACATCTCCCCTTGGAGGGGCATACATGGGGCAGGCCAGGCACCACAGGGACAGGATCAGGGGACAGCAGAATGGGGCTGGGGAGGGGTGGTGGGTGCTGGAGTGTCACTGGCAACTGCAGTGGAGGTGTCTGACACAGTGGGCACCGTCACAACTGCAGGGATGAAGTCAGATGGGGTGGTTGCCGGCACCACAGCAGTGGGCAGGTCAGATGGTGTGGACGTGGTCTCCACTGCAGTGCCAAAGTCAGACGGGGTGGATGAGCTCTCCCCTGCAGTGCCAACCTCCGAAGTAGTGTCATGGGGTCCAGGTGAGGTGGGCAGGACAGAGGGGGGAGACATGGACTCCACACCAGTGGCAGGAACAGGCTCAGCGTGTGAGGTGGGGGTGGAAGTGCATGTGGTAGGGGGGAGGGCCTAATCATTTTGGGGATGCGGTATCAGTGTGTGGGTGAACCAGGGGCAGGGTGTGGCTGGGGGATCTGTGGAGTGGTGGCCTGGGGGCTGCAGGACAGAGACTGGGTGGTGGAGCTGCGGGATTGTGGTGAGGTCTTGCTCTTCCTAGTCCGGGGGGACTTGCGGATGGGGGCCTCAGTTTCCGTGCACCTGGGGGAGGATGTCCGTGTGGCAGGGGAACTCCCCCCTGTGCGTGGTGACTTCCTCTTACCCTTGTTCTTTGGAGCCGATGGATCGGTGGGGAAGAGGCCAAGGTCACAGAGGAAGAGCTGCTGGGAAGTGGGGGTTGCAGGTGAGGCAAGGGAAGGGGTTTTGGAGGGAGAGGCATCTGAGGACTGCAGAGTGCTTGTGGATGTCTGTTTGTGCGTCTGTGACCCATCCCCTGTGTGTGTGCCATCAGTCCCCGGAGTGTGCGTGCCTGTGGCTCTGGATTTTGGCTTGCATGGCTGTGTGCTGCTTGTGTCTGTTGTGGTGCGTGCCGGTGCTGGTGTGTGTGTGCGTTGGACAGGTAGGGCAGTGGGGATCGTGATGTGGCAGAGGTAGGAGGGGTGAGTGACTGTTGGAGGAGGGACACTGCTGACGTCTGTGTGGAGGCCATGGCCTGAATAGTCCGTTGTAGGGCAGACATGTTTGATGAGATGCCCTCCATGAAGGACACCAGTTGTGTCAACAGACTGGTGTGGGAATGGAGGACACTCAGCAACGCTGTCTGCTCTACATGGAGCGGCTTCAGCAAGTCCACATACTCCACACTCAGGGCAGCAGGGGAGGCAGGGGGTGCGGTGCCTGGCACAAAGGAGACATGCTCCCTTACACGGGGGCCTCCACGGACCTCTGGGATGGGAGCAGATGGGAGGGTGGAGATGGTGGTGGTGGCGGGGATAGACTCGCTCGGTGTTGTCTGGGGTCTGCTGACACCCGCCTCCACAAGGGAGTCCTCACTGGAGATGATGTGTTCCTCAGCCGAGGTGGTTGTAGCTGAGGTCTCCTCAGTGTGGCTCCCCTCACCCTCTGTGCCACTGGGTCCCTCCAACTCCTCTCCAGCAGACCCAGTCTGGCTCTGTGGCTCCTCTTGGTCCGTGGAGCTGTCTCCTCCAGTAGCCGAAGATGTTCCTGCAAACAATCAGGATAAACAGATACACATCAGTCACTTGTTTCACCTGAGACATCACAGTCATTACAGCACATTACAGATGACGCATTTCCTAAATATTGCTAGAAGTGCTGGCACATATTGAAAAAGACACCTGTCAGTCTGCTAGTCAACCATGCCACTCATACACTTCCCCTCCATGGACCCATCTGTCTGGTGCATGTAGTATGCCACTACTTATAGGTGCACACATGCACCACATAGACATATCTCAGAACATCTTAAATTGTAAATGAAATGTGTCAGTACACACATATCCCATCTCCTGCCACTGACTCAGTACATGTGTCAGGATAAGGGATGGCCAAACTCATTGTCAGTAAAATGGATATGCTTCCTTCACAAGACACCATGATGTGCCCATGTATTGATGATCAATGCCACAATAGAGTGTATGCTGTACAACTGACATAACGGAGGGATACACATTAGCAAGTGGGATACCATGCTACGGGCCAGTCTGGCTAATCAGTCATCCCTGGATAAAGTCACAGGGGCAGTGCATCCATAAATAAAAAAGTCTGCACTGTGTCACAATCATTATTATTTTGGGGAATGTAAGCCCTGCAGCTGTCAAGTGCACATGTTCCACTACTGCTACACACATCTTAAGGCATATGATGATCCCACGTAATACAAATGCGACAGTTGAGTGACTGCAAGCACCAATCTGTGAACATAATAACATCACAGTCTGATGAGAACGAATTGAGGCTGCCTGCACTATTATGTATAATACATCATTATGCACCGTCAAGTGATCACACACCTATGTTTTTCCCCATTGTGATGATCCATTAGCCACACCTCAGCTAGCTGCCAAAACCAAAATGCTCAACACCACAGGAGTCTAAGAAGCTAGGCCACTCCAGAATGACACAGAGGCAGACACCATATTGCATATTTCCCAATGAACTAAATGTAGGCTGACACACAGGAGTAGGAGCACAGAGTGTTCCTCATGTCCGGAGTAGGCATACCTGTCCAGTTCCATGTGCAACATGGGATTACCCAGAACACTAGGCATGTGTTCATGCATGTGTGACACACATGATGTACATTATTATGAGTCCCCAACATTGTCTTACCTGCTGCATGGCTGTGTGGTAAATACCCCAGACACATATGGTGAGCCAAAGAATCACTTGGAACACATATCATTTGCCCACATAGAGTACATGTCTGATTTCTGGCAATGTGCAGACACATGGCAATCAATTGCCTCACTCATGAGGACAAAACAATGCACCGGTAGCAGATGCTGTTTGCAACCTTTAATTTTGGACAACAGCAGGGACACACAACACAAGTGACACAAGTCACAGACTGAAAGGGCCACACCTGTGTATCAGATGAGGATGGGCCATGAACTAATTTAGGAACATGACTCCTGTTCAAGCAGACAGGAGATCTGTGGGAGTGTAACCAGGATGAAGGAGTGCAAAGAGCATGTGAGACATAGTTCACAGAAAAGGCATGCACTTACCCCCTCCTTGCTGCTGTCTGGCCTTTAACTGCACATCCAGGTCAGGGAAGACCACCGCCAGAATCCGGTGCATGTGGGGATCAGTGTCCGTCGTCCGCCCCTTCTGCGAGGAGGCGACAGCTTCAGCTGGACTCTGGCGATCCTCCGGGTCCAGCCACGAAGGTCCTGCCACCTCTTCTGGCAGTTGCGGATGCAGCGTCTGTAGACCCCCACAGAACGAACAGCCCGGGCAGTGGTCAGCCATATCTCCTGCTTCTGATGGGCATCAACCTGTGAGGATGACAAGGATAAAAGTCCATTACCAGACATGCAACATGTTTGTGCAACACACAGTTGGATATACATGTCTTCATCACAAGGGCATATGATGTACACAGGTAGTGCAACTATGGTGATTGACAGTTGTCCTGCATTTACAAAATTGAAACATTGCCTGAGTATAATAACTGTGTTAAAATGCACTTTTCATCCACAGTACCTGTCCACTACAGGTACATACACACTTTGGGGGTAACAACTACTCAGTGAGCATGCCAGCCACTGGTGTACACAATGCCATTAGTGCCAGTCAGACAACATGCACAATGAAAAAGGGATGTGGACTGCACACTCACCTGCTCCCCGGTGTCCCATACAGCTTGCTGTACTGTGGAAGGAGGCTGTCCAGCAGGGCCTTGTTCTCCTCCTCTGTGAAGGATGGGGCCCTATCCACAGTACGTGCCATTCTTGGAGCCAGAGGATGCAGAGACAGCAGCAGTGGTAGCAGAGATGTCAATCTGGAGCATGTAGTGCAGGCAAGTGAGCTCTCAGGGGAACAGACAGCCTTATATCTGTGCTGCAGAGGCAGATTCTGTCCCATTTGTCCAAAGCGATAGGTCCAACACGTTTGCATCCTATGAAGCTGGCCAATCCATCGCATTGCACGGCTCGTACACGCCTTCTGCATCGTTCAAATATTTCAAACCCATTACACCAACGAGTCTGATACATTGTTGTAGGGAGCCAACTGATTTTTCAGAACACGAATCGTACAAGGGCCAAATCCGCGTCAGTCCCCATTGCAGGCATTGTGCTCGCCTCGTTCCCTAGGTGTCCGACGCGTCTTTTGAATTGGTCACCCGCGTCAGTCCCCATTGCAGGCAATGTGCAAGGCGTGTGTGCAAGGCGTGTGTGCAAGGCGTGCGCTCGCCTCGTTCCCAAGGTGTCCGACGCGTCTTTTGAATTGGTCACCCATGTCAGTCCCCATTGCAGGCAATGTGCAAGGCGTGTGTGCAAGGCGTGCGCTCGCCTCGTTCCCTAGGTGTCCGACGCATTTTTTGAATTGGTCACCCGCGTCAGTCACCATTGCAGGCAATGTGCAAGGCGTGTGTGCAAGGCATGCGCTCGCCTCGTTCCCTAGGTGTCCGACGCGTCTTTTGAATTGGTCACCCGCATCAGTCCCCATTGCAGGCAATGTGCAAGGCGTGTGTGCAAGGCGTGCGCCCGCCTCGTTCCCTAGGTGTCCGACGCGTCTTTTGAATTGGTCACCCGCGTCAGTCACCATTGCAGGCAATGTGCTAAGTATTCCACCCACAATAGCTTTCCATGGACACATGGGCACACCAACAACAATACAGCCTGTGACACAGTATATCAAGGGGCATGTCAGGCTGCCTTACCTGTGTGTGCATATGTGGGTAAACATGTGATTTGGTATGTGTCACTTAGTGGCACCCACTCCCAGGCAGGGCAAGGTGTCATGGAGACAGATCCCTTTGTGTGTTGGACACATAACCACTGTGATTGACGACTGTACAGTTCAGGGCATGAGGCATGTACACAGTTCCCGGCGTACATTGTGTATGACATGTGACATACACCCTGACTCTTAGGTGGAATGGGATGTGTGTCACAGGGTGTCCCAGTGCCACAATTGTGATGTTCATCCACAGTATGTGTGCATTTAGCTACTGAGATTACTCTGATTTCATGTGCTCAATGTCAAACGGTCACCACATCCATGTGTATTGTCAATGTGAGTTGATGTGGCGTCTGTGTGTCACAGACACCATGTGTGAGATGCAAAAAAACGTTGTGGCACTTCATGTGTGTGTCATGTGTGTGTTGTGGTGTGTATATGAGACGCTACATCATGATGGTGTCCTTGTGGCGACACAAGGTCCCTGTGTGTGTCTGTCAAAAATCTGTGATGTGTGGTAGACATCTGTCCTCACTAGTGACTTTGGTGTGTGTCTGGTATGTGACACTCATACTGATGTACTGTGGCAGAGCCCATAGATTGGTCACAGCACAACATGGACCTTGTTGTGTGGACCTGTAGAGCTGAGATTTCAGATGATGGGCATGTATCTGACATGTGTGCACATACACTACAGCACATACATCATGTCTTTGTGTCCTGTTGTATCATGTGCTATTTAGCATGTACACTGGCACCTAGATAGGGGAACTGACAAACTGTCTTTGCTCATCTATGTACTGCAGGAGACCAGCTGTCCACAGACCGTTCCCTGACCTTGCCACCATGGTTGAACGTGACTGCATGCGACGGTACCGCTTCACTAGGCCACTGATTGAAGATTTGGCGGAGCAGTTGGCACCACACTTGCAACCTGGCCGGACATACCCTACTGCGCTGACCCCAAGGTGAAGGTGATGGCAACCCTACACTTCTTTGCCACCGGTACCTTCCAACACACAGTTGCTACTGCTGGTGGGATGTCACAGACCATGTTCAGCCGTGTGCTACGAGATGTGTTGGAGGCGATGTTGCATTTCCTCAACCACTACATCCATTTCCCAACACCACAACGACTCTCTGACATCAAGGGTGACTTCTATGCCCTGGGAAGGATGCCACATGTCATTGGCTCCATTGACGGGACACATGTGGCTTTGGTACCACCACAGGCACATGAGCAGACATACCGGAATAGGAAACATTTCCACTCAATCAATGATCTGGTGGTATGTCTGGCCGACATGACCATTTCACATGTTTGTGCATGTTTCCCAGGTTCAGCACACGACGCTTACATCATGCGGAGTAGTCGCATCCCAACGATTATGTCACAGATGCAGCACCAGCGTGCCTGGCTTGTCGGTGTGTACTGACTGTTTACTATTGTGTGATTTAGCTAAAGTTTAATAACACCCTCTTTTAAGACTCATCTAATGTGCTATTGTCTTTATGTAGGTGACTCCGGATACCCCAACATGCCGTGGTTGCTGACACCCCTCAGGAACCCTGTGACACCGGCGGAGATGCGCTACAATGAGGCACATGGTCGGAGCAGGAGAGTGATTGAGCGGACATTTGGACTCCTGAAAAGCAGATTCCGCTGCCTGGACAAGACAGGAGGGGCCCTCCCATATGCACCTGCTAAGGTGTGCAGAATCATCATAGTGTGCTGCATGCTACACAACCTGGCAGTGAGGAAGCAGTTGCCTCTCATCCAAGATGACGATGACCAACCTCCACCAGCCGTGGAGGATCCTGCCCTGGGGCATGATGCCAGTGATGATGAGGGTGAGGATGATGTTCGTAGCCAGCTGATCCTCAACTTCTTCACATGAATGTGAGTATACACTGATGTGTCTTCAAAGTATTGTGTTTGCCTGATATCTGGTGGTGGTTCACTTGTGCTGCTTGAGTGTGACTGTGTGCTACTTGTCAGGATGCTTGCTGTGATGTGTCCTTTCAGGTAGTCTGCACTCCCAAACAGTGTTTAGCTGATTGATATGTTGTGTGTACGTAGTTTTGTTACATTTGTCGGCATGTATATTGTTGTGGTATGCTGTAATTCACGGTTTTTGATTGTGTTTTCTGTCTGTCCTTCACAGGTTACTTTGGCTACTGTATGGTGAGGTCTGAACCCCTAAACCCAGATCCTTGTTCCAGAGTGCAAGTAGTCGTTGCCCCAACCAATGATGTGCCACACACCCCTGGACTTTCCTTGTTTACAACTTGTTTAATGTTTGCTCACTGTTACGTGAGGTTAATTTGCATCAGTTGTGGAATTTTCACGTTGTGAATCTTTAATAAACCTGTGCTTCACTTTGGGATGTGCTCCGTGTGTATCTACACATCAGACAGTCATTAGCATCCTGTGCCTGTGGAATGCTTGCCACTGACCCAGGATGGGTGTGGTGTATGTGCATCCCACTGTATTTCCTGTTGACATCACTTATGAGGATGAGTTAGCTGGACATGGTGAGTATGTCTTGTGTTGCCCTAGTGGTGTGTCTCCCTCATATGTGTCACATTACCATGACTCACATAAAGGTGTTCACATTGCTGTGGTAGTTTGCATGCACAGTGTTCCTTATCAGATCATCATCGCCATGACACAGACAAAGTATAAATCACGACAGAGGCAAGTATTGTGGGAATGTGATTTTATTTACAGACATGTGTAAGGATGGTGAACGGAATTTGAAGTGCTGTACAATGTGATGGTAATCCAAAGTTCACAGGTGAGTTGGTAGTCTTAAGAGATGAAATGTCCAGAGTAGAATCCACAGTCATTTGCTGCATTGTCACAACTTCGACCCTCCATGTCAAGTGGGAGATTTCTGTATCAGTCGACAAGGTTAATTGGTTTGCACACAAGGGACGACATACAGAACAGGTGTTGAGTTCCTGGGGGATATGCATGGCCATCAGCGTCTCAATTCCCCTTCTTTGGACGACCCCTCTTCTTTCTCGGGGGACCCTCATGTGCAGGCAGCTGCAGTACAGAGGACTCTCCGCCAGAGTCCTCCTCCCTCCCTGTGGCAGTTGCGGATGTTGTGACAACAGATGTTGTGGGCGCACAGGGAAGTGTGGACATGTTGGTGCTGATCTGGCGGAGGCATGTCACTATGTCCCTATGCACTGCTGTTAGTTCATCCAATTTGTCCCACTTGGACTCCATCCGGGACATGTGGAAGTCCAAGCGGGCATGATGTGCAGCCTGGTGTTCTTTGATGTCCTTGAGGATCCCCACTACCTGTCCAAATCCTCCGGTGCTTTCCTGGTATGCATCTATGATGCGTCCCAGGTGTGGCTCATCATGCAGTCCAGTCCCCTCTGCAGGCCGTGTCCTCTGCCTGCCCACCCTCCCACCGCCCCTACCCACACGGGCAGGACCTGCCGTGGCCGGCACAGGCAACACTGGGACCACTTGAGTGTTTGCGATGGTGGTGTTGTCCCTTGATTCCAGGGTGCCCTGTGTACCTGTTCCGTTGTTGTTCAGTGGCCTCGGCATGTCTGTGTCGGCAGGGCTACTCGGTGTGGTATCAGATGTGGCAGGTGTGGTTGCTGGGGGTGCTGATGTTACTGCTGCTATTAAGATCGGACCAGCTGGATTCCCCCGGGCCATGATAAGATGATGTATTAAGACGCTGTGGGCGATTTTCTCACCCATTAATTGAAGGTAAACTGCTGTTACCAAGCCGCAATTCTATTGCGGACTTTTATATCTATACCCAGGGGCGGCACTTTAACTGTGCATCACCCATGATCAGTTGCTCCCCGCATCCCCTCATCCCTCCTTTCTGTCTTGAGGAAGACCCGCTTGCAGAGGATATAAACTGCCCTCATTGCACTAGGGTCGAAACGTCGACACTCTCCCCTACTCGGGGCCTGTACCTGTTATTATCCCAGCCCTACTTGCTTACAGACAAACGTTGTTTGCGCATTTTTTGAGAAATAACTAAATGAATAACCATGAACTAACTAATGGACAGGCCTCAATGTAGAACTGGTGCAATCATGAATCACGACCAGTTTTACTAATGAGATTGTAATGTAAATAATGATGAATCATTGTTTTTCTTGATTGGATCTCCCTCTTATATATTCTATCTTACTTCACGAGCACTTTCTTTCTTCACTTTTTCCCTTGGAGCAACCACTCCTCTGTTTTGAACATTGAATATGATAAAATGGTATGAAAAGTGACCGAATAAAATACGAGTCACATAAAAAACAATTGTGTGTGCCTGTTTTGGATTTCTTTTTGGATTTTGAGGATATATTTGAATGTGTTTTAAATAAGTTAATGGTACATTATTGAATTAAACTGTATATGTACCCTATGCTGTCTATGATTGCTTCAGACAACTAAGATTTAACATAAGTCTAGGACCATTGTTTTTCTATATCGATGTTACTGCTGCTGGCCTGCACGATGAGTCACACCGGAGGTGCCAGGTTGTTCAGGGTCGTCGTCCGAAGAGGACAGGGACTGATCCACACTGGTGAGCTCAGGGTCCGCCAGAGTCTGGGACTGGGACTCTTCTTCAGGTTGTGCTGTGTCCCCAGCATCCCCTGTGTTTGGAGGAGACACACGATGCATGTTATGTTTCTACCAACATCAACATTTCACACACATGACATTTGCCACTGGACATCAGAATGAGAGTCTGTACATTGCATTGTCAAAAGTTGTGACAGACTGAGGTTGATATTGTTGGAGCACTTTATCATGGCAACCTGGAGCATTTCGATGTGCACGTCAAGCTGTGTGCATGACCAGCTCATGTATTGATCAATTGTCTGTACATGTCCACTGCTACTCAGGTTCCATCACATGCCTGACACAGCTGTATCATCCCTGTCCACATTTGTGCTATAACGATGACATACGTACAATTACACTTAGGGTATGTATCAAACTTGGTGCATGTGTGGTGGAATTTGTTGCGCTGCTCTGTGCGTCACATTGGTGTGTCTGTGCAACATGGTCACAGTCCGGTATGCCCGTGATCCAATGTGAGATACTTTCTGGTTATCTGTGTTCCTAGTTCACATCTCATTTCAAACAAGTCATGGTGTTACCGTGCCTTATGATGTTGGTGCAGAGTTTTGTCAGTGCTGACGTCTTTTATCTTGTCTATTTCCTCCACAGTGAGAGGGATTGGGCACAGCAGCACTCTTTCTTTTCCATGCTCATGACAGTGATGGGCAGAGGTGTGTGTGTTACAGTTCTGCTGCTGTGTGTTGCATGCGTCATCCGATGCAGTCCAGGATAGTCATTGTGTTTGGATTGTCCATGACAGTGAGTGATGTGCTGTGTGAATGATGCGTACAACGCAGACCGATGTGGTATTGACATGCAGCTCACAAATGCACATTTTGTGTATGACACCATGCTACAGTGTCAGCTATATGTGTGTGTGTGTCCATTCTAGTCACTGTCAGGTGTCCACTGTCAATGATGTATATGTGACATTGTGTGTGCTTGGTGCTATGTACTATGTCTGCATCTCCCCAATTGTCATCTACGGAACACACCTTCACAGGCAGGTCAGGGGACACCCCAGGGACACTGAATTTCCAGACAATGGGAGGATACCTACAGTTCCAATGGCAGTGAGTGTAAATGTGTTTGAGTTGGCCAGTGCGTAGGTGTGACTTGCAGCCAATTCATACATCAGGACCATGTGTCAGAAATCTTGCCAAGGCATTTACTTTTGGAGTGACTGGTCCCAGGGTGCAATTTGTTCAAGCAGAGAAGGTGTGTTTTGATGCGGCATTGATGGCATTTGGAGTCATTGCAGGACCTCCTTCACCCACAGTGGCCAGGTAATCCCCCATGTGGCATGCTTCCATTGCAGGGAGCCACAATTTACGTTCAGGCTGTCAGTCAGTAGTTTCCTGTTGTATGTTTGAGCACAAGTCCCAGCAGGGCCTTGTGCTCCCCACAGCAGAGGCCATTGTCTGTGTTCTTGGTAAGGACTTTTCACTCACTCTCTTGTGGAGCATAATTCTAGGTGTGTATTTTGGTGTTGGTGGGAGGGGTGTGTGTGTGCAAGTACCTGCTGGTAGATGTGGTCAGAGCAGGCAGTACTCCTCCCCCAGTCCAGTTATCCCACCATGCAGCATGCTTCCATTGCACGGAGTGTGAGTTACCTTTCAGGCTGTCAGGCATTGGTGTCCTGTTGTTTGTTTGAGCCCAAGTCCCAGCAGGGCCTTGTGCTCCCACAGCAGGGCCTAGTGTCAGCCATCTTGGCAGTGCTTTTGCACTCCCTGTGAGGTGAGCATGGTACAGTGGGTGCTTGCTGGGACATGTGGGTGGGGACTGTTGGCTGTGACTTCAACTCCCATCATGCTTTTGGCTACACCCACCTTCCCACAATACCTGACCTTACTTCCTGTGAAGCTTTTTCCCTATGTGGTGGTGTGCCTGTGCTGACAAGTTGGCAGGCAGTGTTGTCCTGGTGTTTGTTTGCACAAAATTACCAACTAGCCCATGTGCTTCACACTGCAGAACCCAGTGTGTTAAATCTTTGTGGGATTTTAAAATGGATTCTGAGGGAATGCATTATACCAGGTGGGTTGTGTTGCGTTTGTGTTAAGGGGTGTGTGTGTGCAAGTACCTGCTGGTAGATGTGGTCAGAGCAGACAGTACTCCTCCCGCAGTCCAGTTATCCCACCATGCAGCATGCTTCCATTGCAGGGAGTGTAAGTTACCTTTCAGGCTGTCAGGCATTGGTGTCCTGTTGTTTGTTTGAGCCCAAGTCCCAGTAGGGCCTTGTGCTCCCCACAGCAGGGTCTAGTGTCAGCCATCTTGGCAGTGCTTTTGCACTCCCTGTGAGGTGAGCATGGTTCAGTGCATCCTTGCTGGGACATGTGGGTGGGGACTGTTGGCTGTGACTTCAACTCCCATCATGCTTTTGGCTACACCCACCTACCCACAATACCTGACCTTACTTCCTGTGAAGCTTTTTCCCTATGTGGTGGTGTGCCTGTGCTGACAAGTTGGCAGGCAGTGTTGTCCTGGTGTTTGTTTGCCCAAAAGTACGAACAAGCCCATGTGCTTCACACTGCAGAACCCAGTGTGTTAAATCTTTGTGGAATATTTAAATGGATTCTGAGGGAATGCATTGTACCAGGTGGGTTGTGTAGCATTAAGGGGTGTGTGTGTGCAAGTACCTGCTGGTATATGTGGTCAGAGCAGGCAGTACTCCTCCCCCAGTCCAGTTATCCCACCATGCAGCATGCTTCCATTGCAGGGAGTGTGAGTTACCTTTCAGGCTGTCAGGCATTGGTGTCCTGTTGTTTGTTTGAGCCCAAGTCCCAGCAGGGCCTTGTGCTCCCCACAGCAGGGCCTAGTGTCAGCCATCTTGGCAGTGCTTTTGCACTCCCTGTGAGGTGAGCATGGTTCAGTGTGAGCTTGCTGGGACAGGGGGGACTGTTGGCTGTGACTGCAACTCCCATCATGTTTTCTGCTACATGCACATTCCCAGCAGCCCAACCTTCCTTCATTTTGACTCAGCTTTCCTGTGAGGTGGTGTGACGTTGTTGGCGAAATGGATGACTGTGTTTGTTGTTGATTTATGCTAATGCCTTGCAGTATTTGTCGTTAGGTTTGTACATGTTAAGTCGTAGTTCCATTTTACTGTGGGATGGCAGGTATTGTGTTTGGGTAACTGGCATACACATCACAGGATACTTGCCTTTATGTTGCTATGGCTTTGCTGGCAGGAATTGGTTTAACAGTCCCCTTGAGAGTGATATATGTGTATTGCCGCACAAAATTGAGTATATTGTTTGTGTACTCACCAGGCTCTGGTATTCCTGTTAATCCATAGATGCTCTCCGGTGGTAGGATGGCCCGCACCTTCTCCTCCCAGGTCCTGAAGTGCATTGGTCTGGCAGGAGGGCCACCGCCAGTGTCTGTGCTCAAGGCGTGATCCCTGTTGATGAGCTTCTTGACCCTCCTGCGCACATCATAGTACCTGTTCTGTATGTCGTCCTTTGTGCGCCGACAAGGAGCTTGTGCATTAACCTTGTCGGCAATCCTCTCCCACATCTTGGTTTTCTGTGACATGGGGGTCTGTTGGACCAATGTGCCAAACAACTGTGGCTCTACCCTGAGTATTTCGTCTATCATGACTTCCAACTCACTATCTGTGAACTTTGGATTCTTCTTGGGGGGCATGGTGCTGGGTGGTTGCGGTGATTGATGTGTGTGTGAGGGTGTAAGTGAGTGTGGTGGGTGTGAGTTTGTCAGTGAATATGTTATTTGATTTTTGAGTGGTGCAAATGGTGTAGTTGTTGTGTGCTGTGTGAGTTGTGGCGTGTCTCTGCAGTGTGGTGGGGTTGTCTGCTGTCCTATGCCTGTAGTTTGCAAAGGATCATGGTAGGGATTTCTGACATTTATATAGTTGGAGTTGTGGGTGTGTCTTTGTTCCTTTTTTTATTTATTTATTTATAAATTGGCTGTGTCATTGCTTTTTTAAAAAGATTTTTTTCTTATTTCCTTTGCTTTTGTTGTGCATGATGGAGACGTTCATTTGACCGGGTCAGACACTGCCTGTGGCTCGCGCGGGGTGACCCGAGGCTGTCACACTGACAATCTGCTGTGTTTCGACATTGGTGTACGCCTCGGACGCAAAGGGCTCTATTGTTTGCTAGTCACTATTTGCTGTACGTCTCGGTTTTCATGCTCATGCTCCGTGCGAGTCTGTCGCGTTTCACACGTATTGTATCGTACTACGCGGCTCGTGCATCGCGGGTACGTTTCGCTCGCGCCAATTCCTAAGGCGTGTCGGTCGGTACGATTCCCGGTCAATTTACGGCCGAATCAATGATTTCCGAACGGTTCGGTCGTGCGGCTTGTGTTCCGTGCGGGTGGGTTGTAATTCACACACAAGGCATCGTACTACGCGGGTCGTACGGCGCAGGTCCGTGTCGGTCGGTCTCCATTCCAGGTCCGAGTCGGTCGGTACAGTTTCCTACCGGAATCGGAATCGGCCCCTAAATATAGATTGGAGTGGGAATAGTAAATTTATTTGGGTCAGTGTCCAGCACCTACCCCAATTAAATTTAGATTGGAGTTGGAATATTAAATTAATTAGGTTCAGTGTCCAGCATTTACCCCAATTAAATACAGACTGCAATGGGAATAGTAAATTAATTAGGGTCAGTGTCCAGCACCTATCCCAATTAAATATAGACTGGAGTGGGAATAGTAAATTAATTAGGGTCAGTGTCCAGCACCTACCCCAAATAAAGTTAGACTGGAGTTGGAATAGTAAATTAATTAGGGTCAGTGTCTGGCACCTACCCCAATTAAATATAGACTGGAGTTTGATAAGTAAATTAATTAAAGTCAGTGTCCAGCACCTACCCCAATTAATTTTAGACTGGAGTGGGAATAGTAAATTAATTAGAGTCAGTGTCCAGCACCTACCCCAATTAAATATAGATTGGAGTTGGAATAGTAAATTAATTAGAGTCAGTGTTCAGCATCTACCACAATTAAATATAGACTGGGGTGGGAATAGTAAATTAATTAGGGTCAGTGTCCAGCACTTACCTCAAATAAATTTAGACTGGAGTTGGAATAGTAAATTAATTAGGGTCAGTGTCCAGCACCTACCTCAATTAAATATAGACTGGAGTTGGAATAGTAAATTATTTAAAGTCAGTGTCCAGCACCTTCCCCAATTAATTTTAGACTGGAGTGGGAATAGTACATTAATTAGGGTCAGTGTCCAGCACCTACCCCAATTAATTTTAGACTGGAGTGGGAATAGTAAATTAATTAGGGTCAGTGTCCAGCACCTACCCCAGTTAAATATAGATTGGAGTGGGAATAGTAAATTAATTAGGGTCAGTGTCCAGCACCTACTTCAATTAAATATAGATTGGAGTGGGATTAGTAAGTTAATTAAAGTCAGTGTCCAGCACCTACCACAATTAAATTTAGACTGGAGTTGGAATAGTAAATTAATTAGGGTCAGTGTCCAGCACCGACCCCAATTAAGGGGCCGATTCCGATTCAGGCCGGAAATCACTCCGACCGAGCCGGACCCGGAGAGATTTCCGACCGAATCAGACTCTGGCAGTCCGACCGAACGAGTATGATGCGCACGCATGCAATCGGACTCGAGTCGGTCGGACTCCCATTGAAGTCAATCCGAGCCGGACGTACAACGCGTACGCGGGCTCCCATTGACTCAATGGGTGCGAGGCGAACAAGGGCGCCCCCTACCGCGGGTACGCCTCGATGCGACTCGCGGCGTACATGCACAGGTAGGGGGGACCCATGGGTCCCCCCTGTGTGCGACTCGCGCGGGTACGTGTACAGGGGGGTCCGACACAGACCCCCAAAGTCCGGCTCCGACTGCTCTTTCGAGCCGGATGGCGCGAGTTGGTCGGACTGCTAGTGGCGCGCATCGTACTTGCCCGGCCGGGGAACGTCTCCATTACGCGGTGCGAGTCGTGTCCGTGCGAGTCGGTCGGAGCGGTCGGACCCGGGAACGAGTCGGTCGGCGATTTCGCGTGCGCTCGCATCGTACTCGCTCGGCCGGACGCACGTACGAATCGGTCGGGAAAGAGGGCTCCGAATCGGATCCGGTTAAGCCGAATCCGATTCGGTGCCCTACCAGCCGAGATCGGAATCGGCCCCCTTATATAGACTGGAATGGGAATAGTAAATTAATTAGTGTCAGTGTTCAGCATCTACACCAATTAATTTTAGACTGGAGTTGGAATAGTAAATTAATTAGGGTCAGTGTCCAGCATCTATTATAATTAAATACAGAATGTACTTTGAGTAGTAAAAAGGTTAATTAAATAAGAAATAGTATTGGGTGTTTATGTTGAGTTGAGTTGTAAGTATAATTTAGGTGAGTATTTTTTAAATATAGTGTAATAATATTATTTAAGGTAAACATATTTAAAACATATTTAGTTATATGTTGAACAAGAATATATTTTTTATATATATTTTATTTTATTAACATTATATATTTTTAAATAAATTAATTATAAGAAAAACAGTTTTTTATGTACATTAGAAGTGATAGCAATGAAAAGGTAGTTAAAAAAATAGAAATTGTTTTTACTTCACCAATTTTATTATATAAAACATAGAAGTGATACGTTCATTCAAAATGTTATTTTTTATTGAACAGTAGAAAAATAATCACAAAATCTAAGTATTTGTAGGATAGTGTATTTATTACAGAGAATTCTTTTTTATTAGTATGTATATTTTAACAAGTAAATTATTGTAACCAAAATTTTAGAATGAACAAAATTATATTTTACAGTTGTATATATTTTACAAATATAGCATGATGCATTTCAATTTTTTTAAATTACATTTTGTAAATTGGTACATATTTTTTAATAAGTACAACATAGGGGCCGATTCCGATCTCGGCCGGTAGGGCTCCGAATCGGATCCGGCATTACTGGATCCAATTCGGAGCCCTGTTTCCCGACCGAGTCGGACGTGCGTCCGGGCGAGCGAGTACGATGCGAGCGCACGCGAAATCGCCGACCGACTCGTTCGCGGGACCCAATCGCTCCGACCGACTCGCACGGACTCGACTCGCACCGCACAATGGAGACGTTCCCCGGCCGGGTAAGTACGATGCGCGCCTCGAGCAGTCCGACCAACTCGCGCCGTCCGGCTCGAATGAGCAGTCGGAGCCGTACTTTGGGGGTCCGTGTCGGACCCTCCTGTACGCCTAGCCGTGCGAGTCGCACACAGGGGGGACCCATGGGCCCCCCCTACCTGTGCATGTACTGCGCGACCCGCTTCAACGCGAACCCGCTGTAGGGGGCGCCATTGTTCGCCTCGCACCCATTGAGTCAATGGGAGCCCGCGTACTCGTTGTACGTCCGGCTCCCATTGACTTCAATGGGAGTCCGACCGACTCAAGTTCGATAGAATGTGAACGCATCGTACTCGTTCGGTCGGACTGCTAGGGTCCGATTCGGTCGGAAATCTCTCCGGGTCCGGCTCGGTCGGAGAGATTTTTGGCCTGAATCAGAATCTTCCCCTTAGTGTTTCTCAATTTTAATATTGTTACAACTGTTACAAAATTTGGTAAGTATTTATTCACATAATATACTGTAAATATTTTACAATAAAGTTCACAAAACAATAACATAGTTTAATTTTATTATACAAACTAAATATATTTTTATTAATAATATTAATATTAAAATATTAATATTAATAATTATTACACATTAGAACAGTTTTGTATTTTATTAACATTTTACATATTTAAAAAAATAAAGAATATTAATACAATGTTTTAGTAATTGTTGTTTAACATATATACATTTTTATAATTATAATATTAAATATTATGTCATAATATTTATTATTATAATTTTACAATAGATAAAATACACATAATATATTTAAAAATATAAGGTATATTTTTAATTATTTTATTAGAATGCAACAGTAATTTTTAAATCATTATTTAATATTAAATAAATTGTTTAGTCATTTATTTAACACTTTTATAGTTGACATCTTTTTTTGGGCCTTTGATTTTGTAACCGCTCGTTGTTGTTTTGGGTCATTTGGGAAGAAAGAAGCTCGGGGTTGGGAGCTGCTTCGCGTTTGAGAATGTAAGAGTAATTTTCTTTTATATTAAACTATTTTAAGTGTGTTTTGAAGGTAGTAGTGTTGTGATTAGGGTGCGTGGAGTTATGTTTTAGAAGTTATAGTGTTTTTAGTTGTTTAATTAGGTATTAATTATTAACGTTGTGTTTCGTATTTGCGGCCTAGTTAGTATTTTTCTATTTATGTTTAGTTTACGTTAATATTGTGTTAATAATGTTTGTAGTGGTGTTTTCAAGTGTATTATTTGTACATTTGTGTGGGTGGGAATGTTTGTTTTTGTATTTTAGGTTTTACGACGAAGTATTTTGGAAAAACGGAGCATTGCGTTTCTTTTTTTTTAAAGGAAGTGTGTATTAGTTATATTAACTAATATTTATTTCACACTTCCTTTATTATTCGGTTTTCATGGAGCGGTTTTTAACTTTTTTAAATTTTCGGGTTTTTTATGGTTATTGGATTGTCGATTTTTACATGGAGGATCTACTTTTTGACACAGTTGTATTTTTGCATTTTATTGGGGTCTGTTTTTAAAAAATATGGATTGTGAACTACATGGATTATTTTGGATGATGTGGATTTTCGTATTACAGCAGTGGAAAAGGTAAGTCTTTTTAATATTTTTTATTGTGGGAGGGAAATTATGTTATTTTAAATACTGTAGTTGTTTAGTTGTTTTGTTGTTTAATTATTTTGTCTCTATATATGTTGTTATAAAATAATAATAAATATTAGACAAAATAATTATTTGGTTGATTTAAAAGAATGCACTGTTTTTATTCCAATAATTATTTTTTGAGATTGGTAAATTAAAATTGTTTCATGTTTCAGACTAGAGTTTTTGCTATCATATTTAAGTACTCTAGGCCTCTTGTTGAAGGATATAGCTGTACTTGTTGTTTGTCTAGATAGTTTTGGCTTTAATTGTATGATAAATTGTTGCATTCTTAGGGGCCCATTACGATACCCGGCGTAAATAAATCCGCCAGGCATGGAAGCGGCAAAAATCCGCCCGCACACACCGCCTGAACACCGACCACGCCATTACGATTACACAAACCGAATACCGCCATCGGCGGAAAAAGCACACAAAATACCGCCCGCCAACGTCCGAGTCGGAGACAAACCGCCCGCCACGGACGGAAACACGCATGACAACACAAAACCGCCCGCCCTCACGGCCGACACACCGCACGAGAAATTACGATCGCACCGACATGAGCGCGGAAAATCCACAAATATACCGCCCGCCAGCGCAAACAACGCCGATGAGAATCGACACGGCAGAAGCCATGGCGCCCACGTACCTGCACAGAAACCATCCGCACACAAAACCAATAGCACACAACATGGCCAACAAGTCCACACAGCAAGGCACGCACAAATACACAAGCACAGTACACATCCCGAAAACACCCCCCCGGACAAACAAAAAATACAAAGGCCAGAACCCCAGACACAACACACCTGAAAACAACAGACGATGAGGACACACCCACATAGGTGAGTACAAAAGCAGCACTCCCACAGACCACAACCCCTTGCTACATTGCAAACCAGAGAGGAGAGGAGAGGACACAGTGACACAGCAAGGACAGCAGCACACCACAGAAACGCACACATCACAACCACCACCACCACCACCACCAAACACCACCACCACCACCACCACCACCAAACACCGGCACCACAAACCCCCTGCACATTACACAACACACACCGCACCAGCACCACAAACATCATGGCACCACAAAGAATGCCCAAGTTCACGCCCATGGAGCTGACGGTCATGGTCGACGAGATCATCAAGGTGTACCCACAAATCTATGGGAACATGGTCCAGCACACACCACTAGCCACCAGAAACAGAATGTGGAACCGGATCGTAGACCAGGTCAATGCAGTCGGGACCCTGCCCAGGAACAGAGTCGAGATCAACAAACGTTGGAATGACGTAAAGAGCCTGGTCAAGAAGAAGGAGGGCAAAAACAGAGAGCTGGCTGCCGTCACTGGCGGAGGGAATCCCGCGCTCTTTAAGACCTTCAAAGCGTGGGAGGAGAAGGTGCGAGTCGTAATACATCCGGAGATCCTCGCCGGATTAGCAGGGGAGTGGAGGCTGGTAAGTACAAACTAATGTATACCAGCACACCGCTATGTACTCACATGCACTACCACCATGCCACAGCTCCCAGGGACAAACACCCCCATGTCCAGCACACAATACACAACACATCACACACACATGCAACAGACACTACCACACACAGCCCAAACCGAACAACTGTAAGATGCGTGGGGACATGTGTACACTAAGCCAGCCACGTAACCACCAACAGGTCCCCAAATATGCCAGAAGCGCCACAACGAGCACCCACCACACCCATGTGTCCACCACAGCTGCACTAACCGACAAGTAACAGGTAAGTGGCAGGAACACAAAGTGCAGTGGGTGGGAGGGTGGACAGCCCAAGTACAACACACACCAGGCCCCAGTCCCACAGCACAGCAAGGAGGAGCATCCCCCACACCCCACAGCCACGTGTCAGCCACCGCAGTGCACAACGACAGCCGAAAGGCAGACATCACGGCCCACAGCAATCGGTGTCAGTGGGTATCCAGCCACCCCCACGACCCACAACACCCTCCCACCCCCACAGACCTGCAACATGGAGCACCCCCGCTTAGAGCCATGTGGCATCCAGTACAGTGCACGCACGAACAACTTGCAGGTGGGAAACTGGACAGGGCTGGATTACTGGAGGCATGAGGACCATAACACGACCAACACATGGGACATGTCACGTAGCAGACGAACACGCAGCACCGCCCACCGTCACGAACAAGTGAACAATGTGCACACGGACATGAACAACAGACTCACACCTCACATGACCCATCACAGACACAGCAACACCCAAGGAGCCACGTCTGCATGCACAAGCCACACTGAATATAGTACCACACGGCAGCCACTGTGCAACTCATCACACACAACCGAAACACCATTGAAGTCCTGTCCATGTAGCCCCAACTGCCTGTCAACCACACACCCCACAACTACGCCTATGTAAGACAAACAACACTAGACGCAACAGAGCGGAACAACATAAATGCACACGAACACCACTGAACCCATCAAACACACAGACACACCATGCACAAACAACATACCATCCATCCCATCCGTCAGCCCCAGTCTCATGAAAGGCATGTCATCCGCACAGCTGCCACACATACAGCAGTCACGCTAAGATACATGCCCATGACCAACCATGTGCCAGAAGTCAATGAAGTGCACGACACACTGTGAGCAACAACACACAACATGGGCCACACCCCCCCGAGCACTGCAGTGATGCACATGGCACAGGGCAGCACGCACACCAAGGAGATGGGACAACTGCAATACGTTGGCTGGCACACAACCATCACTCACTCATAACGATGCGTCCAATGCCATGTCCAGTAATCACAACAGACAGCAAATATGCAGGCCATGTCAAGCATGCACACACCTCAAACCATGCACTGTCATGCTGCCACAACACATGTCACGTTCGGCACCCATGGCTCACAGCATGTACCCCAAAAGCATATTCCCTCCCAAATGCGAATCTGGGGCATGGCCCCCATGTTGCCATATGCGTTCCTAAGCGTTCCATTTGAACCCCAAAAGCATATCCCCTCCCAAATGCGAATCTGGGGCATAGCCCCCATGTTGCCATATGCGTTCCTAAGCGTTCCATTTGAACCCCAAAAGCATATCCCCTCCCAAATGCGAATCTGGGGCATAGCCCCCATGTTGCCATATGCGTTCCTAAGCGTTCCATTTGAACCCCAAAAGCATATCCCCTCCCAAATGCGAATCTGGGGCATAGCCCCCATGTTGCCATATGCGTTCCTAAGCGTTCCATTTGAACCCCAAAAGCAAAGTACAAACCAGACCCAGGATGGGCCAGGAGCCCGCATACACCAGAGTCACAATAAGTAGGGGCACAGCAACACACCCATCGGCATGGCCAATCCGTCCCATGCCACATGTGCACAGCACACAGTCCCATTGCCAAGCACACACAACTACAAATGGTACAGCCACACACACGCCTCCGGGAAACCCATGTACGAGATTGCACAAACTGTTAATGTCAGACGACAAATACATACTTCGCCAGGTGCAACACAATAACAAATCTCATTCTCTCCACAGGTGACGAACTGCTGGATGCTGGGGATGGAGCCAGCAGCCAGCACAGCCAGCCTACAAGCCCACAATGAGGACACACGGATCTGGAGGATCTGTCCTCCTCTTCGGACACGGACAACCAAGCAGGCCCATCTGGTGTGGCAGGGCCCAGCCGCTCCCCAGGACCCCTCCTACCCACCAACCCATCATCCAGGGCTGCTGAACATTCCCAGCCCCCTGCTGCCACTGTCGTTGCGGCCACACCCACGGTCATTGTGGCCACTACCACTGCCGCAACCGCCACCATCGCCGCACCGACCACCACCGCCGCCACCACCGCCATGTCTTCGCTGGCACCAGCCCCAGCGCAGGTGGTGGCCCGGACGACTGGATCCACCCTGGGAGCCACAGCGAGGACCGTGGTGAGCAATGTGGCTAGTGGGCAGGCCGGTGGCAGCAGGACTGGTAGGAGGAGCAGGGTCAGGGAAACGCCAGCCTCCCCTGGGAGCCATGCCCTGCCTCACATGGCCAGAGTCCTTGGGGCCTATGAAGAGGCCCAAGGACAATGGGTCCGGTCTGCTTCAGACACGCGTGAGGTGCTGGGGGTGCTGAGGTCCATGGACGCCCGTATGGGCCAAATCGTGGACCTCATGGGACAGCTGGTGGTGGCGGTGAGGTCACAACCAGGGACAGCAGCTCCCCTCCGCCACCACCTGCCGGGGCGCAGGGTGGAGCAGCAGTGTCCAGTTCCCCTGCGTCCACAGCCAGTGATCACACCTCAACCACCAGCATGTCGCAAGCAGGCACCCCCTCGCAAACATGGAAGGGGCCGTCCGAAGAGGAAACAGATCTCCCGGGAGGACTTCGCACGCTCCAGCCGCAAGTGAGGCAGCCAGCCAGCCTTCCGCCAGCCTTCCTTGACCAGCCACTGCATTGACTTGGACTACGATCCCACTCCACACAGCCATCTGGATGGCATGTGTGTGTTGGACTATGGACATAGAACCAGTGGGTACACCCTGATCATCACGCAGCCATGACCGACAGCTCATTGTCACTGCACGCACCACTTTTGTCATCACCTTACACACAATCACATGTCACAGTTAGTAATAAATGCACCTTTTTCACTAACTGCTGTTTGTGCCCTGTGTTTTAATTGTACGGAATACAACGGCCACCTTGGGCGGAAAGGCACCTGATGCGTGGCATGGCAATGGAACCGGAGGGCCTGTAGGGACCTAGGGGTGGGAGACAGAACAGGAGCACATTCAATGAGTGTGTCACACACCCATCACACAGTACATGTCAACAACTACAAGCAATGTACACACATCGCACAGAGCAATAGGGCACAATGCCACAGCCACCAACAGTGGCATACTACCCTGGCCATGGAGCGTTGACACACAGCACGCAGTGAACAAACGGCCACCCTGACACAGCACACACACACCTGCACAGATACAGCCACATCAGCCGTCGTACATGGACACTCACCGTCAAGTGAAGTAGCGGGCGATGAGCTGCTGGCGCACATTACCAGCTTCCTCCTCTACGCTGTCCTCCTCACTCGAGCTGTCCTGGTCTGCGGGCTGGGGCCCTGGTTGATCTCCGTCATCCACGATGAGGGGGATCTGCTTCCGAATGGCCAGATTGTGCAGCATGCAGCACGCCACCACTATCTGGCACACCTTCTGTGGGGAGTACGCCAACGCACCCCGGTGCGGTCCAGGCACCTGAACCTGGACTTGAGGAGGCCAAAGGTACGCTCGACCACACGTCTGGTCCTCCCATGTGCCTCATTGTAGCGATCGTCTGCTGGGGTGCGAGGATTCCTCAATGGACTGAGCAGCCATGCCCCATTCGGATACGCAGAGTCACCTGGGTGTGAGGGACACAGAGAACCGTTGCAATTCCAACTGGACAGGGGACAGCATCGCACAACCAGCACGCTACACCACTCCACATACTCACCGACAATACAGGCACGATCCTGTTGCATATTGGACATCAGTCGTGGCAAGATGCTGTTGCGCATTATGTGTGCGTCATGGGCCGAGCCTGGGAACTTTGCACACACGTGGGTGATCACCATGTCCGCAAGGCACACCACTTGCACATTCAGGGAGTGCGCGTGCTTCCTGTTGCGGTACAGGTGCTCAGTGGCCTGTGGTGGAACAAGGCCGACATGTGTGCAGTCAATGGCTCCAACGACGTGTGGGATTCTGCCAAGGGCATAGAATGCACCCTTCACTGCCGCCAATTCACGAGCCCTGGGGAAGCGGATGTACCTGTTCCGGTACAGCATCATGGCTGCCAGTACATCCCTCAGCACCTTGCTGAACATGGGCTGGGACATCCCTCCTCCAATGCCCACTGTGTGCTGGAATGACCCAGTGGCGAAGAAATGCATGGCGGCCATCACCTTAGCCGTGGGGGTGACAGCAGTCGGATACACCCTGCGGGGACGGAGATGGGGTTCTAACATGGCACACAGTCGATGCAGGGTTGGCCTGTCCAGCCGAAACTTCCTAATAACCTCTGTATCGTCCATGTCCGCCAGCAATTGGTATGGGCGGTCAATGTTCGGTCTCCGCCTAGGGACAATGGCAGAGGACACATGTCAAAGCAACACGACACATAGCAATTTCGCATACACATCACTGACATGACTGAGCAAGCACATGAGCCACAGCCCAGCTGTCAAGCTGGGACGGCACGGCCACAATACACTTACACAGGTCGCCCAACAATGGGAATGGCTAGTGATACAAACCACTGCCATGTGCATGCACATGGGGATCTAGGCCCCAATGACTTGCGGGGCGTGCTGATGGGGACTGACTGCATATCCGTCAAGCGGCAACGCCACGGCAACATGAATGTCTGCTGAGCATGGAACTGCTTCCGCGGCTGGATGAGTATGGCACACGACGACGACGATGTGGGCACAGGCTGAGCGGCCAAAACAAGTGGGACCTGTGGCACGAGGGGATATGAGACAGTAGTAGGTGTCAGCACTGCACCCTATGTACAGCACTGTACGGATCACACCTCCCGAAACATTGACAGGTGTCCACATTGACAGCCCCATGCCAAGACGGCTGTGTGCTTGCAGTCACACGTCACAGGTGAGAGGTTACATTGCACGTGCCAGGTGGCAGTCGTACATAGTGGGAGCTGGCATGTGTGTGCATGTGTCTCCTGTTCAGGATCCACCAGATGGGCGCTGACTCTGTACTGACCATTGGACACAGCATGTTCCGTGGAAGGCTTGTGTGTGTGGGATGGTGGCACTGGATGTGCCTCCGTTGGGTGGGGGGCCATGCACAGGGCGGGTACGTCGATGATTGCGCATTGTTGGTCACGGTGGGTGCACCCACTAAGATGTGTTGCCCTGTGTTCAATTCCTATGTCCGCATGATGATGGACTGTAGATGTGGGCAGACTACACATTGGTCGATGTGCTGTCTATATGCATGTGCCTTCACACCAGGCACAGCTGCCCCTGCACATGTGACCCCTGCTGGACTCGCTGCTGGGTCTGTGGAGCTGATGCACCTTCTGCGCGTGGGGCGGGCAGCTCTCCTCACTTCCCTCATTGCGCATGTCATGACTTTGCCGCAGGTGACATGGATCATGGAGGGCCCACATGTACGCGTGGGTAGGCTACACATGATTGTACACTGGTCGCCACCCCCAGTCAGTGTTTCGAATGGGAAGGTTGTCGTGCTGGTGGTATGTTCGATGTGGCGGATGGGCGGGCCTAGGTGCGGGCTTACATTCCGGACATGGGGGGGTAGTTGGATTGGCGACTAGTTGCAGTACACACGGGACACGTCTCTTCCTTTCCACATCTGGGTCATCCCTTGTACTAACTGACAGTGATACCGTCATCTTCGCCCCAGCCCTACATGTCCTCCCCTCGCTCCCCCAATATGCATGCTCACCTGCGAGGCTAGCGCTTGCACAGGCAGCCCCAAGCTCGCACCAGAGAGGGCAAGGAGTGTATGTGTGGGTCCAGTCGCACGAGTGGGCTGTCTCAGGGTATGATGTGTTGCGGGACGCCGTCCACCTGCGTGGTGCCCCAAATGGAGACCCGGCCTGCATGGACTATGCATCACAGTCTTCGCCTTCCGGATCCGCCACCTGCGACACCCAGTGGCTGTGGCTGCCCTTGCGGCCAGGCCACGTCCGTCTGTGACTGATGGCCCACACATTCACTCTTTGGCCTCTCTGGGGAGGGCTCGGGGTGGTGGCGCACGCGCTTGCACTTAGTCGCAATGGCATGTGGCGTGGTTGGTATGATGGGCAATGGATGGGATGGTGCGAGCCACCTCCCGTGACGTCAGTGCTGCTCGTGCTGTGGTGCGTCCCCTACACTTCCATTTGACTTGTGCCATGCTAGACGTTGAGGTTCTATTGCCTGCGTGATATGACCAGGAGGAGCGCGAGGAGACCTCTCACACACCATGCTCCACTGCCATCCCGTGCCCTGTATCGCCTGTGCGGATTGACTATGTTGGGGTTACACCTGGTCAACTGGGGCTGTGTGTGCCTTGTCAAGGGGCATGGCGGGCGCACAACAGGATCCAGCTTGTCCACAGAGGGTGGGCTGAGGTGCGCCTGGTACCGCTTTGTACGTGTGCCCGGCTGCTGTGCACACACGTGTTCACTCCCCCCGACAGGTGTCCTCTCACAATGCCCAGGGAAGCGGTGGTGTACTGTTCATGACCCCTCCCGACACGGCGTGCTCCAACTTGGCATGTGCGCATCTACCCGTCGCACCCACCCACCTGAGCACTGCGTCCATACGACTTCACACGACACATGTGTGTCTTCCACAGTAGTGCTACTCATTTGCGTTGACATCCAATACCAGTGGACTACATGGTCATGTCACGACTGCCGTGTACTTCACATACTCTCATCCTCTCTCATTCGTACTTGTGAAATGAGTCAGCGGAGACAGTTTTGGTTTCAAACATTATATTGAGTCTTCTGTCCTCTGTGATGCAGTATAGTGGACACTACTGGCAGCGGAATACATGTTGAGGATATACTGAGCATGATTGCAAATGGGATAGGGTGTGGGGTTACATGTGATTGGCTGTTGCATGTGGGATGTGGGCTTCAGAGTGACATCTGCTTGGCCAAGGCTGTGCTAATGTACATTTACGTATAGCTGCGGAGCTGCGGACTTTGACACAGACGGTATACATGTAGCCTACCAGACCGCTTGGCATCATGGGCACAGTCCATCTCAGTTCCATGTGACAGGTTTGCTGCGGTTGTTCCTCATGCACGCGTGCATGTGAGATGACATCAGGGCATGTGCTTGCGTGCATGCAGCGGCGTGCCACTTGTTGTTGCACTGTGGTGGTTACTGGACATGTCACAGTCACTGGGGTCGTGTTGTTGTTGTATGCACTTGTCGTCCATGCAAAGGTCCTGGTATGGGATTCCCGGGGTGGGGGTGGGAGGGGTGCAGCACCCACAGACTCCAGGCGACCTATTCATGTCCACTGAGCGGTGTGTGTGTCCATGGGCGCTGGATCCATGTCGTGTCCTGGTTGTTCGTGCAGTTCCGTCCATGTGGGTGCGATACACAGAGCCCATGCCACTGCCTCCCACGATGCATGCGGTGTTCCTGGATGTGATGGGGAACAGTGTGCATGTCCCGGTCATATCCGATGTCATGGCGATGTCGTTGATGGTGTGGTTACAGTTGCCGGTCGTTTGGTATGGCTGTTGTGGTGGTGACTGGCCAGTCCGTGCGGAAGCTAAGCATGGGTGCGGGGCTGGACATCATAGGTCACTCGGGGAACCTGCGTTGTGGTCCGACGTATTTACAGGTTGTCAGGTATGCGATGCCGCCCAGCAGGGCTTCCATGTCATTGGTGGTGTACATGTTTGCCAGCCAATGAAGCGGATGGTGGCTGTCAAGGTGTTGTTCGTAGGTTGTCCCTTGGAGGACCATGATGGGGCATGCTGGGTGACATTCGATGTAGCTGTTATCGATGATCCGTCGTGTGGAGGCACAGTGGTCCCATTTCAGTGCGGGTGCGATGTTGGCCACATACGCCATGCCCCCATAGGCAGAGCAGGCCCGGTCGTGTGCATCCAGAGGGAGGAGTAGTGGTAGCAGGTCCGCCTTCAGACATGCCGGGTTGGAGAGGCATATCTCGACGGGATGCTGGTAGGGACACCTCCGACAGTAGAAGACGGGCATGACGCAGCTGAACAATGTGATGCGGTAAGTCAGTCGGTAACTTACGTTCAGCAGGGACAGGAGATCGCATCCCAATGTATGGCACAGGTTGGTTTTGTACAGCTTGAGCTGTTCGGCGTAGTTGGGTAGGTGTGTTGCGGTTGCCATTTCGCAGCGGTTCGTTGAGGTGGCGTGCTCCGGCTGTGTGTGCAGTCTGCGATGTGCATGCTCCGGGGTTGCTGTGAGCTCTGTGTAGTCGTAGGGAGACAGGACTTGTGTTCTGTTGGCTTGTTTGGAGGACACGGGCCCTCTTCCCACATGCTTCTCAGACAGTTCAAGGTCAGTGCTGTGTGACTCCTTCCAATTAACTTGCATGTGGCCGACATGGGGGAGTGTTTTCTTCTTTCTTCCCCGTCCGTTGTGTGCTTCTGTGATATGCGCTATCTGCCCTGTGGTCGGTCTCCTCGGCATGCCTGTGTTGGTCTATTCTTGGACAATGGCTGTATTCACCGGCTTCTGTCGTAGGGCTGTGGTTTCGGAGTTGGAATGGAAGGTCATTCAGTGCTGTCTGCTCTCCCTTGTGTGGGCGGCAGGCTGCCTTTCCGCTCTGCGTTGGGCCTTGTGTGTGAATGTTATTCTTGGGCCACCTGTTGTCGGTCCCCGGGCTCTTTGGTGTTCCGTTTTATATGTCTTCTTCATATGTGCAGGGTGGTATGGGTGTTTCTGTGTGGTACTGGCGTTCCTCTTCCCGAAGGGGCCCTGCTTCTCCTAGTTGGTGTTGCCGCCGCTGTGTGCTACGCCATGTTTGTTACACTGGGGTGTGTCCTGCTGTTGCGTGTCTTCACTGATATGTTTGCGTCGGTTGTGTGGCGTTGGGTGTTGTCCGTGAATTGGGCGTTGGGGACATGTCTGTGGCCGGCCTGTCACGTGTCATGTGCGTTCGGGGTGGGGCTGATGTGTGTGCTGCTTGGTTGTGTCCCTGTGTCTGTGTGCGACGCATGCATGGCGCTGCGGTTGGCCTCTGCGTTGTGCGCATGTGTGGCGGCGTCATCGGCGCTTTGGGGCCGTGACGGGGTGGTTGGTTCCTAGTCCCAGGTGGTGTGTACACATGTGTTCTGCGATGTTACGATTTGGCCTGTGTGTCATATGTGGATGCGATGGTGGATGTGTAGTGTACACGCGCTGGTGGGGGTTGCCCGCTTTTTCCGCCCTTGCACTGTGTGCGCTGTTTGCGTGCACTTGTTGTGTGTGTGCCTACCTGCGTCTCCGCGGTACGTTGCGTCCTTGGTGGTGCATCAGCAGGAGCATGGGGAGTGCCTGCAGTGCTGGATTCATGCTCGGGGAGCCGCTTCTTCGTTGTCCGTGCTCGGCGTCCGTGTTACCGCTTCGGTTTGTCGTACGGTATCTCTTGGCCGTGGGAGCCGTTTGTTTGCGGCATCGTAATTTATGCGCCGGGCGGGACGTGTTTCGCCGGACGGTGTGTGTCAGTTGAGCTGCGCCGCTACATGTACGGGCGCACTTTGATGGCGGACGGTGTTGCTGGCTTGCCGGCGGTGTTTGGCCTACTTTTCGCATCGTAATTGGGCGGGCGTGTGGACTGCTGCGTGCCGGCGGTAACTGGTGGTTTTTGCATCCGCCAGCACGGCGGTGGTGCTTCCGCCCGCCATCGTAATGAGCCCCTTAGTTCTTGAAAGCTTTGTTCTTTTTGTATGGCAACTAATAGTTTATGTAGGGTAGGAGTGCTTCGTCCTGTAGAAGATAGGAAGGCATTATGCCAACCTTCAACTGCGTTGTTTGCTTTGGCTTCTTGGTTAAGAGTAGTTAGGTACACATTCCACCAAGGAATTTGGAATTTAGGTTGCCGTCTATGGCCTGATCTGTGTAATCTCCCCACCCAGGTATCCTCAAAATAATCTAGGAGGGGAGATAATTTGTGTTCATTTTGGTGGTAAAATGGACTATCTATTAAAATGTTATAGTGCTCAGTGACATCTGTGACTGGCACATAGGCAAGGGCTATTAGGTGTTTTATTTGGTATGCAAAAGTAATATTTGTTGCATATTCCACACCAGGAGGGTCATTATGATGGCGGACGGAAAAAAATCTGACCGCCATGGTTGCGGAAAATCACCGTCCGCAGGTACCGCGGAAACCCCGCCGACCCTATTATGATCAACCGCCAAAACATTCCGTCTGCGGCGGTAGGAGCCATCGAAAAACCGCCCGTAGAGGGCAGAGAAAGTGAAAATTCAACCGCGACGGTCGGTAACATAGCGGAAACACATCAACACGCCGCCAGACACGCGGAGTGACCGCCAATGATATTATGATATCCCCGATGTCACAGCGGTACGTTCCGCTGTTTCCGTCCGCCGCGGTCACCAACAGTAACCAATGTGACATCCGGCGGAAGCACAGCCATCGCTGCGGATGCTCCGCAAAAAAAATGGCGGGCAAGTAATTTTTTTTTAAAAAAGGTCAGCAATAGCACACAGGCAACTAGCCCTGCCCCCAAAATAAGCAGAAACCTCCCAATGACACCCCCCCCCATGGCAAATTCAATTATACAAATCACAGGACAACCCACACAGCACACCTGACTGCATTACACCATCTTGACACACCCACATAGCTGAGCATAAAACCAGCCCCTTCCCTGTCCACAATCCTTTGCACTACTCCAGCCCTGAAGGAACCAAAGCCTGCAGCACATTGGATAGGCAAAACACCACACATCTCACCAGCACAACAACACACACACACACCACCTACACCACCCTCACAACTGCACCCCAAAACATCAGCACCGCACACACCATGGCACATCACAAAATGCCAAAATTCACTGACACTGAGTTGACAGTAATGGTAGATGAGATAATCAGAGTAGAACCACAACTCTTTGGCAGCATGGTCCAACAGACACCATTAGCCACAAGAACAAACATGTGGGTAAGGATAGTGGGCAGGGTCGATGCAGTAGGGAATGTGCCCCGCAACAAAAATGAAATCATGAGGCGGTGGCATGACCTGAAGAGTGTTGTCAAGAAGAGGAGGGCCAAGAATCGTGAGCTGGCTGATGCGACTGGTGGAGGCCCTCCCATCCCACCAAAACCGTTCATTGCGTGGGAGGAGAAGGTGCTTGCCATACTGTATCCAGAGAGTCTTGAAGGAATACCCGGGGGAGTGGAGGCTGGTAAGTACCAACTAATGTATACCATGAAACTGCCATGTACTGTCTTGCACAACTACAAAGATACATTCCTGAGGCAAAAGTACACACATCTGCACCCCAAAAACACACACAGGTCACACTGATTTTACATCCACCCCACCTCAAACATCACAAAGGTAGACCACATCTACTGTGTTGTATGTGTCCAGGCAAACAGCACTACAACTCCCACAAGGCCCCCTGTCCCACAGCTGAGCAGGATGGACTACTCTCCACACCCACAACCATGTGGCAGCCATTGTGTGCTACACCCTCACCTAACAGGTAGGTAGCCATCTTTATAGGGAGGAGTGTTGGGAATAGGGAGGCCAGTACTACAACTCCCACCAGGCCCCCTGTCCCACAGCTGAGCAGGATGAACTACTCCCCATACCCACACCCATGTGGCAGTCATTGTGTGCTACACCCTCACCTAACAGGTAGGTAGCCATCTTTCCAGGGAGGAGTCTTGGGAATAGGGAGGCCTGCACTACAACTCCCACCAGGCCCCCTGTCCCACAGCTGGGCAGGATGGACTACTCCCCACACCCACAACCATGTGGCAGCCATTGTGTGCTACACCCTCACCTAACAGGTAGGTAGCCATCTTTACAGGGAGGAGTGTTGGGAATAGGGAGGCCAGCACTACAACTCCCACCAGGCCCCCTGTCCCACAGCTGAGCAGGATGGACTACTCCCCACACCCACAACCATGTGGCAGTCATTGTGTGCTACACCCTCACCTAACAGGTAGGTAGCCATCTTTACAGGGAGGAGTGTTGGGAATAGGTAGGCCTGAACTATAACTCCCACCAGGCCCCCTGTCCCACAGCTGAGCAGGATGGACTACTCCCCACACCCACAACCATGTGGCAGTCATTGTGTGCTACACCCTCACCTAACAGGTAGGTAGCCATCATTACAGGGAGGAGTGTTGGGAATAGGGAGGCCTGCACTACAACTCCCACCAGGCCCCCTGTCCCACAGCTGAGCAGGATGGACTACTCCCCAAACCCACAACCATGTGGCAGTCATTGTGTGCTACACCCACACCTAACAGGTAGGTAGCCATCCTTACAGGGAGGAGTGTTGGGAATAGGGAGGCCAGCACTACAACTCCCACCAGGCACACCCTGCCCCATCGCTCGGCAGGAAGGAGCACTCCCTCCCACCCAGAAGCATGTGGTAGAAAGTCCACCCAAAAGATGCCAACTGTTCAGGTAAGCAGCCAGTGCATGCACCCCACCATTCCTCAACGAAAGCATTGAGCTAATGCCAACACAATGCCACACATCACAACAAAATACACCCCAATTACATCCCAGTTGATAGAATGCAGACAGCGATGCGTATGTAACTGTGACAGAAACAGAACTGTGACTCAACTAAACCCATGTGTAAGCAAATCAGGGACCAAATATGCCCTGCAAAGAATGCTATGTACAAATTCCATGGGTGCTGAGCATGAAGGACCATAGTAACAATAAAAAGGCATGGTCTGTCCAGCAAATAAATACAAGCACAGAACATTACAAAGGTATGCATGAGATAACAATGTGACAATGTGTAGTACATGTGCATATGTAACATCTGTCGGGAAGAGTAATCATCCTCGATGCATCACATCAAGTTGCATGGCAGCCAGTTGTCAGATGACAACTCATCAGTTCCATACAAAGAGTGTCAAGTTGGGCATGGCATCCAATGACTTGTCACACCACGGAACAAGATGTATGTACCTCCACATCATGTCATGACGAACAACACTGTGCAGACATTCAACTCATGAAATACGTAACTGTGTGTTGCATAACATGTAAATAAGAGACATCAAACACAGCAAGCCATATGGCTGTAAGTCAATGACCATGTACCCTCTGTTCCACAGGTGACCAACAACTGACTGCAGAGGACAACAACCTCAACTTGCAGAGCCAGTCTCCACCCACGGAACATGGACACTCGGATGCGGAGTCCCTGGATTCTTTGGACGAGGAGCTCCAAGCCGGCCCATCTGGTGTGCCAGGGCGCAACCGGTCACATGACCCCACTGCCCCCCCACCATCAGCAACAACAACGCTGACCCCTGCTGGAACGACCAGTGCCGCCACCACCACCACTACCACCTTTGCCTGCAACATTCGCCCAGCCACAGAGGATGCCCAGCCAACATCAACAACTGTGGAGGGCAGGCATGTGGCTAGAGTGGTGAGGCAACAGGCCAGTGATAGCAGGGCAGGTGGGAGGACAAGTGGGACTCCAACAACATCGGACACTGTGACCGAAGCCCTGGCTAACATCACCAGAGTCGTGGGTGCCTATGAACGAACACAAGCACAAATGGGCCAGGCCCACAAAGATGCCCTGGAGCTCCAACGTCTGCTGAGGTCCATGGACAACCGTATTGGACAAATTGTGGACCTCATGGGCCAGTTAGTGGCGGTACTGAGGGATAGGCCAGTGCCACATCACACACCTTCACCTCCCCCCGTTGTCCCGCAGGATGACAGTTCATCATCCACCCCTGCGGGCATGGAGAGGGGTGACTCCTCAGACCCCACTGGCCTAGCAGACGATGGCCCCCCTGCCAAAAGAAGGAGGGGCCGTCCAAAGATGAGTCATCTTTGAAAACCACCCAAAAAATGCAAACTTCTCATTAAAGTGTTGTTGTTGTTTGTTCGTTACAGTCTGTATAAACTCAATCATGTGGGACGGAATAATCATGTATATCAATTTGATTATATGTATGTAGTTTGCCTCTGATTGTGAATGAATGTGGTTAGAATGTTGTATAATTGTTAGTCTCTGTATGAATATTTTTATGTCTAATATGTGTTTTTATAGTTACCTACCAATAGGATAAAGATAATTTATAAATAAACTTTTTTATATATTTCCAATTTTTAGTGTCACTATAGTTTCTTCTCTGTCTCTTCATGGTTTGAGGGTTCATGGTCTGAAGTAGCCCTAGAGTATTTACATTAACACTCTTCACCCTGCCATTGACTTTGAACACTGTCCTTACCCACACTGCCATGGAAATGGCATCCGTCTGTTGGACTGTGTCACCACATCAATGTGGTGCCTACTTGATTTTCTCATCTACCATCACTGCCAACTCATAGATTCACCATTCACACTTATGTAAATATCCACTTCCCTCTCACATATACCCAATGACAATAAACAACAATAACGCACAAATGTATTTGAGTCTGCTCCATGTTTATCACAGTATGTGCAATGTTTACCATGGTTACAATGTCACAGGAGCATGGATTCTCTGTAGGCAAGGGGAGGCAGAAGGGACCTAGCAAAAGACAACAGAACAAAAGTCACTAGTCAGGTGGTGGCATCACAGCCATCACACAACACATGTCCTCACTGTATAACAATATGCACACATAACAATGTGCAACAGTACCAACAGAGACATCCTGTAGCAGTTCCTACATACCCTGTATCCAACACACAGGCAGCCAGCACTGAGTCAACAACAGGATGCACTCACAAAGATCACATAGACCTCCACCCAAACAACTACATCAACAGACAATGGACCAGTTGTACATCGTCACCCACCATCAAGTGAAGTAGCGGTTCATGAGCTGCTGACGCTGATCGACACCTTCCTCCTCACCACTATCCTCGTCACTGGACTTTTGTGGAATCGCAGGGGGGGGCCCTGGCTGGTCATCATCGTCCAGGATCATGGGTATTCCTTTCCGTAAGGCCAAGTTGTGCAGCATGCAGCATGCTACCACTATCTGACACACCTTCTTGGGTGAGTACATGAGGGCCCCTCCGGTCCGGTCCGGTCCAGTCCAGGCAGCGAAATCTCGATTTTAGGAGGCCAAAGGTTCGCTCCACCACCCGACGTGTTCTACCATGGGCATTGTTGTAGCGGACGTCAGACGGTGTCCTAGGATTGTGTAGTGGGCTCAGCAACCACGGTCTGTTGGGATATGCAGAGTCACCTAGGTGTGAAATTAACATAACGATTCAGTAATACAACTGTGGCAGAGGACAGCATGGCACACACAGCACACAACTTGACTCTGCCTACTCACCTACAATCCATGCCCGCTCCGGAAGTAGATTGGCCATCAGCTGGGGCACAATGCTGTTGTGCAGGATGTATGAATCATGTGCGGAGCCCGGAAACCTGGTACATACATGCGATATGATCATATCTGCCTGGCACACCACCTGCACACTGATGGAATGGGAATGTTTACGATTCCGATAGATGTGTTCCCATGCCTGTGGTGGAACCAGGCCAACATGTGTGCAGTCAATAGCACCTACAACATTCGGGATGTGGCCAAGGGCCTTTACATCCGCCTTTACATCCGCACGCCTTGGAAAACTGATGTATTGGTCCTTGTATCGCATCATGGCCAACAGGAAATCCCTTAGCACCATGCTGAAGGTGGGCTGAGACATCCCCCCTGCAATGCCCACTGTCTCTTGGAATGACCCACTGGCCAGGAAATGCATTGCCGCCATCACCTTTGTTTCGGTTGTCAATGCTGTTGGGTATGTCCTGCCAGCCCGCAGGTGAGGATCCAACATGGCACACAGGTCTTGGATGTTGGTGAGGTCCAGACGGAATCTGCATATCACATCATCATCCTCAATGTTAGCCAGCAGGGTGACAGGACGATACACATTGGGTCACCTCCTAGGTGAGATGAAAAGGGAAACGTCATTGCAACAGACCACGAGATGTGCACAACTCCGTAGCTTCTGATTCACACAGCGCAAACATTGACTGGCATCACAATGCATCATACAGTGCAAGTCAACAGTCGTGACACATAGAGAATACATTGTACTACACTTCTTCAGTATTACCACAGTGAGAACAACAAACATGGAAACTGGGTCTGTGAATGGTAATAGTCACATTTAGGAATCTGGTGCAAACAGCCGGGACAGTAAATGATACAGGACATGTGTGAAACAGAAACACTGCTGGCTTCCAAATGTCTGCTGTACGTGCCACACATTCTTGTGCAATCATGACATGGGACACATGAACTACACAATTTGTCCACTTCTGAAGGACTCAGCATGGAATGTGAGCCAATGCTAATACACACAAGTCTAGAGACACTCACAGACATATTCACAAGCCTGTGCCAGTATCCACTGTCATCAGTAGACATGCCATACATGCTGTAACACACAATTCAAAGTCACTCAATGACTAATAATGACCAGCATATGCATATGCAGTCTTGACGTGAATAAAGACACAACAAAACAACTGCACAATATCATCAGCAAGCACACAGATTGTCAATGTGGCCCACATAAAGTGGATAAGGTACGTGATCCAAAAGGACTGTAGACAAACGTCAATCTGCTCTAAAGTTGCACTATGACATGCAGTATGAAGCTAGCACTGCCCAGACACACAACTAAAGTAAAACATTTGCCATGGAGCTAATACTCCAGCTGCTTGGACACACAACAGTGACACAGAAACAACCAACACCACCACCCGGACAAAGCCACACCACTACACCTAAAAGTCAGCGCATGAACATACTGAGTAAATACCGAAGACACAACAGCCTCATGCACATAACAACAGGGGATGTCATCGCACGACACAGGTACAAAAGGACGACTACCTAAAGCATCCTGAGCCACATACCACACAGCCTGTCAGGAACAACAAAGCGGACTCTCAACATTCCTCTGCAGACGAAGATGCTGGCTGTGCATCACTTGTTGGCCTCTGGTACCATTAGAACAACAAAAGTCTGAGTTAGATGGGTGCCACAGCCAGCCCTATCAAGGTATATCTCACCTGTCTTGGATGCCATCATTAGCTTGAGTCAACAGCACCATCAGTTCACCCACACAGCGCAGGACCAGCTTGTGCGCCCGAAAGGCTACCACACCATAGCAGGCTTATCCACACGTGTCAGTTTAATATCACTGCACACGTGTCCTAAGTGTGCACCCTGCAAAAACTGCACACACTTACTGCACATGAAAGCACACGCAATGCTGAACTGTCCTGGCCAATTGTGGGTCACCTTCTACTGGTCACAGATGCCATGTCAAACTTACCCCCCCTTTTGTATCGCTATGTCAAACTTACCAGTCAGTGAGCACCAGCACCACATTTGGCTACAGTCCCTCAGCAAGCCAACGAGCTTCATGTGGACAAGGTCAATGCACCTGTCCTTGGTGAGTACCAACGGAACACACCACACACATAAAATCCTATATCAACATACTCACAGCTGTGGAATATACATGTGACAAATTCACATATGACAGGCAGACCAACATGAGCACATATCCTACACAATTACACAAGTAATGCTGATGACATTTTGCATATATGGTGACAAAACATACACAAATGCATACAGACAGGCCAAATGATTAAGGAGGCACATATTTCAAAGTGTGCCGGTGATGTATGTTACAAGCTTCAGTGTCTATAGCACACACATGTCCATGTAGACATATACTCTTGGTTTTGCTACAGCGAACAATAACCTTACATGAATGCTGAAATAGGTGATAACAAACAGACTACAGTGTGACATATGTGGTGAGTAATGGAGACAATGCTGAAATCTATGTACAATCATGTACTGTGTAGCGACATATTGTGTGAAATACGAATATGTGTGTGAAAATTTGGCTCAGATATGAAATTTGGCTGGCAATGGGGTGAGAGACATGAACTTTGGGCAAAATGTTTGGGTCAGACTTGAAATTGTGTAGGAGTAATGTGCCCCATTAGTCCTTTCAGTGTTGCATTTGGTGCTAGATATGTAGTATAGGCTCTCATTACGAACTATAGCTCATTTCAATTGAATCAAGTTCCATGTTTAATTGAAAGTGACCACTGTTCAAAGTACAGATATGACCCATGACATTGACACTACACGATGTGTCCATTGCTGCATTGAACGTGCTCTAAGAACACCATCACGCCCATAGTCAACAATGTCATGCTGCACCCTCGCCGTAGCCACCGCCTGGCACCAGCGGTGTGTCACTGCCATGGCCCAAGACAGCATGGCAGGATTGCTAGGCAAACACACATGGCTAATGGCGGATGGCATGCTCCGCCACCGGGATCCCGGTCACTCATGGCAATGCATGGCTCAGGAATAGCGGGAACTACCACCTGGCACCAGCGGTGTGTCACCGCCATGGCCCGAGACAGCATGGCATGATTGCTAGGCAAACACACATGGCTAATGGCGGATGGTATGCTCCGCCACCCAGATCCTGGTCACTCATGGCAATGCATGGCTCAGGAATAGCGAGAACTACCGCCTGGCACCAGCGGTGTGTCACCGCCATGGCCCGAGACAGCATGGCAGGATTGCTAGGCAAATACACATGGCTAATGACGGATGGCATGCTCCGCCACCCAGATCCCGGTCACTCATGGCAATGCATGGCTCAGGAATAGCAGGAACTACCGCCTGGCACCAGCGGTGTGTCACCGCCATGGAGCATGCCCATCCAGCCAATGGGAAGCGCAATCGCGGTTGCCTGATGCAACTTTGAAAATCGTGGTAGGCGTGCTCCGCCACCGCGGGGCCGGTCATTGGCTGCACTCGTAAGATGCATCACCACGGTACCACACGCCTGTCCCCTGCAGTGTGTCACCGCCATGGACCATGCCCTTCCAGCCAATGGGAAGCGCAATCGCGGTTGCCTGATGCAACTTTGAAAATCGCGGTAGGCGTGCTCCGCCACCGCGGAGGCGGTCATTGGATGTTTTTGAATGAGGCAGACCTGGAACACCAATTGCAGCAGCTTAGAACCACAGAAACGAGCCCTGGGGGCTATATATGTGTGTGAGGGAGCCACACATTGCCACAGCTCACTGAGCCTGCTGCCTGAGACCCCTCACCTGCTGCTGCCTCCAAGGACTGCTGCCTGAGACCCCTCACCTGCTGCTGCCTCCAGGGACTGCTGCCTGAGACCCCTCACCTGCTGCTGCCTCCAGGGACTGCTGCCTGAGACCCCTCACCTGCTGCTGCCTCCAGGGACTGCTGCCTGAGACCCCTCACCTGCTGCTGCCTCCAGGGACTGCTGCCTGAGACCCCTCACCACCAACAGCCGCTGCTGCTCTCTCCTGCCCACAGTGATGGCGAGGACTGAGAAGATTTGTGCCACTCCCTTCACCACCGAGGAACTGGAGCTCCTGGTGGACGAGGTGCACAACCAGTATCCAAGGCTCTTTGGTGCGCTTAATGTCGTGGTGAGTAACTCAGAGTGTGAGTGAGAGTACAGGGTGGGGGACACATGAAGTTGATCTGCTGCAGTATGTGCGTGGGAGTGTGAGGGTGGGTCAGGCACTGCCTAGTATGCTGTTTCCAGTGGGAAGGTGTGTTTGGCCTATTCAACAGGTTTCCCTGCCTGCACATCCAGATCAGAGGGAAGTATGATGTTTTGTCAGACATACAGTGAGGCTGCACCTTTTCATTTCACGAGTCAGGATAGTGATTGCCAGTCTGCATGTCTGTATGTGTCCCTGATGTCCTTCACAGGCCCATCTGTGGCCTTAGCTAGTGTTGCTGTCCAGCGGGTAGTCAGGCCATTGTTTAGACCTCTATATGTGCCTCATCTCAAGTTCAGCGCCATACTCGGACCTGAATCCCCCAGGGTGACACTCTTGTTGGTCATTCACCTATGACACGGTACATTCAAACATTATTGTGCCCGGACTCTTCCGTCCCCACCAGCATGTGCACATACTAGCATGTGTTGGCACTGTTTGTGTTTCCAAATCGTCACTCCATGTACGGGATGAGCTGCCCCACGTTGGACCTCTGTGTGACCCCAAATGGCCTGCACATTCATTGCCCAATCTGACAGTGATACAACACTGAATGTACAGAGTGACACATATGTGCTTTTCCTCTTGAGACTCCATCAATGTGCCATTACAGAGATGTAGATTGCACACAACAGGGCTTGTGATGAGGGTCTGCGTTTGTGAGGTCATGTCCCTCAATGTGACATCAATGACACAGTGTGGCAGTTGCAGGGCAAGTGCTTTGTGGGCTGCGCAGTGTTGGGCACGGTGAGTATTCCCAGTCACATATGTAGTGATCTCATGCATGTCTTGTTATTCCCAGAATATTGCATTAGATGTGGTCAGCATACACATTTAGCTCTCTGCTGGCGTCATGCATGGCCAGGAGATGGGCATGTACTGTGTCCACCCTCATACCTGCATGCCTTAATGTGTGTTTCACACAAGATGATGTTTGCAATTAGCAGATGTATTGTCGCCGCTGACGTAATGGCAGAATTTGGGATGAGTCAGTGTCATGGTCCTGCACTGGGGAATGGTGGTTGGTTACACTGAATGCTGCCCCCTCTTGTCTCCCATGTCTACAGCTAAAAGTCAACCAGCGCAAGGCCGTGTGGAGGGCCATTGCATCAAAGGTGCGTGCACTGGGTGTCTCCAAACGACGGCGCTCCCACTGTCACAAGAGGTGGGATGACATCGCACAGCTAAGCAGGAACATGGCAGAGATGACACTGGGGCTGATCCCTCGATCCGGCAGGTTGGCGCGGCGCAGCATGACACCACTAATGGGACGCATTTTAGCAGTGACGCAGCCTGACCTGGATGCACGTCTGAAGGTGCATCAGCAGCAAGCTGGTGGTGAGTATTCTGTGAGTGTGAGTCTGGTTGTTGTTTGCCAGCATGTGCTCCAGGCCTGGGCCAGTGCAGGGCTGTGATGTTGCTAGGGTGATGCAATGGTGTAAGTGGCCGCGGTGTGGGGTGCAGTTGTCATGCATTCCCCCTACATGTACCTTCCCATGTCATTGGTGTAATGGGCCTTGACTTCACATTTGTAGTTTTTGGCTTCTGGTACCATCTTCATTGGTGTCGTCACGGACATCACATGTCCGGGTCCAGCAGAGTGCATGATCTGAGTGTGCCATTATCAATGTGTGCATTGCCTGACGTCAGATTAGTGCTGGCTAAACATCTGACACCGATGTGCAACTGTAGTTGTGCCCCAAGATACGACATGGTGGATGGCATGTGCCCATGGACATTGTGTGTGGTTATGTTGTGGTTATGTTGGGGTCTGTGTATGTGTTGGTGCCTTCTGCTGGATCATGTTGTGACGTTGGCAACATGTTGTGAGTAGGATCTTTGAACCCTTCAGGGCCATAGGTGTGCACAGAGGGATATGTGTGTGTTGTTAGACATAGCCACCAACAGGCTAAATGGCTGTGTGTCCATCACATGGGTGGATTCTGTACAATTTTTCATCATTCCATGGTAATTTATATGTTTGTATTGAGATTGCACAATGTTACTGCCCATGGTGTTGTCCAACATGGATCATTGTCCATCATTAGTGATGCTTCACTTGCAGATATTTGTTGACTTGATGCAGATGTACTTATCCTCTCTCTCTCTCTCATGTAGCATCTCACATGGGAACGGAAGGACACGGGACGGACACCAGTGGTGAGGCATCAGGCACAGGTGATGCTCACCTGCATAGTGACACGGATGTCACCAGTGCATCAGAGGGGGACCGTAGTCATCTAGAGGAGTCCCTGCCAGAAGCGCAGACCTCTACGTCATCTGACGACGGCGGTGATGCATCTATGGTTTTGTCCGAAGGAAACGGGGAGTCTGCCTCCTCGTCCACCACACAGCGTTCAGTGCCCACACTCCCTGCTACTCCCACTTTTGCTGCCCGTGTTCGCACCACGAGGAAGGGAAGAGTGTCCTTCATCCCAGGCTGCCCCTGCCCCTGTCCCACCTGCTGCCATCAGTGCGGAGTCTGTGGACCTTTTGCGCCAGCTGTGTGTGGGTCAGACAGCTCTCCTCAATGCCTTCCTGGACCATGACAAAAAATTGGCACATGTGGTGGCTTTCATGGAGGGCGTGCATTCCGACGTGGGTGGGCTACACCGGATTGTAGTCTCTGGCCTCTGCAGTGACAGCAGCCATTCAACTTGCCCAATCCCATAGTCCAGCTCCAGTCCCTAGGACCACCACCCTGCCAGTGGCCGCATCTGATGATAGTGACCACACACCCCAGACATCAAGGGACAGATACAGCACACGCAGCACACGGCAGCAGCAGCCCAAGCAGTCCAGGCCGGAGACACCATCCCCACAGAAAGGTAAACCCACACCAGAGCGCAGAGGCAAAAGCACTTCAGGCCACACCCAGGGCAAGGATGGCAAGGAGCAGGCCTCAGGCTCACATGCCTCAGAGGCATCCCCAGCCAAGGACTCACCTGTCCCAAAAGTGTCTCGCAGAGACAAGCATACAGTTTCCGTGCCCAGTGACAAACAGGTGCCTACTAAGGGTACACGTAAGAAGAGCTCCAAGGCAAGTTCACCCACAACATCTACTCCCATCCAGAGCCCTGTGAAGCAGGGGAAGGAGGCCACTGTAGGGGGGACACCGGGTAAACAGGTGATGCAGGGGCAGAGGCAATCCGGGGCCAAGCATCCCAAAGAATCCAGCACGTCCCCAGAGGGAGGACCAGCATCTGCACATGAGCCAGCTTTTGTGATGAGTGTGCCTGTTGTATACACCCCACTTGGCATTAATCCCAGGACAGGGAAGCCATATCAAATCCCCAAGAAGCGGAAGGGAACCCCTCCAACTTCTCCCACACACACTGGGTCTCGTGCAAGCATGAGTCCACCTCCACGTGCCACCACCCCACCTGGTCCTAGCAGCCCTCCGGCTTCCCAAACCACTGCTGGCTCTACCACACCTGGATATAGCAGCCCTCAGGCTTCCCAGAACACTGATGGCTCTACCCTAGCTGGGCCCCTCTCTCCCCTAGCCAGTACCCCAACTGGCCCCGACAGACAGCCACCTCCCAGTCATACTGCCAGCCAAGTCTGAGTGTTGGTCACCCTCACACACATGTCTCTCCCACAGTGGTACCATGGACTGCCCATTAATGTTGCCCTGAGTGTGTTGCTGACCATGGCAGGGTACTGTACCACACATTCCCAGTGCTGGATGTCATGTACTCACTCTGCACTGTGTCCTGGACACTGGCCTTGCTGTTCACTGCTGTTTGCCCCTTGCCTGTGCAGCTTCTCATGTACCTCACCTGCACTTTGGACTGGCCACTGGCCTTGTTGTTCACTGCTGTTTGGCCCTGGCCTGTGCAGGATCTCATGTACCTCACCTGCACTTTGGACTGGCCACTGGCCTTGTTGTTCACTGCTGTTTGCCCCTGGCCTGTGCAGCTTCTCATGTACCTCACCTGCACTTTGGACTGGCCACTGGCCTTGTTGTCGACTGATGTCCTAGACTTGCCTGTGCAGCTTCTCATGTACCTCACCTGCACTGTGCTGGCCACTGGCCTTGCTGTTCACTGCTGTTTTCCCCTTCCCTGTGGAGCTTCTCATGTATCTCACCTGCACTGTGTCCTGGCCACTGGCCTTGCTGTTCACTGCTGTTTGCCCCTTGCCTGTGCAGCTTCTCATGTACCTCACCTGCACTTTGGACTGGCCACTGGCCTTGTTGTCGACTGATGTCCTAGACTTGCCTGTGCAGCTTCTCATGTATCTCACCTGCACTGTGATCTGGCCACTGGCCTTGCTGTTCACTGCTGTTTGCCCCTTGCCTGTGCAGCTTCTCATGTACCTCACCTGCACTTTGGACTGGACACTGGCCTTGTTGTTCACTGCTGTTTAGCCCTGGCCTGTGCAGGATCTCATGTACCTCACCTGCACTGTGTCCTGGCCACTGGCCTTGCTGTTCACTGCTGTTTGCCCCTGGCCTGTGCAGCTTCTCATGTACCTCACCTGCACTTTGGACTGGCCACTGGCCTTGTTGTCGACTGATGTCCTAGACTTGCCTGTGCAGCTTCTCATGTACCTCACCTGCACTGTGCTGGCCACTGGCCTTGCTGTTCACTGCTGTTTGCCCCTTCCCTGTGGAGCTTCTCATGTATCTCACCTGCACTGTGTCCTGGCCACTGGCCTTGCTGTTCACTGCTGTTTGCCCCTTGCCTGTGCAGCTTCTCATGTACCTCACCTGCACTTTCGACTGGCCACTGGCCTTGTTGTCGACTGATGTCCTAGACTTGCCTGTGCAGCTTCTCATGTACCTCACCTGCACTGTGATCTGGTCACTGGCCTTGCTGTTCACTGCTGTTTTCCCCTGGCCTATGCAGCTTCTCATGTACCTCACCTGAATTTTGAACTGGCCACTGGCCTTGCTCTTGTCTGACTTTTGCTGCATGACAGTGTGAAATGTTAATAAAAATAAGATATTTACTCCTGTTGTCTGCCTTGTCAGTGTCCTTGCTAAATGAAAGGGTTACTGTGTAGGTATTGTTTACTGTGACACATGCTCTATTTTCCGCTTCAACATTGCCAATGTCTTGTTTCCTCTGATCATGTTGTTTCAACTTTTGTGTCCCAGACTTGTGCATCTGTGTGTGTTGGCTTGGAAGTATGTGTGTTTGCTGTGGACTGATTGACTTCCTGGGTGTGTTGTTGTGTGTGTGATGTTTAGATTGTTGTTGTGTGTGTTCATGGTGTGTCACTCATCTCTGTTTGTAACTGGTATGTGTGTTGTGCACACACTGCTTGGTGTGCATGCAGTGCTGTGAGTTGATGTTGCCTTGTCCTTGCCTGTTGTGCACCCCCTGATGTTTGGCTGTTGTAGCATGTTGATATCTTTGCCTGTGCATGTGTTGTGACTGATGTGGCTGTGTGCAGTGTTTGTGTTGTGTCATGCAGTTGACAGTTGCTCTGTGTGTGGTGTTCTATTTTCCTGTCAGTGTGTGTGTGTTGTTGTTGTGTTTTTTTCAGGTGTGTTGCCATTGTGGTGTGCCTTACTTGTGTGTATGTCACATGGACAGAGGTCTATTGTGGTTGCCGTGCTTGTTTTATGTGCGTCCTTGGTGTTTTCTCCTCTCACATTTGATGTGTGTTTCATCGGACCGCAGAGACTAACTTCACCAGGAGACGTGATTGATTGTCTTCGCTATATCAGCCTCATGCTTTTGACGAGACAGGATATTCTGTTCCAAAGTCTGAGACAGCAAATCCATTCCCTTTTGCTGGATTCCGGTACGTGTTTTCCGTGATTCCGCCGTCAGCTGTGCAGCAGAGCAGAGCAGAGCAAGCAGCCGTGAGAGACGCCGCCGCTGCCGCCGCTGCCGCCACCGCCACGAGAGAGCGAGAGAACGGCCGCGGCAGGACGAGTCTGGCAGGCTGGTTGGCTCCCGTCCCCTATTGAGACTGCTAAAGGGTGACGGGCTCACAACTCCGCGGATCCGGGGGCCCGGGGCGCCATGGCAGAGGGAGCAAGAGGTGAGGTGATAAGTTTGCTGAGAGCAGAGAGCGCAGCCTTCACTACTGGAGGCTGCTAAAGTGTAGTGCCCGGCAAGACTGCAAAAAGTGGCCCAACTAGGTTGGATGCAGCTTGCAGTCGGCCAGTGTGCCCTGCTCTCTGCTCTAAATCCTTAGATACTCATCCTTGAGGCAGCTGCGGAGGCGGTACCACTGAGCAGTACAGTACAGCACAGCAGCAGAGCGGCGGAGTGGAACTCGGGTTCCAAGAAGGCGCAGAGTAAGGCGCTGAGTAAGGCGCCTAGAGGGGGCGATTATCACAGAGAGAAACAGCGGTGAACCGCAGAGAGAGTGTACCTAAAAAGAAAAATCTACACAAGAGAGACCAGGAAATCTAGCCAAACAGTATCTCAATCAATAAATAAATCAACAAACCAAATCAAATCCAAGCAAGCAATCAACCAACATCAAGAAAACAACATCTTGAGCAAGCAAGCAAGCAAGTAGATAATCTTGAATTAATCACCTGGGGGGGGGTCAACTACAACAGTAAGCTCTTGAAAGCGCCATGAGGTCAGGGAAAGTCAGGAAAACGACAAACAACGTTCCGGCAAGAAGGCGCGGTAACAGCAAGTCCAAGGCACCGAACGAAACAAATAATTTGTTGGTGCAGGCGCTATCTCCATCAGAAAACCTGAGCTGTGAAGAGGTAGTGAAGGAAACCCAGAGCAGACCAGCAACTAAGGGTTATCAACCGAAAATCTACACAATCTTTTCATTCATGAAAGACCCTGGCTCGTTCCTAAGCACCTCAATTAGCAACCTCAAGGGACTCCCTTCCCCCATGGAACCCGAGGGGAGCACTCAAAACACTGCCCCTGGAGGCGAAAAAAGCGAAAACATTGTAAATATAACACAAGATACAACGAGATATGAGAGAGGCACAGGGGCTGGATGGGGCAAGATCAAGGAAGCAGGATGGAGGGCAAGGCTGAGGCTGAGGGTGAATTGGGACCACACACATCCAAGGAAAGCCCCGTCCGAGCCAAAATTCAAACCGAAATGACCAGCACCGGCAAAGGCGGCTGCAGGGAAAATCACAAAGTCAATAAATGCACCGCCAATGAAAGGGGCTACCCGCTTGAGCCGAAGATAGCAATTTTGCCAACTTTGCGGTCATTATTCACAGAAATAGGAGCTGAGCAAAACAATCAAGAGCTCGCAAACAACATAAACAACATAAAATTAGATCCATCCAGAGATTCAGAGCCACAGACCTCAAGACAGCCATCAATCAAGGACCTTAACGCTCTGGACCAGTTAAGAGCAAATTCGCGACCCAACATCAGCAATCTAGTGGCAGAAATTGCCACAGACCAGGCCCCAGTCCAGCAGACTCTATTTGACCAACCAGATCAGATTCCAGTGGGAGATGGCAGAGAGCTAGGAAAAACGTCGAAAAGAGAGTATACAGAAGAAAGAGAAGAGACAGAAGAGACGGAAAAAATAGAGATAGAGCATGATCTAATGGATACCTCCAAACTAGAAAATACCCCCCAGCTTACAAGAGAGGAGTGGGAGAGGCTAGTTGCATCATACTCCCCAGTTATCCCTCAGGAGGAAGTCAGCAAACAAGAACCCGACACAATCCCAAACACAATCCCGAACATAATCCCAAACGCAGAAGAAATTCCAAAAGGATCGGAAATACTATGGACATCCTTGCTAAACACGTTACAGTTATCAATAAAGGCGATGCAGTATCATTCGGACAAAATGGATATGCAATTATCCCTCCTAAATTTCCTAGCCATACGTGTGGCCAATATCGATGACAAGCTGGCAGATATGAACAGCATGATTAAGAGGGTCCAAGCAGAAACAAAAATAACGCAGCCAAGTTGTGCCTGCTACACAATTGCGGACAAACTTACAACGATCCCACTATTACTGGGGGCATCCTGTCTGACTTAAAAAGACAATTGACAACGCAAAAGATGAATCAAACACAGGCACGGCGAATGCATCAATAAAGCCACATTTCAGTCAGCAAAGAGAACAGCCTGGGAGCCCAAATTTGCTGAACACTGCGCATTATTGTCCCACTAGCCACAGCAGCAATAAAAGAGACAAAGATGGCAAGGACAAAAGTTTACTCCAACAACTAGGTGGCAGTGGACAGCTAATAAAAGAGTCAAGGAACCTACCCAATACACTAAATCCCAAAACCAAGAATGGGCACATGATCCGAAACCTAAGCGGGGGTGAGCCAAATAGCCCGAAAACGTCGGAGAAAATTAAAGACGAAACCTATGCCACAGTTGCAGGGAAAGTTATAAAGACGCCTGCAGAAACTCCACAAAAGGATTGCTTTGAGCAATCAAATACACAGCCCAGTTACATGCAGGGGCAACAGGGGAAGGTATCAGAAATCACCTATCTTCGAAGCCCTCATGACAAAAGCATGGGGAAAGAAAGCCCGGAAAAACTCAGGGAACAATATAAAAGAGGGAGAAAACAAAAAAGGAAAGGGAGAAAGAAAACCAGTAATATAAAAGCATTCTTTAAAGTGGTAAATCCGACTACAGAAGAAGATGAAGCAGAAATAGATAGGTCAACAGTGACCACAACAACATCACCGGCTAAGGAAACTGTACAAACCTCACAAAGCCAGAATTCCAACCAAATAGGCAAAGGCTCATACAGCAAGTGCCAAATAGAAAACATTCATCGAAAAAATTATGCCTAATACCTGGAGAGAGAGGGTAGACAGTATTGATTCCCCAAAAACACAAAGGCTGGGAAATTCGCGAGTTGGCATTAAGGGAGCCCCCCCGACACAGGGCCATAAGTCAGCAGAAGACATGGTGGAATCAGATATGCTAACAGAAGAGCCACTACTCGGAAAGAGAGCCGACTGGACACAGGTCAAACCAGCCACGGAAGAGCCCAAATTACGGGACCACAGGCAGGTGGGAGTCGAATGCGGCACAATCTTACTCATTCCAGAGTATAAGTCAAGAGGCAGAGGGGATATTTTCAACCGAGGTAACATTTTACGCTTATTATCCACCATCAGCAATCTGATGGATATAAGTACAAATGACCTTGAATCCGTGGAGTTTGCACACTATTACTACCTGTCAGATCAAGAGGTCACTAAAACAACATGGGCCACGCAGGAAATAGCCGAAAGAATCATGGAGATGGAACCGTGCTTTCGAGCATGGGGGATACGCCTAAAAAGACAGGTAAAATTAGGGTATCCTGATCCTCTATGCCAGGCACAAAAAGAGAGAGACGAGTGCAGTTTCCCAAATAAACAAAAAACAGTGAAACCGGAAAGCGTCCTGAAGGGGGCCCGAAGTTCATCAATTTCACAGATGGACACCAACTCATTGAGCCCAAGGCAAGCTCAAGGATCACTTGGACAAAATGATTGGAATTGGATAGCAAGGACCATTAATATAAGGGCCTTGAATACATGACAACATACGGAACGAAAAACTGCAACAAAACATCAACTAAGAATATGTTCCTGGAATATAAACGGCTTAGGGAATAAAGCAGATGATACTCAGCTTTTATTTTACTTACAAAAATTTGACATAATTGCCCTTCAAGAGACCTGCTTAGATCAACCGCATCAAATACAGGGCTATAAAGCATATCACCTACCAGCTAAAAGAAATGCCAAATACGGCCACTTGAAAGGAGGCCAAACAATATACACTTCAATAAAGAGCATTAATGAAATAAAGAACAAAGATGCTAGACAGTCTGGTAACAATAGCATAAAAACAATAGAGCTGGAGTTAGGGGAAAAGAACAAAACCAAAAGCTAATACTGCTCAATGTATACCTACACCCTCGTGAGAAAAAAGCTGGGATGAAATTATTGATTGCCGAAGTGACAAAAACACTGTCAGAGGAGCCAACATCTAACCTCATAGTTACAGGGGACTTCAACTTGTATCTTGGAGGGCCCCAGATAAGGGATCCAATTCTGGAAGAGCAGTTTTCTGCATGGGGCATACCACAACAGGAGGCAAGTAAATGTGGCAAACAAAACAGGCTGGCAAGAGATAGTTTAAAGGACTTAGAACATCTTAATCTTGTAGCTCTAAACGGCCGTTTTACAAACGACAGCCCCTCGGCAGCCACCTTTTATAATTCGACCGTAAGCTCGACTATAGATTTCACATTTTCATCTCTACAATTGTTCTGCAAAGTGTTGGATTTCCGAATAGGAATAATGTCAGTCAGCGACCACTTACCGCAAGAGATCACCCTTAACATCCACGGGGCAGCGGCAACCTTTCCAGTAGCAAACGTGGGATCCTCATTTTCAGTTATTCAAAAAAGAATAAAATGTAATACGTATAACTTGGAAGGCTTCGAGAAGGAAGCAAAAAAACAGTGGGAAAAAAGCTCTGTGACTCAGATAGACAACTTAAGTCGATGGGAGCTATTCACCAGCAGCCTTGGGACAGTACAAACAAGGAATAATAAGGTCGACATATCAACAATAGACCAAAATAAAAAAAAACCCATAAAGTGTTCTCAAATTATGGAAGGTTACGACAAGCTAATAAAACAAAACACCAACTTAAAGTCCCTTAAGAGAAATATTAACAAATTACTGCGGCAATTACACCGAGATGGTCTGGACAAAGCCGCACAAATGGAACTGCAAAAATTAAAAACCATCAAAAAGAAATTAATTTGGCACTTAAAAAGGGAAGCAGAAGAAGAGCTATGGGCTAAGTTGCTCCACGACGCAAAAGGAAATAACACCAGCGGAAGATTCTGGAAAATGGTGAACAACCTCCAGAACCCAAGAAGACCCAGCATTAATTCACACCTTACTGAAGAAGCTTGGTCCGACTATCTTTCGCTTCACTTTAATATAGCACCAAAGAACACCATAATGAGGTCAGCAGAACTCGACAGTAAAATTCAAGGCTGCTCACTATTAACGGATTCAACTATATTGACTTTCACGGAAAAACAAATCATAAGTAGGATAGGGAAAGGAAAGACAGAGGGGGCGCCGGGCCCCAACGGAATCCCCCCCATTTTGTACAAACGAAACCCGGAATACTGGGCCGCGGTGTTATTACCACTGTACAAACAGATTTCTGAAACCGAAACAATCCCTGACTTATGGAAAGGCTCAATAATAGCTCCAATTCATAAGAAAGGCAACATAAACGATCCAAAAAATTACAGACTTGTTGCCTTAATCGACAATGAGGTCAAATATTATGCCGGCCTCTTACTAGAGGAGCTCACGGAATGGGCAAATGTAAATGCAGTGATTCCCATTTTCCAGACAGGCTTTCGGAAAAAAATGGGAACAACAACAAACATTCTGGCTTTAACACTCCTAATAGATGCTGTGAAACTTGCCAACCTGCCTCTTTATGTATGTTTCATCGATTTTACTTCAGCTTTCGATAACATCAACAGAAATCTACTATGGGAGAAGCTGGCTAACAGAAAAATACCATCAACCCTATTATCACAATTGATGTTACTACATACGGACACGTGGGTACAAATTAAGTTGGGGTCGGGCGACCGCCTGTCAAGGAAAATACAGACGACCAAGGGTCTCAAACAAGGGTGTGTGTTAGCTCCGACCCTTTTCAACATCTTTATGTCGGATCTCTCATTGAAATTAGATGAAAGTAACCCTCATGCCCCGAACCTAGGTGGCCTAAGTCTTTCGAACTTGATGTATGCAGACGATATCGTGCTCATTAGCCATACGCCGATAGGGCTACAACGCTTAATCGACACAACACATAATTATTCAGCAATGAACGGCCTCAGCATAAACCTCTCAAAAACAAAAGCCATGAGAATAAACGCGAAGACGTCTACATCCAAGTCTAGTTGGCAAATGGGAGGAATAACACTGGAAACTGTGGACGAATATAAATATCTGGGCGTAATTGTCGATAGAAAAGGGTCATTTCAACCACAGAAAGAAGCAATAATGAGGAGAGGAATCTCAATATCGGTCGCACTGAGGAATCTTAAAACGAACGCAGCAGGCCGCAGCTTCACCCCACTACTACAAGTGATCCAAGCAAAATTAATACCGGCCATTACCTACGGAAGCGAATGCCTCCCAGGGAGGGATGCGCAGATATTGGACAACACAACCGCTAGGGCAATGCGAATGATATTCAACTTGCCTACGTATACCTCGCAGGCACAAATAAGGCTTGAATTTGGCCTGAGGAATCAAAGAATAGAAAGAATGGGCGCCTATGCCAAAAGCTGGCACAAAATACAGGGAGCCGAAGTCTCAAGCTTGGATTACTATCTCTGGAAGGAGGTAGAAAGAAAAAAAAAGATTGCAGCTGCAAACTATTTAATGCTCTCAATAGACTCCTTGGAACTACAAGATGCCTGGAAGAGCATAGGATCTCATAATACGTTTAAACAACTAGTAAACAAATCTGTTAGGATTATTTCACTAGTAGAGGACAAAGCAACATTAGCTAACAGGGCTCACGGTTGGACCGTCATTCAAAACTATACCAGCAGCGCCTGTCAAAGTTACCTAGGAGTCGGTTACACACGAACCACAAAGGAGAAGTTTATACGATTACGGCTGGGTATTCTCCCATCACAATATCATCTCCCCCCGTGGAAACGGCCGCAAATGATAACAAATTGCCGTTTATGTGGGGATCCAAAAGAGGACATTCTTCACCTAATATGTATTTGCAAAGCCCTGGAAAAGGAGCGCAGATATCATTTGAAACCAATCCTAAAGAAACTGGGAATAAGAACATGTCGGCAGGCGGTTAAATCATGCTTTGACGGCAAAAATATCCAATTAGTAAGCCATTTTGTTAAATTTCTGGAAAAAGCGGAAAAAAAGCAGAACGCCAAAAGTGAGAGACTGGACAAAACATATTCATATGGCATTTAAGTTCAACTGCCCCACTCGGCAATGACTAGGAACAACCAATTCAACGTTAAAACTCACAGCTGACAGCAGTACCGTGAGGGGAACGGTCTTTTCTTCACCCTACCTGATCCCTGGACATTGCCGTGAGGTGAACGGCTCCTGCCCACACTTCACCATCGCTTTTCCTGCCGTGAGGGGAACGGCACTGTCATCTCTGCCGTGAGGGCAACGGCTGGACTACCACCCCCAGCAGGCAGTGGGAGTCGCTTGCTGGGGGCGTTATCGGTGCGCCTGGAGGCGCTTATCAGCTGTGTAGCTCTCCCGCAGCGCGGGACGCGCGCGGGCGTGCCCGGGCGCTGCCCGGGCGAAGCCCGGGCCAAGGGCGGGCCCGTCCGTGCCCGTCAAAGCCCGTCAGAGGCTGGGCTGGGCCATTCCCCTAACATCTAACTATGGGTAAGCGCAAACTTCGTGGTAGCCATGACCAGGGAGGTGCAAAATCTAAAGTCCCGAGACAATCATCATCTATAATCTCATACCTGACTTCGGCCGTGGGAGCATTGACTAACGAGATAGCTAATGCCGAAAAGGAATTAGGTTTAGGCTCAAGATATAATGAAGGAGGAGGTGTTGAGGATTCTGAGCCACTATCTAATGCTCCTGTTTCGCTGGATCCAGTTGTGCAGATTAGTGGCGTAAGATTGATCTCTGAATCTCAGGCCCCGACTAGTGTTGAAATTGGAGAAGTGACTGTACCATCGCAAGTTTCTGCTATGGACGGGGGAAATCCATCTAGGGACTTAATTGCGAGGCCGCAGGAGGAACGCACTACCTCTAGGAAAATTAATAAGAGGCAGAAGGGCCAAAAAAACTGCCCATCAAAGTTAGACTTGGTGCTGGACGAGAATACTCAATTATTACTACGGAATTTGGTGGAGGAGATTTTTAGTGCTCGGTTCGAATCCATACTGACTAATATTGCTAAAGATGTAATTGACACTATGAACTCGTGTGTCGCTGACCTGAAGAAAAAATGTGAGCGTATGGACTCTATTCTGGACTCTTATTTAAAAGTTAATCATGTTAAAAATAATTCAGGTTTGTTAGCTACTCCCCAGTTAGAATCTAATTTAGACTCTCGAGGAAAATCTTTAGGTAATCACCAATTTGTAGTTCCAAGTGAGGGGGTAAAATCGAAAAAGGGTGCTAGGCAGGATGTGTTCCAGGAAAGAATGCAAGAAGGAGGGCATTTGACCCAAATTGATAAAAGTCCTGCTGAATCTACAGATTTAAGATCTAATGTTGTAATTAACAAGAATATCGGCTTCAAAGAAAGTAAGAGAAGCCCAAAAGAATGTAGAATTGACCTTCCTATGGCTGCCACTCCTTTGGTTGCGATTCTTGTAGGGGTTCCCCCTTTAAGTGTTCATGATAACGAACCAACGGAGGCACTGATGCGCAAGACAAAAAATTGGTGTGATCATTATTCATCAGGTCAACCTGGGATATCAGATCATATTATAATGACTAGACGGGTGGCCTGGGTGGGAAATGGCCCCAAATGTGTACCAGGAGACTGTATTATAATTAATTTTAATAAACAGGATATAGCTGGTAGGCTGTTCTGGGATGCAACAGAACTATATGGGGGGGAAATTAGGGCTTTACCTTTGGGTTATTTTTACTTTCCGCTAAATGCTCGGCGGCCTTTTGAGAGGGCCAGTGGGGCTACTTTCACTGGTTCCTCCCTCCCTGACTTGGGGCTGCTTCAGGGTCATGGCAGTGGATTTTACCCTAGTAAAACTAAAGTGGGAGAAGTAATACAAAAAAAAGTGGTAGCCTTGATACCAAGGCATATGGAGGGAGGCTTACCTGTCTCAAATAGATTTTCTCCACTCACTTCGATGGATCAGAATGATTGACTGGTGGAACCAGTGGTTGGTAGCTTACAACCATCCCCTACAAATCCAGGTTCAGATGATGTAGGCGTGGTTATCCTCCCAAGTTGTAGAACTATTAGTTGGAATATTGCGGGCCTCAAAGCTAAAAGGGATGATCCACTGTGGTTGAAGGTTTTAAGATCTTATGACATAATTGCGCTTCAAGAAACCTGGGATAGGGGGGATAGTTTTTGGGTGGATGGTTTTAGATCTTATGTTCTACCCGCTCGCCCGGCTACGGCTGGTAGAGCTAAGGGTGGTTTGATGTTCCTCCTCTCTAATAAGCTAGCGGGCACTTTATGTAGACTAGAGGTAGATTCATGTAATGCCCTGATATTAGAAGTTACCCGGGCAAATAATTCTAAGTTATTACTTATTAATTTTTATAATTCTGGGGAAAATGAGTTTTTAAATCAACATTTGATTAAGTTGAACTCCTTTTTAGAAGACTATAGGGCTAATCAATCCACTTTTTATCATATATTAATTATGGGTGATTTTAATATACATTTGTGTGAGCGGCATTGTCTTATCGAAGATCACTTAGCCCATACTCATTCGGTGAGCCCTCATTTTGAGCACTCGCCCCAGGGGAGGCTCTAGAGAACCTTTGTCGGGGGCCGATCTTTTTGAACCAGCATTCTTTAATCATTTTGATCGTTGTCCTACATTTAAATCCAAGGCTAGAGACACTATCATAGATTATATATTTTTGTCCTCTACTTTACTTGACAAGGTAGTTTTCTATAACGCTATAGTTTCATCTTTTAGTGATCATAACCCCGTCATATTGGAACTGGATAATAGCTGCGGGTTTTTGGGAAACGGTGGGGAAAATTTGGGTGTTAATAGTATGGTAACCTGTGATCAAGGGCGGAGGCTTAAGTGGTCGAAGGTGGTACCAGATTCCTTCTTTAAAGATCTTTGCTTAAAAACTAGCGGACATATCGCAATATGTGCAGACCCTTTAAGTCCTGAAAATGTGGTCCTAGGAGCTTTTGTTGGTATCTGTAGACAGATATCAGTGGATTTGACCATCAACTCTAAAATGAAAACTAAATTAGGAGAAAAATGGTTTGATGAAAACTGCTCACGAGCACATCGTGCCCTTATTTTAGCCTTGAAATGTTCGCCTCGAGATAGGGAATTGGTAGTGTCGTTACGGAAACAATACAAGGTCGCAGTTCATAGGCGGAAATCAGAGATTAAGGCAGAGGCTTGGAATGATCTTGTTTCAGTCGATGTGTTAAAAGATAGTTCTAGATTTTGGTCTATTGTTAACTCCCCATTTTTTACAGGTCAGGAAAACGACATTCAGGAAAGTAATATCACAGAGGCGCAGTGGTTGGCTCACTTTGAGGGAATTTATGGTTCTGATGAGACGATGGAAACTTATTTTAAGGTATCAACCCACCAAGCTGCAGCATCCTTTATTTTTAATGAGGAGGACGTTGAGAGAGCAATAAAAGACACATCTAGTAATAAAGCTCCAGGTCCAGACCGTGTCCCGGCAGACCTCTTTAAGTGTAACCCCAAATTTTGGGCTAAGATACTTGCAAATGTATTTAATGCAGTGAGAACGAGTGGGTTTCCCGCATCCTGGTCTCAGTCGATTATTATACCAGTTTTTAAAAAGGGTCAGAGAGGGGACCCCAGGTGCTACAGACCGATATCTTTAATTGACTCGACGGTTAAAATTTTGGGCAAAGTGATTTTAGAAAAGATTTTAGACTGGGCCAATGATAACAAGATTGTTTCTAATTTACAGTATGGTTTTAGAAAAGGACTAAGTACTATGGACCAATGTCTCAACCTGTATTTATTAATTAGTAAATATACTAGGGCTAAAGAGGGCTCGCTTAAAATGGACTTGTCCTCAGCTTTCGACCTGGTTAACAGGTCGAAGCTGTGGAGTATTTTATTAGAAATGGGATTGGATCCGGGTTTGGTTTATTTCCTAGCTGATCTTCATAGTGACCTATCTGCATCAATTAGGCTTTCACAAGATGGCAAGTGTTCTAAGTCTTTTAAATCAGGAAGAGGCGTAAGACAGGGGTGCATATTGGCTCCCCTGCTTTTTACACTATATACTAACGCCCTGGATAGATCTCTGGTGGAGGCGAGCTTGGATATACCGCGTGTAGGAGACTGTCCAATCCCGGTTCTCCTATACGCGGATGATGCCGTTCTTTTGGCACGAACTGCAGTTGGTCTCCAGCGGCTTCTGGATGCGTTTGGAGCCTATATGCAGTCTTTAGACCTGGTAGTAAATATCGGAAATCACATATTATGACCACGAGTCATAAAGCTCCTAAAGCAAAGACTTTTTATTGCAATGGGGGGTTGTGACGACTGTATCCTCGTTTACATATTTAGGAGTAGTGTTTGATGAAAGAGGCTCTTGGGTTCCCCAACAAAAAATTAAAAAAATGCAGTAATTAGATCAACCTCTGCCATACTAGGGTTTGCGCAGCGGTTGGGAGCTAGACCTGTGGAGGCCATTATAAAATTATATAGATCTAAGTGTTTGGCTATTGCAGCATATGGCTCATCTATTTGGGGATACAAGCAACAGGCAGGACTACAGACAGTGGAAAACAAATTTTTACGTAGTCTCCTGTCTGTTCCTCAATCTACTTCAACCTTTGCCATACACCAGGAATTGGGGCTGGGTTATGTCTCAGATACTTTGCGTACAGCGCCGTTACTCTGCTGGCTCAAAGTATGGCTTAACCCAGTTTTAACCCTGAATCATTTGATATTGCGGGATTGTGTCAAATTGGATAAAGTAAGTAACATTAATTGGCTTGCATATGTTAGATCTATGTTATCCAAAATAGGGCGGCTAGAACTATTTGAATTCCCGGATAGGATTAGGAAGGAAGATTTGAAAGGGGTTAGAATGAATTTGATAAATATGTTGATGTTGGAACGGGAAGAAAAGGAGCTACAGAAACCTTTAGTTAGGGCTCACTTTTTGACAAAAACGTCGTTATTAATTGAGCCGTATTTGATAACTGTTACTAAACCGTTCCATCGCTGGCTCCTGACTAGGTTCCGTTTTAATCTGATTCATTTTAATTTGGGTAACTATGAGGGGTGGTGTAAGCCAGAGGATGCAGGACCGTGTTCTTGTGATAATTTTTCTACACAAGATACCCTACATTTTGTAATGTTCTGTGACCTCTATTTGGATATACGTAGGAAGTTTTTAGTCCCTCTATTAAATAAAAAGGGTTTTCTACAGGTTAAACCTGCACTGCTTTATCTGCAAATGTTAAGTAATACATGGGACATTTTTAATATTGCTTGTTTTTTGGTTGCTGCTATTAGGATTAGGAAGAAACTGGAAAAAAATATGCACATTGTTACGCATTTTAACGAACCGATTAACCTCATTTGCTGAAGCTGAGTATTTTGTGGATTATTTTAATAATATTAGTTCTATTGCTGCTATTGTATGGATTTTTATGCTATATACTGTATTATGCTGATTCTCTAATGAAATAATTTTTTAACTTTTGTATTTTTTGATGCGGCTGAATTACACAAATAGGATTGTGCCCAACTTTTTATCCCCAAAATTTTGTATAGGTATGTGTGTGTTTATGTATTTTATGTCTTGTACTTTTATGATTTTAATTAATCGAATAAAGTGGATTGATTGAACTGGGAATAAGAACATGTCGGCAGGCGGTTAAATCATGCTTTGACGGCAAAAATATCCAATTAGTAAGCCATTTTGTTAAATTTCTGGAAAAAGCGGAAAAAAAGCAGAACGCCAAAAGTGAGAGACTGGACGAAACATATTCATATGGCATTTAAGTTCAACTGCCCCACTGACTAGGAACAACCAATTCAACGTTAAAACCTTGCATAAAAAAATCTCCGGATTCCCCTAACTGTTACGCTGGCACGTAGGGGGCATAAGAAAAAGGTATTCGCCAATAAACAACATAAGCAGCGTGCCTAGATAGTCTGGCTGCGCCCATCTCAATTACAAAAAAATAAAAAAAATAAAAGCCTTCCTTTTTTAAACAAGCATATACACTTCTGTTATAAAGGACCGGTCACAACGGTACAAAACCGCAGAAGCTGCTCGAAACCAACGGTCTATCTTTTGACTGTCACGTTCATCTGACGGTGTTGCCCAAAACAGTCCCAAGAACCTGTAGCCACATGGACTTGAATTCAGACACTTTGGGCCTCATAACGACTCATTTTTATTTTTATTTATGGAATACGTTAATGAAGTCTAATTCTCAGAACGCATATTTTAGCCTTATGAAAAGTTTTTAACGTTTTAAAGAAATTTTAACTAACGATTGCAATGGTTTTAATTAACTGAGCAATAAAGAATTACTTACTTACTTACTTACTTGATGTGTCTATGGTCATGGTTGTGCATGTGCAGACATGTGGTTCACTGTGACACCATTTTAAATGGATGGGTGTTGTGGTATGTCTGTCTATGTGTCATTGTAGGCCCATTTCTGCCTTTTGTTCTCCATTATTGATTTTAGTGGATGCACTTCTTATATGTGTTGTGGTATGTTGTCTGTGCGTTTTTCATGACTGATGTGGTTGTGTACTCATGTTGTGTCTGTGCTCCCATTGAATTTGCACTGTTTAGCTGCACAGGTCTTGTCTGTTGTTGTAGTAGTTCTGTGTGTGTGTTTTGATTGTGTTCAGTGTTTGACTGTTGTTTTTGTGCATACAGTGGTACTGCCATACCTGTGTGTGTGTGTGATGTTTGTGGATACCACCCAGGGGGTGTGTTTGATTGTCAGTGTCTTGACTGGATGTTATTGGCAAGCTTCTGTGTGTTTGTCACTGGTGTTGTGTGCTGCAGGTGTGATGGGTGTGGGGGTTGTGTGAAGGTTCATACTTGTGTTTGCCTGTCATGGAGTGTTGCAATGGGCCCTGTGTGTTGTGCTGCTGACATACTCCTGTGATGTATTTTGATTCAGATGTGTGGCTGATCAGGGTTGGACTTTATACCCTTCCTTTCATCCCTGTGCCTATTCATGGGTTGCCTTGTTGTCTCCCTGAGTTGTTGCAGTGAGGTGACTGTGGTTTGACTTCACTCACTGTGACTGCCATGTGTGGATTGTTTGGCTGGGGTGGATGTAATGTGTTCCTTCCCTTGCATGTGATATACACATTCTTGGTGTTCAGCTCCTTGCCATTCCATTTGTGTGCACCTCACTTTGGGTTTCCTATTTGTTGTCCTCCATTGCTGTTGGCATGTGGTCTGTGTTTGTTGCTGTGTGTCAGTGTGGGGTATGTCTGTGTGACTTGACAGGCTGTGTGTCCATTGGAGTGTTTGTTCATTATCTGTGTGTGTTTAATTGGTGCTTGGACTCAGTTTACTTGCCACGAGTGTGGTGTTGTTGTGGTGTGTGTGTTCCCCTGGCCCAGTGCTTGTACGCTGTGTGTTGCTCTGCAGCCACACCTGATGAGGCTCTCTCCCTAGTTGTTTGTTATGTGGTGCAGTGTGTGTGTTCACCTGGCTGCTTTTTGGCCATGTGGGGGCACAGGGAGATCACATGGCATGTCTGTTCATGGTGTGGGTGGGCCTAGTGTGTGGAGTGGGGAGGTGTGGCCCTGTGTACTTTGGGCACTGCCCCTGCCTTGCGCTGGCCCAGGCTACTACATTGTTGGCATTTTTACTCGCGGATTCAACGCTGCGGCCACGTGAACTGGGCATTATTTCAGGATCGCGGACATGGTGGCCTGGGTGTGGAGGGGTGGACTAGTGGCAGGTGGGACATGTGTGGCTACACCTGTGGTTGTGTTCCTGTCCCCACAAGGGTGTCTGGTGGGGGCAGGCACCTTACATCGGACATGGATTTGTGGATTGTGTTTGTTAGCGGAGTTGTGTGATGGCGTACCTGAGTCGGCATCCGCGACGGTCCATGGCTTGCTGTAGGTGGATCATGTACAGCGCCGGGAAGACGTGTAGTGCCGGGTCCATGGCGTTCGGCTCCGGTTCTTGATTTCGCGCTCCGCTGTGGTGCTTCCGTATGCTCTGAATGGCCGGTTTCTCCGTTGCGGTGGGCCTGGCTGTTTTGCGCATCCTAATTTGTATGGCAGGAGGGACGTCATTGCGTACGGCGGTGGCTCTGGATTGGTTGTCTCTGCCGTGGACGCGGGCGCGTTTTGATTGCGGTGCAAGTTGCACCGCGGCAGCCGGACAATGGGCTGTGTTTGGACCTTGTAATATGGCGGACGGGGGCACCGCTGCTCACAGGCGGAAAACAGAGTTTTCTCCCACCGCCAGCATCGCGGAGGTGCATCCACCAGTCATCGTAATGGACCCCTAAGTGCAGATTTCTGTAAATGTCTCCATAAACATTGGTTGAAGTGGAAGTAACATCCTTGTATAGATGTGTGGGGGTATAATTTGAGGATAGAATTTATCATGGCTTGTTCAAAGTCTATTACTATTCTTTGAGGGAAAAAGTTGTTTGTTTCTTCTTTATTTTACCTAACATTTCAGTATATGTTGCATTCTGTTTGTTTGGTAATAAAGCATATATTAATTGAATGCAAGTGTTATGATATTGCCCATGGATACTGTACAGTTGGTAGAATGGTTTAGGGCATATGCTGAAGGTGCCATCCATCATCCATGTTTGGCATTGTTGAAGTTTAGTTATATTGTTTGCTGTAGCAAACATAATAATCCTTTTATCTTTATTTTTGTTGTCAAAGAAAATAAAAGGTTCATCATTGTGTGTTATACTAAGTTCTGGGGGAATTATGACATCCTCAAAATGTTTAGGTGTAGGTATTGTTGGTGTTGTTGATTTTTTGGTCCTAGCTATTGTTCTTTTAATAGAAGCAATTGATGGTAATTGACCTGTTGCTTCTCTGGGTACTTTAGGTAATAGTACTTTAAGTATAACACTTGTAGGAAGTTGTGAGGTGCTACTTAATTCTTTAATATTTTCAAGGGTTGATTTCACTTCAATTTCAGAAATATTTGGTGGATGGTTATGCTCCCTTGTATATAATACAGTTGTTTCCCTGGTGGTAGCACCACCATAACATTTGTTTGAGTAATATTTTGAACATTTCTAGTTCACTTTAAGGCCTGTTTGCTTCTCTTGGGTGTAGACGTACCCCATATAACACAATAAGAATTTCCCTTTCTGAGATGTTATAAATTGGGCCTCTTCAGTCATTGTGAGGTGGTAAAATCTATAAAAAATGTACATGAAAGTATATGTAAAAGAATATTATACATGTTTATATGAATAGTAATAAATGCATTTTAATTATATACTTACCAACTGTTATTTAGTTGTAGTTGAATGGAGATGTTCTTTGTTCAACAAATGTTGTTTGTTTGAAGTGCTCTGTGAAAAGAAAGTAAAGCATATTTTATTTCATGTTTTACAATTTATATATGGTGGTCTTGGTGTTTATGACAGAGTATAGTTTTATTAACGTTTTAGTTTCATTTTACAAACGTTTTTAAAAAAGTATAAAAGAGGTCGTTTTGGCGGTTAGGACATTTTAGGTGTTGAGTTCCCTTTTAGTGATATTTAAAAAGTTATTTTTAGAGTATACTTACTTTGGGGCCCATTATGATAACGGGCGGATCCGCCCGCTATTTCCCTCCGCCCGCCACACATTTACCCCCGCCATATTACTATGGCGGGAGGGACCCCGGCGGACGGAAAAACCGTCCGCCGCTTTTCCGCCGGTCGACTCGTTGACCGGCGGAAAAGGGGCATTATATGGTGGCGGTGTCTGCAAGACACCGCCATCCATATTACGATGCTGGCGGAGGTGTGCCCAACGCCGCCATGGAAAGGCATACGGTAATTGCAATTGGGGGCCCATTGCGGGCCCCCAGGGTGTTGGGGGGGTGGGGGGTGCACATGGGGGGTACCTATCGTACCCCCCTGCATTTGAATGCACAAGGTGGCAGGCACTGCGCGGTGCCTGCCACCCTGTGCATGCAAATGCACAACATGCATTTCCAGCATTGTGGCGGGCGGTGCTGTGAGCACCGCCCGCCACAATGCTGAGTATGGGGGATGCCGCGCCACGGTGGCGGTGGCATCCTAATTGCAGGTGCGGGACCGCTGCACCCCTGGCGGACGGTCCCGCATTCCGTTACGTTGTCCGCCCGCCATCGTAATGGACCCCTTTGTTAGTTATCTGTTTTTGTAAGGTGAAATCTTTTTCCTCGTTTTTGGAGTAATATCTGTTGTTGAAATATAAAGAGATAAAATATATGAGTTAGTAATTTAAGTTAGCCATTGAAATCTGTGTTACATTTTAATTTAACAGTTTATTTAGAAATGCTTATTTACTTACTTTTTCGTAGGTGTAGTAGGCTTGATTTTAGAGGTGTGTTTGAGAGTGGTGAAAATCCGGCAGATTTCGCCTTCCTTAATTATTTTTGTTGAAGGTGTAAAAGAAGACATATTTTTTTGTTTATATAGTGTGTTCTTAATTGTTTGTTGAAAATCATTGGTCTATTTCGATCTTCTGTGTTTCTATTGGTTAATTTGATATTTTTTTTGCTTTGTAATTGTTTTACTTGTATGGAAAACGGAAATTGAGAGAAAAGGTATTTTTTAGGTGAGGAAGGAGATGTTGAATTTATTATTTAAAAAGAAATGTATAATATATATTTTAAATGTTGAATATGTTGCTATTATTTGTTTGTAAATATTATTTGTGTAGTTGTTATGTTATTATTAATTTATGTTGTTATTATTTTGATAGATATGTTTATATATAAATTTTATGTGTATTTATGTCATTTATTGTATTTTTGGTGTTGAAAGTAGTAGTTTTAATGTGTATTTGAGTTGTCGATATTTTTAAAAAACGATAACATTGCTGTCTATATTTTTGTTCTCGATATTTTGGACATGTCCTATACTTATTTATAACCGTCGATAATTTGTATTGCGATATTTATGTGTGCGATATTTGTGTAGTCGATATAGTTTCATTACGATAATGTTGTTTCGATATTAGTGTATTTTCATAATTAAGTATACAATATCAATATTTTTGATGTCGATATTTTTGCGTCGAAATATTTGTATTTCGATAATGTGTCTTTCGATATTATGTCAGTGATTTGCTGCAACAATGCAGCGATCTCAGGCTTGTTCAAACAAGATTCAATAGGGCCAGACCAATAACAAATTAGAACTTTAGTCCATTTAGTGCCCGTAGCTGGGTGTGTGCTTGCCTCAGCTCTCTACATGCAGAGGTGCAGAGTTACTAGCCCCTTGCGACACTTTTGCGCTGCCGTTGTAACACTTTTGCACCGCTGTTGCATCACTTTTTTGACGCAACGGCGGCATAAAAAATGCAGCCAATTTACAACGTGACACATCTAGGGAGATGCATCACGTTGTAAAGCCCTGCATCACATTATACTTGCGACAGTGATTTCACTGTGTCACTTCAAGGACGCCACTGCGTCAAAACCTTACGCCTGCTTGAAGCAGGTGTAAGGAGTGACGCAGAGTAGTGGGAATAGGCCAAAATGCATTGCTGGAGTTGCGTCGTGCTTGCGACACGACTCCAGCAATGAGTGACTTTTGCCCCAACAGTTGTGTCAGAATTTCTGACGCATCTGTCAATCCTTGCGCCATGGTGCGCCGTATTGTAAATACGGTGCATCCATGGTGGCGCAAGGGTTTCTCAGGGTGGCGCAGGGAAAGTGACGCATCTCTACAGATGCGTTACTTTCTTGTAACTCTGCCCCAGAGTTTACAGAAAGGCAGTGTGGCGCAGCGGCTTCATTTCAGCATTTATGAACAATATTATCCTGCCACAAACTGATATTCAATCAGACCTGCAGTGCGCATAATTGTGTCACAGGTGAAATAGCAGCTTGCCAAGCAAAGACTAAGCAGACTGCAGCCTAGGTGAGTAAGGGTCCGAAAAGTAGAGCTGGACCGGACTTTTATTCCATTGGGCATTTCTCCTGTGAGCAGAAGCCTTTGGAGCAGGGGCGGTTTCTCCATTAGGGCTCTGGGGTTGTGCGCCTATGAAATTCTTACACGTTTACCACAAAAAATATTAAATAGATCGATTTATTTAGAGATACAATTGTATCTCTAAACAAATCAATGTATTTAAGTCTGGGCTGTCTGTCCCTGGCTGTTGCCCTGCCTCACTTTTAAGCAGTGGACGGAAGCCAGCCAAGGCAGCAAATCAACTTTCTGCAATGTAGAGCACGGCGCAGGACTTACCTTTCTTAAGCCCTTCATTGCCATTGTAGTCTATGGTGGTATTCACTGTCAGAATCACAGTTTCAGGCACAGAGTCTGCATCCCTGCGTGAGGCCAGATGACCGTTATTCACAGGCATAGATCCCACCCTTTCCCATTCGTCACATGGTAAGAGTGGATGCAAACACGTGTGATTTGAAGCCTTGTCTTCAGTAATGGTAAGTGTTATAATGGTAATGTTGTGTTACGTATATTGTGCTCAGGCCCCTGGTTATGCTAATCTCACCCAGTGTGACACACCAGACCGAGGCTGCAGTTTCCTGGCCCCTTTAGAAGCGGGTAGATGCATTTGTTCCCCCATGAAATTGATTCAAAAGACAAGCAGCGTTTTTGTTCCTGTGCAAAGTTGATCCAAACATCTGAGTCAAGCGCAACAGGAGGAATATGTGCTTATAGCAAAGAGTAAAACTAATTAAAGCAAAGGCATTAAAACTAGCCCTATCTTCATGCCATTAATATTAATGCCAAAAACATGGATTCAAATAATGTATGTTAAAAACGGCAAGGTAATGCATGTCAGCGATTTAGTTCCTATTTCATCTCACGTTTTACTTACTATTGCATTCCCCAAGAGTGTTAGCTATTTCATCATGTTGTGTTTCTGTATTTTTTTGTGGGCACCTTATTACTCTTGTATAGTGCATACTTGTGCATACTTTGAGTTGTGCCATTGTAGTGTGGCATATAGAAATAATCCAAGGAAGCAGAAGTTATGTTCCAGACAATAACAAGAACTTTATTGTCTAATGCAGGACCCACGACTGATGGAGACAGTAGCCAAGTAAAGAGTGGCTCAGCTGAGCCTCACATTCCAGAATCTCAAACATGGCATAGGGAATCTTACATATGCAATGTTCCATAAAGCGATACACAACTATATAAAACCTACAAACAACATAATGCTTAAACCCCTTACCACACACCGCCCTTTTCATATAAAAAAGAAACTTTTTTTTTTTTTTTTTAGACTAAACATTTACTTTGTGTATAAATATTACCATGAGTAAAAGAACTACATAAAATGAAAGAACTACACAACATAATCTCTTAGGCGGAGAGGAGCTGTCCTGATTCTGCTACTGCTCCTACATGTCCCCTCTCCTTCCCTCCTAACAGGAATACTCACATTGGATTGTAATGCAGAATTAGAAGGGACAGATGTGCAATCCCCTTGACCTGATAAGGGAGAAGGAGCAGGAGAGCTAGCTGCGTAAGGAGTGGTCATGTCACCAACACCATACCAATCCTCGTTGGCGCTTTCACAAATGTTATTTCTACTTTTGCGGATAATAGCTGCTTGCTCACAAGTTACTTTGACCAAAGCATTTTTGTTCCACCAACCTTTGTCTTGGAGTAGAGCTGCCATGCGTGAAACTCTCAAAACTCTGACTGGTGGAGAAAATTTAGATTGACCTTTGGAAACTCTAATAGGTTTTTTTATGAGAACCCAATCTCCAGGATTTAAGGGTTTGTCCTTGACATGCATCCGTCTATCATAATCACGTTTATAAGCATCTTGCTTCTTTTTAACCTCGTCCCTTACCTCATTCAAATCAAGAGGAGATTGAGTACACTTGTCAAGTAACCAAGCTGGATTGAGTTTGGAGATAGGTGTGCGACCTCTGAGTAAAATATAGGGAGACACACCAGTGGTGCCGTGTGGTGCTGTGTTATAGTTCCAAATCTTCTGAAATAAAAAAACAGCAATGTCCAAACCATTGGCCACAGCAGTTTGGATACCTTCTTTAAGTAAGCGGTTGGCACGTTCAACGAGTCCATTAGAAGATGGACTGTATAATGGAACTAAAATGTGCTTAATGTCAAGTTTATTGAGAAACAAATCTACCTCTTGTGCAATAAAATGGGACCCATTATCGGTTATAACTTCTCTAGGTGTGCCCTCAATACAAAATAAACGCTGTAAAAACAGTACAACAGGTTTAGCATCAGCGTTTTTGACAAAAGCAAAATAGATCCATTTGGAAAAATAGTCTATGGCAACAATGAGGAATTTCTTATCTTTACCTAAAACAGAAAACGGGCCCGCAAAATCTAGACCAATTTTCTGCCAAGCACCATTTGGCCATTGAACAGGACAAAGGGGTGAACTAGAGGTCTTCCAGTGTTTGTCTGAACAAAGGCATTGAGGACATTTATCAATGTGCCTCTTGACTTGGTTATCAATGCCAGGCCACCAATAAGTATGTTTGATTTTGTTTATGGTTGCAGTGATGCCTAAATACCCCTCGTGAGCCACAGAAATTATAGTGTCTCTAAGACCCCTGGGTGGAATGAATTTATCCTGACGTAGTAAAATGCCATTGGAAAAAGATAACTCGGGAGCTATTTGGGCGAATGTCTTTTCTTTCACTGAGAGACTTCTGTCAAGTGGCCAACCCTTGATTAAAAACTTTTTGAGATTCTGCAAACAATCATCAGCATCAAAACTACGTAACCATTCTTCTTGGGTGATCTTCGTATTTTGTACAACATCTTCAATAGAGAAGACACATTCAAAGTCATTTCTATATTTGATTAAATCATCAACACATGGCAAAGGAAGAGGTGAAAGGCAGTCAGCTCGCACGTTCTTGCCCCCAGGTAGGTATTTGATATCAAAATTGAACTCTTGAAGTCTAGCCAGTAACCTTATGAGCCTAGAAGAGGCTTTGTTGGAACAACTATCTCCAAGCATATATATCAAGGGTTTATGATCAGTGTATAACTGGAACTTAGTCCCCCAAATGTACATCCTGAATTTTTCTACTGACCAAGTGCACGCTAAAGCCTCGCGCTCGATAGTGCTATAGTTTTGTTCAGCAGAATTGAGTGTGCGAGATGCAAAAGCTATGGTGCTTTCTTGTCCATTAACAATTTGGCTCAAAACCACACCAAGGCCTTTGGCACTAGCGTCCACAGTTATTATACTCTCGACACCATGTGTGAAAGGTTTAATTGCCGGAGCATTAATAATCAAATCTTTGACAGAAGTAAAAGCATTCTGTGTATCTTCAGACCATACAAATTTGGCATGTTTCTTTAACAAATTTCTGAGAGTTTGTACCAACAACGCATAAGCTTGAACAAAACGAGCATAGTACTCGCTTAAGCCTTGGAACGCTCTTAAGGAATCCTTGTCCAATGGGAGAGGAGCATTCTTGATAGCATCAAGCAAGGAGGTTTTGGGCTTGATACCAACACTAGAAATATTGTGGCCAAGATAATCAACTTCTTGTGTGAGAAAGTTACATTTCTTAGCATTAACAGTCATACCGTGTATCTGTAATGTGTTAAGAACCTTTTCTAGTAGAATATAATGCTGGTGTATGGTTTCTGAGTGAATGAGTATGTCATCCTGAAATGCCTGAATGCCTGGAATGTCATCGAACATTTGATCCATTAACCTCTGAAATATGCTAGCTGCTGATGCTAAACCAAAAGGGAGTCTTTTATACATGTAGACGCCAAATGGAGTAACGAAAGTCGTGAGAGGTTGTGACTTTAAGGACAAGGGAATCTGGTGATATGCGGAGCGTAAATCTATGGTGGTGAAAAATTTGCTACGGCCTAATTTCGCTAGCATATCATGAATTCTGGGTAAGGGGTGGCAGTCCACGACAATATTTCGGTTCAGCACTCTCAAGTCGGCACACAAGCGGATGTCCCCAGAACATTTGCGTGCGACTACTGCAGCGGAAACCCACTCTGAGGATTCAACAGAACATATAATGTCTTGTGAACACAATTGATCTAGATGTTTCTTCAGATCTTCCCTAACAGAAAGAGGTACAGGCCTGACTTTTGAATCACAGGACAAGCATTGTCCTTCAACTTTATAGTATGATCGAAACCTCTTACCAATCCAACAGTGTCACTAAATACAGCATTGTACTTCTCGAACAATTTGAGCAAGGTAGAGTCATGAGGTTTAGTATTCTCTACAGATAATATAGGCAAATCACCAAGGACATCGGCTCAGGATGTCCAGGTTTCAGTATTATACCTAGACTAGCTTGATCACACCACCCTAAAATGTCCCTTCCATTGAGTGCAATGTAAACTTTAGTAAGAATTTCTCTATCTTTGAACTTTATGGTATCACTAAAGTATCCACACATAATAATATCATACTCCCCAAATGCTTTAGGATTCACATCAGTAGGAGTCAATTTAGTGTTGGCCCATAATTTGTGAAAAGTTTTGTCTGCTATTATGGTAATGGGTGAGCCGGAATCAGCCATAATGTGAACTGCAATGGAACCTATGAGTACTTCACATATAGGTCCTTTAATCGCTTTGTCATTGAGCATGTTAATATCTACGGAAAGTGAAACAATGTTCAAGGCATCACAAATTGACTCATCTTCAGTACTGAGTTGACTAACTTTGCTTTTGTCTTTAACAGCTTTGCAAACGGTGTAAAAATGCCCAATCTTTTTGCAATTATTACACCGTTTACCTTGGGCCGGGCAATTAGGATACTTGCCCATGTGGAATTTTGAACCACACCTGTAACAAAATGCATTAGGTTTACGTTCAAATGTTTTCTTATTTTTAAAACGAGTGGCAACAACATTAATATCAGTTTCATTGCTATTGTTAGCAGAGAGTCATCACACTGGTACTGGGAGTAACAGTGGGATTAGTATTAGTATTTTCAGTTAAAATTTTGGATGAGATAACAGAGCATTCAATACTTCTAGCAATTCCCATTACCTCATCCAAAGTGGGATTCTTACATGTAAGTATGCGCTCTTGTATCTTTTTGTTGAAACAATTGAACACCAATTGGTCACGTAAAGAAATGTCATGATTGGAACCAAATTCGCATTTAGAGGCAAGAACTCTTAAAGTAGCTAAGTAGTCTTCAATAGATTCATCTTGTAATTGTTTTCGTTTAAAAAAAAACCATGACGTTCCACCATTACCGATGGCTCATCCTTATATTGCTTTCCCAACCGTGCAAGTGCTTCCGTAAAAACATTCCAAGTGTCGTCACCTGAGGGTGCAGGAATTAAAGGTAAGTTGTCGAAAAGTTGTTACCCGGCAGTGCCCAGATGGTTAAAGAGAAGAGCTCTTTTTCTAGAAGGTGAGTATTCAATAGCGTCAATTGCTTCTAAATAATTTGAAAACACTCTTAACCATTTATGCTAAGGTGTGAGTGGCTTGTCTGGAACTTGTAAGAAGCAAGGAGGAGGCAAAATATTATTTGAATTGGCCATAAGTGCTGCAAAGTAAAAGTACAAATGAATAAAATAAATGAAATAAATCTTACTAGAGTAAACAGTAATGTGCAGATAAATTAGTTTGTAGAAATATAAGCAGAGTAATCCATGACGGTAGCCGGAATGAAGTAAACCAACCTGTGCCTGTCACGGAAACAAGCAGAGAAATTGTCTTCCCGATGCAATGATGAACCGACGAACGTTGTACATACGTTAGTATGTAATAGAGAATGTCCCAATGCTTAAAGATGGCTGCCAAAAACGTGCCCTGCGTTGTGACGTCGATCGCGTCGAAACGCCTGGTTTTTTAAGTTGATTGGGCACGTTCCAGTAAGTGAAATGACGTAGCAGCACGAAGCGTCAGCAATCAGGAACGAAGAACGATGCAGGAGCTTCGGATGCTGGTGCTGTGGAATGATGATCCAGTTCAAATGAAAGCAGGTGTAGTCACGAGTCAGTGCGCATGAGGATGCGGGCGGGTAAGATGGAATGCGGGTGCAAGTTGAAAGTAAATAAGGCGCCAAATATAAACGCACATCCGCAAAGTGTAGAAAGAAGATCTAAAAACATGAAAATCACTCACAAGTATTGCGCAGTTCACAGAGAGTTCGCACCTTCAGCAATCCAAATGTCCTTAAATCCGACACCAAATAGTTCACAATTAAAAGGAAACACAGCGTTGAGAAATGCTGTGAGGTCGGTGGGTCCGGTTTTCTTGTCGCAAATTCAGAAATAGAAGCCACAATCGTCGCCAAAATATGTAGTATGGCATATAGAAAAAATCCAAGGAAGGAGAAGTTGTGTTCCAGACAATAACAAGAACTTTATTGTCTAATGCAGGACCCACGACTGATGGAGACAGTAGCCAAGTAAAGAGTGGCTCAGCTGAGCCTCACATGCCAGAATCTCAAACATGGCATAGGGAATCTTACATATGCAATGTTCCATAAAGCGATACACAACTATATAAAACCTACCTACAACATAATGCTTAAACCCCTTACCACAGCCATGTGTTGATGAGGGGCTTTGAATGAGAGGTCTGGTGTTGAGGCTGGAGGCAAAGCATAGTGCCTGTCGGTGGGTTGGCCTCTCTGCAGAGTTCACAGAACAATGGTCATGTTTGCCAGTTGCCATTGAAATTATGTGTAAATGTTTATTAAGGGGGTACACAGATGTCAAAATATTTACAAGACAAACGTAAGAGAAAATAAACTGCTTGTGTGCAGTGTATGTTGGGGTGGTGAAGTGAGAGAGGCGCTAGTAAATTTATTTAGGGAAGAGTGAAAAGAGCGTGCTGAAGAGGTAAGAGACAAGGTTGAAGATGCACAGATGGACGAGATGTGCAAAGAAAAAGGACATACATAGCTAACATAAAGCGCATATAACTGAAGACCAGTACTCCTTTCACAGTCTTCAAAAATTTAATTCACAGTCTCACAATTTCAAAATTGAAACATTTGCAATGTTAATAATTTATTAAAAAAATCATTGTTACTCATTTAGCTTAAACAGCTGAAAACCATTGACAAAGCCAATAGTACTGGCAGATTTTAGGTATATGGTAGTTGTGTTATATATCTGAATGCAATAACATCTCAGAGAGAAACCAAAATAACGGTTGGGTGGCACACTGTGGGAATCATGGCAATTTATTTTACATTTTCTCCTTTAAAGAGCCCGTACTTCTTTTCATCCCACTTAAAGACCTGTTCGTACATATTTATATATGAGTGATTTCAACCAGCAGCTATGGGTGCTTCCAGAAGCCTGGTTATACCATCTTGTTCCAAAGATGCTGCTGGATGCCCTGTAAAACACTGGGCAAGCCCTCACGTTTTAAGGGCCTGAAGTTGTCAGGCTGTACAATTTGCACATTACAGTAACTGCTGAACATATTAATGCAGTAAGATATTGCCATTTTTTAATGTGTTTTAATGTGTTCAATATTTCAAGACTGTATGTACCCACTGCTTTATAAACCTTGCTTTCTTACTAAATTCATTTGCTTTAAAAGGCACCATTTGCCAATTTGTTTTCACATTTTTTCAGCAGGAGGACCCTCCCGAAACCCACATTTTCCCATTAAGCTTTGCTTGCTACATAAAAGTTATACCCAAACTTTTACACCCACTGCTTTCAAATGTCACCAGCCGCCACTGCCTTGGAGGCCGGTTTTCATACCTCAGGGTTGTCCCTGGTGCCTCTGTCACTTTCTCTAGCTCCCCAAGGCTATTTGCTGCAGGCAGGGGGAGGCTTGAAGAGAGAGAGAGAAAGAGAGGGAGAAAGGGGGTGAAAACAATTAGGGAGGGAGAAGAGACAGAGGAGTGAAAGCGAGAGGGAGAATGGATGAATGGAAAGAGAGAGACTGTGCAAGGAGGTGAAGGGAGTGGGGATGGTTTGAGCTTATTTGCCAGGGCTGATTTGGTTCCTCAATCTGGTCCTGTTCCCTCCCCTCACACAAACACACACAGCAAAAATATAAGATCTCTTTATATACAGGATAGGTACAACTGAGTCCTCCCACACATTGATCAAGGGTAACACAATCAGCAGTCATGCTTGCTTTTCTCTGAAATACAGAAAAGGAACACCACAGGGAGCAAGAGAGAAATCTTCTCCAACATAATGAAAACTTACAACGTGGCCAGGAGCAGTACCCATTCATTTCACAAACAGATCTGTGGTAGCACAGATAATTGGAGGAATAGCTTACTCCAGCACACAAACTTGGACTGCTTCATTGCTCTGTATATTGTCGGGTTCCTTAATATCCCACTTAAAGGAGTAGTGTCCCAACTTACAGAGGCGTTCAGAGATGTCCTACGCTAGACTGGATTCTAGAGGCAGTGTGTGACTCTGACACAAAGTGCAACTCACTGATGCAGCATTTGTGGTTGACGGTGCTGCTGAGATGTTATTGACCTACAACCAGCATGGCAGACAAACCATGCCTTGCTTCCAAGAGTAGTACTCTAATTTACAGGTGAAAAAGGGGCCATATAGGTACCCAATAATGAATTATAGCTTTTGAAAACTATAAAATTGCATTTTGCTGATGCTGTGCATTTGGGATCATCACCATTGAGTCATTAGGTTAAAAGCAGAGGCCAGTTACTACATTGTCATAGCCTCTAAAAAGGATGTACCTGAACACCCAAGAAGCCATGCCTGGTCGCACTGAACATACACTGAGTGGTACTAGCTTTCCGTATGAGAACTGTGCAGGATATGTAATCGGAAGAAGGTGGCACATCAGCATCACAGGGTGGTACTGATCTTATGATCTAGGAATTGAATAGGCAGGAGGTATATCAGTTCAACTGGAATAATTGATCTGGTGATGTAAATTGTGCACAAGTTCACCTAGCAACATACGTTCAAACACCTACAGGTTGGACTCTTACTCATTAGCCAAAACTGAGGGGGTGAATACTTCTTATGATGTAGAACTGCATATGTAAATTGTGATGACAAAGCTTGTTACAAATATCAGACATATAATTATAGACATAAAGAGCCCCCAAAGAGAAAGCAAGCCAATGCAGAAATAACTAGGTGATCATATGTGTAGCATATGTGTAGTATACAAATATCAGTGTTGGAACAGTCTGCCCACCCAAGGTCCTCCAATTCAAAAGCAGTTGTGGCTTATGCTTCTCAAGAACATGGAACAAGCACTCAATGTTATATTCTGCTAAACTGCTGTCAACTTCATGGTTCTAAGAATGTATCCCCCTAGTAGTGATTTTAATGCACATTAATGTATTCAATAACATTTGCACAATCCCATATCTGTCTATTGAAAATGGCCACTGAACAGAGAAGTCTTAATCTATGACTACTGTAGGAACATCTAAATGTATGGTTCATAAATGGCAGAGTCCCAGGTAACAGGACAGTAAAATGGCAAGAGTAGTGGGCGGGGGAGATAGGAGTAGATAATAATCTTCTTCAATTGATAATAGCTACATATAGCTACATAACTTCTAATCATTTTTTGCAGATGAAGCATTATTCTCACAAGAGGATTGGAAAGTCTTTGCAGAACTCAACACCAATTTGACTGTATATAATATGAATAGGTCCTCTTTTTCTGAATTTTGTGAATTCTTCTGCTGCTCATGAGGATGATCTTGAGGCTATAATCTGGCCAAATATTGCTATCAATACCCATGGGAGGATAATCTGTCAAATAAACTATATGGCTGCATGATTAAACTATTAAATGTGGCTACATATGACCCATTGTCAGAAAGGTTGCAGTATAATTTCATGAGAGAACCAATACATTTACTACAGCCATAAAATTACCCACCTCAATCAAGAGAACTTACTACTTCACCACCAGTGCAAATAGATGTCAAAGCCAATCTGAAAGGGGCTTATCGCTGAGGCGAGTTTATAAACTGAAGAGGGCAATGCCATATGTAGCTAATCCTGAATCACACAATTAAATCAGAATTTCAAGAAATGTGTTAAATGGAAAAAGGACTGGGACTGCATGAAGATTATATATATATAAAATGTAAGTTAAAATGTAACATTTTAAAGTTTAAAAAAACGCTGCCCTCACCATGACCCGTGTTGTCATGAATGATGTCATTTGAAATGTTACCAGTGATATCATCAATTATGTCATTGAACATGCTATAAGTGATGCAGTCTGTGAGGTCATAATCAGAGCATGGTTGGGCAACCATGTTCAAGTTCCAGCCAGCTCAGTAAACTATAACTGGTCAATTTCAGCAGTTTTTGCTTTTAAATGTTACATTTTAACAGACATTCGCAACTAACTATAACATCACTTTAAACCTTCTTTTCTTCAGTGAATTTCTGAGGTTTTTTAATGTAAAGCAAGATAATATTACCATGCATAACTTTAACGTCAATCTAACTTTTTTTCAGTGCATTTCTATGTTTTTTTTAAGATAGAGTAATATTACAATACCCAACCCCCTGTCAACGACCACACTCACTGCTGCTTGGGGTCTTCGGCCATGCACGCAGTGGAGTTGAGTACTGTACCCAGGCCTTGCACCCATCACCTGCGGGCAACTTCCCCAAGTCATGCACAGTCTTCAGTTATGTGTGGCATGAGGTTATGTGCAGGGCCTGCAGCCAGGCCCTTCACCCAACCTCATGTGTGTGACCAGTCTTCACATTTTTTGGGGGAAATTCATTTTTCCACCCCATTGGGAGTCTCACGGAATAGTGGCAAAGGTACCCATACCCTGTCTCCTTATATTGCATTTTCTAAAAATTTCTGCTCATGCTAAAATTGAATGTCTAAATTTATCTGGCCCATGTCCCATTATTCAAATTACACAGATAAAGCTCTAGCATTTGGAATGCTTGCTGGAGTATTCACCTCTAATGGTGCACAAGTGAAACTATGATTATTTTTTGCCTCGTGTGGCAGGTCTCTCTTTTCAATGACGAATCACTGACATAATATTGATGCACACAATATGAAAAAACAAAAATATCAGAAAATAAATATAATTCTCAGAAATATCTCCTTCCTATACTTAACTACTAAAACCACAAATATCGAGAACACAAATATCGTTGTTAAAAATATCGATTTTTACTTATATCGAAAGTAGAGATATCGGAAATAAAAATATCGCTACCTCTTAATAAACATACGATGTGCCAAAAATATCACCTCACACAATATCGACAACAATAAAATAACCAAAATAATGACATTATCATTAATAAACATTTTTTACATTAAATAAATATTTACAATCTACATTATACAAATTATACACGTTTGAATAAAACAATTGGCACCACCAACATATTTATAACTAACCCAATAAAATATATAGCTAAATACATGCCTATATGAGCAAAAAATTATTTACATAAACTTCAAACATTTATACAACAGAATCATAATCAAAAAAGACTATTTGGGTGCAAGATGCATCCATGAAAGTACACAGTCCAAGTTAAAACATGATATGTAAAGCGATGCACATTTAGGTACAAATTCAAATACTGTGGGATAGAAAATCATATAAAAAATGCAGTGAAATACAGTAGGTCCAGTGCAAACAAAAACATATCAAGCCATAAAATTTATATATTACTCGGAGTGCATAGTTCTTCGCGAATGCTCAGCGACTCCAGAAAAGAGTCAATATGAAGGTGAGACTCAACGTCTGTCAATTGCTGTTGGAAATAAAAAGCTGAGCTGCACTGCCTAAAGTTTCGAGACCTCATAAATGGAATAAACAATTGTTTAGTATATTTTTTATAAAATCCACAAAAACAAAAATGTAACCTTGTTTGCCCGGATCTACCAAAGGGCAAATATCAAGGTTTTTTTGATGGCCCAGTAGAAAAGAGAGAAAATACTTAGGTCCTGATTACAAGTTTGGCAGTCTGACCGCCCGATAGCCGCGGTCCCTAGAATACCACTGTGTCTTTCTCCCGCTGTATTACAAGTCATGCAGTCTGAAACACTGACAGCGTCGACGGCATGGTTCCTGCCTGGGCTGCTGCGGCTTCCCATCGAGCCTATTATGACAACACAGTTTTACTGGCAGTCCCCTATCTGTGGTTCCCCAATGGCGGTAGACCGCCACGGTACATTCGCAGCAAAGCACCACAACAGTGCCCATTGGATGGATTTGAAAACTACAGAGCTGATGTCCTTTGGCCAAGTGGACATGCCTGCAAATCACACTATAAAACACACCTCATTCCTTACCATGATCCTTTGCTTCTCAACTGCAGCCCCCAAGACAGGCACCACCCTTTTGTGCATTTTGAGTTAAGGCAGCAGTTTTTTCATCTTCCCATTTATGAATGCTGTTGCTACCACCCTGAGCATGCAGCTGGAAATCAGGAAGAGGTGGCACAACCTGAGGTTGAAGGTGCTTACTCTGGCCACCAAGCACCCCCTGGAGGCCCAGAGGACAGGCGGTGACCCTCCCAGCAGCCTTACAACTCTTTCCCTGGGAGGAGAATGTCTTGGCCATCCTGTCTGCTGAGGGCATGACAAGAATACCTGGGGGAGTGGAGTCTGGTAAGTTACACTTCACTAACTTTCACAATACCTCAATGCCATGTTTGCTCTCAACTCTGTTTTGCTATTGTATTGTTCTATCTACTTTCCTAATATACAATCCTCAAAGTATCAGAGATGTTGGCTTGTCAGTGTTAGGTGTATTGTTGCATATAGGATCATATGTATCAATCTCCATTACATGTCACATGTTGCAATGATGTCTGTAAGCGTATAATCAGAAACAAATCATCCCTGGACCCATAATATGGGTCAAAATATAAATGTATGGCCCATCCCAAATGCATGTTGCCAACAGGTATGGTACACTAACCATTTGTCAGGCATTGGTAAGTCGTGCTAGAAACCCCCACAGCTACCATGGGGCCCTGTGACTGTAACTCTAACCAAGATGCAATAGTCTTTTTGCCCCTACTCAGTTATCTGCCATGTCACAACTGATGTTCTCCTTACATAGACTGTGCAATGTACATACAATGCTCTACACAGAGACATGTCTGACTACTTTCATTGATAGTGTCCTGCTATCCTCAACTGAAACTATTGATGGCACGAGTGACACTCAAATATATGTGAGGCATGCAGGTGACTTAGCTGCTTAGAAGTGGCAGGTGACCCATTGACTCTGCACTGCTAACCAAGTTGTGTGCATGCCTGTATTCTACAAAACTAGGCCTTGGAATTGTCAAATTCACATGTTACTTCTACACTGTGTTGACTTAAATGTTTAGGAGATGTCATGTTCATCCCTAAATCCAAAATGCAACATAACAGCACATCTAATGAGTTGCTCAATTCTACTACATGCATTGAATGTCTCCAAATGTTTAGTAAACAACTTCAACACCATGCAAATAGATCACAATAGTAATCTTTACCTATTTGGTTTAATCCTAGGTCTCTACTTGCTGTGAGACAAACTATGTGGATGTAGATACCACACATGCAATGACAACATTGTTCTCAATTTCTCAACTGGTCTATCTGGCATAGCACCTGGCCAGAGCTTGGCCACTGAACAGACTTCAACTCCACCCCAGGATCAAGCCCTCAGTGACGACAATACTTTTGGAGAGGTGGACGTGGATAACCTTCCTGGCCCATCTGGTCTGCCTGGGCAGGTGCCAATAGTTGAGCTCACTGCTCCCACAACAACATCTCCCACCCCAGCTGCAACAGCACAGCCAACCACTGCCCCTCAACCTGTGTACCTAGCACAGTCAGCAACATCTTGTGCCCCCCAGTCCTGGATGGATTCTGAGGTGGCAACCACCAACACAGTCACTGAGGAACCAGTGGGAGGGTGAAACCTGGCCAACGGGCACAGGCCAGAGGGGGTAGAGGTCATGGGAGGGTAACTGTGGGTCTGGTGAGTGAGTCCACTGGGGCCACTGACACCCAGGCCACCATCACCCAAGTTTTGGGAGTCTATCAGGACTCACAAGGCGTGATGGGCCAGGTACTTATGGAAATCCGAGAGATGGAACAGCTGCAGAGGGACACATACCAGGAGGTGGCTGGCATGAACACCAACACGGCCTCCCTGGTTGGGGTGCTGCAGGACATCAACACCGCCTTCTGCAGGGCTTTTCCACTTGCATCTACCCTTTCCTGTGGTCCAAGTATATCCAGGCCATCAAGATTTGCTGCAGCCACAGGAAAGAGGACCTGTCAGGGGAAGACACGTCTGCAGACACCCCTATCTGAGCAGCAATGGATCCCCCCAAAAAGAGGGGACGTCTACCCAATAAACCAGGAAGTGGGGTTGGCAAGACACACACCACCTCCATTAAGAGACCTCACACCTAATATCTTCCTGTTTGTGTAACACATTCAGTTTGACTATTCCTGGACATGTTTACATTTCTGATGAGAGTAGTATGTTGGACTTTGGACTCCAGACAATGTGGCATCCATAACTATGGTTTCATCCACCATGACTGACTTCTGCACTTTTGGTTTGCCCTGTTTTATTTTGAACATTTTAATTTTCTCCTTATTCAATGCAATAAATACACTAATCGCCAATTCATTGTCTCCTGTAGTATCTTTAACATGTACCAAAGTATATGTTCTCCCATGTGAACTTTAGAATGCCAAAACAAGTTACGTGTGTAAGCATGGATATGTTGAATGTAAACAGTGTTTAACTCAGGATCACAACCATGTCACATTAAAACATACATACTTAGGGGCCGATTCCGATTCAGGCCGGAAATCTCTCCGACCGAGCAGGACCCGGAGAGATTTCTGACCGAATCGGACCCTAGCAGTCCGACCGAACGAGTACGATGCGTTCGCATGCTATCGGACTCGAGTCGGTCGGACTCCCATTGAAGTCAATGGGAGCCGGACGTACAACGCGTACGCGGGCTCCCATTAACTCAATGGGTGCATCGCGAACAAGGGCCCCCCCTACAGTGGGTTCACGTCGAAGCGGGTCGCGCCGTACATGCACAGGTAGGGGGGACCCATGGGTCCCCCCTGTGTGCGACTCGCGTGGCTAGGCATACAGGGGGGTCCGACACGGACCCCCAAATTACGGCTCCGACTGCTCGTTCGAGCCGGACAGCGCGAGTCGGTCAGACTGCTCGAGGCTCGCATCGTACTTACCCGGCCGGGGAACGTCTCCATTGCGCGGTGCGAGTCGAGTCCGTGCGAGTCGGTCGGAGCGGTTGGATCCCGCAAACGAGTCGCATCGTACTCGCTCGCCCGGACGCACGTCCGACTCGGTCGGGAAACAGGGCTCCGAATCGGATCCGGTAATGCCGGATCCGATTCGGAGCCCTACCGGCCGAGATCGGAATCGGCCCCAAAGTGTCTGATCCTATAACATCTTTATTCCACTGTTACAATCATAGGCTGGCCTGATGTCAGAAACATCGCAAATAAGACATGACTCAAATATCCTGTGTCAGTGATCACAGATTCAGTTGTAGACCTTTATAACATGGAATGAGGGGACACATCAGACAATAACCTATACAACAGGCATCATAGAAATAGGTCTACATCATCAGCTGGAGCCATATTTCCTACCCCACAAAAGGAATCCCACATCAATTAAATCAAGAAACAGACACATGACAGTACAATTGTTTCTCAGCAGACGGTCATTCCAATCCAGTGTTGCTGCATCTGGTGGAATGTAACAAACAAATGTCAGTGATGTGCCACAAGCACTTTGACCTACAATGAAAAGACACATCAACAGCTACATACAGTTCATACACAATGAGGATTTACCCAATGAGAAGGCAGAATAGCATAATTTGGGCCCAACACAACATTGAGTTCGAGCACATGATGGCATTAGGACCACCACACCACAAGTCCAATAGAACCCTCGTAACTTCCATCCAATCGCTGTGAAAACTGTCTTGGTATAGGTTTTGTACACCCAAAGTCAGTGACAGACATTCCCAGGAACAATCCATGTCCACTACGTACGTCAGAACAGCATCATATACCTGCTAATGTCACAACTCTGAAATATCCAAATGAAGATGCCATGGTGAAGGCATCTAAAACACACCAGAATAAAGAGTTTAGCTATAAACTATAGATATGGCACAATTCACATAATTAACTTCTAGAGAACACAGTCCAAAACAAACTTTGATGCAAAACAAGGTTACAGTAACAAAGCAAGCACCTTTCACCAGATTTTGCCAGAGCCTCAAATTCCCAGTATTTTGCATAAACATCCTTCTCACATCATCATAACAAGAGTTGCTAGAACAGTGTAAGTTATTACATCTCACACCATACTTACACTCATGAGAAGAAGTTGTTGATGAGATCTTGACACAAGTCAGCTCCTTTCTCTTCACCGCTGTCATCATCATTTAGCATTTCAGGTTCCTCACCTGGTGGCTCTTCATGATCTTCATCCTCTGCGATATAAGAGATGTTCCGTCGCAGGGCAATGTTATGGCGCATGCAGCAGGCCACAGTGATTGACACATCTTCCCGGGTAAGTAGAGGAGGGCTCCCCCAGTCTTGTCCTGACATCTGAATCTGGCTTTCAGAAGCCGAAAGCACCTGCACTGGCTGCTGTGTTCTTCCAAGGGTCTCATTGAAGTGGACTTCCCCTGGCATAGTAACATTCCTCAGTGGTGCCAACAACCATGGATTGTTGAGCTACGCTGAGTCTCCTAGAAGGAAGACAGAGAGAAGTGCAACTCTGAGTTACACACTTTCAGATTATACTACCTGACATTACCCACACAAAGTTAGGACAGATCAAACTTACCAACAAGTCAGGCCCTCTCCTGTAGTCGTTGTGACATCAGCTGCGGTATGGTGCTGTTCCGCAGTATGCAGATCCTGGGAACCGGGCACAGATATTTGAAGATGTACAAATCCGATAAGCAGACAACTTGCGTGTTGATAGAATGGAAGTGCTTCCTGTTACAGTACACTTGTTCACTGGCTTGCGGTGGTACTAAAGCAATATGGGTGCCATCAATGTATCCAACCACATGTGGGATGTGGCCAAATCTATAGAAATCACCATTCACAATGGCTAAATCCTCACATCTGGGGAACTGGATGTAGCTGTCCATGTGTCTCCTCATTGCTGAAAGCACGTCTTGTAATACACAACTGAACATTAATTGTGAGATACCACCAGAAATAGCCACAGTGAATTAAAAGGAACCTGTGGCCAGAAAATGCAAGACTGACATAAGTTTCATAATTGGTGTGAGAGATGTAGGATAAGTGGTTTGAGGAAGGTGGTCAGGCTCCAACTGATGACATGAATCCTGTATTTTTTGCCTATTCAAACGCAATTTCTTGATCAAATTTCTTTCTTTCATGGTCTAAAGGTCTGGAAATGGGTGCTAAACTAGAGGCTGTCATCTCCTCCCTCTCCCAGGGTACCTATGTGAGGAGAGAACATCATTTGGTACATTGGTACAGTGTCCAGAGTTACATATTTGAAGAGTAAGCAAAAACTCATGTGACATAACATAACCGCTTCATAAAGCATTTCATACAATTCATATTGCCATTGTCTACTGTTCGACATCCACCAATAATCCCCAATGTGGCCTTCACATATGTCTGCAACAGAAATGTGCACCTTACCAATTCTGAAATTTAATATTTGCACAAAATGTAAGTTTTCATGACATTTTAGATCAAAAGGATTGCCACTGGGAACTGAGCAAGCTCTTTCTTCAGGTCACCACCTCAATCTATATTAGGCAAGCACAACAAACTAATCAAAGGAAGGAACAGGCTGATGTTACTGCAATAAAAAATAGGATAACTGGGATTCTTGGTAACCAATTACAGATTTTATTTAGAATGATGTGACTCATAGGGGCCGATTCCGATCTCGGCCGGTAGGGCACCGAATCGGATTCGGCTTTACCGGATCCGATTCGGATGCCCTGTTTCTGACCGATTCGAACACCCGTCCGCGCGAGCAAGTACGATGCGAGCATACGCGAAATCCCCGACCGACTCGTTCCCGGCTCCGAACCGCTCTGACCGACTCGTACGGACTCGACTCGCACCACGCAATGGAGACGTTCCCCGACCGGGCAAGTACGATGCGCGCCTCGAACAGTCAGACCGACTTGCGCCGTCCGGCTCGAAAGAGCAGTCGGAGCCGGACTTTGGGGGTCCGTGTCAGACCCCCCTGTAAGCGTAGCCGCACGAGTCGCACACAGGGGGGACCCATGGGTCCCCCCTACATATGCATGTACGGCACGAGTCGCACCGACGCGTACCCGCTGTAGGGGGGGCCCTTGTTCGCGACGCACCCATTGAGTCAATGGGAGCCCGTGTACACGTCGTACGACCGGCTCCCATTGACTTCAATGGGAGTCCGACCGAATCGAGTCCGATAGCATGCATCCGCATCGTACTCGTTCGGTCGGACTGCTCGAGTCCGGTTCGGTCGGATATATCTCCGAATCCAACCCGGTCGGTGAGATTTCCGACCCGAATCGGAATCGGCCCCATAGTGTTGTTGCAGATCCTGAATCAAGACTCCATATTACTGTAGGTTCTTAATATCAAGGTAAAAATATCGGAGTAGGGAAAATTGAAGAAAAGTGCAAGTTTGAAATATTAACTACTAAAATAAAATGGTATTTATTATTGTTTTGTACACTATTTAGCTTATGTTTTTGGAATTGTTATATAAGTATTCATAATATAAAATATAGTATGAATATTATAGATTTGTTCCTTGTTTATGGCTGTTGGGTTTCATATGGGTATTGGTTGGGTGATCTTGTATAAATAAATCAATAGTTCGTATGTTTTTTGATGCTGTGATGCATTTGAAGTCTAAAATAATTATGCATGTTAATTTTTTATTTGATATTAATATGATTAACATTGCATTAATTTTTGGTTATTGTTTTATTTGCATAATTGTGCTTTTTATTGAGGGATAGAGTGAGTAGCTTTAAAAAAAAAAATTATAATAAACATATTTTTAAAATATATTTATGTTTTGCTTTATAAAAAATGTATTTAGATAGTTTTAAAATGCACAATCACCGTGAGGTATCCAGGCACTATGAATCACAGGAGTTTGCAGTTCCTGTAGGGTGGGGAAAGAGGCTAGGTTGGTCAACACCCTTACTCAGTAGTGGAGTGTGGGTGTCTCCCAATTTGGGAAGTGGTCTTCCTCCCAACGAGGCAGAGCGAGGGGTAGGTTCCCGGCACCTGTTTTCCAGGAAAACTCATGACGTTAACTTTTGTAACGATCATTGCTCTGCCTAACTATTGATGAGGCGTGACTTGAACCCGAATTGGGTTGGTCCCATGATTTGTATTATTAAGGTACCTCATTGAAAGGTCATCAGAGTGATTTGTTCATTTTCCATAACCAACCACCCGTGTAGATAGTGCATCAAGATAGGTCCTGAAGAATTGCCAAGTGATTTACACACATAAGGCAAGAAACATGTTGACCATGACTACACACATATAGACACCTCCGACCATTATAATCGACGGTATCCCTATTCTGGTTTTAATTGAGACGAGTGGGAATGCAGATTAAAATTCATTTTGGAGCACCACCTCGCCTCATTTTATTTCTCCTCACATCAACACCACTAGGCCCCTGACAGGCACCTCACCTATACGACTTGGGAAAAAGATCTCTGACAAAGAGCCCCTCATAGGGTGCCCGTCAGGCATTGCAGCGCCGGCCTGACGAGAAGCAAGCCCTATGATGAAGCATGACACCCAAATGGGTGTGTGAGGGCCCCACCTCCCAAATTGGAGACACCCACACTCCACTACTGAGTAAGGGTGTTGACCAACCTAGCCTCCTTCTCTTCTTTCCTCACCCTACAGGAACTGCATACTCCTTCGGTGCTACATTGTATTTATTGGGGCCTGTATGCTGGACCTATAGCGCCCCTTCTCCCTCATTTGTATTAAGTTCTATGAATCACAGGACCAAAGTACTTCCAGGAGTTGTGCACAATATAATATAAAGAAACAATTGTATCCTAGTCTAGCTTTTTACTATATTCCATTTAGTCGATTGTGTTCGCAGGCATGTTTTTAACTGTTACTTATATTCCATCAAACTAGATTCACTTCTAAGTACCAAAGAAACCTCATTTCACAGCCTAGAAGCTGCCACAAAAAAAAAGATCTACCCCCCCCGCCCCCTTGTGGAGTGTTTGAAGCTAGAGACCTTTTTGGGGGGAGTTTTATTGGTCATTTTGCACAGAAACAAAAATGAAGACCCAAACGCAAACATTGCCACAGTACACAATAAAGATTATGCAAACCGCAATATTGTGCAGCATAGAAGCATTAATAAGGATCATAGGCCCCAGAAAACTAATCATTATCAACATATCTCCTTCAGGAGAAATCAAGTGTGTTGAGCAGATAGGCTGTAAATGGGCCCCAGATGTCTCTGAGCCATAAGGATATTAGAAGCTCCTCAGCGTACAACTCCAGTTGCTCCCTGCAATAGGTCATGTCCAAAAGCCACAGCTGCATTGTAGGTGCCACATGTTTACCCCAATACATTGCAAGTCACCTTTTAGCTAACAAGAGCACCACTGCAGTGAGTCTATGCACTGCTGGTTGCAGGTCTCAAACCATTCCAAGGAGACACAGGTGCTGTGGACATGCCACTGGCTCCAACATCATGGCCAACAGGGCACCATCATTGTAGATAGTAACATGGTCACGGATGACAGCTAAAGTGCAGGGGTCTGGGTGGGATTCATAGCTGTGCTCTAGTGCCTTCAATGCCTGTACAGTTGGGTGCGTATGGACTTCGGAAGGCCGGCTTGTTTGTTAACGCATTCCCCTTGTATAGTACCCATGAAGGCTTCCCATTGTGTGCTTACTTTGTCTACTGAGCCCGTATTGTCTGAGAAGTATGTAGTTATAGTTGATCTCAGATCTTCCCAGAACAACGGGTCAAGTAGGGAGGTCACCTGAAATCACCACATGAATGGCACAGTGACATGTGTGGGAATATGGAGCATGAGATGTATGGGTGCTTGATCCGACAGGGTCTTGGGCAAATGGGTAATATCATGGACCCAGATAAAATATCTTGGGTTGCTAACCAATAATCCAGTCAGGACCAGGAGCTGTGAATGGAAGACATGAATGTGCCCTCTTGTCGCACTGGATAACAGAGCCTCCAGAGGTCAACCATCTCATGCTCTTTCATCCAAGCCCAGCCCACCCTTGAAGACTGCTTCCTATGCCAGTCCGCTGTGGTGAACCTATCTAAATTGGGGTCTATGTACATGTTGAAATCACCTCCCCACAATATTGTGTCTGTTAGCATTTTAAGGATTTTTCTCCACAATTTCAAATAAAATTCGGAATCACCGGTGTTCTGGCCATAGACGTTGACCAAAATAACAGGGGGGGCCACAGAGCACCCCCTGTACAATGACATAACGTCCCTCCCTCATCAGTCTTGGTTGACATAATACGAAAGGGAAGACCCTTCTTAACTAGAATAATTACACCCCTAGAGTAGATAGCATGTGAAGAGGCAATGCTATGTGCAGCCCAACTCCACCCATCTTATACTCAGTCTGACTGGTCGAATGAGTTTCTTGGAGGAGTGCAACATGTATACCATGGTGATCCAGGTAGATCAACACCTTGCGTATTTTGCGGGGGTTGTTCAGCCACTGCACCTTCCATGTCACCAGTGATATAGCATTGGATGCCATCCTATATTAACCTGATGCTTTTGGGATAACCCGGACGGATATGCGTGTGGTACAGTTCATAGATGTGATATACAAACAACAGCAGTACTATGGCAAAACAACCAAATAATACTTGTCCCACCCACCAACCACATTACCATCCCAGTCATGCCAATGACATACCTAAGAGCCACAAACAACAACAGAAAAGAGTATAATAGATAAGACATCCAGTTATTTGCAAAGAAATCATACATCAGAACGTTTGGGGTATTCCCATATAGGGCTGCCAGAGTCTCAGCTGTAGCCTTCGATTATCTGGAGGGAAAGTAATCCATGAAAGTAGGGCAGCAATAAGGCCCTGACAGGTGAGGAAAGGAGTGAAAGAGCTATTTCAATGTGAGGATAGGAGAGAAAGGCATAATAGAAGGAGTGGGGCAAACTCCAAATTTCTCTGCATATGCCCAAATTGGTCATATAGGCAAGTTCCAAAGAGTTCAGTAGGGGGCATGTGCATTATTGTTCATCATCGTCCATGGCAGAGTCCTACATAATCTCTTTGTGAGTCGGAAGGTTCTTCAGGAAGTCGAGTGCCACCATAGGGGTTGGAAAACGTTTTTGGCGTCCACTGTAGTCGACTGCAAGGCACGCCTGATAGAGCATAGCATAGGTAATTCCCACTGTTTTGGAGGTGACGCTTGAAGGTAGAAGGTGGAAATTCTCTTCTGGACGCCTGAATTGCCACTGTGAAATCCGTAAAGAAAGCAACTTTATTGCCCTGGTAGGTAAGATCTGTGCGCTCCCGGGCCAATCTGAGGACAGTCTTGGAATCTCTATAGTTCAATAGGTGTGCAATAATAGGGTGTGGGGGGCCCCGGGGTGGCCGCGTCATGAGGGGCAGGTGAACATGCTCTGCCACTAGCAGGCTAGAAAGATTATCTGAGCCAAATAAGGAGGTCAATATATCTTCCACATATTGCTCTACTCTGCCAATGTTTGTATATTTGGGCATCCTGGTAATTCTAAGATAGTTGAAGAGTGGGCGCACCTCCAAATCTTTTTTTTCGCCTGGATCACTGCCAATACTTTCTCTTTATTGAGGCATTTTTAAGTTGTCTTCTGTCTTGGAGATGCGCTGTTCCGCCATTGTGATGCATGCAGGCTGCTTATCGAACTTCGCCTCCATATCATCAATGCGCAAGTTCAGGTAATCTATTTTCCCATCAATGGATGCAAGGCTTTGCTGCATGGCTTGAAGTGTCTCCGTCAGGGCTGCACCCTCGACGTCGCAGGTGTAGCCTCCTGATCAGGGAGATTGCCAGTGTGAGCCTTTGCATGGCGCTGTACCTCAAACGTGTGGCAGGGTTGTGTATGATCCCTTTGGGCCATAACTGATTATGTAAGTGACCCAGGGAGTAGAGAAGCAGGCAGCCAGAAAGTCTCCTTAGCATGGGCCAAGTAAAATCACTTTGATACAGTAGAGTATGATATTGCTCCATGGGGCCCCCTGAGAGAGCAGGTAGGATCTGGCAAGTAAATGTTTAAAAAGGGGGACACAGGACCTCTCCCACCATCTCAATGCAGGCATATTCCCGGATCACCCTATACCTCTGTATGCCCATGAGCCTGTGGGCAAGAAGAGTAATCAGGGCCCCTCACAGGCTCACCCCTGATGCAGGCAATAGACAGCAGCTGTACCGAGACCGCGAGGCCTGAGCTGCCCACCAAGCATCCCCAGGCTAGATCCAAACCAGGCACTGTGTCACTGAACAGCGACGCCTGGCTCAAACTCCCCGCAGGTGATTGTCACCACAGGACCGTAGGTGGGCACCGCAGCAGCACCATGATAGCTCCAGTTGGCAGAATGCAGAAGCCCAGGCCACTGCTTCCCTCTGCCAATGCACACAGCCGTACGTCAGCTGCCAGTTGGGATGGCTTTGCAGTGCTCCTTACACCAGATTCATTTCCGGATATTGTTTATAAGAATGGCAGACAATTTAGATTTTTCACCGCCTGGTGGGCATAAAATCTGGATTTTATTAAGGACACGGAGGCTAAGATTATGCAAATCTCCTTTATTGCCACAACTCAGCAGTAACAATGAAGAGAATATAGAACTTTAAACAACATTCCATTATAGTATATAGAGCATGAGCACACATCCATCTTCCTTCTTTGTCTTAGTCCGGTGCTGCGAACAAGAAACATAACTTTGAAATGACGTGAAGGACTTTCTTTAAATAATAGTAATCCATAGGCGATTTATTCTGGAAGAAAAAGAGACACAATAGGTCAAAAGGAAGAAACCCAGGGAGGGTTAACAAGTGGTGGGATAATCTTAGCCTCCGTGTCCTTAATACAATCCAGATTTTCTGCCCACCAGGCTGTGAAAAATCTACATTTTTTGGCATGACACGGAGGCCAACATTATGCAAGTTTAAAGTGAATTAAGCACATTGTCAATCACATTATTGATTGTTCTAAAGTAACATTTTTTAAACATACTTTCATTTGACCAGTCAGTGGCTCTAAGAATATCTTGGAGTCCTCCTCCTAACATAAAAGCTTTAGAAGCCGATGCGCCTCTGAGGGAGTGTGCACCGAAGATAGACACATCAACACCACTCTCGCTCATCACTTCTTTCACCCATCTTGCAAGCGTGGGAGATGAAACTGCTTTATGGGGGGATCTGTGAGAGATCAGTAGTTGAGTTCCAACACCTCGCAAAGAGGCAGTTCTCTTTTCATACTCTTTTAGGCATTTGACAACACACAAACTTTCATTCAAAGAGAAGAACGGGTAGAAAATTGAAGATGACATAGTTTTTGTCCTTTTTCGAAGATAAAAACAAACTCCCTCAGGTTGATAAGCTCTGCTAGAAACATCTAAAGCCTTAACATCAGAGGTTTGTCTAAAGGAAACTAAGCAAAGCAATACAGTAAGCTTGTAAGAGATACGTTTAAGAGAAAGGTTAACATTGTCTCCCCAAGAGGATATAAGTTGTAAAACATTTCTTACGTCCCATAAGGCCGTATATTTAGGGGTTGGAGGATTAAGAACCCGCATTCTTCTCATCATTTTCTTTGTTAAGAGGTTTTGTCCCACTGAGACGCCATCAACTAAGGAATGACCCGCAGCTATTGCTGATCTATAGACATTAACCGTTCTGTAAGATAGGCCAGAAGCAAACAGTTCCGATAGGAAATTAACTACGTGAACTAAATCAGTTGAAACGGGCTCGTAGTGTTGTTGAATACACCAGCGAACCCATTTGTTCCACGCCAGTCGATATGCCTTCCTTGTTCCAGATGCCCAAGACTCAGATATGAGTTGGAAAGCATCCTGCGAAAGCCCTGGGATTTTCCATTGTCGCCTGAAATCTTCCATGCCGTCAAGGTCAATAGACCCTGGTCTATGAGAGGATGAGATTCGCCCTCTGGACCCCGAAGTATTTTCTTGAAAGGCGGTATTAGGATTGAAAAGTCTACAGACATCTCTAAAATGACTGGGAACCATGCCTGCGACCTCCAAAGAGGGGTTATCACTACCATGTTCTGTAAGTAACGACGGGCATGTAAGAGAAGACGTGGAAGCATGACAAACGGCGGGAAGGCATATGGCTTTAAGCCCCGCCAGTTCTGGAGGAAGGCATCCGCCCCTGATGCTTGAAGATCCGGCTTCCAGCTGAAGAAGCTCTTTAGCTGGGTGTTCAGTCTGTCTGCGAAAAGATCTGTCCCGAACGGACCCCATCTGTCTTGGATTATCATAAATACTCCTTCGTCTAGTTTCCAGTTGCTGGAATCCTTGAAGTTCCTTGAGAACCAATCCGCTACGCTGTTGTTCAAACCAGGAATGTGCTCTGCTGTAACAGAGAGTCCCTTGTTCAAGCAATAGCTCCAGAACCCTTTCGCTATTTCCGTAAGACCCTTTGAGTGTGCTCCCCCCATCTTGTTGACGTATTTCACTGCAGAGACATTGTCCATGCGCAGCATTATGCAGCATTTCATTGAATTCTGAGTGAAGCTTCGAACCGCGAAAGAACCCGCTAGTAGTTCCAAGCAGTTGATATGTAGTTCCTTCTCGAGTTGAGTCCAACGACCTCCTATTGATGAGTCGCCACATGTGGCACCCCATCCTTCTAGGCTTGCATCTGATTCTATTATTAATTCTGGGGCTTCCCCAAAGATGGCCCTGCCATTCCAGGCTTCCGCATTCTTCAGCCACCAAGTCAGTTCCTCCTTGGAGTCTTGGTCTAGAGATGTCATTTGAGAGTAGGCGAGATTCGTTCTGAGAGCTTTCGCTTTCAGTCTCTGAAGGGCTCTGTAATGTAGAGGTCCTGGAAAAATTGCCTGGATGGTCGAAGAAAGGAGGCCCAGGATCCTGGCCAAGAGTTTCAGGGAAAGGATTCCATTGATAGTATCTTTCTGAGCTCTTTCCGAAGTTTCTTTATCTTTTCCCTTGGTAATTTCAGTTCTGCATTCAGTGTGTTGACCATGAAACCCAGAAATTGAGTTTCTTGGCTTGGCATTATACATGACTTCTTTGTGTTTATTATGAAGCCTAAATGTTGAAGTAGGCGGATAGTAAGATCTGTGTGAGGAGTTACCGTCGGTTTGGACTGACCCATTATGAGGATATCGTCCAGATAAATAACTAACCTTACGCCCCTTTCCCTTAGCCATGCTACTACCGGACGCAATACCTTGGTGAAACACCAAGGGGCTGAAGAAAGCCCGAAGGGGAGGGTGCAAAATTCCCAAAGTTTTCCTCCCCATGTGAATTGGAGGAATCTCCTGTGTGGGTGCCAAATCGGGATAGTCAGATAGGCATCCTTTAAGTCTAGGCGTGTTAACCAGTCTCCCTTTCTCAAAACGTCCCTTAGGAGGTGTATTCCCTCCATTTTGAAGTGGTGGTACGTTACCCATTCGTTTAAGCTTTTCAAATTTATGACAGGTCTCTGTCCTTTGTTTTTCTTTTCCACTAGGAAAATGTTGCTCACTAAACCTGTTTGGGAGCTCTCTTTTTTTGCCCCTTTGGCTAACAGATCTTTTACTTCTTGAGAGACTAATTTCCTCTGTTCCTGAGAGAAGGTTATTTCTCGAGGTCTTTTTGTTTGAATGGGGGTATCGAGGAATTCTATTTTGTGAACCTTGACTGTATCTAGAACCCACGGGTCTTGTGTTATCGTAGTCCAATTCCCAGAGAAAAGGGCTAGTCTCCCTCCCACCTTTATAGGGGTATCTAAAGGGTCTTTCAAGGTTCTTACCTGTGGAGAAACCTCTGTTTCTTCTCTCTCCCCGGAAGGGTCTTGAACGGTTTCTCTGTCTTTGCATGAAGAAAGATTGGCCTCCATAAAAGGACGTCTGTTGGAATCTTGAGCCTCGTCCGGGTCTAGGGGATGATTGTCCACGGCCGGGGAACCGACCCCGCATTCGCCCGGCCCTTCCAAAAATGTTGTCTTGAAAAAAGACTTTTTTGATGTCGCGTTGTGACTTCTAGATAGAACTAAAGGCCCCGACATATTTAGCCATGTCACGAATAAACTCTTCTCCAAAGAGGAGACCTTGAGAAGAGGGTCCTCCTTCTTTATTCGCTAGCTCAATTAGTTTTGGGTCAATTTTCAGGAGAATTCCTTTTCTCCGTTCATTAGAAATAGCAGTATTAGCGTTGCCAATCAGGCAGATTGTCCTTTGGACCCACTGGCGTAATTCTTTAGGATCTATAGGTGTCCCTTCAACATAGGCGTTTTCGGCTAGTTCAAAGATTTTTGTTATTGGGCCAATTGTGTCCAAGAGGCGGTCTTGACACGATCTTAGGCTCTTGTCAATCCCTTTCCTAGGGTTTTTGGCACCCTTGGCTATAAAAGCCATGACCTTAGGGTCAAGTTCAGGGGTCATAGCGATTTTATCGGGAAGGGATGGGCGCGGGCACTCAGACCTCAGTCTTGATCTGACTTCCTTAGGGATTTCTTTCCTGAGCCAGAAGGTAATGTAGTCCGCTACATGTTGGGAAGGGAACCATTCTGGAGATAAGGGGTGTTTGATTAGCAAGGGATCAAACATATTCTCCCCAAAGGGGTCGGTAATGCCCATTTTTGAGCCTGAGGCCTTGCTTGCCTCTTCAGAGCCTCCCGGTGTTTTGTCTCCTACGTTCTCATCGTCCGAGTCAAAGTTTGATGAACAGGAGAGATCTATCTCTGCTTCATCTTGCTCGTCGCTGTCAATGTGTATAGGGGGTTCAGAGTTTGACTGTCGCCCTTCTGTGATGCCCGAGGCATCGTTCTCATCACCGCCTGAGAAGCGTGAATCATGTGTTTTCCTTGTTTTCTTAGTCTTTTTAGCAGTATCAACAGGGTGTTCTGTTGCGGCTCTTTTCTTTGGGGCCTTAACTGCCCCTTCTTTGGCGGCAAAAAAATGCGCTGTACTGGTAGTGGGCCATGCCCTTGACAGCATTTCAAATTTTTTATTAATAGTCTCAATAAAAGAATCCCTGGCTTTATCCATGGCCTTGGAGACCATTGATTCAAGCTTACCTTCAAGGTTAGAATCTAGATTAAGAGACATTGTGGGGGAAATATATAATTGATATACTAAATCAGGTATAATGGTCTTCCTTTGCCTCTTTTTTTTTAATATGGAATAAGGGGTTAACATAGGGTTAAGGTTATCAGACCCCCTTTTTTTTTTTTTTAATGATCGGGGCAGAGATATAATTGAAGGAGGTGGAAAGGGTTAATTTTGTAATTATCGCCGCGGAAGCGAAAGCCGGTAAAAATATCCGTGTAAGTTGTAAGCCGGTCGCGTTGGTGTAACAGCAGCAACTGCCAAATGTTGCTTGCTGTAGTTATGACAACGACGCACGTCTCTTACGTGCGTGGTTGTTCCCTATGTCCATTCCTTTAATTATCCCCCTCCCCGCGATTGAAATGCGCATCGCAGTGGGGAAGGAAGACTGCTGACGTGCTGCGAGGAACCGGGAGAGCAGCCGGGAGGACACAGAGGAATCTAGAGTAAGGCCGGGGCGGCCGCAAGGACGACACGGTATGCGGCAGGGCTCGGGGGGATGGAGGCAGGGACGCGCCTCGGTCGACAGGCCTGGCTCGCGCTCACAGCGCTGCCAGGCAATGCCTAGCGATCGCGTCTATTTTTCAAAGGACGCATAGTAGAAAGTAAGCGGAAAAGCTCAGTAATAGTATATCGGCGTGGCGCATACGCGAACGAAGGCCCAAGAAGGCAGAATTTAAAGGGTCTAAAAGACTCAGGGGAAAGAGAAGAAAATGAAAATGGTAAAGGATACATAAGAGTGTAAAGTAATGTCTAAATTAAGAAGGTCTACAAAGAGACATTTCTAGACAAGAGATATCGCATAGTAGGGTCAATAGGACCCAGTTATGTGATAAACAAATATAAGCTGGTAAACATATAAATCGTATAGGCACGAATAAAGTGAGGGTACTTATCTTGTTGAGCAGCAGCAACAAAGAAGGAAGATGGATGTGTGCTCATGCTCTATATACTATAATGGAATGTTGTTTAAAGTTCTATATTCTCTTCATTGTTACTGCTGAGTTGTGGCAATAAAGGAGCTTTGCATAATGTTGGCCTCCGTGTCATGCCATAAAATTCCCAACTATTGGGAGAAGTTGTTGATTTGCGCTTCACATTTTAAAAGAATGAAATTACGTTGACAGTTTAGATATGACTCCTGGGCTCTTGGGATGCCAGTGTGTTTACCACATTAGTTTAATATAAGAATGGTTTTTAAGGATACTTTCGGTAATATTGGAATATATTTGTGCTATATCTGGTTTTTATCTTACTTTTAAATTTTCCGTTTATGAATCCAGCTAGGACGACTTCCAATATATTGAAAAGAGCATTCTTCATTGGAAATACAGTGCCGTTTCTTAAGACTTGCATACTGATTTGTGAGTCTTTTATGGATTGCTAGTTTAAATTGGCGATTTATAGTTTGATGCTCTTAAGAGGCTGGCTATTACTGAGTACTGCATTTATTTGCACTTCATTGCAGGGCACTGTTTTGCTTTGATGACAGCACCTTATCGTCTCAGATAGAGAGATTATATATTTATCAACCCTTTGGAGTTATTTGGTCACGGTGAGTTGATTTTGTGGAATACAATAGCATAGTAGATCACTGCACAAGATGAATTGTGCTCTAAACCATTGCACTGTTCCCCCTCTCTTCTTTTTTAGAAGTAATGCACTTTGGTTGTGGTTCTATTTATAATCAATCTTTTCTTGGAGTCTTGATTCTTCTTTTTATCCTATATTTGGAGGAGCACTTTTGGGTATATTTCTATTATAATCCTTCTTCCTTATTTGATTATATTATTTGATGCTAACATCAGGTTTTTGGAACCATACTGAGTTTAAAAGTATGGTCCATTTTGAGGTGGCCCTTTCTTTCTTTTTTCAAATTCACTATCTTCGGTGATAGTGTGATCATTGCACATTTCGCTTCATTGTGATATAATGAAGCTTTTTGTATTTATTTATTATAGCCCTGAGGAAGTCTTGGGTGAATGCCCAAAAAGACGGAACACGTGTTGGCTTTGTGGCTATCTGTTGTTGAAAAGAAAATAAGAACTGAAGTACTCACCTGACAAGATCTGGCATAATAAAGTACCAGGAAGAATACTGGAGAAGAATACTGTGTGGACTTATTGTTGGCATTAATATATGAGCGTTGCTCAGGACATTGACTTTGTTCTATATGTCAAATGTGTGTTGACAATGTCTGCACTCATCTAACAACGCTGGGTGGTCGCTGTTCAATGCCCTTTTGAGCACTCTCATACATGAGTGAACCGAAATAACTGTGTAGATACATCTAGTTGCATTAAGTTGCACAGTCTTTACCCCACTACCTGTCATTTTTCTATGCATAGGTACCCCAGGGCCAGACAACCACAGGGTAATAACCACGGGGACAGTCCCGGGCCATACACCCCACAGCCACTGACTCCAGCTCCAGCGATCATTGTACGGGCCCGCCCAGTGGCTTACGTGGCATCACAGCAGAAGACGTTCCTGGAGCCACCACATATCTCTTTAATCCACCAAATAAGCAGGTATTTGGGCCCCCTGCAATGTCTGCCAGCAAATGTCCGCTCATTGTTAGGGCCACAAGGACAGATTGCAAGATTATATGCAGATGATAATTCCTGGTCAGCCAAGTCAGAGTGGTTATCTTGTCAAGGGCTCTCTTGCACCCAAAGCTAGAAACCTTAATTCAAAATATTTGAAAATAGAACATTCACATGAATACGAAGTGCAGGGTGGCACTTTGGCCACTGGAAGAAGTTGCCCTTTCCTTGGGCAATCAAGAAAGAAACTAAAGAGACCTTCACAGTGCCCAGTTCTTGAAAGTTTGTCTCTCTATGGTTCTGATGTTTAGGATATACGCTCACTTATCCATGGCCACTCTCTTCACCCTTTCAAGGCTTCATAGGGGTCTGTAAAGAAAGTGACCCTGTCACCTTCTAACACTTTCAGCTTAGCTGGGAACAACAGGATGTAGTGCACCCCCGTTTTACTCAATTGTAGCTTCACTGCTTGGAAAGATGTGAGCTGGTTCTGAACCACGTCTGTAAAGTGTGAGATCAGTGACACCCTAGTATTGTCCCCTTCAAAAGTGCTATTACTATATGCCAATTACAGGAGTAAATCAGGGTCCATGCGATTATGAAGTCTTGTCACTACTTTCCTGGGTCACTGCATAGTAAAGAAGGAGGAAAGACCTTTTGGACTGATCACAATACTGAGACTTTTTTTGATAAATAGCTCAACGCTTTGCACTTCAATCTGCTCAGACAGAAACATGACATGAACAAAGTTGCGACAGGGGTACGTTTCAGCGTCTTCAGCTCAGTATTCTAGGAATCTGATCCAATTGAGCAGTTCAGAAACAAAAGCTTTAATTTCTTTGACATTCAGAAAAGGCATGGTCATTTAGGACCCAGTCTTGATCACCGTCAGCTCATTTTCCTTGATCTGCATGCAGGAGCCTAGGTCTAGAGCACCCCCATTGACTTTCTGCTCTGGAGTATTTCTGGACAATTTGCTGTCTAACAGGATCATATCCAGCTTATCTGGAAAGAAGGAGGTGCCAAGCAGTGCCCACCACCGCTGTGAAAATCTACATAGCTCAACTGATGGGATAGTATATGTCTGGATAAAGAATGTTGCCAATACACAGGCCTGCTCTCCAAAACCTGGTGAGAGAAAAGGCTAAAACCTTAAAATTAATCACTTCTCACACGAAAACCCTGTGTAGCAATGTTTAGCGGTGATTTAACTGCAAGGGCTTGGGTTAAAAATTGCCAAAGCAGCCTTCTTTTGTACTCACTTATTGAAATTGTCTGACAAAATTAAAGTCAATTGAAATGTAAAGCAGTACAAAGGTACTAAAAAAGTACTCGTGGCCGTGCTAGACGACTCAATTCACCCTGGTTGACAGTTCCCCTCGAAAACAACCATATTATAACTATCAATTTCCACTGTAACAATTTTTATTTTTATTTATTTATTTAATGCGATTTTATATAGCGCGAACATTACCCAAAGGTGTCAGAGCGCTTTACAAAAGAACCAGTTGCGTTACATAAGGACTTTGAATTACATGAGTTACAAAAGAAATGCGAACTTAGCGAACATTACCCAAAGGTGTCAGAGCGCTTTACAAAAGAACCAGTAGCGTTACATAAGGACTTTGGATTACATGCGTTACAAAAGAAATACAAGCAGAAAAAAATTGCAAATGTGCAAGTTGCAAAGTCACTCAAGGAAGAGATACAAACGGATAAACGCTAAACTCCTAGGAATGGTAGTAAGTACAAAGGTCTACTACATATACTAGTGGTTAGAGTTATATCTAAGCATATATACACAAAAAGTGACTTTACTCATGATTACATTTTACCAGCGATTAGGCTTGGGCAACTCAAAATTACATATTTACAGAGTGAACGGCGAAATGAAACATCAAAGGGGGTAGAGAGCGGTGGGGGTGGGAGGGGGAGAAGAGTCGGAGGCTGAGATTGGCGAGAGGGGGACCTGAGGGGGAGAAAGAGATAAGGCAGTCCAGCAAAGAGAAATGTCTGAAGTTCGGCACCCTCCCCCCCTGCGTCAGAGGGCTTTACAAAAGAACCAGTAGCGTTACATAAGGACTTTGAATTACATGCGTTACGAAAGAAATACAAGCAGGAAAAAAAAAAAAAAATTGCAAATGTACGAATTGTAGAATCACACAAGGAAGAGATGCACACAGAAAAAAAAAAAAAAAATTGCAAATGTACAAGTTGCAAAGTCACTCAAGGAAGAGATACAAACGGATAAACGCTAAACTCCTAGGAATGGTAGTAAGTACAAAGGTCTAATACATATACTAGTGGTTAGAGTTATATCTAAGCATATATACACAAATAGTGACTTTACTCATGATTACATTTTACCAGCGATTAGGCTTGGGCAACTCAAAATTACATATTAACAGAGTGAACTGAGAAATGAAACATCAAAGGGGGTAGAGAGGGGTGGGAGGGGAGAAGAGTCGGAGGCTGAGATTGGCGAGAGGGGGACCTGAGGGGGAGAAAGAGATAAGGCAGTCCAGCAAAGAGAAATGTCTGAAGTTCGGCAAAACGAGAGCTGGAGGTCCTCTTGAGGTCAGGCATAGTCCAGGGAGGGATGAGTAGGTAAAAGTTCAGCACGGGGGAAGGAGTCACCAGTGTCGGCCATGTTGGGGTCAGGCATCCTGGGCCCCTTTTCCAAACCGAGAGTGAGCCAAGTACCAGAGCTTTGTGGAAAGGGAAGGGTCCGCAGCCTCCACCTTGACCAGTGCTGCATGGCGAGGTGTCTGACGCCGTCTTACCTCCTTGCAAAGGCTGTTCTTCGCTCCGGAGTTTGGCGTGCACCCGCCTAAGATGGCGGCGCTCATCCCCCGAGGTTCCTTTGTTGGACAACGCCTGGCGTGTTACATTCTGTGGCGAATCATAAGAACAAGAAAAACGACAATCGGTTCTGTCGGGGAGAACAATTGCTTAGTACATACAAAGAAATTATTATGGTACATACAAAAATTTTAGTCTGTAAATTGAAAGTCTAAAGAATTAATTTATAGACTTTGAATGGAACACACATAAGCAGAATTAATAATTGTTTCAGTGTCATGTTTACTTGCTTATATATGGCTGTCACTTCTTATAAATATCAACAAACAAATGGCATATGGGTAAGTGATTAAGGTGAATAAAGTGATATACGTCACAATGTGATATTATACATGAGGTGTAAAGACATATATGTATATATACAACAGTGGAATTCAATAAAGAACTGTCCTTTCAAGTTTGTTTCATATTTTCAAGAACCCCTTTATAGTCCATATCTTTCTTGGGCCTGAGAAAACTGTAAGAGATGAGTTGGTATAACCGTCGACATTTCAACCCTGTAGTAAGCGCAAATGAAAGTGCGCCACGGCGGGTCTTCCTCAGGACTAAAAACAGTGGAAGACAGCCAAAGCCAGAGAATGGTAAACGTTTACACACATCAAAGGTACATTAATGGTGGAGGGCAAGTGTCCAATCGACATCCATTATATTTCAAAAGCAAGTAACTTTCCTCAATATTTGTGGCCCTATTAAAACTGACCCTGAATTTTGGTAAAATATTAAATTAAAGCTTTCTTCTATTTCTAATCCTAATATCATTACTGCTGGTGATTTTAATGATTGGTTAGACACGTTTACTGATAGAAAGCCTAATTGTAAATTTAAACCTGATAAGTCTCATAAAGCATTTCAATCTGCCATTACCTCTCATCCATTCTTTGATGTATGGAAAACCTGTAACCCAAATGTATATGAATTTACATTATTTTCCAATGTACATCACACTATGGGGCCGATTCCGATTCGGGCCGGAAAAAATACCGACCGACTCGGTACTGGAATTTAGTCCGACCGACACGACCGGCGCCGTCCGACCCGGGTAGTACGATGAAATGCATGGGAATCATGACCGACTCGCACGGAACACAAGGCGAACGACCGACCCGGACGGAAACAAGCTATCCGGCCGGGAAACCACGCGAATCAAACCGACCGACACGCATCAGGAAACAACCCGAACGAAACGTACCCGCGAACTCTGACCCGCGCAGTACGATGCAATGGGTACAAATTCAGACCAATTCGTACGGAGCCCAAGCCGTACGACCGACACGCATACAAAACCCAGCCGAACAAACACAATACTCCGCGACCGACGCGTACACCGCATATGAAACCAAGCTGAAACACAGCGGGAACGACTCGGAGAGGCGCGCACGAGACAACTGCAACGTCCTACTCGGTCAGAAGAACGACTCCTACATGCACAATAATCACAAATGAAAAAATACAAAAAAAAGGGCCAAACAAGCAATGACAAAGCCAATAAATACAGGGGGTGAAAAAAATGGAACAAGGACACACCCCCAACTCCACCTACATAAAGCCCACAAATCCCTACCATGATCCTTTGCAAATTCCACTGACCTGCCAGCACAGAACACCATCACACAGCAAACACAGACACACACACAGCTCATCCAACACAAAAGCCACACACCATTAGCACCTCAACAAATAGCACCCTCACACACACACAGCAAAACCTACACACACACACCCTCACTTGCACAGACACACATCAATCACCACCACCACCACCCATCACCATGCCCCTAAAGAAGAATCCAAAGTTCCTAGATAGTGAATTGGAAGTCATGGTAGACGAGATCCTGAGGTAGAGCCACAGTTGTTTGGCAAATTGGTCCAACAGACCCCCATGTCGCAGAAAACCAAGATGTGGGCGAGGATCGTCGACAGGGTGAACGCACAATCACCATGTTTGCGCACAAAGGAAGACATCCAGAACAGGTGGTATGATGTGCGCAGGAGGGTCAGAGACTTACTCAAGAAGGATTACCGCCTGAGCCAGCACACTGGCAGTGGCCCTCCTGCAAAACCAGTATACCTCAGGCCCTGGGAGGAGAAGGTGCGGGCCATCCTACCACCAGTGAGCGTATATGGACTAACAGACATCCCAGAGCCTGGTGAGTACACAACTAATATACACAATATTGTGTGACAATACACACACATCACTGTCAAGGGGACAGTCAAAACATCCACCCCTAGCAAATCAACAGCAACCAAAAGATAATCATCCCAAAATGTGTATGTCAGTTAGATAAACACAATACTTGCCATCTCATAGTGATATGTAACTGTGTCATGACATGTACAAACCTAACAACAAACACAGCAAGGCAGTGGCACAAATATAACCAACAAACACTGCCTGATATTTTGCCACCACTAGAACACCACCTCACAGGGAAGCTCACTTAAAGGGAGGAATTCTGTGTATGCTGGTGAAGTCAGTGTAGCCAATAGCATGATGGGAGTTGTAGTCACAGATACTGCTCACCCTCACAATTGGCCCATCAACACCACTCTGAACCATGCTCACATCACAGGGAGTGGATAAGGACTGACAAGATGGCTGACACTGGCTACTGCTGTGGGGAGCACAAGGCCCTGCTGGGAACAGTGCACCAACAAACAGCACAACACCACTGCCTGACATCCTGAAAGCCAACTTGCACTTTCTGCAATGCAAGCATGTTGCATGGTGGGATATCTGGCTGGGTGGGAAGGAGGACTCACAGCACTGACCATAGTTACAAGCAGCTCACCTCACATACCCCCTCAACACAAACTCCACATAACCCACCTGGGAGAATGCAATGCCTCACATACCAAATGAAGATCACACAAAGAACCACCACCCTGGGTAATGCTGTGTGAAGCACAGGGACACACCTGGGACTTGTAGCCAAACAAATGCAAGGACTACACTGTCAGCCTTCCTGCAGCACAGGCACACTACCCCACAGGGAAGCAGAGTCCAAAGGAAGGAAGTACGGGCATGCTGGGAAGGGGGGTGTAGGCAATAGCATGATGGGAGTTGTAGTCACAGATACTGCTCACCCTCACAATTGGCCCATCAACACCACTCTCAACCATGCTCACATCACAGGGAGTGGATAAGGACTGACAAGATGGCTGACACTGGCTACTGCTGTGGGGAGCACAAGGCCCTGCTGGGAACTGTGTACCAACAAACAACACAACACCACTGCCTGACATCCTGAAAGCCAACTTGCACTTTCTGCAATGCAAGCACGTTGCATGGTGGGATATCTGGCTGGGTGGGAAGGAGGACTCACAGCACTGACCATAGTTACAAGCAGCTCACCTCACACACCCCCTCAACACAAACTCCACATAACCCACCTGGGAGAATGCAATGCCTCACATACCAAATGAAGATCCCACAAAGAACCACCACCCTGGGTAATGCTGTGTGAAGCACAGGGACACACCTGGGACCTGTAGCCAAACAAACGCAAGGACTACACTGTCAGCCTTCCTGTCAGCACAGGCACACTACCCCACAGGGAAGCAGAGTCCAAAGGAAGGAAGAACGGGCATGCTGGGAAGGGGGGTGTAGGCAATAGCATGATGGGAGTTGCAGTCACAGATACTGCTCACCCTCACAATTGGCCCATCAACACCACTCTCAACCATGCTCACATCACAGGGAGTGGATAAGGACTGACAAGATGGCTGACACTGGCTACTGCTGTGGGGAGCACAAGGCCCTGCTGGGAACTGTGCACCAACAAACAGCACAACACCACTGCCTGACATCCTGAGAGTCAACCTGAACCCACTGCAAGGGTGGCATGCTTCATGGTGGGATAACTGGGCCAGGTGGAGAAGGATGGCCGGATATCCACCAAATACAACCAATGCTGGCCATGCACACACCTCAACATTCATATTGAAATGCCCCAGGTATGCATGACAATGTGCTACACCAATATCAACCTCTTACTGTGACAACTTAGGACAATGCAATGTACATGCCCGCATCCAGAGGTACAGTCACAACTGTCAGGTGTGTGAACCATTGATGCCTGTAGAAACATTACATACAATGTGTGTCTCTTCCAAATACAGGTGACGATGATGGGGACACAGCAGCAGGCGAGGAGGAGTCCCTGTCCCAGGCTCCGGGGGACACAGAGCTCACTGGTGTGGAACAGCCTCTGCCCTCCTCGGATGGCGAAGACCCACCTGGCCCCTCCGGTGTGAGTCATTATGCAGCACCAGCTGGACCAACATCTGCACCCCCTGCACCCACCCCTCCAACAACTGCCAACATACAGATCACCCCCGCCGACACGGACAGACCAAGGACCACCGCTGACAACAGCACAGGGCCCCAGGCCCACCGTGGATCAATGGATGACAACACCACTAACAACCCCCAAGTGGGCCTCGGGTCACCTGTGCGTGCCACCGCAGGTCCTGCACGTGTCGCCAGGGGTGGTGGGAGGGGTGGTAGACATAAGTCGCTGCTTGCAGAGGGGTCTGGACTGCATGATGACCCACAACTGACACGCATCGCTGATGCATACCAGGATAGCACCGAAGAGGTCAGACAGGTAGTGGGGATCCTCAAGGACATACAACAGCAGCAGGCTGCCCATCATGCCCGGTTGGACTCCCACATGGCCCGTGTGGAGACACACATGGCCCGTGTGGAGACACACATGTCGGGCATGGAGTCCAAGTGGGACACATTGCAAGAACTCACAGCGGTGCATAGGGACATATTGACATGCCTCCGCCAGATTAGCACCAACATGGCCACACCTCCCTGTGTGCCCACAACATCTGGTGCTGCAACAACTGACACCGCCACAGGGAGGGAGGAGGACTCTGGCGGAGAGTCCCCTGCACCGCAGCAGCCTGCACGTGAGGGTCCCCCCCAAAGAAGAGGGGTCGTCCGAGGAAGGAAAACTGAGAGGTTGATGGTCACGTACATCCCCCAGGAAGCCAATACCTCTTCCGGAAATTCTCCTTTGTGTGCAAACGTTTCACCCTGTCGAATGCAACACTACTTTCCCACATGACATGGGGAGTTCAAGTTGGACTAATGTATCATATGACTGTGGACTTCACTCAGGACATTTCTGCTACCAAGACTTCCAACTCATCTGGGAACTTTGGATCACAATCCCAAGTACAGCACCCACCATCCTGTGCACTGTACACACACACATTTCTGTGAATAAAATCACTAGTACACCATACTTGCCACTGTTGTTATTCAAATGTGGATACTGTTATGGTGATGATGTTCCGCTAAATTACACTGTGTATGCTAACTGCTACAGCAAGTACAACACCGTCGTGTGAGTCATGGTGACGTGACACATATGAGGGAGACACACCACTAGGGCTACACAACACAGACCCCAAGGCCATCGGACTCATCGCCCACAGTGATGTTGCCAGGAAATACAGTGGAATGCACAGACACCACACCTATTCTGAGTCTGTGTCAACTAGCCCACAGGTGCAGTAAGCAAATGTCAGTCAGATGTGTGACCACAGACAACGCACATCCCAAAGTGAAGCACAGGTTTATTACACATTTGCAACATGTTGTTTCCACTGCAAATGCAAGGTTTACCCACGTGGCAGTGGCCACACATTCAACAAGTGCAGAAGATATGAAGTCCAGGGGTGTGTGGCACATAACTTGTAGGCCAACTACTGCTGCCACCCTGAAAGCTGAATCATGGTGTCGGGGGATCCAAGTTGACCAAAGTACTCAGTAAGCACCCTGTGAAGGACAGACATGACACACAGTAAAAATCACTGTAGAACAGGACAGTACTGCAATACTCATGCCCAATACATGTCACAAGACAACTACACAAAACCAAGTTAGCATATCAAAACTGTTGGGGAGTTCAGACTACCTGGAAGGACACATTGCTGCACGCATCCAGTCAAGTAGCACATGGCCACACTCAAACAGCACCAGAGCACCACCCACACATATCATGCAAACTCACGTCATTCACATTACATCTCCCTGGATACTCACATTCAGCTGAAGAAGTTGGTGATGAGCTGTGTGTGGACATCACCATCATCATCATCATCATCACTGGCATCGTGGTCCAGGCCAGGATCCTCCACAGGTGGCGGACGTTGGTCATCGTCATCCAGTATGAGAGGCAACTCCTTCCGCACTGCCAGGTTGTGTAGCATGCAGCAGACGATGACAATCTTGTACACCTTTGCTGGGGCATATGGGAGGGCCCCTCCTGTCTTGTCCAGGCAGCGGAAGCGGCTCTTCAGGAGACCAAAGGTCCGCTCTATCACTCTCCTGGTCCGACCATGTGCCTCATTGTAGCGCATCTGGCCTGGTGTCACTGGGTTCCTGAGGGGTGTCAGCAACCACGGCATGTTGGGGTATCCGGAGTCACCTACGGACAGACAAGTGCACATTAGCTGATTTGGAAAAGTGGGTGGAATACTACAGATCACAACACACGCAATGGTACAAAGTCAGTACACACCGACAAGCCAGGCACGCTGGTTCTGCATCTGTGCCATCATCCTCGGGATGCGACTACTCCTCATCACGTAGGCATCGTGTGCTGAACCAGGGAAACGGGCACAAACATGTGTGATGCTCATATCTGCTAAACATACCACCAGAGCATTGATCGAATGGTAATGTTTACGGTTCCGGTATGCCTGCTCATGTGCCTGTGGTGGTATCAAAGCCACATGTGTCCCATCAATGGAGCCAATGACATGTGGCATCCTCCCCAGGGCATAGAAGTCACTCTTGACGTCAGTGAGTTGTTGACGTGTTGGGAAATAGATGTACTGGTTCAGGCATCTCAACATTGCCTCCAAAACATCGCGTAGCACACGGCTGAACATAGTCTGTGACATCCCACCGGCAGTCGCAACAGTGTGTTGAAAGGTACCGGTGGCAAAGAAGTGTAGGGCTGCCATTACCTTCACCTTGGGGGTCAGCGCTTTAGGGTACGTCCGGCCAGGTTGCAAATGTGGTGCCAAGCGCACTGCCAAATCCTCAATCAGCTGCCTGGTGAAGCGGTACTGTCGGAGGCTGTCACGTTCCACCATCGTTGCCAGGTTAGGGAATGGTCTATCGACAGCTGGAGCCCTGCAGTGCATAGGTTGAAGGAAGAAAGATTGTCAGTCACCCCACATATGTGCCCTTCACCATACTCTATTTCACATGATACATCATTACGTGACACAAGTACTTGATGTGTGTGCCGTTCTGTCGGACATAACTCGCACCTACATGGCCATCATCTAACTTCTCAGTACAACATGTGTGCACAACAGGTACCAGGTTGTGCTATGGGAAACCATTAGGCTGTGTCACAGTACCCATTTACTGCTGTCACGTTCCACACACACACCACAGTGACATGTGTGGACAGATGCGCCACAGGCATCACAGATCATTGACAGGTAGATTCCCAGTGACCCTGTCTTGCCACATGGACACTGGCATTACATGGCGTATCATGTACACGTCAGAAAAACAAACATGACTCCCACAGGTAGTGGCCCCTGTCGCATCCGCAGGACAGACATGAACGCCAGTGACGCACAACATCAAAGTCCATGCACAAACAACGTTGATGTGGAGACTGTCTCCCATCGTGCACATGGAATCAGTGACATCGGAAACACAACATGCACACAGACTGTGGAGGGACATCACTATTGTGGCAATGGGTCATCCTGTGACGTACATGCCTTCCCACAAGGGACTCTGGGGGTATGTGACATGTCATACACATACACAACCTGGAAATGTGACCATGCCACATGCTCCAAAATGAACTGTTGCACATCACAGTGGTCATGTGCACAACACACCAAGGACCCTGTCCCCATGAACACATGCACAGCCTGGGTGTGGCTGCCCACAAGCGCCACCACAGAAACCACATGTTAACCCCCATACACAGAGAAGGAAATGCAGCCTTACATGCCTCAGGAAACAGTGTGGACTGGGTGTGGTGTTGTAGGTGTGCCCCAGGGTCTCTGGCAGGTATAAGTGGCTGGCATACGTTCACCAGTGACAAGCATGGTGACATATGCCACTGACCTGTACAGGTACGCGTTGTACAGCAATGGACCGATCGGTGTGCCCGGCCGGCCCATTGCATATGATGTGTGCGGGTACGCGTTGTATCCCGAAATACGCGTTGTACAGCAATGGATCGATCGGTGTGCCCGGCCGGCCCATTGCATCTGTTGTGAGCGGGTACGCGTTGTACAGCAATGGACCGATCGGTGTGCCCGGCCGGCCCATTGCATATGATGTGTGCGGGTACGCGTTGTATCCCGAAATACGCGTTGGACAGCAATGGACCGAACGGTGCGCACACATTGGCTGGGGCCTGGCATGGCAACGGACGCGTTTTCGAAGCTCCAACGAGTCTGATGCAGTGAATTCAGTTGGCCAGCCACAACAATGTTGCAAAATCATGGGTGTCATGAAGTTGAAGATTTGAAGGATGCTGTGGGCGTGTATTAGTGCTGCTATTCCATGGATTGGTCAGATTCAGAAGATGCAAACGACTTGGACCTATCACTTTGGACACATGGGACAGTATCTGCCTCTGCAGCACACATATAATGCTGGCTGTTCCCCTGAGAGCTCACTTGCCTGCACTACATGCTCCAGGACGACATCTGCCACCAACAATGCTGCTGTTTATGCATCCTCTGGCTACTGCAATGGCACATACTGTGGAGAGAGCCCCAGCCTTCAGCCTTGAGGAGAACCAGGCCCTGCTGGACAGCCTCCTTCCACAGTACAGCAAGCTGTATGGGAAACCAGGGGAGCAGGTGAGTGTGCTGTCCACTGCCTTACTAATTGTGCATGTTGTCTGCCTAGCAGGACTTACAGTGTGCACACCACTGGCTAGCATGCTCACTGAGTAGTTGTCACACCCCAAAGTGTGTAGTTACATGCACTGAACTGGTACAGTGCAGTAACAGTGCATTCCAACTAGGTTTACTTCCCATGCAATGATACCATGTAGTGACTGCTGCCAAACTGTTCATAGCCATGGTTGCACTGCCTGTGTACATCATATGCCCCTGTGATTGAGACATGTATATCCAACTGTGTGATGCACGTATATGTTGCATGTGTAGTAATGGCCTTTTCCCTTTGTCATCCTCACAGGTTGATGCCCACCAGAAGCAGGAAATCTGGCTGACCATCGCCCGGGAAGTAAGATCCGTGGGGGTCTACAGGCGCAGGATCCGCAACTGCCAGAAGAGGTGGCAGGACCTTCGGGGCTGGACCCGGAGGATCGCAAGGGTCCAGCTGAAGCTGTCACCTCCTCGCAGGAGGGCCGGGCACCGGACCCTGACCCCCCACATGCTCAGGATCCTGGCGGTGGTCTTCCCTGACCTGGATGGGCAGCTGAAGGCCAGACAGCAGCAAGGAGGGGGTGAGTCCATGACTGCACTGTGCACTTTGTCTGACATGCTATGTGCCCTCCTCTGGCCTGGTTAAACTTCCACAGTACATCAGTCATGTGGTCCAGGACCTATGTCCCTCATTTGTGACATGCCCACTTCTCCTCAGATACGCATATGTGTGGCCCTTATAGTCAGGAAATTGTGTCATTTGGGGACTGTGTCATTGCATTTAGCTTTGCTGAAGGTGGGGGACAGCATTTGTTCCCGTGACTATGTTGTGCGATTCATGGGTGGGTCAATTGCTTACACGATGCCTAAGTTCTGACATGTAATCTGGGTGTAACTTTGATATGTGGTCCGCTTGCTGCTCTGACTCACCACATGTCCCTGGGGAATTTGGCACACACCCATGCTGCTGGTGGGAACAATATTTTGGCCTCAGGAGTATGTATATCCAGTGTGTCACACATGCTTAGCCACCTGCCTACTGTCCAGGTCTCGTCCCCCTTACAGGTGGAGCTGGACAGTCATGCCTACTCCAGGGCATACAATACACTCTGTACTCCCACTCCCGTGTATAATCTGGCATGTTGTGATCAGTGAAATGTACCCTCAGGTGTCTGCCTCTGTCTCATTGTGCTGTGTCTTCGTTGTCAGGACTACTGGTATGTTTATCGATTAGGGCTCAGCATGCCCTCGGAGATGTGACCATGATAGACGATACTTCTGTGAATTATAGGTGTCTGATCACTTGACTGTGCACACAGGTGTTTGCCACTGTGACTTTCAGGCAGCTGTATTTTCATTCACAGCACACTGTGAGGTGCTCATGTTCAGAGAGTTGTGTTTCATGTCCCCCATATGTCCAGTTGGTATGACGAGGACAAATAGTAGTACAGATGATGTTGTTTTTGGGGGATGGACATGTGCACTTGTCAGTCACATAACATGCATTCCCCATGCCCTCGGATTGTGACACAGTGCAGACTGTTGTTGGCTGGCTGCCATGGCCATGTGACTTGAGACAGTAATGTATGACTTTGCACGCATTCCTGTGTCATGGCATTAAACTTCCTGAGGCTGATCCTGCAGGGGAGTGACATGTGCAACATGCACCCCATTGTGGCATTGACTATCCGGACATGGGTGCATCATGGTGTCTGGTGCTGCTATGCATCACATGCATTTCTATTTGGACTCTGGCCATCCCTTTATCTGGACACCTGCACTGACTCAGTGGTAAGAGGTGTGATGTGTGCATGTTCACATACTTCACCGTGTTCCCTGCAATGTCCAACAACTGTGTAGGTGGTGCATATGTCCACACTGGGGTCTTACCATCAGACAGGCACCAGACAGATGGGTGCAAGGGCAGGAGGGGTGTGAGTCCCATGGTTGACCATCAGACTGACAATTGGCTTCCCCGAATCTGTGTGAGGACTTTAGGCAATGTTCAACTAAGGATGCCAGGGCTTGCTCTGTGATGTGCTGTACTTACTGTGGTGTGTGCGGTCAGTGCAGGTGACTGATGTTTGTCTGTTTCCTAATTGTTTGCAGATACATCCACGGCCACAGGAGGGGACAGCTCCACGGACCAGGAGGAGCAGCGGAGCCAGACTGGGTCAGCATCGGACAAGTGGTCAGAGGGACCCAGTGGCACGGAGGGCGAGGGGAGCCACACCGAGGAGTCCTCAGCACCATCCACCTCAGCTGAGGACCACAGCAGCTCGGAGGATGACTCCCTTGTGGAGGCGGGTCTCAGCAGCCACCAAAGAACAGCTAGTCTGTCTGGCCCCGCCACCACCACCACCACCGCCCTCCCATTGGCTCCCATTCCTGAGGTCCGTGGAGGCTCCCGTGCTCGGGAGCGTGTCTCCTTCATGCCAGGCACCGCACCCCCTGCCCCTGTGTCCCCTGCTGCCCTGAGTGAGGAGTCTGTGTACCTCCTTCGGCAGCTCCAAGTAGGGCAGACAGCAATGCTGAGTGTCCTCCATGCACACACCACTCTGTTGACACAGCTGGTGTCGTTCATGGAGGAGCATCTCAACGAGTATGTCTGCCCTACAGAGGAGCAATAAGTCCATGGACTCCTCCCTGACGGCAGCAGTGTCCCTCCTCCAACAGTCCCTCACCCCTCCCACCTCTGCCCCATCCACACTTCCTGCCCCCTACCTGTCCAAAGCACATGCACACCTGCACAGTCACCCAAACACACAGACACGAGCAGCACAGACACACCCAAGAGAAAGGCAAGACGTGCACACAAGCATCCTCATGGGACTGATACCACAGACACAGGGGATGGGGAACACACACACAGGCATCCACATTCACTCCGCAGTCCTCCAAATCCTCTCCCTCCAAGACCCCTTCCCTTGCCTCGCCTGCTACCCCACCTACACAGCAGATCTTCCTGTGTGACCTCGGCCTCTTCCCCTCCAATCCTGCTGATCCAGCATACCGGGGAAGAGGAAGTCCACTCACACAGAGGGAGTGCCCCTCGCCCCCGGTCACCCTCCCCCAGGTGCAGGCAGACACAGGACCCCATTAGGAAGTCCCCCCGAACCAGGAAGAGCAAGACCCCACCACCACCACCACGCAGCTCCACCGCCCAGTCTCTCTCCTCCATCCCCCAGGCCACCACTGCACAGGTTCCCCTGCCACACCCTGCCCCAGGTTCCCCCACACACCGATACCACATCCCCAGACTGCTTAGGCCCTCCTCCCTGCCACTTGCTCTTCCACCCCCAACCCAGACGCTCTGCCTGTTAGTGGCACTGTTGTGGAGACCGGGTCCCCCCCCCTCTGTCCTGCCCACCTCATCTACCCACCCTTCCACTCCGTTGGAGTCATGCACTGCAGTGGAGTCCACAACCACCACGTCTGACTCGGGCACTGCAGTGGGTACCCAGTCCACTACATCAGTCCAGCCCACTGCAGTGGTTGCAGCACCCACACCAACTGACTTGTGTACCACAGTGGTGCCGGCCCCCCTGAGTCAGACACCTCCACTGCAGTTGCCGGTGACACTCCTGCACCCACCACCCCTTCACTGCCTCACTCTGCCATCCCCTGATCCTGTCCCTGCGGTGCCTGGCCTGCCCCTTGTATGCCCCTCCAAGGGGGATGTCCCCTAACCGTACCAGTGCAGGCAAGCAATGTGTGACCAGTTGTCACTTCTCACCCTGTTGGGACTGTGATTTTGGACTGGCCATTGGCCTTAGTTTCTTTTGGACTTCCGTGTTTACCCTGACATTTGCTGAATAAAGCCTCTTTTTGTTTACTTGTGGGTTTTCATTTGATGTACATGATGTGGATGAGTAGCATCCTGCATTTGCAGTTGTAATAGTGTTCATATCAGGAAAATGAAGTGTTGCAGTGATGGACTCCATGTGGTCCATGGGATATGTGTTCTGTTGTAGTCTGGATCTATGGCATCCTTTGCTACAGTCTGAGGGTGTAATGTTCAGCATTTGACACAGGGATGTCCATTTAGCATTTGTAAATGAACATCTTTGTCTTACACTGATGCACATCTGGTGGGCTTACCACTGTTCAATGTTCCGATTTCCCTGACTGTGTGCCCAGCTCCACTGGACATGCAGTTTTGCACATCAATGTCGAAGGACTCATCTGTGTATACAGTGCAACTTGCTTGACACGTGTTTTGTGTGTATGCAGATGACTGACGTGACACTCCCATACCCAGGCTGATGTGAGCAGAGCCTTCTGTGTGTTGTGGTTGTTGACTCACTGACCGAGTGTTCTGCTGACATGTTTGGGTCGTGCACAGACAAGGTTTGGCACAGCGGACCTTCCACAGGAGTGGAGTGCCCTCATGGCAGTGTGTAATCCGGTGACATTGCGTGGGCCTGTGTTGTGTGTTGTGTAAGCATGTCTGTGCGTGTTCCCTTCCCTTTTCCTACACAGGCTGTGTCCCTAGGGATGTTCCTGTTTGTGATGCTTGCTGAGTTGTTCTGTGTTCATCCAGCATCTTGGACCTGGTTTCTCCGTGATGTGGGTGCATGGCAAACTAATGTTCATGAGGTTGTCATGCCAGGTTGTCTTTGTTGTCAGGGCTGGGGATGTGGGCAAACGCAGATGGGACACATTCAGGATTCCCCTTGGCACTTGTTGTTTACACAAGTCATGTGATTTACAGTTTGTGGTAGCTTTCAGTGATTGTGACACGTTTGTGTGTGACTGCTGCCACTCCTCAGGCTCAGAGCTGCAATGTTGGTAGTTGGGTACGTGTGTTCTTAGTGTTTCACCTTGGCTTCTTCGCTTGTGTGTGACTATGGCCAGGATCCTATTGATTGTGGTGGATTTCGCGTCATGCCCATGTACAGCGTACTGTGCTGTGTGTCAGACATTGATGAGTCTTGTTGACTGGCCATGTGTGATGGGTTTCTGCACCTTAGTTCCCACCACCACCCCTGGTATTGTCATGGGTGCATGTGCAATGTCACCAGTCCATGTGAGCGTCACTGCTGCACATTGGTGGAGATCAGGGTGTGTGGTGTTGAGTGTGTGCAAATGTGAGTTGTTGCACGGCTAGACCCCTACCTCCATATTGGCCTTGGCTGGCAGGCCGTGCTGATTGATTAGAGCTTGTGTAGGTGTGATGGTAGTTTGTTGCTCAGGACACATGGCTGTGGTTCACAGTGTGAACGACATCTACCTTTGTTATCACAGTGGGATTATCATGCAGGCTAGTGTCAGCACAATGTGGGGTCCCTGGGGGTAGTGCTGTGGTGGGTCTGTCTCTTGCTGTGTTAGTTGCTGTTCCTACAAGCTTGTGTGACATGTGTAATTTGGGCTCCCTCTCATCTAACAATGCCTGATTGCCCACATAGGGGTATGCGATCCATGAGTAACTTTTGTATGGCACTGTATACACATCTGTGTGGTTGGAATTCAGGCCTCCTCATGTGTTGTGTGGTTGCCTGGGGACACTGGCACACCCCCCCCATCACCCGTTGTGTTTGATATGCAGTGTGAGTCTGCCTGTTTGTGTTTGTGCCTTAGCACCACTGCATTGGCATATCTTGAGTGTGCCATTGGCTGTATGTTGTTTGGTGGGTTTCCCCTGCTGTCCCTGGGACTCCTAGGTCATCAGTCAGCACAATAATCATGGTTTGTATGTCCCATTGCTGCCATGGTATGGTATTTGTTCACCTGACATCTACAGTCTCCACAGGATATCTACATTTGTGTGTCCATTGGTGCAGATATGTGGGTCAGCATTATGATGGTCACTTCTGTCATTGTGTTATTTGTGAATGTTGACAATGTGGGACCCCATGGGTGATGTTTGTATGCACATGGCCAAAACGATGTTTCAGTGAAACTGCACTGTTTGCCTTGACCAATCTATGTTGCTATGGGACACAAGCACTACTATGCCACTGATGTGTTTGTTGTTGTGTGACCAGGATTCATCCATGCAGTTTGGCTTTGGTAGCTTTTACCATGAATACACTTACCTTATGATCACTGTGGTGATGGGGCTTTCGGCCCCATTGCCACACTGTTCAAAATGTGCATCAGCTATGGACCCCATACTTACCTTTTGGTCACTGTGGTGATGGGGCTTTAGGCCCCATTGCCACACTGTTCAAAAAGTGCATCAGCTTGGACCCCACACTTCCCTTTTGGTCACTGTGGTGATGGGGCTTTAGGCCCCATTGCCACACTGTTCAAAGGTGCATCAGCTATGGACCCCACACTTCCCCTTTGGTCACTGTGGTGATGGGGCTTTAGGCCCCATTGCCACACTGTTCAAAAGTGCATCAGCTATGGACCCCACACTTCCCTTTTGGTCACTGTGGTGATGGGGCTTTAGGCCCCATTGCCACACTGTTCAAAAGGTGCATCAGCTATGGACCCCACACTTCCCTTTTGGTCACTGTGGTGATGGGGCTTTAGGCCCCATTGCCACACTGTTCAAAAGGTGCATCAGCTATGGACCCCACACTTCCCTTTTGGTCACTGTGGTGATGGAGCTTTAGGCCCCATTGCCACACTGTTCAAAAGGTGCATCAGCTATGGACCCCACACTTACCTTTTGGTCACTGTGGTGATGGGGCTTTAGGCCCCATTGCCACACTGTTCAAAAGGTGCATCAACTATGGACCCCACACTTACCTTTTGGTCACTGTGGTGATGGGGTGTTCGAGCCCATTGCCACAGTGGCCATGGTCTGCTTGCATTGTGGAGGCCACACACATTTATGTGTGACACATGTGATAGGGGCTCACATTGTATGTTCAATGTCATGTTCAGTCTTGTAGGCATTTGACACAGACTACACACGCTTGTCAGGGTGTTGGGGGGGATGTAATTTTCTGTCATTCCTTATGTGGGAGTATGATGGTTGTGTCATGCATTACCCGTCCTATGAGTAGGGGTGGTGTTGGTGGTAGGCATCCATCCCCCCATGAGTGGGTATGGTAGTACTGACAGGCATCCAGGCCCCCCTGAGTAGGGGTGGTGGTAGTGGTAGGCATCCAGCCCCCCCTGAGTAGGGGTGGTGGTAGTGACAGGCATCCATCCCCCTAAGGATGGGGATGGTAGTAGTGACAGGCATCCAGGCCCCCCTGAGTAGGGGTGGTGGTAGTGGTAGGCCTCCAGCCCCCCCTGAGTAGGGGTGGTGGTAGTGGCAGGCATCCAGGACCCCATGAGTAGGGGTGGTGGTAGTGGTAGGCATCAAGGCCCCCATGAGTAGGGGTGGTGGTAGTGACAGGCATCCATCCCCCTAAGGATGGGGATGGTAGTAGTGACAGGCATCCAGCCCCCCCTGAGTAGGGGTGGTGGTAGTGGTAGGCATCCAGCCCCCCCCTGAGTAGGGGTGGTGGTAGTGGCAGGCATCCAGGCCCCATGAGTAGGGGTGGTGGTAGTGGTAGGCATCCAGGCCCCCATGAGTAGGGGTGGTGGTAGTGACAGGCATCCATCCCCCTAAGGATGGGGATGGTAGTAGTGACAGGCATCCAGCCCCCCCTGAGTAGGGGTGGTGGTAGTGGTAGGCATCCAGCCCCCCTGAGTAGGGGTGCTGGTAGTGACAGGCTTCCATCCCTCTAAGGATGGGGATGGTAGTAGTGACAGGCATCCAGGCACCCATGATTAGGGGTGGTGGTAGTGGTAGGCATCCATCCCCCCATGAGTGGGTATGGTAGTAGTGACAGGCATCCAGGCCCCCCTGAGTAGGGGTGGTGGTAGTGGTAGGCATCCAGCCCCCCCTGAGTAGGGGTGGTGGTAGTGACAGGCATCCGTCCCCCTAAGGATGGGGATGGTAGTAGTGACAGGCTTCCAGCCCCCCCTGGATAGGGGTGGTGGTAGTGGCAGGCATTCATCCCCCTATGGGTGTGTATGGCATTGGTGTTGGCCATCCCACCCCTATGGTTCTGCTGTTGCTAATGTACGTTATTTGTGCATCCCTATGTGTGTGTGACATATTTCGTGTACGTGTAGTTTGTTTGTATTGTTGGTGTTTGACTTACCATCTGCGCCGTACGCGTCCGTGCCGGTCCCGGTAATAGATGTAGAGTATAGGTAGGACCTGCGCAATGGGATTCATGCTTGGATCGTCTCGTTCGAGTTTCTCGTGTCTTCGAGTCGTACTCGTAGCAGGCTTGTTCGTCTCATAGCCGTGGATCGTCTTGTGGCGCGAAACGGAGCTTATGTATGGCTCGCCCGGATGCTCAAACGTGCCGGACGTAGCGACGGGTTCGGCGCGTACGGATTGCGCATCGTAGTCGTCCGGCCGGAAGGTGCTGTGTATTTGCTTCCGTGCGGCTCGATTCGGCGTTCACGGATCCGGCTCGGGTGGGGAACAGGAGCTGGATTGGGTGAGTACGGCTCGCTCGGAAACTGGGTTGTTATACGCATCGTACTTGTTCGTCCGGTCGAGTGTACGAATCGGTCGGGAAACACGCATTCGGCTTGTATTTTTTCCGGACGAATACTGTTAGGTGCGGTTCCGGCCGAGATCGGAATCGACCCCTATGTCTCGTATTGATTATATTTTGATCTCCAAATCGTAGCTACCCTCCATTCAAGCATCAACAATTGGTTCTATTTTTATTTCCGATCATGCCCCTGTTTTTTTTTCTTTTTATATGTCCTCCAATACTTCTAAACAGGGACGTTGGCGATTTAATAATTCTTTACTATCAGACCAAACCTTTATTTTGGAAGTGACCTCTTTTATTAATGAATTTTTTCAATTCAATCAATCTAAAGATACCTCTGTTCATAATAATTGGGACGCTTTTAAGGCTTCCTTCAGGGCCTTCACTATTGCCTAATCAGACAAAAAGAAAAAGGTGTGGATTCTAATTACCTCTTAGCTCTCCAACATATTAAAGCTCTCAAACATACCTATTTCACCTCCAAATCCTACTCGAGCTTACAGAAATTGATTAAAACCAAGTCTGACCTGAATAAGATTGCTACAGTCGATGCTTGTAATGTCCTTCTTAAAATCAAATCCAAATACCATGGAGGCCAAAATAAAGCTGGTAAAATGTTAGCCAATTATTTAAAAATCAAATCTTGGAACAGAAAACTGTTGGCCCTATTCGTAATGAGCATAATAATTAGATGATGTTCTCTGACTGATATTATTAATACTTTAAAATCCTATTATAAACTACTTTATACAGAAGATACAACTCCTTCTGAGCATAATATTAGAACTTTTTACATGGACTCCTCAATCCTCCTTCCATTCCTGATACTCTCTTAACTCTTGAGAAAGATGTTACTCTTCAGGAAATCATAGATGCCATTAAATCTTTGAAGAAACTAAAGCTCTTGGTCCACATGGTTTTTCCGTTGAACTTTTTCTTTCTTTTCCTCTATTTTTGCTCCTAAATTACTAGAACTTTTTAATTCTTTTTATCCAGCTCCAAGGCCAGGATCTCCTTTTTGGATGCCCTTATTGTCATTATACCTAAACCAGATAAGGATCCTACTATCTGTAAAAATGATCATCCAATTTCGTTAATGAACTACGAATGTAAACTTTTGGCGAAAAATTTGGCATCTCGTTTGGAGGATATTATTCCCCTTCTCATTAAACTGACTAGGCTGGTTTTGTTAAGGTCAGACTTGCATCTGATAATGCTATAATGTTTTCTAATATTCTTACCCTTGGGAAAAATTATTCCTCTCCAGTCGCAGCCCTGCCTCTTGATGCTAAAAAAGTTTTTGTTCGTATAAATTGTCAATTTATGTTTTCTACTCTTCAATGGTTTGGTTTTGGCCCAAAATGTATCTCTCTTATCAAATTACTATATATTGAACCACGTGCTTGTGTATTAGTTAATGGTCATTTTCCCCCTATTTTAATTTACATAGAGGCACTAGACAAGGCTGTCCTCTTTCACCTTTGCTTTTTCTTCTTTGTTTGGAACCCTTTCTTGAACGTATCAGATGGAATCCCAATATAACTGGTTTTAAATTCAACTCTCTAGAAATCAAACTCTCTTCCTATGCAGATGATATTCTGGTCTTTATGTCTAATCCCTCCACTTCCCTAGAACCTTCTTTGCAAGAGATTGGTTTATACTCTAGTATTTCTGGTTACAAATTACATTTTTCTAAAACCGAGATTTTACCATTAAACTCCTCCTGTTATTGTTATATGTTTGACAATACTAATTTTACATGGTGTCTCTCTAAGATTAAATACTTGGGGGTCTGGTTTTCCCCCACCATACCCAATACACTTGCTCATAATTTCACTGCTTTAAAATTTAAACTTCAAAATCTTTTATCTTCCTGGGCTCCGCTTTTTTTATCCTGGAGGGGTAGATTAGATACCATTAAAATGATGATTGTTCCTCATGTTCTTTTTATGCACTCTATGTTACACTTTTAAATTCCTAATTATTATTTTTCCCAAATCACCTCTATCTGTGTTAAATTTCTTTGGAATAACAAGCGTGCCCGTATTGTTTTATCCAAGCTAATTCGACCCAAGACCGAAGGTGGTGTACGATTTCCTGATTTTAAGTTATTTCATACTGTTTTTTTAATTCAACAATTTTATGCTTTGACCAAAGAATACCATGATTCCCCCATACCAACATGGATTATTTTTGAACAATTTTTATTGCATGAATTTTCATTACATGATATAGGTTTCATGTCTAATTGTACATTCATATCTAAACATCCAATTTTAAAATATCCCCAACATCTACTACATACAATATTCACCCAAGGATCTGATTTTTGTCAATCTTTCCTTGCATCTATTATTTGGTACAATAAATGTATTAAATTTCACCATAAATCATTTTATTTCAAACATTGGAAGGAAAAGGGTATTTTTTTATGTTTATCATTTAATCTCTCAAAACTCTATTCTATCCTTTCCTCAGTTGCAAGAACAATATAACCTACCTGACTCCTGCCTAAAACAATATAACCAACTACTTCTTGTGCTTCAATTCTTTTTGCTAAACAATAAGTTTACCTCTGACTTTACCCCATTCACTCCTACTACTCCGTTATACAATATTACGAATGATTCCACCCCCAAAGTATCTTACATATATAAATCTCTGTCTTCCCCTATTCCTAAAAGGAATAAATCCTCTATCAAACGCCTATGGGAGACAGATTTATTTCAATCATTATCTGTCCACCAATGGGATCAACTGTGGCGTAAAATTTTTAGTACCTCCAAAGCTGCCAATAAAACACAATTCTTATTTTTTGTATACAATAGAGTTGTTATTACTCCTTCATAAAATTGATTCTTCTGTCTCCCCTCTATGCTGGTCATGTCTCTCGTCTGATGGTACTTTGACTCGAATTACTGACATAATATCGAAAGACACAATATCGACCTACCATATTATCGACACATAAATATCGATTACACTAATATCGACATCCTATACTTATTTAAAAAAATACACTAATATCGACACCAGAATATCGTCAAACACTTACATCGATATCACTATTATCGAACACAAAAATATTGTTATAAAAAATATCGAACATATTTAAAAATATACAAGATGCCAAAAATATCGATAACAACAATATAGACAGCAATAATATCGTTTCAAAAAATATATTGACATGTTAATAACATTTAAAACATACAAAACTTAACCAAAGAATATATATTTATCAATAAACATACACTGCTTACAAAATAAATCAAATGCAACCTGTTTTAAAACTATCAAAATATATCATCAGAAAATATATTATAAACACACTGTTAATAACTATATAAAGATTATACTTAAATAAAATGCACATATTATTTAACATCAAATACAATATAATACACATTTAATAGACTAAAACAGTAAAATTAAAAAATGCAATAACTGATTCTTAATTAGCGTTTTCCTTATATGGAAAACAACGACCAAAACAATTAAAAAAATAAATAACAACCAATGAAAGACACACACTATTAAAATAAACCAATGAAATTAAACAAACTATTAATTAAACACTATATAAAGACAGGAAAATTTATCATTATTTTACACCTCAAACCAAAAAGAAACAAGAAGGCGAAACTCTGCCGGATTGCTGCCAGAACACAGGACTTCATTAAAGAAAATTCTGTTTCCTACTCCAGAAAGTAAGTAAAATGACATTTATAATCTGATACTAATGCTAGTCTTCAAAAACAACTATTTATACTGATAGAATAATTAATATATTTTTTTTTAATTTATATCTCCTCTACAGGTAATTCTAAAAACATCCAGTTACAGAACATTGTGAAAAATCAACTTGTAAATAAAGTAAGTATTAAGCGAAATTAAATTAAAACAACTACCTAAAATACCCAACCAAATTCCAACTATATCCCAACTTCCCCCAGTTCGTTTCACAATTGAAAAAATTATTAAAATTACTTTCTTTTCTACCAACAGAAATATCAGCAACAAAACAGATATCAAACAGCAAAGAAAGTACATCAGCATTCAAAACGACTTCAAATTCAACATTGTAAGTATATAAATGACAATGTATATATATATTAATAAATAAAACAGTACAGTATTATTTTTAGTAATTGTCATATACATTTTTCTTAGCATTTGAAACATCACAATGACTGAAGGCGCCCAATTCATAACTTCACAAAAAGGAAAGTTTTTACTATGTTACAAGGGGTATGTTTATACCAAAGAAAAACAAACTGGACTGAAAGTAAACTGGAAATGTAATAAATACTATTCTAATAAGTGGCTACAACTAAGGAAACAACTGTTCTGTATGTTAGGGAGCATAACCACCCCCCTAACGTCACTGAAATTGAGGTTAGAAATGCTCTAGATGATATAAAAGAAGCTAGCACTAGTTCACAAAAATCTACCACTGAAATACTTAAGGAAATGCTCCCCAAAATACCACAACATGCTACTGACCAAATGCCCTCAATATCTTCCCTAAAAAGAACCATAGCTAGAATGAAAAAAGCTACTACCACCACCACACCTGCCCCAAAAACATTTGAAGAAGTAGAAATTCCCCCAGAACTGTCAATTACACATAATGAAGAACAATTTCTTCTTTATGATAACAAATCTAAAGATAAAAGAATAACTATGTTTGCAACTGCTAATAATTTAGTAAAACTCCAACAGTCTGAAACTTGGATGATGGACAGGACTTTTAAAATATGTCCCAAACCATTCTATCAACTATATACTGCCCATGCACTATCACAAAATACTAACATCCCTTTTCTCTATGCATTATTACCAAATAAGCAAAACTCCACATATATTGAACTACTGTCTAAAATTAAACAAGAAACCAATAATTATTTTCCCCCAAAAATAATTATTGATTTTGAAGCAGGCAATGATAAATGCAATACTAAAAACCTACCCACACACAGCAATTCAGGGTTGCTACTATAATTGTAATCAATGTATTTGGAGACACCTCAAAATTAATCCTCCGTCCGTAACTCCATAAACGATAAACCATAATAATCCCGAAAAAGGTTTTAAAAAAAAGAAACGCTCTATGAAAACGCAAGAAATTAAGGTCGTGTAAAATAATTATTAGTTGATTAAACTAATACACACTTCCTTAACAGCAAAAAAAAGCCTTCTTCTCGTAACCGCCACTTCTAACGACCAAAACCTGTAAAAAAACACGAACAATCCCACCCACACAAACATACACATATACTATAACATAATACTATTACAAACAGTATTTACACCATATTCAAACATATTTTCACATATTTACACATTTCTAACATAGGCCTCTAAATTAACGGACGACATATCACTAAAACCTAACCTATACATAAAAATCACCAAAACTTCAAAAACCTAACACTACACACACTACCTAGCACCTAACTACCTTCAAATTAAACTAAAAGTATAGTTTAAATAAAGAAAATTAAACTTACCTTCCCCGATGCGACGCAGCTTCCAACCGCGAGCTTCTCCCCTCAGAAATGACCCAAAACAAACGCGAGCGGTTACAAAATACAAGTTATCAACAAATATGGCTGCTTTAAACATTAAAGATTAATATTTTTTTTTTAACTGTTATAACATGATTAATACATTGCTCAAATGTTTTGTAAAAATACTAAAAATGATAACTTATATTTCAAAAATTGTGTTATATTTTTTCTTCATTGTAAGATTATAATACTAAATATTATAAAACATATAATATTTATTATTATAATTACATAATTAAACATGTTATATACAGTGTTTTAAAAAAATATGTACTAAATGCAATAAATGTTTGAAAAATGTATAGATATTATAAAAAATGTTTCTATTAAATAAAGCCATGTAATAATTAATATTATTTGTAATTTATATATAAATAATATTAATTAAAAAGTATTATTATATGTTAAAAAAATGTAATACAATATCAGCAACTGTTTGTATTAAAACATATGAAAACAAATCTATTATTAAAAATGTACAGTATAAGTAACAATATAATAAATGTTCACAATATAAAACAAAAATGTACAACTGTTATAAAACAATATTATTTTTAAACAAATGCTTAAAAAGCAATATAAAACTACATTTTGTCATGCTACAAAATGTACATTACTGTATGAAAAAGTTTAGTAATGTTTAAAAATCTTTTTTGCAAAATAATTATATATAAAAGTACACATATCTACCAAATATATAATATCTGAAAAATAAAGATTGTATTTATTTTCTCTATGTGTAACAATTTATATTATACGCACTTAATAAAAGAAATTAAATTTTTTCATTACTATATGTTTGACAATAAATAAATATCAATTCAAAAATTAAGTCTCATTTATTTATTAATTTAATAATGTTTCATTTTGTATTAAAAATATATTTTAAATCAATACACTGTATAAAATAATATGGGGCCGATTCCGATCTCGGCCGGTAGGGCACCGAATCGGATTCGGCTTAACCGGATCCGATTCGGAGCCCTCTTTCCCGACCGATTCGTACGTGCGTCCGGCCGAGCGAGTACGATGCGAGCACACGCAAAATCGCCGACCTACTTGTTCGCGGGTCCGACGTGCTCCGACCGACTCGCACGGACACGACTCGCACCGCGCAATGGAGACGTTCCCCGGCCGGGTAAGTACGATGCGCGCCTCGAGCAGTCCGACCGACTCACGCCGTCCGGCTCGAAAGAGCAGTCGGAGCCGGACTTTGGGGGTCCGTGTCGAACCCCCCTGAACGCTTAGCCACGCGAGTCGCACACAGGGAGTACCCATGGGTCACCCCTACCTGTGCATGTACGCCGCGAGTCGCTTCGAGGCGTACCCACTGTAGGGGGCACCCTTGTTCGACTCGCACCCATTGAGTCAATGGGAGCCCGCGTACGCGTTGTACGCCCGGCTCCCATTGACTTCAATGGGAGTCCGACCGACTCGAGTCTGAGTACCTGCGTGCGCATTGTACTCGTTCGGTCGGACTGCCAGGGTCCAATTTGGTCGGAAATCTCTCCGGGTCCGGCTCGGTCGGAGAGATTTCCGGCCCGAATCGGAATCGGCCCCTATGTCTTTAATAAATATGTATATATTTTTTTTATCATTTTAACCTATGTTATTATTTATACACATTCCCACTACACACTATATTATTTTATTTAGTTTATAAAACTATCAACATATATAATTTACTATTCCCACTACAATTTATATTAAGTCGGAAGGTGCTGGACACTAAAGAGATTTAATTAACTATTCCCACTCCAATTAATATTAAATCAGGGTAGGTGCTGGACACTAAACATATATAATTTACTATTCCCACTCCACTAACTATCAAATCAGGGAAAGTGTTGCACACTAAACATATATAATTTATTATTCCCACTCCAATTAGTATCAAATCAGGGAAGGTGCTGGACACTAAAGATATATAATTTACTATTCCCACTCCAATTAGTATTGAATCAGGGTAGGTGCTGGACACTAAACATATATAATTTACTATTCCAACTCCAGTTAGTATTAAAACAGGGAAGGTGCTGGACACTAAACATATATAATTTACTATTTCCACTCCAGTTAGTATTAAATCAGGGAATGTGCTGGACACTAAGGGGACCATTAACCACCGTAACGGTAAACGGGTCCGACCGCCAGAGGTGCGGCGGTCCCGCTGTGCCCATTAGGATGCGACCGCCACCGTGGCGGTCGCATCCCGCATTGTTTACATTGCGGCAGGCGGTGCTGTCAGCAGCACCCGCCGCAATGTAAAAAATGCATGCAGTGCATTGCCATGCACAACGTGACAGGCACCGCGCGGTGCCTGCCACCTTGTGCATGCCAATGTAGGGCAGCCACCCACCCCCACCCCCCCGGGGGCCCGCAACGGGCCCCCAAAGCAATTCCCGCATGCCTTTCCATGGCGGCAAAGCCGCCATGGAAAGGCCTTCACCGCCAGGCATCCTAATATGGATGGAGGTGTCTCCCAGACACCGCCACCATATTAGGCCCGAGTTCCGCCCGGCAGGCAATCGGAACGATTGCCTGCCTGCGGAAATGCGGCGGACGGTCTTTCCGTCCACTGCTGTCCCCCCGCCATTATAATATGGCGGGGGTAAATGAAGGGTGGGCGGGGAAAGATGTCGGGCAGATCGCCACGGCCGGTCGGGCGGTGGCGATCCGCCCGACATCATAATGACCCCCTAAACATATATAATTTGCTATTAAAACTCTAGTTAGTATTAAATCAGGGAAGGAGCTGGACACTAAGGGGCCGATTCCGATTCGGGTCGGAAATCTCTCCGACCGAGCCGGACCCGGAGAGATTTCCGACCGAATCGGACCCTAGCAGCCCGACCGAACGAGTACGATGCGCACGTATGCCATCGGACTCGAGTCGGTCGGACTCCCATTGAAGTCAATGGGAGCCTGTCGTACAACGCGTACGCGGGCTCCCATTGACTCAATGGGTGCGAGGCGGACAAGGGCGACCCCTACAGCGTGTACGCGCCGAAGCGACTCGCGCCGTACACGCACAGGTTGGGGGGACCCATGGGTCCCCCCTGTGTGCGACTCGCACGACTACGCGTACAGGGGGGTCCGACACGGACCCCCAAAGTACGGCTCCAACTGCTTCTTCGAGCCGGACGGCGCGAGTCGGTCGGACTGCTCGCGGCGCGCATCGTACTTGCCCGGCCGGGGAACGTCTCCATTGCGAGGTGCGCTGCGCATCCGTGCGAGTCGGTCGGTGCGGTTGGGACGGCCGTACGAGTCGGTCGGCGAATTTGCACGCGCTCGCATCGTACTCGTTCGCCCGGACGCACGTACGAATCGGTCGGGAATAAGGGCTCCGAATCGGATCCGGTTCAGCCGAATCCGATTCGGTGCCCTACCGGCCGAGATCGGAATCGGCCCCTAAACATTTATAATTTTCTATTCCAACTCCAGTTAGTATGATATCAGGGAAGATGGTGGACACTAAACATATATAATTCACTATTCCCACTCCAGTTAGTGTTAAATCAGGGAAGGTCATGGACACTAAAGATATATAATTTACTATTCCCACTCCAGTTAGTATTACATCAGGGAATGTGCTGGACACTAAACATATATAATGTACTATTCCCACTCCAATTACTGTTAAATCAGGGAAGGTGCTGGACACTAAAGATATATAATTAACTATTCCCACTCCAATTATTATTACATCAGGGAAGGTGCTGTACATTAAACATATTTTATTTTATATTCACAATTATAAAATCTTACAATATGTAAATCAGTTAATCAGAATCCATGTAATAAATCATATTCATAAAAATAAAAAATAAAAATATAATTTGTTATTAAAAATCTAAAAATACTATATTTTCCATATTTTTTTTAAATAATTATGAAACATAAAACATATTTTTATATATAATTGTAAAACCTTATTATAACGTATCCCCTATCAACACAAAAATTTAAAAAATCCCCCCATAAAAAATATTTCTTAGAAAAATTTCTTTTTAAAATTTGTAATTACAATTAGCAAAAAATATACTAAATTCCACACCTTTATTAAAAATAAACACAACATAACACTCCTAAAACAATTTTTTTCACATTTTTGAATTATTTTTTTAATTTATTAAATATTAAAAGTATTTTAAAACACTCCCCACCCTTATACCCTATAAAGCCAACATCCCACTCCTAAAACAACATTTTAAAATGTAATTTACAAATTTTTCAAAATTTTAAAATTTTAATAAAATTTATTTAAAACACTCCCCACCCTTATCCCCTAAAAACCAAACATCCCGCTCCTAAAAATTAAAATACAATTTAAAAATGTTATAACATTAATTACCTAATATTATAACAAAAACAAACATATAACAAAAAAAATTACTATAACGATATTATAACATAGCGATATTTTAACAGTCGATATTTCAATCATCGATATTTTTTACAACACAAAAAATCGATAATTTTTACATCGATATACTTAACATCGATATTTAGTACTGTTGATATTCTAAACTCGATATTAAAACATGTCGATATAAAAAAATCGATATTATGTCCACTTACCCTTTGACTCATCTACTTTATTATTGTCCTAAAGTGAATGTATTTTGGAAATCCATATGGCCAAAATGTTTGTTGATTTTTCCATGCAATGTTCCACTATCTATTCAAAATGTTTTTCTTGGTACTATATCTGCTGATTTTAATAATCTTTCTTCAAAACCTGTATTATTTGATCTTTTTATTGCACTTGCCTTTAGAGTTATACCTAACTTGTTGGAAAGATAACTCTAAATTAGGTATAATGGTTTGGTGGAATCTTATTTGTGATGAACATAGAATATCTACTGTATCATCTTCTTCGTTACCTCAAAAATTTTAATCTGATCTACTTTGGTTACCTTTTACTACTTTCCTATCTTCACACTCATCACTTTCTTAAAACTTATGGACTACTTTCTACTTCTTCTCCTTCTTTTTCTTTCTTTTCTTGCTTCTCTCTCTCTTCCTTCTCTCTTTCTTCCTTTTTTGTAAAAAACTCATAAAACATAGATAAATATTATTGGCTCAATTTGCTATTTACCGTTACTAGATTTAAATTTCATATCTCTTTGCTTCTTAAAAAGGATTTTTCGTCTTAATGAGTTTCTTCACTCTGTACTTTGTTTAACTCGTTATATATTGCTTAACTATTGTTCTGCTTACTACCTTTTAACTTTAAATAAAAAATATTTAACAAAAGAAAAACTATCATTATAATCATCAAACATTTTTCTAATACAGGAAAAAGTGTTTATACAAGTCTTTTGAAGTCTGTTCATGCTTCTCAATTCAAACATTCAGATTTATCAATATATGCAACCCAAAGTAATCAAGAAGAGGCGCTAAGCCTGGATGAGTGGTTGCACTACACAGACAACATGTTTTTCTGTGGCATTCCAATCTGCTGCTTCTTCAGGGCTGTTAAAATTAAGGGCCTGATTATGACCTTGACGGGTGATTGTGCCCTTGAGTGATGTCAGTGGTGCACATGGAAAGTACTCCAATACCTTCAGGTCAGGTACTCACTGAACCAAACTACAGGAAAAAAACAAAAACAAACAGACGCCCGACTGGCTGGGATCATGTTCTGGGTGTGCCCAGCAGTAAGCAATGTGGGCTTTATAGGAATCCGGCTCGTTTCCAGCGCAAAACATACCACCATCATTACTCTGCCACTGTGAAACCACCAGCACTGCAGCAAACTCATAATGCAGCAGGCAGGGAGGTTGACTGCTCAGCAGAGAACTTGTCCTGCCGCAGCGGCAGGACAGTGGTAAGATGGCATAACTCGCAATCAGGCCCTTAATACAGAGGGCAACAAATTATCTGTACTCCCACAGAGTATCCTAGAGGAGTAACCATATTATTGCCATTATACAATTAAGTTTGAAACCTTGACACACCTACATTCTAAATGTTCATCTCCATGATGCAAAAACATTATCCCAACATTATGAAATGCAAATTCATTACAATCATTTTTCATCATCAATTATCCAGTCCCTAAGTATCACATATTGCACAAGCTTACCTAGATTTTGTGTGGGAAAGAAACAAGACTCTGGGCCCAATTCACAAAGGCAAACTTACACTTTTGTGTACGTTTATGATATTTTGCAATTCACGAACCAATTTTGCGAGTAGTATCTTTACGACAGCCTATTTTTTTATGTGTGGAGTCTCCACCACAAGAGCAGAGACTCAGCAGTTGTAAAGATCCTACTCATAAAATTAGTTTGTGAGTTGCAAAAATCATGAACTTACACAAAAGTGTAAATTTATCTTTGTGAATCAGGCCCTCTGTGTCTTGTCTGACAAACCTGTGTGTAAAGAGTGTGCATTGTCGACCCTCTAAAGATTTGTTGTGCTATGTCTAGTCATCCTTTGCTAGGTGTCAAAGAATGGCGTTTTACTTTTTGTGAAGCTCAAATGGAAATTGTGGATGTTGACAGTTTCAGTGATTTATTGTTCATGGATATCTCTTGACTGAACGATGGTATCACAATCTAAATTAGAGTATGTTCCTGACATTCTCCCATTTTTCTACATTCAGACAGTTCATTGACTTCTCTGAGTCAGTGTATGCTCTTTTACTTATGCCATATGCAGTAGTCAGATTAGTTTGGTTACCTGTGAATGTTCTGAATGGATAGTTGTGTGGCCCTTTGTGGCTCTCTGTATTATAGGAAATGTTAGACCTGGCATCCTTGGTGTGGTTTTCCCCTGAATTTTTGGCCTTTGCCTCCTGTGTTTTACTATGTGTTGGACTTCATTTTTGCTGGTCTAGATGCTTTGGGCACTTTCCACTGCTATCAGTGCCAAAGTGCAAGTGCTCCCTCTGTAAATTGTTGTCATGGATTAGTGTGTCCACAATTGGCTTATTTGATTTACTGCTTAGTCCCTAGTACAGTGCAAAGCGTGGCCCCAGGGCCTGTAAACCAAATGCTGCTAGTGGGCTTGCAGCACAGATTGTGCCACCCACACAAGCAGCCTTGCAAAAGGGTCTCAGGCCTGCCATTGCAGTGTCTGTGTGCAGTTTCGTACTGCCATGTCGACCTGGCACTTGCCAGGCCCTAACCTTCCCTTTTCTTACATGCAAGTCACCCCTAAGGTAGGCCCAAGGTCCCCTTGTAGGCAGGGTGCAGTGTATGCGAAAGGTAAGACATGTCCTGGTGTGTGTGGCATGTCCTGATAGTGAATTACTGCCAATTTCATTTTTCACTATTGAAAGGCTATCTGTCCCATAGGATAGAATGGGGAGTTTACTTATAACATCTTATAAGTGTACCTGCCCATGGGAACAAGATAGGAAAATGGAGTTTAGTATGTCTGAATTCAGAATCTAAAGATCCATCTTTTAGTAAGGATGATTTTTACATTCTGGGTTTGAAAATACCACTTTTATAAATTAGGTATTTTCTTGCGTAGCCATCCAGTGTGCCTCTGCTAGGGTTGTGTCTTGACTGTCTGGCTTTGGAGTGACAGGGGCTGGGGATGTGCATTCTGTTCAGACAGCCACTTGTGGGGGTGAGGTGTGTTCTGCCTTTCCAGGGTGAGTCAGGGCCACGCTGAATAGACCTGGCCAAGAAGCTGGGCCAGAGAGGACAGAACTGTTTTTTGCTGAGCACATACTCTCTCTGCCTCTGGAGAACAAAGAATTTTGTACTATAAAAAGTGGAGCCCAGACCCCAGACTTTAGATCATTTTTGGAATTCAAGAGGAACCTCTGCCAAGGAGAAGAGCTGGGAGAATCTGGAGGAGCACTACTGCCCCTTTTCTGTGTGCTGTTGGCCTGCAGTTGCTGTTTCTGCCAAGGAGAGGAACTGTGTGTGTGTCCTGCTTGACAAAGGATCTCCAGGGGATTGAGGTAGAGCTTGCCCCCATTCAAGAAGTCTCAGGAACAGCAAAGACTTTACCATCCTTCTGGGCACCGTCTCTAGAACCGCTGGTTTCAGCCGCCACAGAAGAAAAGAACAGCTGACTCTGTCACCGAGTCAGTCGCTGGTTCCGTGTCCTGAGGCACCGCCGAAGGCACTGCCGCACGTCGCACCGCATCCTTGGTGTCACCGACACCACTGGGTGACCGTCACTGAGCCGTTGTTTGCACCGCGTACTTTGGGCACTGCACTCCGCACCGCCTTTCTTCACTCTGCCCGAACGTCACCAACACTGTCGCTGCCCGACACAAACAACGACCGGCTCCATCGCCTGCAGCGTGACATGCCAGCACCGCATTGAGCACCGCCTCACTCTGCATCGTGAGCCTTGGCCTCACCAACACCGTTGGATGACCGTCACCGAGCTGCTGCCTGCACCGCACCCTGAGGGCACCGCACGCTGCACCGCTTCTACTTCACATTGCAACCGCGATGGGTACCCTGACCGGCCCGCAACAATGTGCCGGCCCTAACGAGAAAGGTACTGTCTACGAGTCTGTTGACGCTGTAGCTGACCCGTACCAACGCGGTCGGCTGGAACTGTTAGACTCTGACGTTTTCAGCATCGCGGTAGTCCCGGGCAGAGCTACCGACTCGGAAGAACTGTGTTTTTCAGCTATTCTTGCAAATTGAAGGTTATCTTGCAAAGTAACAATTTTTACAGTATTATATGTTGGATTTTTGTCGTATTTGTACTTGTTGGTTTAAATAAAGATTTGCTTATTTTTCTAAACTGGTGTGGTGTCCATTTGTAGTGTTTTCACTGTGTTACTGTATGCATGCACAAATGCTTTATACACTGCCTCTGAGATAAGCCTGTCTGCTTGTGCCAAGCTAACAAGGAGGTGAGCAGGGGTTATTTTAGAAGTGTATCCCCCTTACCCTGACTAGGAAGAAGGTGCAAACCATTGCCAACTAGAGACCCCCATTTCTAACAGGAAAGCTTAACTGAGTATAGTGGCAACTGAAAAGCTCTGAGTTACTGGTTCAATTGGACTAAATCTGTCAGCTGTTTATCCTCCTAGAGTTGATAGAATGAGACCTACTGAATTAAGTGAAAGTAATGTCAGTTTCACAGTGAAGACACTTATACCTCTTGGCCCTCCTGTGTTGTTGCCCTGCCCTCAAGGTTGTTCGGCAGGGTACAGTAGCATAAAAAAAATAATGATGGGCCCCCTCTGCAGAACGTGATGAGGGGCCCCTGAGTGTTCCATATCTCACAGATATACATTGGCTTGGGGCTGAATGGGGCCCCCTAAAGATTTGGGGCCCTAGATTGGTTAGAGACCCCTGCACAGCAGAGGCTACAGGGGTCTGCGGTACACTCCTGGCAGGGTATACTTTCCTAGCCACGTAAGTTAAAACCTGGCTTGGTGAATCTATGATGTCTTCACAAGAGTGAGGCAGCAGCCCAGAAGAAGGGTGTGCATTTCCATGTCTCCCTCTTTGTGCACTGTCTCTCTCCACATAATCAACGTGCCTCCTTTAGCTATTTTACCAGTAACTTGTTTTAGATCTATCCCTTTACCACAAAGGTCACAGACCAGTAGCGGCTCCTGCCGACCATGGGTGGTAGGGCGGGAGGTGGGGGAACGGAGGGAGGGGGAATAATTAAAAAAAGGAGTTGCCTTTTTACCGCTGATTGCCGCCTTTTCTCTCTCTGCCCTCCTCTCTACATGGCAGGAAGCACACAGCCTCCCAGAATCCCCTGGCCAATTACAACGCTTCCTTAGCAGCATTGTGATTGGTCTGAGCGCTGTGGTTCGGCGCTCAGACAGGGGCTGGCAGGCTGTGCATGTGTGGAGAACATGAAAAGTGCGCATGACACGTTCGCCTGCCCAAGAGAGCCAGCCAAAGTGTCATGCGCAATTTAGGTGCTGCCATCACTCCTACCCCTGTGACGCGTGGGTAGCCCAGTCCCTCCCCCCCTCCCCCGCCTGGCTTCAGCTGCAAGCTGAATGCAAAAAACAAAATGATAGTAACGAGTGTTATTACCAGTTTCTTTTTTGCATTCAGCTTGCAGCTGCAGCAGTGGGGGCGACACTTCTCTGCCTTAGCGGAGGAGCGGCCACTGTCACAAACGTTCATCATTAAGGAGTGAGATAAGTGTATGTGAAGCTAACTAATGACTATTCTGACCGTAGTAAAATATTCTTGAATATTCACTGCCATTACTACACATACTGCAAATTATTCGGAAATCCTCCGGGCAATTTTACGACAGTCTGTTTTGTGTGTGTTAATTAGCTAATATAATCTTTCAATCAAACTTGAAAAAGCTCTTACACTTAAACAGTATAAACAAGATATTATCTGTGAAAGTCTCGGCACATTGAACGCAACTGGTGTCAATTCTCTTCCTACCCTAAACCAGAAACAACAACTCAGAGAAAGTCTCTTGAATAATTGCACAGAAAAGAAATCTGATGGCTGCTAAGGCTGACAACAGGCGAACATTATGCACAATTTCTCAAGGGTGTTTAACAAAGATAGACTTGGAAGAAGAAATTAATGAGGTATGTCTGTTATTTTTCCAGAGTTTAACTTTGATTGGAAAACATGTCAGCAAAGGATGTAAAAAACTATTAGACATTAAATATATTGCTCCCTGTTTTGAGCTATTTTCACCCACGGGAGTAATTCTAAAATTCCGTTTCATTTGCTCGTTGCTAAGCATTTAAGAGACAGAAAGGGAGCATGTAACAAGCAGAAGAATTTTAGAGCTTTTAATGCTCTGCAAAAAAATAAAAACAGCAATGCTTGCTCCTAGACATGTTCCCTTGGTCTCAGGGGCGTAAGAAAGCACGAAGGGACCTCCAACCCCATACAAATGTATGGGAGGGGGGCCCCACTATCTACCCCTAGGTAGCTGCTGTCCCACACCACCTGCATCACACACCCGTGACCCCCTGACCATTCTTGCTTCATCTTCCCCACTGACCCTTCTGAGTCAGACTCCTACTTGTGACCCACAGGTTATAAGTAAAAGGATCATTCATGCACGTTTGCCACATTGCGTCCTGCAGAAAATCACTGCGCCATAGACAAATTAGTGCTTATTTGACAGTGTAAGTTATTGTGATAAAAAATAATTTTCTTCAAAATTATAAGGAATAATTACCATTTCAAGGACAATAGTTCTCTGTTACAGCAACTGTAAAGAACAAATTCTGACACTCACTGACAAATTAAGGTAAATGTATTCTATGGCACAGCAACATTAATTGTGGTTTTTATGATTGTACGATCACACTATAAAACTATTGTGTCAGCAATTAAGTGTCCGCCAAAGTTCCAGAGACTGTGCCCTGGAGAGTTGCTGTGCAACATGTCAAGTGACAGACCCAGAAAATAGTCGCCTACAAAGTCACTGTGCTTGAGAGTTACTGTTGCTAAACCATTCTGTGCCAAAGGACACTGTCTCCCTCCTGTGACGTGCACCCATCACCACCATTCACACTTAACAACGTGTGGAGATTTTGGTTAAACCATTTCTTCTCTGCCCAGCTTCTCTGTCTGGAACAACTGTTTCTTTATCCACCCACATGTACAGACAAGGCCAAAGTGCTCTGCATCTAAAACCTAGATGCTTCCAATTTATACTAATTATGTATTCCACAAACTGCACTGCCTTTTAGGCATTGTAGGGCTGTATGCACATCTCACCAGAAGAATGACAAGGCATGTTGCTGAATAACCAGAACAGGTATGTATCAAAAAAGCTGTATTTGGATCTCTGCAGGGGTGGAATACTACAGTGATGATGGTCAGGAGTGGGGCAGATTGGTAACGCTTCATGAGTAGAGTGCTGCCGGTTCGGGGGCACAGCTTCATGAAAGACCTGTCAGTAGGCCTGAGTAGGGTGCTGCCGGTTCGAAGGGAGGGGCACAGCTTCATGAAAGTCCTGTCAGTACGCCTGAGTAGGGTGCTGCCGGGTCAAAGGGAGGGGCACAGCTTCATGAAAGACCTATCAGTAGGACTGAGTAGGGTGCTGCCGGTTCGAAGGGCGGGGCACAGCTTCATGAAAGACCTGTCAGTAGGACTGAATAGGGTGCTGCCGGTTCGAAGGGCGGGGCACAGCTTCATGAAAGACCTGTCAGTAGACTGAGTAGGGTGCTGCCGGTTCGGGGGCACAGCTTCATGAAAGTCCTGTCAGTACGCCTGAGTAGGGTGCTGCCGGTTCGAAGGCAGGGGCACAGCTTCATGAAAGTCCTATCAGTAGGACTGAGTAGGGTGCTGCCGGTTCGAAGGGAGGGGCACAGCTTCATGAAAGACCTGTCAGTAGGCCTGAGTAGGGTGCTGCCGGTTCGAAGGGCGGGGTACAGCTTCATGAAAGTCCTATCGGTAGGACTGAGTAGGGTGCTGCCGGTTCGAAGGGAGGGGCACAGCTTCATGAAAGTCCTGTCAGTATGTCTGAGTAGGGTGCTGCCGGTTCGAAGGGAGGGGCACAGCTTCATGAAAGTCCTATCAGTAGGACTGAGTAGGGTGCTGCCGGTTCGAAGGGAGGGGCATAGCTTCATGAAAGTCCTGTCAGTACGCCTGAGTAGGGTGCTGCCGGTTCGAAGGGAGGGGCACAGCTTCATGAAAGTCCTGTCAGTACGCCTGAGTAGGGTGCTGCCGGTTCGAAGGGAGGGGCACAGCTTCATGAAAGTCCTATCAGTAGGACTGAGTAGGGTGCTGCCGGTTCGAAGGGCGGGGCACAGCTTCATGAAAGACCTGTCAGTAGACTGAGTAGGGTGCTGCCGGTTCGGGGGCACAGCTTCATGAAAGTCCTGTCAGTACGCCTGAGTAGGGTGCTGCCGGTTCGAAGGCAGGGGCACAGCTTCATGAAAGTCCTATCAGTAGGACTGAGTAGGGTGCTGCCGGTTCGAAGGGAGGGGCACAGCTTCATGAAAGACCTGTCAGTAGGCCTGAGTAGGGTGCTGCCGGTTCGAAGGGCGGGGCACAGCTTCATGAAAGTCCTATCAGTAGGACTGAGTAGGGTGCTGCCGGTTCGAAGGGAGGGGCACAGCTTCATGAAAGTCCTGTCAGTATGTCTGAGTAGGGTGCTGCCGGTTCGAAGGGAGGGGCACAGCTTCATGAAAGTCCTATCAGTAGGACTGAGTAGGGTGCTGCCGGTTCGAAGGGAGGGGCACAGCTTCATGAAAGTCCTGTCAGTACGCCTGAGTAGGGTGCTGCCGGTTCGAAGGGAGGGGCACAGCTTCATGAAAGTCCTGTCAGTACGCCTGAGTAGGGTGCTGCCGGTTCGAAGGGCGGGGCACAGCTTCATGAAAGTCCTATCAGTAGGACTGAGTAGGGTGCTGCCGGTTCGAAGGGCGGGGCACAGCTTCATGAAAGACCTGTCAGTAGGACTGAATAGGGTGCTGCCGGTTCGAAGGGCGGGGCACAGCTTCATGAAAGACCTGTCAGTAGACTGAGTAGGGTGCTGCCAGTTCGGAGGCACAGCTTCATGAAAGTCTTGTCAGTACGCCTGAGTAGGGTGCTGCCGGTTCGAAGGGAGGGGCACAGCTTCATGAAAGTCCTATCAGTAGGACTGAGTAGGGTGCTGCCGGTTCGAAGGGAGGGGCACAGCTTCATGAAAGACCTGTCAGTAGGCCTGAGTAGGGTGCTGCCGGTTCGAAGGGCGGGGCACAGCTTCATGAAAGTCCTATCAGTAGGACTGAGTAGGGTGCTGCCGGTTCGAAGGGAGGGGCACAGCTTCATGAAAGTCCTGTCAGTACGCCTGAGTAGGGTGCTGCCGGTTCGAAGGGAGGGGCACAGCTTCATGAAAGTCCTATCAGTAGGACTGAGTAGGGTGCTGCCAGTTCGAAGGGAGGGGCACAGCTTCATGAAAGTCCTGTCAGTACGCCTGAGTAGGGTGCTGCCGGTTCGAAGGGAGGGGCACAGCTTCATGAAAGTCCTGTCAGTATGCCTGAGTAGGGTGCTGCCGGTTCGAAGGGCGGGGCACAGCTTCATGAAAGTCCTATCAGTAGGACTGAGTAGGGTGCTGCCGGTTCGAAGGGCGGGGCACAGCTTCATGAAAGACCTGTCAGTAGGACTGAATAGGGTGCTGCCGGTTCGAAGGGCGGGGCACAGCTTCATGAAAGACCTGTCAGTAGACTGAGTAGGGTGCTGCCGGTTCGGAGGCACAGCTTCATGAAAGTCTTGTCAGTACGCCTGAGTAGGGTGCTGCCGGTTCGAAGGGAGGGGCACAGCTTCATGAAAGTCCTATCAGTAGGACTGAGTAGGGTGCTGCCGGTTCGAAGGGAGGGGCACAGCTTCATGAAAGACCTGTCAGTAGGCCTGAGTAGGGTGCTGCCGGTTCGAAGGGCGGGGCACAGCTTCATGAAAGTCCTATCAGTACGCCTGAGTAGGGTGCTGCCGGTTCGAAGGGAGGGGCACAGCTTCATGAAAGTCCTATCAGTAGGACTGAGTAGGGTGCTGCCAGTTCGAAGGGAGGGGCACAGCTTCATGAAAGACCTGTCAGTAGGCCTGAGTAGGGTGCTGCCGGTTCGAAGGGCGGGGCACAGCTTCATGAAAGTCCTATCAGTAGGACTGAGTAGGGTGCTGCCGGTTCGAAGGGCGGGGCACAGCTTCATGAAACACCTCTCAGTAGGACTGAGTAGGGTGCTGCCGGTTCGAAGGGAGGGGCACAGCTTCATGAAAGTCCTGTCAGTACGCCTGAGTAGGGTGCTGCCGGTTTGAAGGGAGGGGCACAGCTTCATGAAAGTCCTATCAGTAGGACTGAGTAGGGTGCTGCCGGTTCGAAGGGAGGGGCACAGCTTCATGAAAGACCTGTCAGTAGGCCTGAGTAGGGTGCTGCCGGTTCAAAGGGCGGGGCACAGCTTCATGAAAGTCCTATCAGTAGGACTGAGTAGGGTGCTGCCGGTTCGAAGGGCGGGCACAGCTTCATGAAAGTCCTATCAGTAGGACTGAGTAGGGTGGTGCCAGTTCGAAGGGAGGGGCACAGCTTCATGAAAGTCCTGTCAGTACGCCTGAGTAGGGTGCTGCCGGTTCGAAGGGAGGGGCACAGCTTCATGAAAGTCCTATCAGTAGGACTGAGTAGGGTGCTGCCGGTTCGAAGGGAGGGGCACAGCTTCATGAAAGACCTGTCAGTAGGCCTGAGTAGGGTGCTGCCGGTTCGAAGGGCGGGGCACAGCTTCATGAAAGCCCTATCAGTAGGACTGAGTAGGGTGCTGCCGGTTCGAAGGGAGGGGCACAGCTTCATGAAAGTCCTGTCAGTATGCCTGAGTAGGGTGCTGCCGGTTCGAAGGGAGGGGCACAGCTTCATGAAAGTCCTATCAGTAGGACTGAGTAGGGTGCTGCCGGTTCGAAGGGAGGGGCACAGCTTCATGAAAGTCCTGTCAGTACGCCTGAGTAGGGTGCTGCCGGTTCGAAGGGAGGGGCACAGCTTCATGAAAGTCCTATCAGTAGGACTGAGTAGGGTGCTGCCGGTTCGAGGGCGGGGCACAGCTTCATGAAAGACCTGTCAGTAGACTGAGTAGGGTGCTGCCGGTTCGGGGGCACAGCTTCATGAAAGTCATGTCAGTACGCCTGAGTAGGGTGCTGCCGGTTCGAAGGGAGGGGCACAGCTTCATGAAAGTCCTATCAGTAGGACTGAGTAGGGTGCTGCCAGTTCGAAGGGAGGGGCACAGCTTCATGAAAGACCTGTCAGTAGGCCTGAGTAGGGTGCTGCCGGTTCGAAGGGCGGGGCACAGCTTCATGAAAGTCCTATCAGTAGGACTGAGTAGGGTGCTGCCGGTTCGAAGGGAGGGGCACAGCTTCATGAAAGTCCTGTCAGTACGCCTGAGTAGGGTGCTGCCGGTTCGAAGGGCGGGCACAGCTTCATGAAAGTCCTATCAGTAGGACTGAGTAGGGTGGTGCCAGTTCGAAGGGAGGGGCACAGCTTCATGAAAGTCCTGTCAGTACGCCTGAGTAGGGTGCTGCCGGTTCGAAGGGAGGGGCACAGCTTCATGAAAGTCCTATCAGTAGGACTGAGTAGGGTGCTGCCGGTTCGAAGGGAGGGGCACAGCTTCATGAAAGACCTGTCAGTAGGCCTGAGTAGGGTGCTGCCGGTTCGAAGGGCGGGGCACAGCTTCATGAAAGCCCTATCAGTAGGACTGAGTAGGGTGCTGCCGGTTCGAAGGGAGGGGCACAGCTTCATGAAAGTCCTGTCAGTATGCCTGAGTAGGGTGCTGCCGGTTCGAAGGGAGGGGCACAGCTTCATGAAAGTCCTATCAGTAGGACTGAGTAGGGTGCTGCCGGTTCGAAGGGAGGGCACAGCTTCATGAAAGTCCTGTCAGTACGCCTGAGTAGGGTGCTGCCGGTTCGAAGGGAGGGGCACAGCTTCATGAAAGTCCTATCAGTAGGACTGAGTAGGGTGCTGCCGGTTCGAGGGGCGGGGCACAGCTTCATGAAAGACCTGTCAGTAGACTGAGTAGGGTGCTGCCGGTTCGGGGGCACAGCTTCATGAAAGTCATGTCAGTACGCCTGAGTAGGGTGCTGCCGGTTCGAAGGGAGGGGCACAGCTTCATGAAAGTCCTATCAGTAGGACTGAGTAGGGTGCTGCCAGTTCGAAGGGAGGGGCACAGCTTCATGAAAGACCTGTCAGTAGGCCTGAGTAGGGTGCTGCCGGTTCGAAGGGCGGGGCACAGCTTCATGAAAGTCCTATCAGTAGGACTGAGTAGGGTGCTGCCGGTTCGAAGGGAGGGGCACAGCTTCATGAAAGTCCTGTCAGTACGCCTGAGTAGGGTGCTGCCGGTTCGAAGGGAGGGGCACAGCTTCATGAAAGTCCTATCAGTAGGACTGAGTAGGGTTCTGCCAGTTCGAAGGGAGGGGCACAGCTTCATGAAAGACCTGTCAGTAGCCTGAGTAGGGTGCTGCCGTTTCGAAGGGCGGGGCACAGCTTCATGAAAGTCCTATCAGTAGGACTGAGTAGGGTGCTGCCGGTTCGAAGGGCGGGGCACAGCTTCATGAAACACCTCTCAGTAGGACTGAGTAGGGTGCTGCCGGTTCGAAGGGAGGGGCACAGCTTCATGAAAGTCCTGTCAGTACGCCTGAGTAGGGTGCTGCCGGTTCGAAGGGAGGGGCACAGCTTCATGAAAGTCCTATCAGTAGGACTGAGTAGGGTGCTGCCGGTTCGAAGGGAGGGGCACAGCTTCATGAAAGACCTGTCAGTAGGCCTGAGTATTGTACTGCCGGTTCGAAGGGCGGGGCACAGCTTCATGAAAGTCCTATCAGTAGGACTGAGTAGGGTGCTGCCGGTTCGAAGGGCGGGGCACAGCTTCATGAAAGTCCTATCAGTAGGACTGAGTAGGGTGCTGCCAGTTCGAAGGGAGGGGCACAGCTTCATGAAAGTCCTGTCAGTACGCCTGAGTAGGGTGCTGCCGGTTCGAAGGGCGGGGCACAGCTTCATGAAAGTCCTATCAGTAGGACTGAGTAGGGTGCTGCCGGTTCGAAGGGCGGGGCACAGCTTCATGAAAGTCCTATCAGTAGGACTGAGTAGGGTGCTGCCGGTTCGAAGGGAGGGGCACAGCTTCATGAAAGACCTGTCAGTAGGCCTGAGTAGGGTGCTGCCGGTTCGAAGGGAGGGGCACAGCTTCATGAAAGTCCTATCAGTAGGACTGAGTAGGGTGCTGCCGGTTCGAAGGGAGGGACACAGCTTCATGAAAGACCTATCAGTAGGACTGAGTAGGGTGCTGCCAGTTCGAAGGGCGGGGCACAGCTTCATGAAAGACCTCTCAGTAGGACTGAGTAGGGTGCTGCCGGTTCGAAGGTCGGGGCACAGCTTCATGAAAGTCTTATCAGTAGGACTGAGTAGGGTGCTGCCGGTTCAAATGGAGGAGCACTGTCAGAGATGGGGACGGATCCAGTCCTTGAAAAGCAGAGGGTGCTGTACTGTGCCGCAGGTAGAGAACGAGGCTTAGTGCCAGGGCTCTACATGGACTTCAGCACTTGAATAGAAAAGGCATGATAGTGGTGCTGGCCTGGTCAGGAATAAAGAGCATCGGTAGTGCATCAGAGCTCCACATAGTTTACATTGGTAAAAACAGGGTAAATTGAACACATCTAGATGTAGTTATTATTAAGCAGCGTCAACTACTTCCAAAACTGTTCACTCAGGACTTTGATGTGCGTCCCAAATATTTGTCATCTTCTTCTTGTGATTTCATATTTCTGACTCATGTCTGGATTTCAAAGTGCCTGACAGCCCTAGCAAAATACTCACTTAGGTATGTAAATGCCACTCCGTGATGAGGGGCTTCTTCTTATGGCAAATCAAGGGTGATTCCAGCAGTCCTACAGTGCCTTTCAATCCCTAAGTCTGTTTCTAACTCTGTCCAGTCCACTTCTTGATCAATTACAACTGGGCCACCAAAAAACGGTACAAAATGTGCACCTGCAAATTTTCCATTCCATGGGGTTTGCAGATTAGCGGGTGACTCATTTGCCCGTTAGGAATGATTGGTACCCAATTAGAACATGTGGCAGCAGAACCTGTGTGATGTTCGCTCCTTCTGTTTGCACAAGATTTCATATTTCACTTATTTAGGGTAAGGGAGGGTGATTAATGGGAAACATCACTAAACACCAAACATGGGCTTTACCATTATCTAGTTTTGCCGTATGCACTATGTAATGACCCGGCCGCGCTTCTACCATTATATCATACTAGACATTTTTGATGCACAGGTTGTAGTCCATCCGGATAGTCTTACTTTCTCGAAGTCCCTGAGTGGGCCTCGTCATCATGTTTGTGTTCTTCTTTCTCTTCTCGTGTAGCATTCTCTCTATGGTAAGTTAGAGAAATGCATTATTTTTAGGTCAATAAGGCCACCTTTCTTAGGTAACAATTACCAATAGAGCATCAGTATTGGTAATTGTAACGTAAATCTGTTCTATATCGGCCTACTCTCAAAACTGTTATTTCATCAGATTTGCAAACTTTTAGCACCAGTACCTACGCTCACTTTTTTTAATTCAGGCACCTATGACGCAAAACAGGAAGCAGCGTTTGCTAAAGCTCCTGACAACATCCTGGTGTAATGCTGTCGCTTTCTTGCCACAGGGACAGACCCATCGGCAGGTGTCAGAGTGCAATCCTCTCTCAATCCTGTAGTCTTCTATCCTGCAGTGTTCTCCTCTCCTACTCTTCCTTTCCAAAACAATACTACATTCTTATAGTTACTGTTGGCAGTCAAGGCGCCATTTTCTCTTTGACACAACTATATCGAGGGGCAAGTGCACAAAATAACTGTTTGGATTGTTCACAAGAATGTGGGGTTTCTTCGCTTTATGAAATGTGAAAATCCTGTCATGCCAGATGGATGTCTTTTTTTTCGTCCTTCAACTTGCCGCTCTGGTAAATACAGAGTAGCAGATTTACAAGAAAGTGACGCGTCTGTAAAGATGCGTTCACTTTCCCTGCGCCACCCTGAGAAACCCTTGAGCCACTATTGATGCGCCGTATTTACAATACGGCGCACCATGGCGCAAGGATTGACAGATGCGTCAGAAATTCTGACGCATCTGTTGATGCAAAAGTCACGCATTGCTGGAGTCGTGTTGCAAGCACGACGCAACTCCAGCAATGCATGGGGAGGCCTATCCTCATTATGCTGCGTCACTCCTTACGCCTGCTTCAAGCAGGCGTAAGAATTTGACACAGTGGAGTCCTAGAAGTGGCGCAGTGAAATCTTTTAGATTTCACTGCGTCACTTCTACTAGGCTTTTTTGCGTTGGAACGCCCACCCTGCAGGTATAATGTGACGCAGGGCTTTACAACGTGACACATCTCCTTAGATGCGTCATGTGGTAAATGGGCCGCATTTTTACGCTGCCGCTGCGTCACAAAAAGTGACGCAACAGCGGCGCAAAAATGACGCAAGGGGCTTGTAAATCTGCCCCAGAGGGGCTTATTTACAAGCCTATTGCGCCACCCATACGTCACTTTTCCCATGTTAAAAATGACGCAAACGTGGCACAGGAGGCTTGTAAATAAGCCCCAGACTGTTTGATTACCTACCCGTTTTTCTCTTCCTGGCGCTTTCAAACCTCAATTTGTGAGTCGTTTTCTAAGTTGAGTCAATATTCTGGCTGTTCGTCCAAGTAAGAAATTGGATTATTGGTCAAGGAGGTGAGTAATAATCGCAATCCTTGTCAGGGTGAACTCTCAAGTCACTAAATTAACCTGAGTTTAAGCCCCTGGTAGCTAAGCAACAGAGCAGGCAGGCTTAACGTATGGTATTGTTTAAAGTATGTATGCAGTGGCAAACCAGTAGTAAAGTCAAAACATAACACAATAAAATACCAACTCACATTAAAAAATAGAGGCTGTACTGAAGGACTGTGTGCTGGGCTGCTGTGGGACTACCTGTCCCACAATACATCTAGGGAGGAGTGCTCCTCCAATCACCAGCTGAACAGCATAAAGCATGTTTTCTCAGCCTGCTGTGTGGGACACAGCTAGCAAAACCCTGGCCAAGGTCGGGCCCATCATTGACAGGAAGCGACAGGGCAGGACTATCCCTCTTGTCTTTACTTTTTATTGGGTATGTTTGTGTATCCGGACATTTTTATACATTTCGCAAATCTTTTTTAATTGTAAACTGATTCTTTCCACTACCCTTATGTCGCTGTTACTTTGGTAAAACAACTAGTATAGCACCAAGTGGCTGGTACCATGACAACTGTTCCCAATATACATTTTGTAAGATTTCCTTTTATAAACCTCTCCTGTAGTGTATTTTGTGTAGTATGGGTTACTTAATGCTTTTTGTTATTATCACTGTAGGGTCGATATTTCTGGGTATTTTTCATTGTAGCATGTTTTACGAATACCCTAGTAATTATAGAAATAGTGGGGAAAAGAAAAGCGTCTGAGAGTCTACAGGGGGCGGTAAAAAGAAAGAAAATAACAAGGCATTCGGCTGAAAATTGCAAGTTAAGGGAGATAGACGGCCTTAGAGAAGAGGTCGGGTTTTCTAACAGAGATAATATTAGCCCTAAAGTTGCCGCTAATGTTATTCTTTAAACATTAAAGTGCAAACAAGGTAGGAGTCTTGCACAGCGGTGATAAACCCTCCTATCAACTGCAGCATCTAATTCCTCATTGAATGTTAAATCTAGGAATCCTCTTAGTGCTGCTCACGGACATTTAGTTCCTAATATAATTTGTCAAACTAGACTTACATCTCTGCAGAATCATGAGGATGAACAACAGGGGGTGGTGCCTGGTGGTTTGTCTAATAGAGAAACTCCCCAGACCCCAGCCAGAGCGCCTGTAAAAGAGGGGAGCTTTTATACAGACTATTAGTGTGTTGACAGGGGAGATTATTGCAATGAAAGGTCTGGCACAGGATTTAAGCAATAATCACAGGAAATAAACCTGCTCCAGTGTAGTTGCCTAGTGACCCGTTCCCTTGTCCTAATCACTGTACTCGGTCCATCCAATTATGCAGAGATTGGAAAGAGTTAAGGACAGCAGCAAGATGGGAAGGACCCGCGGACAGGAAAATTGGCCCAAAGGATGTGGCTGCAAACCAGGCTCAGAGGTTTCCCTCCTTATCATGAGCATGCACTGCAGAAGAAAGAAGTCCATCAAATGTATACTTATGACATCAGGAAGGCAGGACCCGATGTGTACAGTGCATGGGTAAAGCAGCACATGCAGTTTACACACATAAGTCCCCCACATGAAAAAGGTGGGCTTATATATACATGATGAAAGTGCTGGACAATAGTGAATAATGACTCATTAAAAAACAAGGTGATCTATTGGATAAGACACACTCAACACTGCTACTGAGTGATGCGCACTGACCTAACCGCAGGCGAGCACTCCTCACTACCTTCACAGCTGTCAGTTCTTGGATGAGCAAGGACTGCCTGAAATTAAACTCAGGTAAGACAGAGGTGGTTCTGTTAGGAAACATCTCCCCAACATGGTCCCCGCCTGGTGGCCGAATGAATTGGGCCCCCTACCTATCCCGGGGCCAAAGGCTAAAGACCTAAGAGTGTTAATTGATGAAAAATTGAACCTCCTCTAGTTTTGATCTACTCAAATCAATAAAAAAACCTCCTGCCCTACATTCCTGTCCACACTAATAAGACCGTAATTACCATCTTAGTCTTATCTAAGCTAGACTATTATAATGGCCTTTACTTGAATATGCAGGAAAAACATCTGAACAAGCTTCAGACGGAGCAGAACGCAGCAGCCAGGCTTTCCTGGGCACTCCAAATTCCAATCTGTTGCTAAGGAAATTCAGGAACTGCACTGGCTGCCAGTAAGAAGCGGCATCAAATTTAAGACCCTGTATATCACCTATAAGGCTCTACATGACACCGACCCTCAGTTTCTTAGACAGTCCTTGAAATGGTACCCCCCTCCCCCCCCCCAACAGACCCCTTCGCTCTGCAGGGGCAAACCTTATGCTGCTGCCCAGAATCCGAAAGGCAAACTGGGGTAGCAGAAGCCTTACATCAGGATCCATCAAACTCTGGAATAGTCTAACCAGCCGCATAAGAGCTGTACTCTGGAATAGTCTAACCAGCCGCATAAGAGCTGTACTCTGGAATAGTCTAACCAGCCGCTTAAGAGCTGTACTCTGGAATAGTCTAACCAGCCGCATAAGAGCTGTACTCTGGAATAGTCTAACCAGCCGCATAAGAGCTGTACTCTGGAATAGTCTAAGCAGCCGCATTAGAGCTGTACTCTGGAATAGTCTAACCAGCCGCATAAGAGCTGTACTCTGGAATAGTCTAACCAGCCGCATAAGAGCTGTACTCTGGAATAGTCTAACCAGCCGCATAAGAGCTGTACTCTGGAATAGTCTAACCAGCCGCATAAGAGCAGTACTCTGGAATAGTCTAACCAGCCGCTTAAGAGCTGTACTCTGGAATAGTCTAACCAGCCGCTTAAGAGCTGTACTCTGGAATAGTCTAACCAGCCGCATAAGAGCTGTACTCTGGAATAGTCTAACCAGCCGCATAAGAGCTGTACTCTGGAATAGTCTAACCAGCCGCATAAGAGCTGTACTCTGGAATAGTCTAACCAGCCGCATAAGAGCTGTACTCTGGAATAGTCTAACCAGCCTGTGCCTACTTTAATCTCCTTTAGGAAGGAGCTCAAACCTGGTTATTTATCCACTAGGTTGTTCCTTTCTTGCTCAGGACAGCTAGCGCCAAGACACCTTTGGTATACGTGACCTCAATAAATTGGTATAACATAACAATTACATCAAACTGTTCTTCGAAAATAGGAAATTAGGGGAGGGCATTGTAGCCTAAGATCTTCACACCAGTCTTAGAAATGGCTCCGAAATAAAGTTGAATCTTAACAACCCCCATATTTGTTGTCACACGCAATGTTGTGGCCCACGTTACAATGGATCAATGCAGTAGAAGAATGCCATGGGCTCGAAAGACTCGTGATCACGATTCTGACTTATATGAGATACAGTGACACAGTGCTAAGTGCTAAGTGATTACCAGCAGGGGCATGGGACGATCAAATAATTTCCATAGCAGTCATCAATCTTAATAATAATTGCAGGGCAATTAGTGTTGATAATAGGTAGGTGGATAAATACCAATAACATGAGCAGTGCATCTACCCATAAGGACTTTTTACAGCTACTGGTACTATCATGGAATGTGGCGGGGCTGAAATCAAAGTTAAATGGTTCGATATGGGGGATTTCATAGATGGGTATCATGTATGCGTGTTCCAGAAAACGTGGGCCACATGCCCAATATTTAGATCAGGGCATTTAAATTATAGTGTAGAGGCTGTTTCATCGGCTGACGGACGACCCTCTGGTTTTCTTACAATGTGAAGCAAGCTCTCATTAGGCTGTACCCTTAAGAAGCTGGTTATAAGTTCAACTGATTGATTCGGATTATTATAACTCCTTCCAACGATCATTTGATCAAGGTAATCAATGTGTATAATCATAGTGTTTTACAGAAAAAAGAATCGCCAATTTTACATCTTCTGGAACGTTTTATTGATGAAGATGTGAACAACTGCCGCATTCTGCTAGTGGGGGATTTTAATGTGACGTCTGAGACATTTCACATTGTGAGTACTCTCACTGAGCCAGAGGACGGGGAGTGGGAAATTCCTGCTTTGGAAGGCGAAATAGTGGAAGCAAAATAGAATATGTTATGCTGCTTTTGTGCCTTTGGCTCACCTTACAGGATATGGAAGTAATATAATGGTAAAATACTGACCATGATGCCCTCTCTCTGAATTTAAAGGGTATTTTAGTGAGTGATCAGGCTTCCTATACCTGAAAAGATGATCCCTTGCCTGCAATATCTAATAACTGAAGGTGTGAGTGGCCAACTGCTGCCGGAAGCCCAAATCCCTAACTAGTAATTTATAGCATTGATCTCACCGCCCTTGAATCATCTGAAGACTCACCTTGGGATGAGATCTGATCCCATTTGGTGCAATACACCTTACATTATTTTAATTTTTTGGACGTTTTTCTTTACAGGGAATCTAAATTAAGGCCCCACAAAAGAAAATACATTTCATGGCACAATAAAGACTGCAGACAAGTCAAATATAATTTAATAATGGCAGTAAAAAGTCTCAACAAGGAGGCAAGCGTAGAAGTTGAAGGGAATATAAAGTAACACAGGCGCGAAGTAAATGGAAATGGGAGGAATCAACCTGGCAGGACATGTTTGAAGATACAAAGAGGAATGATAATCGGTCGTTTTGGTTTATTAGTGCGCCTGGTAGCTTACAAGAAAGCAACTGTGTCAGATTTGCTAACATTTCAGGCAACGCACCACAGCAAGGGGACTTGCTGCTCTGCATTGCGTGAAACAGACAGAGCAGAAATGCACCACATCTACTACAATATGGAGTACTTGTGCTCCCTCTAAATGCTGGAGCATTGTGTGCTGCCTAGTGACCTTGTGCCAGGGTGCAAAGGGGCCAGCATAACAGGCAGAATGCAGCACACATGGAAAGAGGAAATTATAGGGAGAAATACATTTCTCCTCGTTACGCCTTTCTGTGGTAGGCACACCATTTTGGTGCCATCCCAAGTTTACTGCAGTTAGTTAGTCTGTGATTGTGTCAAAATCCATGGGTGCATGCACAAGAACCCTCATGCTCCACCCACGGAACACCTACCACAATGAACTGTGACGCAGTACAGTACAAGCTGCTACGTTGCATTACTTTTTTATGCAATTCACACAAGTACCTAAACACTGGTGGGTCCTAGTTCCCCTGCAATTTGAAATAAAGTTGCCCAGAAGGTTCATGTATATGGCCTTTAAAAACTGGCGTAACAAAACTTGAGGGGGCCCCCATGCAAGGTACGTGGAGGGGCCCCCTCCGAACTCAATCAGGAGCTCTCTGACCAGAGTACAGTGCTGAGGGGGCCCCCTGGAGTTTGGGGCCCCCCACAACGCGGGGGCTGCAGGGGCCTGTGTTACGCCACTGCCTTTAATATTGGCTGGTGAAATGTTGGCATCCTTCTAGCAAAGCTTGGCTCCCCCAGGAGGTGGCATAGCTTTTCCTTGGCTTTTGTTCTATCAGATGACCAGGAATGGATGCCCAGACATTGACATCAGGGCCAGACTGGCCGTAGCGGGCACCGGGTGTTTCCCCGGTGGGCCGCCAGGGTGGGTCTGGCTTTGGACCCCTGGGGGCCGTTTTTGTTACCAGGGGCCAGTTTAGTTGCATAGCTGCAGTATCTGCGCCCAGCAACAAAAGAGGCACAAAGCTTTCCTTCCGCTAGCACCTCTAACACCCCCCCCCCCACCACCACCACCACCACCAGGGCCGGCCGAGCTCTTTGCCAGGGCCGGTTTTGGTTCCCATTCTGGTGCTGGTCACAACCATATTGAAGGCGAGAGCAGTCTTGTGATCAATATGTGAGACAGAATACTGACCACTCTGGAGTCAACCATATTGCCAAGGTACAGTCATTTCCTCTCCTTCTCATGTCAATGAACCAAACGTCGATACTTTTAAGTTTGTCAGAAAACATAAACTGAAGAAGTACTTAGAATCCTGTCAGTGAGAAGGAACAAACATATCTTTTCTATCAGCAAAAGCGATCAAGGATCACAGAGACATACAAATGAATTTGAGCATTTTAAACAAGAGACACTGGAAACTTAGCAGAACCATTGAACATTGGCCACACTGTTTTTCTTGATAGTGAACATAAATCTAAGTAGAAGTTTACTCTTTCAGGAAATTATATTATTGGGATATCATATGAATTTAAATGACAATACAATGCATATAGCCATGACAACAGAATAGATCAGAACATTGTGTGGGTGGACGTGGGCATCTACATTAAAGAGAATTCTCCACTAGTATTATGAAAAGATTATGGTGATAACCAGCATACTACATGCATAATTAGGGCACTCCTACAAACTGATCAGCAATGCCCAATATGTGGAAAACCTAAGCAATAAAAGTCTTTTTTAAAGAAAGTGGTACGTAATTGAAAAGAAATGATACGATATCGCTTTTATCTCGAGTTTATACTCCACGAAATGGTGACTCTACAATAAGAAAAGTAAGGAATTTTTTGTCTCTCTGTTACCCTATTGCAGCATTGAGAAACTGGCTTCATTACGAAACATGTGCTGGCCCTTCAGCAGCAATCATCTAAGAATAGAAGTAAAAAACCAACAAGCACTGCATAGCCAAAGGTGTCTTGTTTACACGAAAGCTACTGGCTTTATCAATGACATTGAGCCATGTTGTACAGCTGCGCAGCTATCGTGCAGCATGGCCAGTGCTGGTTGTTTCATAGTGCTTTTTTGTGGGATGGGAGGGGCAAGCAACAAGTGGGGGGGTCAGGGAAGTGGGGGCAAGCAACAACAAGAGAGAGTGGGTTGGGGAAACAGGGAAACAACTACATTGGATGGGACAAGGGGCAAGCAACAATGCAGGGGGTTGAGGAAGCAACAACGCAGGAGGGGGTATGGGGCAAGCAGCAACATGAGAGGGGTGGGGGATAGCGCAAACAACAATGCAGAAGGGAGCAGCACAGATGGGGCAAGCATTTATGCAGGAAGGGGGCAGGAGTTATGGGCAAATAACAACGCAGGAGTGATGGGGCAAGCAACAACACACAGGGGAATGAAAATGATGGGGCATGAAACAAATGTGGGACAAGCAACAATGCAGAAGGAAGCAGGAGGGATGGGGCAAGCAACAACGTGGGAGGGTGGCAGGAGGGACCTGGGAAGCAACAGTCCAGGAGGAGGCAGGAAGGACGAGGCAAACAATGATGGGGGATCGAACAAAGAGGAAGCAAGCAACAATACAGAGGGGATAAGAGAAATGGGGCAAGCAACGACTCTGAAAGGGGCAGAAGTTATGGGGCAAGTAAGAATGCGGAAGGAGGGCAGGAGGGACAGGGCCAGCAACAACATGGGAGGGACACACGAGGGACAGAGTAAGGAATAACGATGGAGCAAACAACAACAGGGCAGGAGGGGGCATGTGCACACAACAATGCAGGAGGGGCCAAGTCGCAGCATGGAGTGGGAGGAAGGAAGCCTACACACACACACACTCTTATGTATGTAGGGCAACAACTAAAAGAAAAAAGTCGCTCCGAAAGCGCAAGCAGTGGAAGGACACTAGGCAATGAAGCAGTACTTTAACCATGCTCCTGTTGCAGGGATTCTGCTCAGAAAAAGTACTATGCTTGGGACAATAGAATGTCAGCATGTAGGGACTGAGTCCCCATATCACCTCGGTTTCTATGAGCCTGAGCCTGACTAGTTATAGTGCCTCACTTGCCCTCCTAACATTTCCAGAGAAACAAGTGAATTGGCACCCCAGAACACAACACTCTCGACCCTCTCAGGGATCATGGTAATAGGACACATCCTTTCGCTCTCTCACTCATACTTGTCAACGATATAATAAACAAGAGACACAAAGGAAGTTTATAATATTTATTTAAATTATTGTGCTCTAAGATGCAGTATTTGCGCCATGATCAGACAAATGCATATCAAAAATATCTTAAGCATTTGTTAACAAACCATATACCATAAAAAGCCCTGCCATGTTATAAGACAGATAAGCCTAAACCCCCCCCCATTCTACTGAAGCTAAATGATTATATAGCAAAGATCTCCGGGATTAAGGCAGATCCTGTACCTTAGAATACATAGGTGGATGTTCTACATCTCAGCTGACGCAGTAATCTTGTTTCAGGACCTTCGATCAGTTTGTGCTTTTTCAGAACCCCTGTCCTCAGTTATATGACAAGACATGTGTGCTCACAAACAGCAGCTGCATTCTGTTGTTATGTCTAGGTGCTAGTGTCTGGCCAGAGAAAATAACAAGTGGCATTGTAGTTTGACCTTGTCCAGGGTGCCTAGGCTAAATCCCAGGAAAAGCACAAAGTTCAAAAACATGCACAAGTTCTGTGTGAAAATATAATATGGCACAAAGACAAGCGTGCTATGTAGTAATGTGTGCAAAAGAAATGTGGCCTGCAACGTTCACCACTAGGCTAACATAGGGAAAAAAACAATGGGCCATGCGAGAAACACACAACATTCCATGGGAGGTTCAACACTTGAAGAGGAAGTGAAGCTGGCACCAGCACCAGGCTCATCCGGCCAGCAGTGATGCCCTTTGTGCCAGTCCTCTCCACGCCATGCTGTGAATCTGCTACGCTGCGGTGACGGAGTTTTTTTCTGGCTCAACTCCGCGCTTCAAATGGAGAGCAGAGTGGGCAAACTCTGCTAACTCCATCAGCGGAGCGGAGTTCACTGCCCACTGTCAATAAATACACAAGTCTAAAGTAGTAAAGAAATGTACAAATTATGACAGTTTTCAGCAAAATCCAGGTAAATTACTAGATAGAATTAGTCCAGACAAAACTAAAAGCGTGAGGCATTAATGAGAGAAGAATAATGCTATGCTGGTCCAAATACAACCCTTTTAGCATTTGACTCTCAGTTGTAGTGATGGCAAGCAGTCACAGGCTTCTCAGGGAGGTAGTGTGGGGAGAGCAGGCACATAATTCCCTACCCTATGGCAAAATTACTGATTGACCAACCCAGTGTTTTACTTAGAAAAGAAAAGTACTTTAATACACACACTGAAGTAATGTAGCAAGCACAAAAAATACACTGGCTTTTGGGCTACTGCACATTGGAATAACACCCACTCCTATCCCTCCTCTTTTGAGTCAAGGAAGGTACCCTAAGGTTAGAGTATTTGCGCAGCACAAATCAAGGCTCAGATTCAAATGACCTCAGCTCAGTAATGACAGTGCTCAGCTCAGAATAGTTCCCTTGTTGCAGTCTCACCACAACTCAGGTGTCTGTGTTCTTTCTGTGGCTGGCAGGAGAATGGGCAACACAGGTCTCTGCTCCCTCCAGCTTCTGGGAGCAGGTGCGATGGTTGCAGGAGTAGCACTCAACGTTGGTATGCCATGCTAGGATTGGGCAAGAGGGGACACTGCCTGAAACCATTGAGGAACACAGGTGGTGGGAGTCACTGGGGCCCACAGGAAGCATTGAACCTGCTTCTGAGTCACACTGCGATGTGTAGCATGTGGATCACCAAGTGGTGCCATGGCAGCCTGTAAAAAGGTGGAGTATTATGTAGTGATGCTGGTTAGGCTTCACTATGCAATACTCTCATAATACCCCAAAGATGGTCCTTGGATTCACAGTGAAATACTTAGCTCAGTCATGGTAGAGTGGCAAAGAGCAGTCAGACTTTACTTGAGGAACATGTGTTAAGTATTTCAGAGTGCCATCATGGACGATGAGTATTTGACATGACTGGGAAGAAATAAGACACCAATTTATAAAGATAAAGCTGATTTCTATATACATTTAGAAACCAAAACGAAGTAAATCAGATAAGTACAACCAGAGTTATGGATTTTAGAATGAAAAATAAATAAGTGCAATTCAGAACTGCAGAACTTTAGCTTTGTGCTCAATGGTAAAAAACACTAGTGAAAATCGGTCACTTGCAGGTTGAGTTGCATGGAACCCACTGGCGGTTAAGGTGATGTGGGTCCCAGGACGAAGCTACGACAGTCAGTTCAATTTTACCTGGCTTGAGAAGCCTGGGTGCAGAGTTGTTCTGGCTTTCCTTGGTGCTTAAGCGGGAGCCACTGGGTAGCTGGATTTACCGCTTACACAGTGCTGCGAGAAAACCGTCGCCAATGGGGTGACTGCTGTGGTCAGTTGAAGGTGCTGTGGATTTCCCTCGAGTTGCAGTGTCGAGTAAAGGTGGTGGTTGCCAGACTGGCCACCAACAAGTCTTGGCAGCGGTAAGGTCAGCACAACGTTAATTTGACATCTGGAGGACTAGGGAAAACGGTAGCCACTTGAAACTTGCTGGAGCTCAGGACTGCATTTCTCACAATGCACTAAATCATCTACTTTTGGTTGCTCCCTCGGAGGGCCCGCTGGCCAGCGATTCTTCGGTTCGGGTACGTGTTTTTTGCTTGCAGACTGCAGGGGACTAGTGCCACTAGTCTAAGAGAGTCTGGAGTTGCCTTTGGCTCTCAAATGAATCCATCTGTCTGGGGGAACCGGTCTTGGTTTGGGACGAGTCACAGCCGTGAAGTTTCAGGAAGGTTGCCACAGGTGCAGAGTATCACGCCTTTGTTTTGTACAGATCCCGTTGTCGCAGATGCAGGTCTCTTCTGTGTTCTCTGTTGCAATTCGAATCAGAACTGAGGTTCTGGTGCCAGGGGTGCCTCTTAAATCCTAGAATTAGGGGTGTTAGGAGTGTGGGTGCAAGTGGCCAATGGGCTACTAGCCCAAGTGGCTAATCTGCCCCTGAGATGACCACATACGGGGGTGTGTGTCACCTATTCTACCCAGAACCCTCTATTCTGCCAATTTTAAAAATGGCAGAAACCTTTCTTAGTTGTACAGACCAGGTAGTTCAAATCTAGGGGTGTGGCTAGCCTTCTAGGGTTGACACCTTCTGACTACAAAATGTTCCCGTCTGCCCATGTGCAAATGTGGCTGTGGGCAGGGAGAGGGCTGTTTCTTTGGGAGGCAGCCTGGTGGCATATCAAAAGCGGTGTAAGCTTTGAAGCTCACCGCCACGTCACAAGCCATCCTGTCAGGAAGGAAGGTTTGACCTCCTTTCCATCCAGGCCATTATTTCTGACTCCTGGGAGAGTTCACACCTCCTGGCAGGGGGTCAGATTCCTGCCTTGGAGGCAGCAGCTGCAGGCTAGCAGCCAGAACAGGGGAAAGGCTGGGGCAACCAGGTTGGCAAACTCTAAGGTAGTCACATGAGTGCATGCCAGATCGACTTTGACACAAGAATCATGCCAAGGGTCATGAGGCGAGCTGTTTGATACCAAACATGACATATTTCATCAGTGCCATAATGGAGCTGGCAACCTCAGGGTGCCCGGATGCCAACCCATGTTATCCTATGAACGCTGATCACTTATAGTAGCACTTAACAGAAAATGCTATAATAGGGACATATAAGCTTGCACTTATATGTCCTCACCTTTAATATAATGTACCCTGCCTCATGGGTTCAGAAGGCATTCCTTAGGGGTGACTGGCATGTATTAAAAATAGTGATTTGACCTTGCCACACATGGTGAGGGCAAAGTTGAGTCTCCCGCAGTCTGCAATAGCAGAGCTGCTGTCATCTGTTTACTTTGGTCACTCAGGGTGGCACAAAGTGCTTCAGGCCCTGGTGACCCTTTAACTCCCATGCCCTGGGAACCACTGGTACCATTTACTAGGGACTTATGAACGGGGTAAAGTCCTTGCCAATTGGGGCTACCAATTCACATGTAGAGTTTTAGGGTGAGAGCACTTGCACTGGGGTTTGGGCAGCAGGCTCCAGTGCACTTTCAGAGTCATAACCACCAGCATTGGAGCAAAAAGTTGGGGAGGGTGACCATACAAAAGGGTACTTTCCTACACAATCACTAGGCACACTTCTGGAATGCAGCAGCAGCGACAGCCACAAGTACAGTTCTTGGTCACAGTGTAAATTCCGCCATCAGCACAGCTCTTGCACACATCAGTGAAATATGCCTATAGTACAGTACTTAGTCACAGCAGCAAGGTCAGCTATGGTTGTTATTCCTGCACAACATTGAGGTTGGCCTCTGACCTGTGATTCCTACTTGGAACCACAATTCTGGAGAGACAGTACTTACCACTCCTAGAGCTCATAGACCACTCTTGGCAGTCTTCTTTCTCCTGTTAAACACCCTCAGCACTGGGCTCTTAGGAGCTTATTTACAACAACTTAACGCTGCCGTAGTGTCAATCTTTTGACGTTAGGGCGGCTTTTTTTTATCGCCTTATTTACAAATTGCTGCTAACTGCAGTTAGCGGCAATTTTCCAGCGTAAACGTGAATTTTCAAGATCGCCACTTCTGTTAGCACGACTTAACGAAAATGAGATGCAAGGTAGGCGTTCCCATGAAAAAACTGCTGCTAAACACACATCGCCACATTTATAAGGAAATCCCAGTAAGTCGATAACCCCCCAAAACTACTGCTAACTCAAATTAGCAGCAGTTTTCTAATGTCAAGACTTACCTGGTCTTAAAAATGGTGCAAACACACCTGTATATAAGGAAGACAATCCCAGACCCTCGTTGGCAACCTCAACGACGCCATGGAGCGACTACTATTGCAACTTGGAGCCCCAAGAAGACCACCACCACAGAGGCAGCGCCGCAGAAGAGAGCGGGTCTACCGCCAAAGGATCACCCTCATTCACCTCCGACCAGAGTAGGTGATAGCCCATTACAGGCTAAAAAGGTCCTCCATCCTATGCCTACTCAACCAGATAGCACCAAGGCAGCAGGCCACACCCCAGCACAGCACTAACATCCCTCCGCAGACCAAGCTACTTGCTCTGCTGCATATGTTGACCTCCGGCACCTTCCAACCCACCACTGCCAGAGTGGCCGGAGTCTCCCAGGCATCCTTCTCCAGGTTTTTCCCTACTGTCTTGGATGCCATCATCAGCCTGATGCCGCAGCATCTACTCTTTCCCAACACTGCGCAAGAATAACTCGCCAATAAGCAAGGCTTCTATGCCATTGCTGGTTTTCCACATGTGTTGGGGACAATGGACTGCACCCATGTGCAACTTGTGCCTCCTGCGGACACTGCACACATCTACAAGAACAGGAAGCACACATACGGGATGAATGTGCAGGCAATTGTTGACCATCTTGGAGTGTTCATCAATGTCGTCGCCAAGTATCCAGGCAGTGTCCATCATTCCTACATCTTCCACCAATCCGTCATCAACCAGCGGTTCCAGAAGGGCATCTATGGAAATGGACTGCTTGTTGGTAAGTACAAACTGAACACACCACACACCTCAAGTCACCCAATCATGTAGCTCAATTATGTAAGAATACACATGTAGCAAATAAAATTGTGCATACATTGTAACTGGGCCAACTACTATACACAAACACCTAATGGCAGAGAACAACATATATGTAAGTAGTCCCAACAAGGGAGTATGCTAGAAATACTTTCACAAACCACTAAGTCACTCAAGGAATTCAGATCTTGCAGAACTCGTCAGACAAAGATTGCAAGGAATCAATGCAGCAGGTGCCACAAGACATATGCTTACGCTGTGCTGCATTAATTCTGAAACAAAGCCATGCATCATATGTACAACAAGATGACAGATTAATCTGCTATCCCCTGTGCTGGTGCACAATTAGCTGACATGCACCAACACAGGCACCCAGGCACCATGGTGCAAGGGAGCCTGCGTCATGGGGAGTATTTCTGCATGAAGGGACACCTAAATGCACACAAACAATCACAAAAGTGGATTTGCCCTTACTATGGGTTGTGTCAGAATGCAGCATGCTTAGAAAGTAGTAGTAACAAACTACAGGAGGTTACCCATAAACCCGATAGAGACCAGGGTAAATATTGTACAGCATATGACAGTGTCTCAAAGGGTATTGTTTGGTAGATAATTTATAAAAGAGCACAATAAATTGCCAAGAACAAGGGAAGGGGGCAGGAAGACAAAAGACCAGGAAACAAAAAGATTAAGGAATTGCTTTTCATATATATTTAGTTATATGGTCAAGGATAAATAGACAAAAATAAATGCACTGTGTTACATTAAATGCCATGTAACCTGTAATATACTGTGCACAAGTGCTCGTGAGAAAGTGAACGGCGCTGGTGACACGTGAAGGAGTGTATACAGCGGGAAGAAGGGCACAAAAAAAGTGATATATACAGTGTTCTCTTAGTTTATGTTCTCTTTAACAAAGAAGGGGGACTGATAGGGCTTGTTAACAGGGTGCAGCAAACGTGCCCAGTCAATACGTTAAACGAAGAGTATGCTGTTCCCCAAAACATTGTAAGAGTTGAGCTTTGCTCCGCTGGACCATTGAGCCAGAGAGCAGCCACTCCACTTCTCTTTTAATAAGGTGGATAACCACCCTAATAAAAAGTTTATTTGGATTATCCAACCTTTTTTAACGTCACTCACCCACATCACATCTACACTGTTTTCTAGGGCCCTCACACCCACAGCACCATACGGCAAGGAACAAAAGATCTCCGCCAAAGAGCCCCTTTATGGGTGCCCGTCGGGTATTGCAGCACCGACCCGACGAGGAGCAAGTCCATATGATGAAGCATGACACCTAGCTTGCTGGGGGTGTGAGGACTCTAGTTCTGAAAAGGAGGATTTCCCTTCTCCTACCTCTGCAACACGTTGTCCACACCGTTTTTTGGGGAACAGCATTCTCTTAGTGATGCCCATACATTCGGTACATTATGAAAAAATGTATTCTTCTGAGCAATCACGAGGGAGGCGCCGTAAATTACGCTGAGGAAGTTGATGGCGTTTCGGCCTTTATACAGTGCTAGGCCATCATCAAGACCAGGTTACAATTTTTGGTTACAGTGCTGTGAAGTGAGTGCAATAATGGCAAAGTTGGAAAGGCACTTAAGGCTTGGAATAGGGGAGGGCTTCTGTTGGTTAGGCGGCTGGACGCTGGGACATAAATTGGTGTGCTTTCAAGCCACAATGGGTTTCGGGTAATTGAGTTGAGGCGTGGTTCAGGCATCCATTTGGAACTGGCATCAAGAGCACTAATCAGGCCTGGAGAATGGTTCCAGGGAGGTGGGAGTGAATTGTGTAACCAGCGTGTGTCCGGTGGATCGTACCAGCCTCAGGGAGGGCTGCACGGGAACTTAATCTGGTAATGCATCCATTGTTGTAAGGGTGATCGCATCGGCAGCAGGGTTCAGTCTACTGTGGTTGGCAGGGGGGGAGGAATTCAAACATGGCTCTGGCGTGAGGCATAGAAAGAGCATACAAATAAGGGAAATGTAAATCTTACTCCATGTTGCGCATCCCTACGCCTCCCCTGGTGAGGCATACCAAGGTGTATAATTAATACTAAATGCAGAAATGTAGCCAAATAAATTTGTGTTGTGTGGGAACACACACCGCAATATCCATGGCCTGCCCCCAACATGCTATCAATCGGCTTCAAAGTTACCATATGCCCAAGGACATAACTAGACATGTGCTTTGGCTTGACATGTCCCTGTAAGTAGAGTGCACCAGGTTGCAGTGTTGCTGCGTCTCAAACAGTGACCCACCTGGGGTGCAAGGAGGATGTAACTAAGCCACTTTGAGTACAACATTTAGCATTCAAGTGCTCCTGGTGCCAGCTACCCTCAGTACAATATCACACAATGATGGATATTGCAGATGTACATACATAGCAATGTGCAAAAAGTCAAGGTGTTTTGAGTTACCCACACATCCTGACAGTTACAACCAGGGCCAGACTGGCCGTAGCGGGCACCAGGCGTTTCCCTGGTGGGCCGCCAGGGTGGGGGCTGGTTTTGGGCCCCTGGGGGGCCGTTTTTGTTACGGGGCGGCAATATCGGCCCCCTGTAACAAAATCGGCTGAAACCGGCACTTACTAACAGCTCGGCCACACCTCCCACTACCCCCTTCCTGGGGGCCGGCTGAGCAGTTTGCCAGGGCCGGTTTCGCTTCCCAGTCCGGCCCTGGTTACAACATGGAGGTATTACACAGGACTTGGCCAATGGCATCATAGTGATGTATAGGCTGTAAAGCATGGGCAATTCAATGTCAGCGATGCAGGTCAATTGTATATACCACAATATGTGGAAGGAGAAAGTATAAAGCTGCACAATGGACACAAAATAAAAAAAGTCTACTCTGCAAACACATCAAGCCAAAATATTGATGGACACTCTTCTCCATTTTCTGTTTCAGCTGATCAAGGTTATGTACTGTCACCATGGGTGATGACCCTCATTAAAGTGCCCCACACACTGGCCCAGAGAAACTGTAATGTGGCACTGAGGCGCACAAGGGCCAGTGTAGAACGGACCTTCGGAGTCCTCAAATCCAGGTTCCATTGCCTTGACATTTCGGGGGAAGACTCCTGTAAAGACCTGAATTGGTCTGCAAAATAATACTGGTGTGTTGTATTTTGCACAATATTTGCGTAAGGACTAATACACATCTGCCAGAAGACCAGGAAGAGCTGGACAATCCGGAAGATGGGCAGGATGAAGAAGTCGCTGCAAGCCACACCACAACTTCAGCAGCAGTAACAGCAAGAAGGGATGCCATCATCCGTAACTTCTTTTCATAATGACAACTTTAAAATGTCTTGTTTCAAACATTTCTTTGAACCAAAGGTTCCACCTTGTGATTTCGCCCAATAAAATATCACTACACCAATGTCTTGTATGCTTGGTTTGTGACTTCAGAAGGGGAACAATCATGTAAAGTTATGTTATCAAAACAACAGTGTCACACAGATCACTCACCTAGCAGAGGATATGACACTAACTAAAGTAAGACTAGGAATTGGCCAATGTTTTGGGCATCTGAACTTCTGCCTGCGTATGGCTTCTCACTGAGAAATAAAAAGTGCTTGTTGTGTGTTCTCCTGAGCACAATCAGGTCCGTTTTCACACAAGAGCGTAGTACAACATACAATGTGTGTCTGATGCATCATTGTAGCGGGGGCCACACAGCTCTAATCAATTATAAAATTTGAAACACAGCATCCCTGTATAATCTGTGCCACAGGAAAAAAGGTAACTGACAAAAGTCACAAAGATACATGACAATGATGGACTTGATCAACTTGCGGGTGTGGAGGATGATGAATCAAAGGATAGTAGAGCCAGACTAATGGATGTATCAATACAGTACAGGGAATGCTTTTAACACCAAGCATATCCATTTATTCAACATTAGCAAGTGACACTACCTCCCTAGCTGACACTTGTGTCACTGTAATGACAAATACGCACATGTCTTGCATCACTACCACTGTGCATAATTCACCCTTCAACACTGCACCGATCTAACAATGCTATAGCTTCATCCGCTCAAACAATGACACATAGGTTAGCCATGGGACAACTGGCAAGGCATCAGCAATCAACAACGTGTATGTAGGACTATAGACATGGCAATGCAATGGCAAGAAAGTGTTGATGTCACATGCACAACAACATGAGTGTGGCATGGCAATGAATGTGGAGAACTGGCTGTAGCCTCATCCCATCACACTTACTCTGTGTTCACACCCTCAAGACAGAGATAAGACATGACCATGAGTGAAGTGCAATAGGGAAACCAATTAGCACAGCAAAACATGCAAGTAACGTACAACCAATTACATTAGGAATGGCCATTGTATTGGGTAGATGGACCACAAAAAACATGTTAACACTCTGAAGTTGCATCACCTCTCTCTGGACAGCCACTACAAGTTTACAAATGCCAATTGCATGATGTGTGTAATCTAGGGATTAATCACAACTCCAACATGCAAAATATCCCTACGTCTGCAGGCACAGTTGAACACAAATACGACCATGCATCTAAAAAGAAAAGGCCATGTCACATACGTTTGTATCTCTCAAGGAATGTACAAAATACTCTTGAACACACAACGTTGCGCTATATGGCCAGGCATCATGTGTGGCATGTGTTGCAGTCCAGTGTGGCCAACCAGCCCCTTTCCTCCAGTCAGGTGTCTGCTAGACAGAAATCACCGTCCAGATAGCACCAAGGGAAATCCACCGTACACTCAAGAGCTCAATACCATGGGGCGAGGAAAGGCTGCACCACCAGTTCGCCTCCTCCGATCTAACTTTGGCAACCAAATTCCATGTTCCACAGTGACCACGGAAATCTTGGTGGTACAAGCAGTGTGCCCTGGGCTCTTGCCCAGACACGACTCCTGGGCCTCCTCCGCTCCATGTCCAACCTTCTCCTAAACTGGATATCTACACCAGGCCTCAAACAGCCATGCCCTCTCTGAATCAGTGACTCAGCCAGCTGAATCCTCTGTCAGTTCGGATTTTGCAAGTCTGGGTACAGCTGTGTACTCCAAGTCTGCAGGGGAACCTCCAGATGCAGGAGATGTACCTGGGTCCTCTTAGGTGCCTAGTCACAGGTCCCGTGCCACATAAGATTTGCACAGGTCAGGGGCCTCACCCTCCACAGCATCTGACCAGCAAACACATCACTGACATGAGAAGCCCGCATAGTGCACCTTGTAGCTGCGATCAGTCGAGGTGCTCCTGAGCAAGAACAAAAAGTAGTCTGCATTGCATGGCACGCACCAACACTACACTGGGGTAACAGGAGAGATAGCCAATGTTGTGCTGCGTCTCTCAGCATCATCATGCCGGAGGAGGTTTGCTGGTCAGATGCTGTGGAGGGTGAGGCCCCTGACCTGTGCAAATCTCCTCCGGCATGATGATGCTGAGAGACGCAGCACAACATTGGCTATCTCTCCTGTTACCCCAGTGTAGTGTTGGTGCGTGCCATGCAATGCAGACTACTTTTTGTTCTTGCTCAGGAGCACCTCGACTGATCGCAGCTACAAGGTGCACTATGCGGGCTTCTCATGTCAGTGATGTGTCTACATCTGACATGCCAGAATTTGCCACCAGGTAAGGGTGATTGCTGACGCATCAGTGTCTACAGCCAGGGACCACAGGAACGTGCATGATGCATGCACTGCCTCCAACATCATTGTGCAGTAACTCCGCAGCACATGGTCCTACCACTCCGGGTCCCATGCAAAGGCACAGCGTGGTCTCAAGTCCATGGGGACGGTCTGCGCTTCCAGGCATTGGACGCCATGCTGTTGCAAGGAGTGCCAATGTAAAGTGCAGCATTTCTGTTTCTAGCCAACAATGTGCCACTCTTCAGACATGAGGCACAAATTTAGCATTTCCTCTTCACCTGGGACTCTGGGTCTACATCATGTCCGTACATGTCTTTGTGGGGGTTGTTGACCTCTGAATAATTTAGTCATGGCTGCTCCATTCTGCATTCTGGTGCATACATTTCTTAATACCTCATCTGAGGTGTCTTTGTAAGCTTTTTAGCCTTTTGAGGCATAAAAGTTACAGAGGGCTGACTTACATCAAATATTTTGAACGCTAACTGTCCAGCCATCATTTCATTTGCTCCTTAGCTTCAAGATGTGCATCACTGTCAAGCTAGAGTGATGGCCAATTGTGTCTGACACAAGCTGATCCTAACGCCATGCAACAACGTATTGTACATACATTGCGAAAATGACAATGGATCTGGTCGATAGACACCGTCCAAAAATATTTGCCGCTTAGCAACCTCAGAAATGCATAGCACAACACCTTGAAATCATGCCCATGAGTGCCTTTGCACAGACCATTGTAAATGTGCACATCATTGCCTCCAGCTAAGCAAATACTCAAATGTGATTCTGTAGTCAAGCCTTCGCATTCTATGCTGCATCATAAATCTTCAATACAAGTAGTGAACACCTGTTGTTCAAGTTCATGTGTGCTGCAAGCCCATTAAACTGGTACAGACATCACAGTAATGTGCAATGTAACAGTCTCATATGTAGTCACACATACAAGCAATGGTAACCATTATGACTAGCACCGATGCATCCATTTTCCATCACACATGACAAAATATGGATATGCATATTTTTGCATGGATTGCATGGATTACTGATATCATGACATATCAGAATGACTGAAGTCACCTATACAACACAGATCACATCCCATAGCCCTATGTTGTTGTTAGGCCTGCAATTTCCTGCAATATGGTACTTTTTCTGATCAACTAGCACGTAGCGGCAAAACATTTGCTGCGTTTTCACATAAGCGATAAATTATTCTCACAACCGCCATGGAAATCACTCGCTAAATGCATATTTCTACAATGAAAAATTCTCGCTTACCCTTTAGCGGTGAATTGTTTCCTGTGGAGTCAAAAAACGAGGAGCAAACGCCCAGGAAGTGATGTCAGTCTGCATCCTGTTTAATGGAGGAGTACTATACACTTTCACTTTCTCTTTTAACCACACTGTTAGTGTCTGTTGAGAGTTGTGGAGATGTTGAGAGGTGTCTGCAGGTATTGATTGTGTAAGAGAGTGGTTTGGTGTGTAGTCTAGTGTCCCTACTGTCCCTACTGAGTCCTGTGTCTTTATCCTTACGTGTTTTTTGCGTCTTTGTGATTATATGTTGGGTGTTTGTCAAAGGGGTATATTTGTAAGATTTAAGGTTTTTTAGTGTATTTACTTGGATTTTATTTTGGGATAGTGGGTTCAGTAGTGTTTTTTGAGATGTTGGGTCGAGGTAGGGAGGGCCGGATGTTACAGGGGGCATTGGGGGGCTTACTCTGGCTGGTGAAGTTTCTTTTGCCATGGATGATGGAGAGTGGGGGACGAGTCCTGCAGGCCTATGATGTTAAGATTAGGAAGGTGAGGTGGGAGCACATCCACAACCACATGATGCATATCTTCGGGGTGGACAGGACTGTCCATCAGTGGAAGCACCGATGGCAGGATTGTGTTGGACGTGAGGGAGACCTCTTGGATCACATGGGGATCATTGTTGGCAGGCAAGGTGGTAAGTAAATGACAAAAGTTGGATGATATCACAGTATGTTGTCGCGGTTTACAACTGTAGTCAGTGACACAATGTTATAAGTGCAAAACCAAAGATGCATAGCTCCAACACAGCCACCCTTGCACCATTGTGAAAGTGTGCCTGCGTTGATGTGAATGATTGACCATGTGCATGAATGTGTACCCTCCTGCACATAAACAATCAGAAAGTACAGTATCATGTTTCTATGTGTGCTGTGCAATGCAGCACACATGGCAAAACACACAACCGGATGAAATCAATTGTCTATCCCTGTTGTGCAAGGCTCTTAGCATTTATTAACTGTTCACAATGTAGGCGCAGGACCATATGTATGCTACACTTTTAAATCTGCTCCATTGCATAATGATATGGGTGTTGTGGTGTACTGCCCATCGCAACACACATTCCCATTGGAACACTTCACACAAAGTAGAGTGTGAAAGGCTGCCTTATACACAAGGCAGGATTAAACCACGCAAAGTGTCTGTACACACCCTTGTGAAAAATGCTAGGCCTGTATTTACTACACAACGTCAAGATAAGTGATGTTATGGAGGCAAAAGTGCCTTGTGAATGTGTCCCTCAAGTTGTAGTCACAATATGATCACGTATACTTGCAGGATTGTCTTGTAGTCCACAAGGCTGCAATGGCCATGTGTTGTGTGTCAGACAGGCAAAGCACACCCCTTCATGCATGCAACGTGAACAGAGACATAACTGTTACAGTTCATCAAACATAGATGACTTCAATAAAGAGCATGACACGTGCGAAAAGTCATGTCAAATAAAAAAACATTCCTCATGTGTCACAGCTGGAAGACCATTGATTACTCAGGGAGATGTTGATGCCTTCATGGATCCACACGCCACTGGTGAGTGCCTTGCTCATATATTTTGGTTGTCTGTGAGAGCAGGAACATTTAAGGTGAATGCTCCTGTATGTTATTCAACACAGTCTGGCTGTCCATTACATGGACCTCACCTCTAGTTTGATGAGGCTGCATCAAGTTGAGATTTATGCACATATTTATGATGTACTGATGGAACACAGCATTAGCCTTCTTGACTTTGGGTTGGACATCCCTAGTTTCTTCAATCCATCCCTGCACCGTACTAGCAACTACACAGCTTATTTCTTAGTTCTGCCCTGCCATTGAGGATATTTAGTTGCATCCCAAACAATTAAGCACTCTTCCACAATTGTGTAAGGGGGCCAGCTTTGGTGCTAGCCATTGAAAGTGGATACTGTTGTAAATGAAATTAAGTGTTTGCCCCTTATCATGGCACATTTCTGGATAACATGCATTTGCAACATGTTGGAGCAGATTGGCAAACAATTTTGAGAGACAATACCCTACAACATTCTTTGCAAAGGGTGCACATATACATCCTTTTTATATGATGTTCACTCCTATGGTATCCATTGTGTCACTACTTATCATATTTCGATGGAAGCTGTGGCTGTGGGTGCTCATGCCAAGATCAATGCTATATGAAATTGTCACACAATGGGCCAGCAATTTGTGTAGTATTGTAATATCAGGTGTGAATTCTCATCCAATTCACGAAGTGAACATGCCTTCTTGGTATATTAACATGTGTACATGGAAACTTTGGTTCACGTTGCATGGCTACAGCTACATGAAATTGAAGTCGGTTAGTCTGTATTGATTAATTTAGCTAGTGAATTTTGTGAAGTTACAGTAAGACCATTGCAAATTGTGTATGTCACTCCAGCCGATGCAGGTGGGTTTCACAGTGTACATACTGAAGAGGAAACATTTGAGGTCTGTTGGTGATGGGTATGACCAGACATGGAATCCATGTACACCCTGCATAAGATGGCTGTCACTGATGAACAGTTCATTGGAGCAACAATTGTCATTGATAGGAATTACTCCAAAGGGGCAGTCTCATAACCAAGCTGAGAGCTGGTGTAATTGACAATATTGGATGAGTGGCATGACCCACAATCACAACTTGTTTGAATGAGTTAATACAAACGTAAGACCTAGTTAGGGGTGCAAAATCTCTTCCTGACCTTAATTACTATCTTGCTTCAAAGTTAGTGAATCACTGACATCTTGGTGCACATTTCAAGGCCCCTGTCACCTCCGTAATGTTACCTTGTACAACATTCTTTTTGCAAGACTGGCTTAGCCTTAGTCACAAGCCAGTGTTAAGACACTTAACGTTGATAAACGCCAACTTGTGGGTTAGTCTCCATTTCACAATATATTTGGGGTGAAAGGGGTGGGCAATGTTACACTGCAAAGCCCATTATTTTTTACGCTGCACCATGCCGACAAGGGCAGCCTGAATATGGGGAAGTGCGTAATAGGTAAGACCATGGAAAACATGTTCTCAAACATGCGCAAGAATGATAAGTTTTCATTTGGTCATCATATTTCCTGGACCAATGTGTGCTGCATTGGGCGACACACATGGAAACAGCAAAAGGCCATTGATTGTTCATGTGCATGAAGGTGAGTCTTCCATCACATAAACTATCTTCTGCTTAACGCAGACCCCCTTGCACTATTGTGCAAGTGTGCCTGTGTTGGCGCTAGCATGAAGAGATTTGCACACGCACAAGTGGAAATGCAGTGCTGCAACAATAAGAATTTGCTGCAGCTCTGCGTTTCCATAGTGGCAGAGCACATCGTGATGCAAAGCAGGCTAATAATGCGCTTCGACACTTCCTTGAAAATATGCCCCGTTGCCTTCCAATCATCAGATTTGTGACCGATGTTTACTCAGATGTTTCTAGTAGATGTATACAGCATGACTCATAGATGTGTAGCTGTGTTGACACATCCAACTTGGTGGTGAATCTATGAAATTTGAGTTGTTATACTGTTCTTCATGAGTACCACTGTGGTGCTTACTGGTCTGCCACTATGGCAACCAGTGCACCCTATGTCTTTGTGTAATTGTCATGGCCTGGCACTGCAATGGGCCTGTAAAGCTGAATCCTGGAGGACATTTCCCTGGTAGACTTATTCTGAGTCTGTGTCTGCGGCCTCATTGAACTCAGCTAATCTTCAACTGTTTTTACTCCACTCTGCCCTTGCTATGTCCCATACCATACATTGAAATGTTGTTATCTCTATCAGGTTGTGATTTAAAATTTATATTAACATTGAACTTGTCAGGTCATGTCGGAAGTACCTAACATTTGATAGGAATGTATATTTCCTGTTTCTGTACACTTGTGTTTGTGAGATACATGCTGAAAGGTGTTATTTATCTTTAATCTTACATCTCGTCATGTTTTGATTTTTTCACAGACATGTCACCTGATGAAGTTCACCAGTTCCTTATGCGGAAGGAACGTTATCTGCATATCCGCCGGGTGGCAAAGGGCTACAGTGCAATGGCAAGGAGGTACTGGGAGAAAAGGGCATCAGGACAGTGGAAGTCTATTACGGATTTCAACAAGAAAAGTGGACAAAAGCGTGGTGTCCTGCCTGCCTCACCAAGTCAGAAGAGGCACACTGATGCAATGCCAGGCCCTTCTGGTGTCCAACATGGTAGCACACATCAGCACCCATCTACTGCTCCCACAACAACCACACCAGCACAACCTGCTGCACCCACCTCATCTCGGAAACCAGGTGCACCCTCAAAACCTGCTCGGTCAGGCACAGCATCCCAAACTTCGGCACCACAGAGAATGCATCCCAGCTTCACCATAAGGGACCGTAGGTTGCTTTTGAACCTCAATGTGCGTGTGGCTCCTGTTGAATGGGACATATCGGACATCAAAACACACCTCCAGGACATTAAGGGTGCCCTGGGGCTCCCATTATGAGGCCCTAAATATTTTAACCGTCCACCTTGTACAGTCCCTCTATTCTATGTAGCCTATTGTTATATTTTGTTGTACTGTAGTATTTTACGTAGTGGTAAGTGTAGTTTTTGAGTAGGTATAGATTAGTGTTAGGTGTAGGCAAGGTTTTAGACTTTTTATGAATTTTACATAGTGTTTTGGGTTAAGTTTCCTTTTCCTTTGGGTGGGGGAGTTGATGACTTTTTTACTTGTTCAGTATAAAATGTATTGGGAAAAAAAAAATATATATACATATATTTAGGATGTAGGTTTAGTTAGTTCATGTCTAGGTTAAGCTGTCTTGGTCCCGTCTACAGACGTGCCTTAAGGGGGGAGGTGGGTTGATGTATAATATATGTTGTTATCTGTATAGTATAAGCTAAGGTAGTTAGTTTACTGTACATCTCAATTAGCATAAGTTAGATTAGTGTAGGTTAGGATTAGGTTAGTTAGTATCTTTTTCGAAAATAAAGTTTTAGTGGTTAGTAATTTGTTGTGTCGCTGATGTTTAATGTGATTCAATGAAGTGGTGAGTTAGAAGTTGGTTACAAATGATACATTCCACAAATGATTCAGGTGAATATCTAAGAATGGCATGACATCATCTTCAAGGGACAGGCTACTGTCATACTGCTGTTTGACTGTGATTGACAAACATGCATGATATGTAGGCTAGCAAAGTTAACTTTTGATATTGCATAGGGATAGTCTGCTGAAGAAGTTTTCATCTTGTGAGGAACTTACGGGGTTGGAAAACACATTATGCTTCATAATCTTTGTGAATTTGGTGATGGATCTATCTTAAAATGTGGCATGGCATGACACCCATCACAACAACCATTGTCCACTTCATTGACAATAAGTATTGCTTCAAAGTTTGCCTTGTTAGCAAAGCAAGGTAAAGCCACTTCATGTGGCTTGACACTGACCTGAATATTTATCCAAGTCCCTATCCCCATCCTGAACGAAGACAAATGTAAAGTTCCTGCGACCATGTTGTCTTGGAGATTTGAGCCATTGGCTAATTCACACATGTCCTGTCATCTCACTGCCTATCAGGGACACAGACTCGGCAGAACCCATTTTTTTAAAGGCACTCTGGATTATTTGTGCTGGCTACACTGCTTAGGCATTGTTGACACGTCTCAAGTTTGATGGTCACAGGCAACACACATCTTTGTAACTTTAGTGCTTTTATTTACAAGTGCATTGTAGGAATTGATAGACTGGCCAAGTTCTTTTGACAACAACCCCCACATTGTGTACAGAGCCAGTGGAGGGTCCGACAGAGTACTGGGGGGGGACATGTCCTGAGACATGTTGAGTAATCAGAAAAATTCAGTCAGGAGGCTGATTGCATTGTCATTGAGGATCAATTGCCACATTGACAGTCCATTAAATATCCAAGGTGAACGTGGCATAGTCAATCTGAGGACAGTGACAGGTGAGGTTCCGAGGAATGATGGAAAGCACAGGGCTAAGCAGAAACTAGCCATTTGACACAGATGAATGCTACCGCAAGGCTTTCCGTTGAAAAGATGTACCATCCACATCTTCTTCCTCTGATGTGTCTGGTGCCTCCCGTGATGGTGATGGTAGATTGTCAGCAGCACAGGGAGCACCAGACACATCAGGGGCAGAAGTGGTGGATGGTGTAGGTGCAGCAGCATTCATCTGTGCCAACAGATGAGGCATCACTGCAGTGATTATGAACTGCAGGGCTTGCAGGACTCCAGCAACGTCAGCGTGATAGGCAGCCATGGCAGCCAAGTGGGAATCCTGCTTCCGCTTCATGTTCTCCATGATCTTGCGCATTTCACTTAACTCTTTGGCCACATCGCTGGTGCCACTTTGACAGGACAGTTGTTCTTGTCTCTGAGTCAGGACACCAGAGATGTCACCCATGGAATGCTGGAGGGTATGGAGTGGACTGTGGGTGCCTCTGATGGCTTCTAGGTGGTCCCTAATGGGACTGAGGCACCCACGGATCCCATCCAGTTTGGCAGCCAGGCTCTCCAACCATACCCGCACCTGACCTGCCAACTCACCCTGGACTCCTACCGCACAACATTGAAATTGTGTCTGTGGGTCCTCACAGTCTAGATGGATAGCTGTAGCGGTAGGTGGTGCCTGCTAGATGTTTTGCGTGGCAGGTGGAGCCTCCACGACGCTGCTGGATCTCCCCGCTTCTGGAGATGGGCTGCCTATGGAGTCGAGCAGCTCTTGGAGGGTGTCCTCTTCGATGGCTGTGAGCTCTTCTTCATCTTCATCATTGAAGACTGGGACAGGCTGCTGACCAGGAGGTGATGTTACTTCTTCTGCAAAGTAAAGGGCAGATACTGTTCTATGAGTTTGTCCACTTTGGGCAGGCATTTTGACAGTTGCATAACACTTTCCATTCTCATTTGTTACATAATCACCTATTACACGCAACTTTGTATGTCAATGTACTAAGTCTCTAATGTTACATTTAGGTTGTTAATTGGTTTGGACAGTTGCGCTGTATGCCAACAGTGAGGGGCATATTTATGGCCCCCTACTGCACCTGTTACATCATCTGGTCAGACCTTTCTGTGGTACAGGTTTATTCACCTTATTAACAATGCAGGATTGATCTACTTCATGTGGCTTAACATTGCATTGTGGATAAGTCACCCTTACATTGTCAAGTTTGCGTATGGGTGTGGGTCACTAGGTTTGGACGTGGAGATTAGACTGCGTCCCCCATTGATGTTGGCACTGCCACCTATTTTGTAGTGTGGCATGATGAGGAGGACACTCATGCACTTGAGATCTGGGATACAGTGATGTCCATGTTGACATGACAAGTAGATGTGCTTTAATTACCCTAATCTGAGAAGTGTCTACATGTTTCAAGGTGGGCTACACACATGACACAGTTCGATCCCATGAATGGATGTTAATGTTCAGGGAGAAACACCTTCCAGTTCATTAACAATCATTCCCACTTTAGCGCAAGGGTGCCTGTGTTGATGCAAGGTAGCTTCAATACCCACACGCACAATAGCAATCGCAGGCGTGCATTTACAAATGGGGTTGGTACTGGAACATGATTTATAATGTAGGTAAAGCATTCTGTTTGGAATTGTTACTTGAACACACATTTGGCCTTTCTGTGGTTCTAAATTTTTGATTATGTGTGCATCACTGACATCCTTTGTGTAGCATTGTTTTTGTTGTATGTGTTGAGCATGATGTGAGTCAGCTTATATATGTCTGCTGAACAAATGCATGTGTCCAGTTATCCCACTGTGTATTTAAGACTGAGGTCAGGACAGAAAACTGACTACCACACAGTTATGTGAGCATGTTGACGATTATATTTTCATGTGGCTACTATTCTTGCTAATTTAGTTGCTTGCTACAACCGAAAGATGTTGCAATGTGTTAGACAGTGACACGTATAATGAAGCACACCAGGGAATGCCTTTCTTGTCTTGATGGTGTGATTTCAGTACATTTACTCCTTAGACCAGTTTTTGAATGGACATGGTGCAGCAACAATAAAGTGTTCAATGCCGCATGTGTCTACAGACACAGGACTGGGCCAGAGCTAAGATGTGCGTGCCCTCCCCTTGTCATTTTCACAGCAGTGACAATGATCACTTAATGCAAGCAGGAGGAGATAGGACTTTGAGGCAGGCTGCTAACATTGGTGCATTGTTGCACAGCAGAGCTTTGTGGGACATCACAGGGATGGGCACATGGATGATACGTACTGTTGGGCTCATGGAAATTGGATGCATTTGTTACTGGAAAGATGTTTACAGACATCAATAGCTATGCATTTGTTCACTGCCACTGTTAACTTTACCTAAGAGCCAGTTTCCATGCATGCAAATGTGTCTTTGACCTCCAAACCCAGGACCATGATGGCAATGACATACTGCAAACTAAACAACACAAGTAGATACTTTAATGTGGAGGACTGTATTTTGAGGAATAATGTCAAGGCAACGTGTAGCCAAATGACATGCATTATTACAACCTTGTGAATGAGGCCCATTCTCACCCTTCACTTACCATGCATGGAACAAGGAATGTGTGGTTCTAGGAGCATTGCAACCAGAACAGGCATGCTGTTAATTTATGGTACACATTCCTACAATGCTGAGGTCTTACACTGTACTTGAAATGCAGATCCCTTTTACTTGGTGGTAAACAGCACCTTGGTCCTCCACTATGTGTTTTTGTGACAATATGGAATGTGCCCATCATTGACACAAGGTGCTTGCTAAAGAAGTGCAGCTCTTGAATTTGAATTTGAATTTAATTTATAAAGCGCCCGAATCACCCCAAGGGGTATCTCCGTGCTATAGATTGCTACAGCCAACCAAGAAAACACACAATTCAGAACAGTGAGGTTTTGAGCAGCCTTCTAAACTTCAGATAGTCTGGGCAATGACGCAAATAGATGGGGAGTTGGTTCCAATAGTAAGGGGCTAGATAGGAGAAAGCTTTGCCACCTAAGCTGGATTTTCTATAGCGTGGGATGAGAAGTAGAGATTTATGCCCAGATCTAAGAGACCTGGGTGATACATATTTGGTGATTTTATCTGATAGATAGCTGGGACTGAGGCCATTTAAAGCTTTGTAGACCATACAACAGGTTTTAAATCGGATCCGCTTCTTTACCGGAAGCCAATGTAGATGTCGTAAGAGGGGGAGAGAGGCCGTTCGGGGGGAGCGTTGGAAACCAGACGAGCCACAGTATTCTGGACTACTTGCAATCTCTTTAAGGAAGCTTCATTAGCTGAGATCAGCAAGGCATTGCAGTAGTCCAAGCAGCTTGTAGGAGAGTAGGATCTGCTTCTTATAGTTACCCCCACTTTTTGCTGATGTTTCACTGTTTTCGACTTAGTCTGACTGGGATCCTGCTATTCAGGACCCCAGTCTATCTGCTTTCTCCTCTAAAATTGATTGCATGTACTTTAGGTACACTCCAGATTGGATTCTGGGGTACCCTTATAAGTCTATAGTATGTGGTATACTATGTACCCAGGGCATAGTTACACCAGAGGCCACCCAGGGGCTGCAGCATGTATTATGCCACCCCTGAGAGGCCATTCAAAATGACACAACAGGTCTGCTACTGCAGCCTGTGTAAGGTGGTGCATGCACCCCTTCCTTAGATATAGGTTCACTATATCTATCCTAATCACTGCACATATAAGACTATCAGTCACCCCTATGGCAGGCCTTATCAATCCTGAAGGCAGGGTGCTGGGTTTTATGTGAAAGGGTGCCCATGCATGAGCAGAGCCCCTCTGCAGCCTTCGGAACCACTATTCCGGGGTTGTCTGTGATGCAGTCAACCATATACTCTTAAGTGCATTATAACCTTGCGGTAAATGCTAACTTTAAAACGACTGGAAGGAATTATGTCGTGTTTGGTGTCAAACACCTTGGAATCATACCTCCACACCAGTAACTGGTATGGGAGGTATGATTACTCCCTCCTAGAGGGAGAAATATGACAGCACCGGTACACCCGGTACCAGCTTCAGAGAGCCCTGGCATCACAAAATGGATGCTGCCAGCCACAGACACGAGTCTGCCCTTCTGCTGCTGGACGAAACTCCGGTAGGGGAAGGCTTGACAATAGGTTTCCTGTCACAGGGAGGTGTGACCACCTCCCAGACAGGCTTTAGTGTATTGGGGCTGGGTGGGTGCACTCTCAGAGTTCTTTGATGTCTGCACTGGGGGCACATTTGGTGTCCCTGTGCATAGTCCAGCTCAAACCGGTTGCAGGGGCTACCAGCCCCTGCTCTGGCGTGAAACTGGACAAAGTACATGAGTGTAGCCACCCCTCTGTCCTGACCCTCCCATAGGTGGGTCCCCAGAGTTTGTCCCACCCCTTCCTTGGGTATAAAGTAGGAAACCTGACTACAGGACTTTGGATATTACCTGGACTAAACTCTGCTACAGAAACCAAGTAACCTTCGACGATCTACGCTTTGCTGGTCGACTGAGGAATCTCCCTTGGAGTAAAGGAGTTACTCCCCTGCAAGGGAGGCACCTAAATGCATCTCACCCGTTTGCATCTACGCAGCTTCCGACAGACTCCGAAGATTTTGCAACACAGGAGGTGGGTGCCCAAGCTTTCCCAAGGCCGACTAGTGCTCTCAGCAAACCTGAGACCCGCAGCCCTCGTGGGGACCGTGCAACCTGAACCCCTGGACACCGTGCACATTTGCAGCAGCATATGCTTTTAGGCAATCCCTGAGGCTGTGCTTTGGGCTACTTGTAGTCGAAGCCTCGAGCAGTGTTTCCACTGAAGATTACTGGCCTACTTTCCACGAGTGTTCCGTGGGCTGGTATTGTGTGTTTCCTCTTGAGGCCCCTTCGCGATCCCTGGTCCGTTGGCCTGTGGGTCCCTGAGAAGGCAACTTTAACTTTCAGTGGGTGTTCCTGGTTGCTCCAGATGTGCCCTAACTCTCCATAGCTTGGGGAGTCCCCAGAACCTTGCTGGTCCTCAACGAAGCATCATTTCTCTGACCGCATGGGTTGCAGTTGCCAAGGCTTGTTGGTCTCCAATTCGGAAACTGACCCCCCAGCACTCGACATCCTTTGTGGGACAGGTCGCCTACAGAATCTGGTTGTCATCGACATCTCCTGGTCCCCAGGGCTGCAGAGTCAAGCTTCACCTCTTCGCACCTGAAGCACCCAACATCGGTGGGCATTCGATTGCTCCGCTCCTGGTCACGTGAAGGGACCTAGACTTTGTCCCCTCTGCTGTCAGGTTCTTCTCATCACCGATCCAGGCTTGGGTCACACCGGACACTTTTCTTCTCCACGGCAGCAGCACTTCTTCGCATCACGCCATTGAAAACAACGAGAGTTTCCGACACCACTTGACCCCTATGCACCCGGCTTCCCTGGGCTAGGCAACACGGGTACCTCAGTACTAACAAGGGTGCTGGCCTTAGAACCTTCTAAGTTTAACTGGGTTTGCTAGAAGTCCTCTCCGAAGTGTCCTTAAACTCTACATTTCCAACCGCGACTTTCCCATAGAGTTGTACGGAGCTCACGTTTGTGTTATCACACTGCACCCGTCCTCCGTGGGTCCCCTGTGCCACTACCGTCGGTGGTTCCTTGGGGTCGCAGCGATTCTACGTGCTCTAGGCACTGTGTATAGTCAAGTCGTGGTTGTTATACCACTTTCTTAACATATGGTTTGGTCTCCCCCTGGAGCCCACTGTGTATTGTGCTATTTACTGTCGTTCTAGTACTGTAATATTGTGTGCCTTGTTCTCTAATCTCATAAAGAGGTTAGTAGAGAGTGTTTAGTAATAAATACATATATTTTATATATACCTGGTGTGGTTCTCCTTTCATTTGGTCATTCAAGAGGTTATATACTGGTAAAATAAGCAGCTTTACATTCCTTCAAGACTTAGCCTGAAGGCTGCTCTCCACAGCTACCACTAGGATAGCTTTCTATAAAGGTTGTCTTTAACCTAATCATCAATAAGGATCGTTTGGACTGGTGCAAGGTGCCCACTTTAATTAGTGGACAGCATATACCAGGCCAACTTCTCACATTGGTGGGCAGCGGTTGGGATTCAAGCTTGCTATTGTTTTACCAGATAATCTCAGTGAGTGACTAACTGAAAACCACTAAACGTACTTAGGTACATATAAATCAAGTCTAGAATAAAGTAAGTTCTACTGAACTTAGAGCTGGGTAGCCAAATGGTCTAGCACACCCTTTTCTCCAACTCAAGAGAGTCTCAGTTCCCACTAGAGTAGGTAGGTGCATACACCACACCAGAATGTCTTCAAGGCCTGAAGTCAGTGACTCCTTGCCAACTAGGTATGACAATCTCACATTCCAAGAATTGAGAAATATGTGTACATCTAGGAAAATGAAGACAGGGAGACATGCAAGCACTCAAAGCCTCATAGAGGCTTTGCTGTTAGATGACCTCAGAAAGACCCCAGGGTCTGATGAGGCAGGCAAGTTGGGTGGAGCAGCAGAGGAGGAAAGGCCAGGAAGTGAAAACTTCTATGACCTGGACTCCAATGCTGACCAGGGGGATCAAGATGATCCTAACCTGGAAAATCCAATTCTTCCTTCAGGTGAGGAAGGCCTCAGTGGCCCTCTCTTCACTCCCCCAGGAAGGGTTAATAGTCTACCAAGAAGATCAAGATCTCCTTCTCAGGAATCTGATCATTCTGGTACTTCTATAGGGACCTCTGCTTCTCATAAAAGGGAATCCTCTTATAAGAAGAAATGCCAACTGCTTGAGTTTGAGAGAGCTAAGCTCAGAATCAAGAGAGAGCAATTGGCCTTAGATAGGGAATCCCTGGAGCTTCAAAGAGCTTCTCAGAAGTTGGGGCTAGAGCCCCATGGTGGCAGCCACAGTGTCCCTAGAGGTAGAGAAAATACTCATGACCATGGGAACCTGAACAAGATTGTCCCTCCCTACCAGAGTGGGGATGACATCCACAAATGGATAACTGCACTGGAGAGGGGCTGTAAGGTACAGCGGGTCCCTCAGGAGCAGTGGGCAGCAATCTTGTGGCTCTCCTTTACAGACAAAGGTAGAGACAAGCTCCTCACTGTAAGAGAAGAGGATGTTGATAATTACAAAGTCCTGAAGAGTGCTCTGATTGATGGGTTTGGCCTAACCACTGAACAATACAGGTTAAAGTTCAGAGACACCCAAAAGGCACAGACTCAGGACTGGGTTGACTTTGTTGATTGTGCTACTAAGGCTCAGGAAGGCTGGTTACTTGGCAGTAAGGTGTGTGATTTCAAAGGATTGTATAATTTAATCATGAGAGAGCAGATCCTTAATACCTGTCAAAATCAACTGTTGCATCAGTACCTGGTCGGACTCTGATCTCACCTCTCCCCAAGAATTGGGTCAGAAGGCAGACAAATGGGTCAGAACCAGGGTGAGGCAGAAGGTTCAGAACCAAGGTGGTGACTCCAAGAAGCAGGATTCTAAAAACTCTGATAAGGGTGGGGAGAAGGGTAAAGACCAGAAGTCTTCTCAAGGGCCCCAAAAATCTGCATCTGGTGGGGAGTCACAATCCAACAAGGGAAAAGGCAAGAAGAAGCCATGGTGTCAAATCTGTAAACAGAAGACCCATTGGACAAGTGATTGTACCAAGTCCAAGGACTCAACTCCAACCACCACTGCCCCTAAGGCAACTGTTCCCCCTAGTTCAGCTTCAAGTGGTGGTGTTCCAAATAAGGGTATAGTAGGGTTAACCCTGGGATCTGAGATGGACTCTGGCCTAGTCAGAGTTCCAACTCAGGCTATGTAGATCTGTGATGGAGGCATGGATATGGCCTCCTTATTTGTAAGCCCCAGTAATCTGGGCAAATACAGACAACAGCCTATAATCAATGGAAAGGAGGCCTTGGCATTCAGGAACACAGGAGCAAGTGTCACCATGGTGACCAAAGATATTGTGCCTCCTGAGCAAATCATACTTGGTGAGATGTACCAAGTGACCAATGCTAGCAATGTCAGGACAGACCATTCCTTGGCAGTTGTTAATTTCTCCTGGGGAGGGGTAACTGGCCCTAAAAAGGTTGTGGTAAGTGCAGACCTCCCTGTTGAATGCTTGTTGGGCAATGATTTAGAAACTTCAGCTTGGGCTGAAGTGGAACTCAGGACTCATGCAGAAATGTTGGGTATCCCTGCAGATGTGTTTGCTATGACCAGGTCACAGGCAAAAATGTCTAACACTGAACAGGTCCTGGATCCTGGAAAAATGGACCAGGCACCTTCCAAGAGAAGGAGCAGTAGGGTTAAGGCAGTGTCTTCCCCCTGCCTCAGAATCCAGATCAGTCTCTTGAGGGAGCTGATCTTAGTCCTGAAGAAGGAACTGTCCCAGATGAGCTTGAACCTGATCAGGTTGAGTTCTTGGGGACAGGGGGCCCTTCCAGGGCAGATCTGAGCCAGGAGCAACTGAGCTGCCCCTCTCTTGAACCCCTCAGGCAGCAAGCTGCTGCTGAGGCTGCTGGGAGTGCTAGTGGTTCCCATAGGATCTACTGGGATGATGGACTCCTTTACTCAGAGTGTAGAGACCCCAAGCCTGGAGCCACCAGTAGGTTGGTTATACCTCTGAAGTTTAGGAGCTTCCTATTGACCCTAGCACATGATATCCCATTAGCAGGTCACCTAGGCCAAAACAAGACTTGGGACAGAATTGTCCCTCACTTTCATTGGCCTCATATGTCTGAAGACACCAAGGAGTTTTGTCGCTCCTGTGTCACCTGTCAAGCCAGTGGTAAGGCAGGTAGCACTACAAAGGCCCCCCTGATACCACTACCTGTGGTGGGGGTTCCCTTTGAGAGGGTAGGGATTGACATTGTTGGTCCCCTAGATCCTCAAACTGCATCTGGGCACAGATTTATACTGGTGGTGGTGGACCACGCCACTAGGTATCCAGAGGCAATTCCCCTTAGAACTACCACAGCTCCTGTGGTGGCAAGGGCCCTCCTGGGAATCTTTTCCAGGGTGGGTTTTCCAAAGGAGGTAGTATCAGACAGAGATGCCAACTTCATGTCTAGTTACTTAACTGCTATGTGGAAGGAGTGTGGTGTAAATTACAAATTTACCACCCCTTATCACCCACAATGCAATGGTTTAGTTGAAAGGTTCAACAAAACCTTAAAGGGCATGATTAAAGGTCTCCCAGAAAAGCTTAGGCGCAGATGGGACATACTTTTGCCCTGTCTTCTCTTTGCCTACAGAGAGGTTCCACAGAAGGGGGTTGGTTACAGCCCATTTGAGCTTCTGTTTGGACATCCAGTTAGGGGTCCATTGTATCTAGTGAAGGAGGGATGGGAGTTACCTCTCAAACCCCCTAAACAGGATATTGTGGACTATGTACTTGGTCTCCGCTCCCGGATGGCTGAGTACATGAAGAAGGCAACTAAAAACCTTGAGGCTAGCCAGGAATTGCAAAAGGCCTGGCATGGCCAAAAGGCTGTGTTGACTGTTTATCAGCCAGGACAGAAAGTATGGGTGTTGGAGCCTGTGGCCCCAGCAGCCCTCCAAGACAAGTGGAGTGGCCCTCATACAATTATTGAGCAGAAGGGAGAGGTTACCTACTTGGTGGACCTTGGAACTCCCAGGAGCCCCCATAGGGTGCTCCATGTCAACAGGCTCAAACCATATGTTGACAGGGCAGACATGGGCTTGCTCATGGCTACTGATGAGGGACAGGAGGAAGAGAGTGATCCACTCCCTGACCTGCTCTCACAGAACCCTGATGATGGTTCAGTGGATGGTGTAGCCTTGGCAGGCAGCCTCACTGACCAGCAGCAAACTGATTGCAGAAGAGTTCTCAACCAGTTTAGACATATGTTCTCACTGACTCCAAGTCATACTACCTGGTGCACTCATGAAGTGGACACTGGGGACAGTCTGCCTGTTAAAAATAAGATTTACAGGCAACCTGACCATGTCAGGGACTGCATCAGGACTGAAGTCCAGAAGATGTTGGATTTGGGTGTGATTGAACCCTCAGATAGCTCTTGGGCTAGTCCAGTAGTCTTGGTACCTAAACCTCATACCCCGGGTGGTAAAAGAGAGATGAGGTTTTGTGTTGACTACAGAGGTCTCAATGCAGTCACTAGGACTGATGCCCATCCAATCCCTAGGGCAGATGAGCATATAGATACTTTGGCCTCAGCCAAGTTTCTGAGCACATTTGACCTGACAGCTGGCTACTGGTAGATCAGACTAGCTGATGATGCAAAAGCCAAAACAGCATTCTCAACCCCTAGTGGGCACTACCAATTTGTGGTGATGCCCTTTGGTTTGAAGAATGCACCTGCCACTTTTCAAAGGTTGGTGAACAAAGTCCTTACAGGCCTGTAAAGTAAAGTCGTGGTTGTTATACCACTTTCTTAATATATGGTTTGGTCTCCCCCTGGAGCCCACTGTGTATTGTGCTATTTACTGTCGTTCTAGTACTGTAATATTGTGTGCCTTGTTCTCGAATCCCATAAAGAGGTTAGTAGAGAGTGTTTAGTAATAAATACATATATTTTATATATACCTGGTGTGGTTCTCCTTTCATTTGGTCATTCATGAGGTTATATACTGGTAAAACAAGCTGCTTTACATTCTTTCAAGACTTAGCCTGAAGGCTGCTCTCCACAGCTACCACTAGGATAGCTTTCTATAAAGGTTGTCTTTAACCTAATCATCAATAAGGGTCGTTTGGACTGGTGCAAGGTGCCCACTTTAATTAGTGGACAGCATATACCAGGCCAACTTCTCACACAGCTTAGCACTAGTGCCTGGATCAGAGTTTTCCGAGTAGTTGGAGGTAAGAACGGGAATATTCTTCAGAGAAGACTTAATACATGGAAGCATGCCCCAACAATAGTTGTGACATGCTCTTTGAATGTTAGTTTATGATCCAGACGGACTCCCAGGTTTTTAGCCACTAATTTGGGAGTTGGCACGGAGCCCAGTTCTTCTGGCCACTCTCTTGGGGACCACCTCACCACTGCAACTCCGAAGAGCATGATCTCAGATTTCCCCACATTAAGCTGGAGGAAGTTATCCCTCATCCAGCCAGCGATAGCCGTCATATCCTCTGAAAACGTGGACTGAGCATTGGGATTGTTTTTGTCAAAGGAAAGTAGGAGCTGAGTATCATCAGCATAGGAGATTGGGATAAATCCTAAATTCCTCAATTATCCCGCTAAGGGAGTAACGTATATGTTGAATAAAGTAGGGCTTAAATAAGAGCCCTGAGGTACTCCCTTAGTCAGTCTTGAGGTCTCAGAACGAAAAGAGCCCAAATTGGTGGTCTGAGTTCTGTCTGACAAGAAACTCAACATCCATTTTAGAGCATTCCCTTGGAGGCCGATTTCCCTAAGTCTCCTAAGCAGAGTCTGATGGGAGATAGTGTCGAAGGCTGCAGATAAGTCAAGCAGCACGAGAAGTACTGCTTGACCGTTGTCCAATGACATTCTGATGTTATTAGTAACTGCAACCAAAGCCGACTCTGTGCTATGTCTGGGTTGGAAGCCCGACTGAGATGGATCAAGGCAGTTCGAGGCTTCGACAAATTCAGACAGATGTTTGTTGATATGTTTTTCTAGAAGCTTGCTCAGAAGAGGAAGCAGCGAAATAGGACGATAGTTGTATAAGTCCTCCACGGGCGCTTTGGGATTTTTCCGAATTGGAACTATTTGCGCCGCCTTCCATTCAAGAGGAAGACGGCCTTCTTTCAAGGAGCAATTGAGAATTGAGCAAATGGTGGCAGCATGTTGATTGGAGAGCCGAGAAGTGATCTTAGCAGGAATAATATCTAACGGAGAGCCAGACTTAACTATTTTTAGTAGTAACTCCACATCTTCAGGCGTGAGAGCAGGAAAATCATCCAATGTCTGGACATTCAGTGGGGTCATTGGAGGGTCGGGCAAAGTATCTTTCAAGATGCCGCCACCTGAAATAATTTCATTATGAATTAGTTCAATTTTCTGGGTAAAATGGTTAGCTAAGTTATCGTATAAGGCTTGGGAAGGAGCTTCTTCAATGTCACATGCTTTAGGGTTGGTAAACGTTTTTACGATCTGATAGAGGGTTCTAGGGGTATTCCCTGCCAGTTCAAGTTGCAACGCAATATGCGTTTTACGGGCGGTTTTTATATTTTTATGGTATTGAGCTAGTGCCTGTTTATATCTTCCTTTGTCCAGTATATCATGTGAGTGGCGCCATTGTCGTTCCAGTTTTTTGCAACAACTCTTTTCTGTACGAAGGTTTGGGGAAAACCACGCTGTCTGGGAGCATCTAATTGGACACGGGCACTGTTTTAAGGGGGCTAGATGGTCAATGGTGGTTTTCATTATAGAATTAAAACAGGCCAGGCGCTCCTCAACACTGTCTAAGTCGAGCTTCATGTGGCAACAAGGGTGAGTCAACTTAAAAAAGTGCTCTCCAATATTTTTTGATGTGGTTATGTGTGCTGCATTCAGCTGCACAGATAAAAGCAGCAGTTAAGCCATTACAATTGTTTGTAGCATATTTCCAAGGCACTATCGCAACTGGACCATCCACAATTTCTGTTTACTGAGGGAAAGCATGCTTCACAATATTTACATTGCAGTGTTGACCTACTTAATGTGGAATGGCAACACCTTGTGAAGGAAGCACACTTTCATTATGTACTTGGGGTCATATGTATAGGCCTGTAACGTAACGCAACATTAGGCTTCTTGGATTGACAAGGCGCTCAGCCACTTCTGAAAAACAGGGTTCAGACGTATTTACTACATTATGTTGAAGCATGACATTTCGGCATGCACATGCAATAAATGTAGCTGGCTAGCCCCAACGCAGACACTCTTGCACCATTGTGCATGAGTGCCTGCATTTGCGCTAGGCAACTACATTTATCACCAGTGCATTTGGTGACACAGGACTGAGCCATATTGTTGTATATACAGTTCAGTGCTGCAATTCAAAAGTGGCAGAGGGCTGCATTGAGCCAAGTGGGCTAACCCAACACTCAGTGAGTTTGCTTGTTAATATGGCCCAGAGCTAGGGGACACATGAGTGGTCAATTGTCATTATACATATGCATGTGTGCTGGATTGCAAGTCACGTATACCACCATTATGTGTCATTCTATGGATTTGTTAATTATGCCAACAGCTCAAGGGACATGTGAATGGAACCTCAAGTACCTATGTATCTGGTATTTGATCTGCACACAGGGTGGGTGGGCACTGAGACATATTTAGATGGACAAAAGCAACATTACTCTCCCACCCCCACACCCCACCCCAATGTCCATGGTTGTTACTTACACTGTTGCTGATGTAGCTGTTCATAGTCAGCACTATCCTGTTCCTCGACTCCAACCACTGACTCCTCGCAGATGACTACAGACACCTGTTCCCCCAAGGCATCATGCTCCTCCTGTGGCTCTGGACTACTACCTCTGGTCTGCAGTGCTGCCTGTGGATTGTTGGCCAGTTTCTGCTTAGTCTTGCGCTTGGCATCGTGCCAGCACTTCTTACAGTCGACCACTGTCCTCTTAACTTCTGCTACTGCGTTCACCTTGGTCACAATGGACTGCCAAATGGTATTTTTGGTCCCCAATGATACCTTGGAGTTGAAGAAGAGCTGGTGTTGATTCTCCGCCATCTCCGCAAGCAGGATCTCATTTTCCTCCTGACTCAATCCTATTTTCCTCTTCCCCTGGGACTCTGGATAGTCATCCTGGCTGTTAGGGGGTTTGGGGGGATGTTGTCTGCTGCTGAACTAGGTCCAGGCTGCTCCATTTTGCTTTCAGGTAGTAGGTTTTTTATTTTTGTATTTCACTGGCTTTTTGTGGGGTTTTTTCCAGTGAAACATAAAAAATAGTGATGTGTGGCTGACTAACGTGAGTTTTCTGGCCACTAATTGGGCCGCCGTCAGTTTTTTCACGTTAGTGTCAATATTTTTATCACCATGACGCTAGCGTTTGCAGCAACAATCACCGCCGCAAGCTGATCCTATCGCCATGTACCGACGCATTGTAAATACATTGCTAACATGGCGATAGTTTTCGGCAATACCCGGCGTTAAGAAAACTGCCACTAACTTTGTTTAGCGGCAATTCTTGTACATATAGCCCTTAGTGTTCCTGGTACTGCCTGGACAGTTACATGTCCTGCAGGGCTGGCAGGCTCCTTTCTCGCTGAATAGGCAGGCTGGCTTCTAGGTGTTTTAGGTAAAAAAGAATAGATTCTTCCAGCAAGGCAGAACTGCAGGCAATGTTCTGCCACCTCTGGAAAGCTGGCTGTGAGGAAGATAGCAGCTCTTGTTGTACAGCCGCGCTCTGAGTACTCTGTAGAGCCTCCCTTCCTTGTTCATGAAAACCTTTAACTGAAACAGCAAGTGAGTCAGTGACTCCCACTTTTATACAGGGAAAGCAGAAAGGACATTTGGATCCACTGTCTGCACTTTTAGAACTGCTTTGGGTCGGTTCTCTTTTCAAGTATCCTTTCCAATCTGTTCTACAGAGACCTTAAAACATATGTTAAGGTTCTATACCCAAAGCTAACCATACCTTCACTGTAAATACTGATTTTTCATCCCCTCTCTTTAATTTTGTCCCCCTTGTCAGAATTGCCTTGAGCATGTGATTCCTACACTGGGCTTAACTTACTAACTGTCAGTGAAATATCATGTTGATTAATTAACCAGTGCCACAGTTATCTCATAAAACATGTTTGCCCCCTCTTTAACTTTGCCCCACTTAATGGGTCTGCTCAATACCTGCCATGCCCATCATAGACGAATCATGTTAAAAGTCTGACAAATTTCATGTTGATTCATCAAATGATGCCACAGCTATTAGCAAATGAAGGGAACACATTTTGACTCCCCTTTTCAACTGGGTATCCCCTTGAGGAATATGAATAGTTCTAAAAATACCAAAAGTAAGCTAAACATGCTAAGCACCTACCACATTTAATGCAAATGTGTTAAACAGTGCTTACGTTATAGGCAAATTCAAAATGACATTGCTATAATTTAGCCTCTTTATGTCCAGAAAAAACGCTTTTTTAGCTCTTGACTACCAAACAGCAAACGTTTTTCTAGTCCCAGTTTGTCTATTGTGTTTGTCTCTTCCCTTGAGCACAGCCTCTTCACCATCTCTCTGTTTGGCTGGCATTTATGTTTCCACTTCTCAGTTTTTTTTCCATTTTGGTTAAGCACATGAGAGTGCATGTGTCTTTCAGTTCTCTTCCATGTGCTGCAGGCAAATGACCTCTCATTGCATGTTTCTCCTCTTGTGCACTTTCCCTGAAACTGTGTGTGTTTCTCTGTAACTCCCTCTGTTGTTGTCACATCCATGTGCTTGTCACTCTCTTGTTTGATTCTCTCCCCTACCCCACACTCCATGTTCTTCTCCACTTCACCTCCGCAACCTGTGTTCTTCTCCCCATGTGTGCATCTCTCTGACCCCCATGTTGCTCTCTCCCTCCTGCAATGCTTTACCCCTCCCCCACCCACTCCTGGATTTGCTATTCCATTTCACCCCTACCTTTGTATTTCGTTGTTATTTAATTTGCGCTTACATGCCCAAAAAACCTTTTTCAATTTACTGATCCAAGTAGTATCAGCTAACTTGAACTGGTAAATAAATAAATAGTAATAGTTTCCCAACTTAACTTGGATAGGCAGACAATGTAAGAAATTTCCAATCCCTATCCATGATGTATGTTTATCTTCCATAGGCAACTAAATAGTCCACAGAGCAGTAATAGGAATTATAAAATGCATTGTTCTTCTTACCAAGTGCTGTGAGTTTATTTTAAATTTGTGCCATCGTTTAAGAGAGAACCTGGGGTTCCCCAAAGGAGGGGTGAAAAATAAGGAGTCCTCTTCACTATTTCCTCAAAGTGATAATCTTTCAGGTCCTGCGTTTCCCATTCATGACACAAGGCTCAGGCCTTAATCATGAGAGTATCAAAGGACCTGGATTATCTGTCTGAGCCCATTTTTATGCAGAAAATGTATTCAGAGGCTGTTCTGCCTCGTGCATTTAAAATGGATGTAATGCTGGCTTCCCGCACAGGAAAAACTACAGTAAACAGTGAATATTCAACTCAATCAGATCCAGCGGATAAAAGAACAGAAGCAGCACTGAAGAAAACTTATGCAGCTATAAATATGCCCTTCAGAGCAAGAGTGTAGGCTGCATACACTGATCAATCTCTTGTGACAGACTTTGATGACTTAACAGGGGCGATGTAGGAAGGAGAGGATTGTTCTGATGTTAGTTAACATGGAACAACAGGCGAGATTCATCTCTGACATCGCTTATGATGGATTAAGAGCCTCATTTTTAGCTGCTGGAGGAGCCATCCAGGAAAGGAAACTTATCTGATGAGAGAGTGGAAAGTAGAAAATTCTGAAAAGTCAGCTCTGTTGAAAATTGCCTTTTCCTACATTCTACTAACTGGAAACATGATCGGGAGCGTGTTTCTGGTGTTACTTTAAACTGGAAACATGTTTTCCCTTATAAAACAAAATCTTCAGCAAATGTTTCAAATTCTTAATCTCAGGATGCACCCAAAAAAGCAATTAAAAAGAGATGTTTTCAACCTCCTTTAGCTACCATTCCTAGCAAATAGGCCTTTTCCGATTGGTCAGCCTGTATTTTTTGCCTCTTGCTTTACCCTACATTTTTGCTGGTAATAGCTCCGTACACCCTTCCTAATTAGTCGTAAAGTACCAGTACTCCCCCTTTAAACACGGTCGAATTAGTATATTCCTAACTGGTATATTTAATTTACCTATAAGTCCCTAGTATATGGTAGGACATGTACCCTGGGCCTGTAAGTTACATGCCACTAGTGGACAGCAGCACCTATCATGCCATCCATTACAGTGACAGTGTAAAGCATGGCTTCAGGCCTTCCATTGTACCCCGACTGTGGCAGTTTTAACACAGCAATTCAACCTGTTAAAATAAACCTTTCAGACAGGTCAAAACTTCACTTTTAAATATTAATAAGTCACCCCTATTTAGAACATGTGGAAATTTGATATTAACATGCCCTTACTGTGCCTAGCACCCAAAAGCTATTTTTCACTGTGGCAGGCCTAGCTGTCCTATGTAGAAAATCAGAGTACAGTTTAAAAATCCAAATACTGTATCTTGAATGGGACTACCTAATTCAATAATTAAACAACTATTTTTAATAGGTATTAAAAATGCAGTTCAATAGTGAAGTTGATTTTTTAGTAAGAATTAAAGACAGGTAACTGTTAGAAATGTACATTTTACCTGCCTGAAGTTCCTGGGAGCTAAATTTACCTTAGCTATATCACTTCTGCCAGTCAGTAAATAGCATTTGAATAGGTGTGAAAAAGGTGTGAAATGCTTCCCAAGAGCAAACAATAGGCTGATCTGAATGGGTTGATATGACTCCGCTAAACAAAACCTGACATGAATATGCAGGGTGGGGCTGGAAGCAACCTTTTTGGCATTACATTGTCAAATTCTGCTTGAATGTCAGATCCTGCTTCAGAGGCCGGCTGGGTTTACAATTAACACTTTGGGTGCACTTGAAAGGAAGAAAAACAGGATACCAAAACAATTCTTGTGTATCCATTGTCCGGTTGCTTCGCACCCCTAATTTTGTTTTACCGGGCTTGTGTCTCTGGGTTTATTGTGGGTACAGTGACTGCCCCAAATTTAGTTCAGTCAGTCTGACTGGCTGACTTTGACTGACTGCCCCAAACTATATTTTAATGTTAGATGTTTGAGGACTCTAAGATTACCATAGTCCACTCCCCACCACACACACACGTAGAATTTAGAGTGTAGGTTTAGTGTGGCCAAAGACTTTTACTATCTTCAAAATGCCTAAAGTGGGTAGGGTTGGCACCGGGAACTTCTAACCCACTGATTAGGGCATGTGCAGAAGTCATTCCAACCTACTACCTCATGCCAGGCATCAATGGGACATCTCCAAGCACCCACTTAAGCATCCTCATGAACCTGAGGGAACTATGGAAGTGGACTGGACCTGCTGTCCATAACCTGAGAGAAGCCCTGAGGGCCTGAACCTTCTCCCTCTTGTACTCAGGACAAAGAAGTGAACTTGAAGGGTCATAAGGCTGTTCTCCTGTTCAAGCCACTGGGACACAACATGTTACAAGAGGCTTTCTAGCAACTTCCTTGCCGATCAGTAGCACCTTGACCTGGAAAAGACCCTACTGTTGGGTTCTGCCTGCCACCCTGTGAGCCTCTGAGTGCCTTTCATGAGGTCCTAGGGGCTTTGTCGGTTCACTTCTGTAGTGGATTGGGACTTAATGGACAAATATCAGAAGGTAAAATCTTTGACCATGGGGACCTGGTTGGTGTATCTGACCTGCACTCCATCACAGTCAGCGTCAATTTGAGCATAGGTCCCATTCTACAGCTACCATTGCTATCACTGGCACTTTATCCTGCTTGGCATTATTCCCACTTAAATCTTCAAAAATGCTTATCTTTGGGTACCCTTATTTTATTTATGTCATTTTGTTAATTAAATTTTACTCTATTTTTCTCATTTGGTTTGAGATTTTTTATTGTTTTGCATTTCAACTTTATTATTGTTTTGGTACTGCATAAATACTTTACACATTGCCTTTAATTTGAGCTTGTCTGCTCTGTGCCATTGCTAATAGGGGGTTGAGCTCACCTTCAATTAGTGACTTTAATGGTTCACCCTAACAAGGGCTGCGATTATTTCTTGAGGTGTGTAGTCACCCCCCACCCTCCTCAATTAAAATCCGATTTAAAACAACTACAAATCAGAAGCCTCAGCATTCCTGTTTCTTGGGGTGTAGAAGATTTAGTAGAACTGGTAGGAGTGCGTATCTAAGTCTTTGGTCAATGTTGGAAGGGAGATATTTCATACACATGGGCCTTGAACATAGTGTGCTTGAAATTGCATCTATGCCTCCAAATCCAGTCTTTATCCTTGCTCCTGTTCCAAAAACAGTATTAAGGCAGATGAACTAATAAAGATATAAAGCATCCACTCAACCAGAAGGCAATAGTTTGTGTTCCACAGCCGAAAAGGAAACAAGGTTTTTACCCTATCCTGTTTCTTGTAGAAAAGTAATCAAGTGCTAGCATCCGGTGCTAGACTTCAAGGCAGTAAACAAGAGAATTTCAATTAATCATTTCAAGATGGACTGTGTTCAAATGATTATCCCTCTAGTTTAACCAGAAGAATTCATGTTAAAGCTAAAATTACAAGATATCTATCTTCATGTTTCAATGTGCACAGAACACAAAAGTGTCTTTGCTTTGCAGTAAGAGTTCCTCATTTCCAGTTTTGAGTCCTACCTTTCTAATTAAAGCCAGTCCCAAGGTAATTCAGGAAAGTGCTGGCTCCGGAAGTGGCTCTAATGCACAATCAAGAATAGCTTTTCACCCTTAAATGGACAATTGGTTGGTACAAGGTGAGACAATGGAACTTACAGAAGTTCATCTCAAGAGGTCCTTGCCAGACCCCCAGAGACAAGGGTTTATCATAAACTGGGTAAAATCCAGCCTGAATTTATTTCAAGATCTCAATTTTATAGAAGTGAGATTTCTTACCTCCAAGGGGATAGTTCTCTTTACTGTAAACATGATTCAAAAGATTCACAGATATGTGCTGAATTTTCGGGCACTTGAGGTCTCAAATGCCAGGAAATGGCTTCAAATTTAAGGGGACATGGCAGCAAATGTGGAGGTGGCACGTAGGGCAAGACATCACCTGGGAGTTGCAGTCCGTCATCTTCCGAAATTTTGGAAACCAGCTTCGATTACATTAGACACATGATTTTACTGAATCAGGTTATCAGTAGGGAGCTAGAATGGTGACTCCATCCAAGTCATCTAAGGAAGGATATAGGTCTCCATCCCCCGTTGGAAAAGATCATCACAACAGATGGCAATGATTATGGTTGGGGAGGTTTTATGGAATCAATGAAAATACAAGGGAAATGATCTAGGTTAGACAAACATCACTCCTCAAATAGAAAAAACCTGAAGACGGTCATATCAGCTCTTTTGAAATGGTCGCCGACTGATTCAGGCACCATGTGTAGTGATATGAACAGATAATCCTATAACCAGGTATTATCCGAATATATGGGGGAAACAGATCCAGATCTCCGGCATTGTCAGCAGAGTTGCTTTTGGTTACGCAGAATAAAATGTATGTTCTCTGTCAGAAATCTATATCAAAAGAGTGGAGATTACATTTGCAGAAGACTCAGCAGCATATTTTTATCCTCTCAAGCGTTTTGCTTAAGTCCTCAAGTGTTCATCCAAATTTGACAGAGGAAGGATTATCTCAAACTCTTGGCATAAAAGAAGAACTCTTTTTGTCCAATGGTTGTGTCAAGGTTTAAGCGTGGAGTAGAGGGAGCTTAGGCAGTGGATACAATATATTGCAGTGGCCTTAGGCTCTGCTGTACACTCTTCATCCTTTTCTCTGATTTCAAAAGTATCGGTAAAAATCAAGATAGAAAAAACAAGGGTTATAGTGATTGTGCTTTTCTGGCCCCACATGTCTTCATTCCTCCTTCTTCGTCAAATGGTGAGGGGATCAGTATTCAGGAATGGATACTTAAAGTCTCGCTGCCTCCATTAATTTCCCCTTTGTTGAACTAAAGGGTGTTCATCAAATTATGTCTGATGGCTTAAAGGTGGAGAGGTTAGGTCTTTAGAAGAGAGGACTTTCAAAGAAATGGGTCTTGAAAGTGCAGTCTTCAAGGAGACCTGCTGTGCTTCAGTCATATGCGCATCATTGGAAATCGTTAAAAAAGAATTGTGTGATAGGAATGACTGTGACCTATTGTCTTGTGAAGAAGTCTACATTTTAGCATTTCTCCATGAAGCGTTTCCATTGTGGCTAGCAGTTGCAACACCTAGGGTGCAATGGGCAGCCATTAAGGCACTAAGGGAACCGTGGGCAGGTGTAGGTAATCTAGAATACTGAAATGTTTTTCCCTAGCTAGACATTCAGTGAACCGTTTGGTTTTGGATTAGGATTTGATTTTGGTTTTGGATGCTTTAAACGTTTACCCCTTTGCACACTTACAATCATTTTCTTGCAACTTGAGATAAGTGGGCTATTCTCATCTACTTAGACAGAATGTCTACTTTCAGGAAAGTTGATACTCTATTTGTGATTTTTAGTTCAGTGATAAAAGGATTAAATCACTCTATTTCTTCTTTGAGCACTTGGATTAGGTCTACTATTGTGGCTGCATATACTGAAAGGGTTGTGCCTTATCCAGAAAGAGTTCAATGGAGATCAAACACAAATATGGTTTCTTCATGAGTGGAGGTCCAAGGGGCTGCCATTTTGGAAATGTGCAGGTCCACTACCTAGGCAGTACCTTCTACGCTTGTGAAACCTTCGATAATTCAATATGATGGAACATATTCTGATGATTTAGGTTCAAATGTACTGTTGACTTTAGTGCATGTTTAACTGGAGTCGGGAAATACTGGAATACATTTCACATGGTAGCCTGAGTTTTCATGTCTTTTAGTATGCCAAATAGAATAATGGCTGAAGCGAGGAAGTGGACAATGAGGAAATGCTAGAATTACTCACTCCAGTCATTAGGACACTAATGTGTGTGTTTCTTTAAGAAGTCTAAAAGGAAAGTAGGACTATATAGGGTCTGTAATAGGAGATGGACACTCCTCATAGAATAATGACTGGAAAGGACTCAGAGTAATTCAATTACTGGCAAATAATTTAAGTAATACATTTTTAAAATAAATTTAATACATTTCATAATATCAAGAAACAGTGTAAATTGTCCCAGTCCACCTTTCTTTATTAGCTGGTAGGCACATGCAATTAGAAATGAACACTCTTGATAATCTAAACCTCAATTAAAACTGCTTGGTTACATATACAAGAAACAGAGACCTAAAGGCAAACAAGCCCCAGAGCCATACAAAATTCAACAATTATAAATTGATTATATAATCCATTAAACTTGCAACAACATTATTAATTTTCTTCTGCAGCACTTGAGCACTTTTATCCCAGTGAAACTGCATTATTTAAATAATATAGGGGCATATTAGCAAGGGCACTATCGCCGCTTTAGCGGCACTTTTTGCCGCTAAAGCGGCGATATTCTTATCGCCCTATCAGCAAACTGTCTCTAACAGCAGTTAGCGACAGTTTTCGGGCATTAGCGCCCGTGTTTTTACCGCTTTGCATGTCAGCGATATTTATCGCTAATGACATGCAAAGTGGGCGTTCCCGACGAACAGACCTGGGAAACACCTGCTAACAGGCCTATCGCCTATTAGCAAGGTGGCCATGGCCCCAGTTAGCGACGTGAAAAGTCGTGCTAACCGGGGTCATCGCCATTTATTTAACACCTGCAATTAGCAGGTGTTAGCCATATCTAACATGGGGGTGGATTATGCTGATACGACCACAGGATCGTATCAGCAAGGTTATCGCCGTTTTCCATGAAACATCGCTGGTAAACCAGCGATGTTTCATGGAAAACACCGCTATGGCTGGAATAATTATCGCCATAGCGCTAAATGTCGCTAATACAGCGTTAGCATGGCAAATTATTCCGACGATAGCCGGCGATAAAAAAGTGCTCGCTAAACACGCTTTGCGATGTTTAGCGCACTTTTTAGATATTATGCCCATAGGCCTTTAATGTATCCCACTGGCTTGTAGGTAGAAGTAACAGATACTAGATTGTACTTCACACACAAAACAAATTGACTGGCATTATTTCATAATGGTAACTTAATCAGTGCTTGGTTGGTGGAAAGAAACGTTTACCACCATATTATGAAAACAGGTTTTTAGAGGTGGAAATATGGACAAGAATGTTTTTCAACATTTATTCAGTGGCATTGCTGTTGTGGTGGTGTGTTCTTTTGATTTTTGCTCTGCGTTTGTGCTATACCATTGCAGTGTAATTGTGTTGTTTTACTGTGCTTGTTGTGTAGTGTTCTATTTTGACGTTTTGCTGTGATGTGCCCTGTTGTGTTTTAATTTTGTTGTGATATCACTTTGTGTATGTTATGTTATGTTCAGTTGTTTACTTTAGATATGTCAACAAGTGATATATATCTACAGCCAAAAGCAGGGCATGCCTTGAACCCCTTTGCGCCGCCGGAACGTCACTTTTTTGACGTTCCGGTGGCGCAATGTGCCCCGGCATAGTTACAAGGCCATGCTGCCCCAGGTAAAAAAAAATCATAAATAAGGCCCTCAACTCACAAGCAACCATTACTACTGGCTAAGTTGGCTGCTTTAGTTTTGCAGCTACTTAAGACACCAAACAGACCAAAACAGTGGCAAAGACTGCCTTAACTTAGCACTTCAGTAGCATCAACCAATATGGCTTCCTTTTCGAGGTAAAGGTTTCCAGCCTTAGCAACAGGTGGCCAAACTTTGCCATGAATCTGTACGTGCATAAGTTTATCTATAATGGAGTGACTATGGGGCATATGTACAAGCCCCTATCGCCACGGGAACATCACTTTTTCCAAGGTTCCTGTGGCGATAGAGGCTTTGCCTTATTTACAAGGCAGCGTGGCACTTTCGCCGGCACGGGCCTACCGCCACGGGACGGTGACTTGCGGTGCACTGAGTTAGTGGCACCAGAGCTGAGCAGGTGTGCAGCCTGCGATGTTGCGAAGGCCTCGATACGCCATCCTGCCAATCAAGATTCGATTTGAATTGTGATCCCAGCTGGGCCGCAGTGTACGCAGAGGGCAGCAGGCTGCACAGACATGACTCTGCGGCGCTGTGCTGCAGGGTGTGCTGGGGGCCTGTGGCGCGGAATCCAGCGATCGGCTGAGGAGGTTGCACCAGCACGTGGTGGACCCTCTTGGAGACACGCCAGTGGCGGCAGGTGAGCATTGAGACCTGGGTGCGCAGGGGCGGGCACTCATCGCTGGTTGGCGGACTGGTCTGGGGACCAGGGCTGGGGTGCAGCATGCGCACAGGATCGCGTAGGCACCACCGGTCACGGCGGCGCCCTCGTGGCTGGGTGGGGGGAGTGAAGGTGCAGGGGTATCAAGCTGATACAAACTGTGATGCTTACAGGTATGAGTAATCCTGCATCATGAGACCGTAACGGAAGTTAGTGTGACCGTAACCTTCCTTTTCTTTCCTACGAAGGTTACGCCACACGTATTTCTGTTACGGTCTTTTTGTGCAGGATTTGTCTTTCCTGTGAGCATTCCGGTTTGTCCAAGTGCTATACACTGTACCAGATTAGGTTTGTGACTATACGGACGCTTGACCATTGTCACCATTTGTCCAACAGGTTTCTGGATACTGACTTCCGGAGTATGGAATGGTATTGGGGAGTTCCCCATTGGGCGTTGGCTGTGCTTTTCGTATTCTTTATTGTTGTATTTGTAATAAAGGACTGTTTTTACACTACTGTTGACTACTGGACTTCATGACCGTGCGCACCCCCATTTCAGTTACTACAGTTTTGGATCTGGGGCACAGTGGCATCTGGCAACGGCTGGCGTTGGGGTTGGTTGCGCAGGAACACTACGAATTGGAACTGTCGTGTGGTGCGGTGACAGGGGCCCGCCGTTGCTATTGTGGACATGCATCCATGACATGGGTGAGGACGTATGTTAGGGCTGGCCGTGAGACTCCTCCGACTCTGGCAGTTGTTGTTTGGGAGGTACCAGGGGCCAACAGGTGCAGCACAGCCAGAAGCTTCATCTGCGGAGGGATGGTGGTTGTCCGCCGTGTTGGTACTGTCAGCCTGTGGGCAATGTGGGTCAGGATGCGGAGGATGGTTGTCCTTTTGTGCCTGTAGTGGGCAATGACTTCCTCTGGCGTTGTCTCTGAGGCTGGTGGGTTTTGGGAACGTCCGCTGTCCTGTTCTGCGCTGCCTCTGTGGTAGTCAGGGGGGGGGGCTGGGGTTGGTTGCGGTGGGTGTTGTGGCCCTCTTGGGTCTCCAGGCTGCACAATCATTGTCTCCTTGGCATCTGTTGGTCTTCAGATGTGGTTCTGGGCTGGGCTCCCTTTCTACTGCAGTTTGTCGTCCTGCTTAACACCAGTAAAAGGCAGGTGTTAAATCTCTGCTGCTAACGCTCCTTATCGCCTGTTTTTGGATCGCATCGCAGATCTGGCTGGTCGTTGTGAATGTCGCGAAGTGGTGTTTTCGTGTGTTTTTGCACGGGAACGCCTACTCTGCATATCATTAGCGCTAGTTGTCTCTCTCATCCGTGGCAATGTTTTTTGCGGCAGCTATCACTGGAAAACTGGCGATGTGGTCAGTTTGCACCAGCTTGGGAATGGGGCGATAATTCTTTCGCCACTTTTGCTGCGCTAAAGTGTCGATAACTCAGCGATAAGTCCTTGAGAATATGCCCCATAGAAGTTACAAAACAGCATTTAAAGATTGTTATGTGCAGGAAGGGGGACCTTCCTGCACAAAAACAATCTTCCCCTGCATGCAGACATCCTTGCACTATGGTGCAAAGGTGCCTGGGTTGACGCTAGGCTGCTATGTGTAGCGCCAGCGCAGGGGGAACCGCAGGGCTGCACCATATTCTTGTAAATATGGTGCAGTCCTGTGTTTCTGAAGTGGCGGAGTGAGACGTTGAGCCAGGAAGGCTAACGCCTCACTCCGCCACTTCCCTTGTAAATATGTCCTACATACATTCAGAATTTTACGTGTCCAGTCCTGATAAGTAATCTGAATTTCCTCAACCAAGCTTACTCTGGTGCTGTCACAAGACAGGAAGGTGGGGGTGGGAGGGGAGTGGGTTGGGGTAGAAGGAGCATTATGATCCACGTTGCATGCCTTGCAGGGTCCCCCCGTGTGCCTGTAATAATATTTATTTATGGATTTTATTTTAAAAGCAGCATGCTATGTTTATTAATAGTGAGGTAGCTTACTTAGCAATAGCACAATTTGGGGCCAGATGTCACAACTTCTGTAATTTCTCTTTTCCTGCAGGACGTTGTCTTTTACTCAAAAGCAGGGGCTTATGGCACCTGGCTGAAATTAAAGAATAGTCCGGTGGGTTCTGCATCAAGTTCCCGCCAAAAATGTAAGGTGCGTTTTAGATTTTTAAGTGCAAAATGGCAACCCTTTATGGATTTGAACTTTAAAATTATTAAAAGTGAGAAATTCTCTAACGGTGGCGCTATAGGTCTTTTGCAATTTTGCCATCAACCATTACTATAAAATTAAAAAGCTGATATGTGGGCAAAAGGCAAATCAATTCATAACGTGACAGTTAAACGGATCCCGGTGTTTATCAATTAGAAAAAGCCAGCTGTGTATAAGGTCTTGCTGTGCACTCCGACCAGTTTCCTCTCAGTTCATAAGATACATAGAAAGTTAAATCAGCACAGTGAGACCTAGACTGAGAATCCCTAGTACTGCCCTTGCTGTTACCATGCTTATAGGTTGAATGACAGAGACCACCCTCATAACAATTGCTACTTATTACAGTATGCGCAGATTGTGACTTTACTAGATGTTTGCAAGTTGGACTAAAACGGGGCCATCCATAATCCCTTTCAAGAGAGAAGATTTATACTGGAAGGGCTATAGGCTTTAGGCTGCACATGCAAACTGTCCGCTGCAGCCATTTTTCCTTCCGCCTTTTTAAGGAATCGCATGAGACAGCAATTTAACTGCATGTCTCCTGGAGAGAAACGGGCCAGCACAGCCTGCCTACGTATGTGAATTTCTCTTTGGTTAGTCATTGTTCTTAGCAGCAGTCTTCATTCCACCATTAGCTCCTTACAGGAGCATATTAGATGAGGCTGATCTTCTTTACTATCATCACATAAATGACAGCTGCTCAGGGCTGGGTTGTGTTTTCATGGATGTAGATGTAATGAAGATGGAAGTATACCTAGACAATATTTTAATAAGTTCTCCTTGACCAAATTAGTATACCCCATGTGAAATTAAGATTGCGGTGTTGCAGTTCTGTAATTGTTCAGAACAAGCCAGCAATGGGCTCTTCCTGCCAAAGCTATGTTGTCGATTAGTGAGAGGAATTTGTTGGTTTTGTTGGCCAGTTTTTTTAAACATGCATGGGTGGTGGGAGTATCCCAAGGATCGTTATAGGCCAGTTTCAGTTAATGATCCATTAAGGTAATCTCTAGCTGGAGAGTTATCCCTGCTCTGCAGCTCCGACCAGAGGTGTGAGCCCAAGGAGTTCGGCCCTGGCCTCCTGATTTTATGCCAGCAAATAATATAAGCCCCCCGTCTGGCTAGAGACTGCTTCTGGAGTCCAAGTTCAAGCCTGATCTGCCCTGGAGATGTGTATTTGGGAGATTAAAGATTATTATGTATTTCCTGATCAAAATGCTATCCAAGGTGGATGCATCCCTTCCTCATAGAGGTTCACTCTCATATGTTATAGTTGGTGGCAAATTTGCTTGGATCACTCAGAGAAGTGGCGTCAATGTTGGGCTTGATCATTTTTTCTCCCGATTTTTAAGAGTTAAGGCCAGTGCGTTACCTTTTCTCTTCAAAGCCTCCTTCTGGGGGTTAAATGACCCGCTTTTATCTATAGTGACTCCCAGATATTTATATTCAGCTACTGACTTGGCCAGAAACCAGCTTGGAGGTCTTCTCATTGTGGTGTTAATTGGCATTGTTTTTGTTTTCTCTAAATTGATGACCAGACCATTTTCTGTAGAGTAGCCCCATGTAATGTCAAGTAGGTGCTGCAGCCCTACTGGGGTGCAGCTTATTAAGACTAAGTCATCGACGAATAGGAGGCTGGAGAGGACCATGCCTCCTAATTTTGGAGCATGGGAACTGCAGGTATTTAGTGTTGATGTTAGATCACCCAAAAGAAATTGAACAAAGTAGCGTGAGGACACAGCCCTGCTTCAGGCCTCTAGTTGTTGGTATTAATCAGGAGAGGTGGTTTCCTGCGCCCAGCTTGACCTGTACTCACGTGTCCGTATGCAGCAATATGAGTATATTCCATGGAGCAGTTGGAATATTCCAATTAGTTAGTTTGCGCCAGAGTTTACCCCGGTCAACATGGTCAAAAGCAGACCTAAAGTCAATAAAGCACAGGTACAGAGGCAGCCATGCTCCTTTTGCAGCATCAATCAATAGGGATAGGGCCAAGATATTAGTTGTGGTTCCCATGTGTTTGGAGAACCTCGTCTGGTTTGGCTGGATTATGACCTTTTTAGTGGCCCAAGATGTTAGTTCCTTGAGGATTGTTGATAAGCGCCACCAAACAGCATTTTTTAGTAGACAATCTGGCTCCACTCTTGAAGATAGTGAAGATTATAGACACTCTCCATGAAGCTGGTATTATTCCCTCAGTTGCTATCTGTTTAAAAACAGGCTCAAGTTTCTCAGCCCATTATCTTCTGTCATGCTTAAACAGAGCTGGAGGAACACCATTAGGACTCAGGGTCCCCTCATGTCTGTTCATGGCTATTTGTCACCTGATTATCCTAGTATTTATTGAAGAAATTACATTGGGGGGGTTGTATGAGCTGCAGGGCAGAAGGTGATCGGCAGCCTGCCTTCGATTCGTGGCTGTTGGGGCTAGTTGGCAGTGTGTCTTCAGAGGCCTTTTTGTTGACTACTCTCGCAGCTTGCTGGTTGAAGTGTTCAAACAAGAATTTGGTCCTCTGACAAGTGTGAACTGATTCCTTCTTGAGCAGGATGTAGAAGCTTGTTTGTTGTGCACCTGAAACGCACACTATCATTGATCTTTAAGTCAGAGAGCAATTTGGTCCAGAGCAAGTCATCCTGTTGCCTTTTTATCACCCATTTTAATTTTTTTAGTGCAGTTTTGTTGTATCTCAGCGATTGATGTAGGGTTGCGTCTCTCGGCCTGCGGTGGAGGTCTCTCAGGATTTTATTTATAGCCTTTTTGTACGACTTTTGTACGATCTGTGGTAATGGGATGTGGAGCTGTTGCCAAACACCATGTAATGAGCTCCTTTTTCTTTTATTGGGGTGGCGAATGTGTCATCAAGCTTGCTAGTAAATGACTCCCATGCGATTAAAGCATTGTTAAGCGTTTCTAAATGCTGATGTGCAAACCCTTCGACTGATTCCAACAAGTTGTCTATAGATGAAGTAGAAAATGTAATCCTTTTGTTGTTCATACTGAAAACTGATCCTGGTGCCTCGGTTGGGAGGCGGAAGGCAGCAGGAGCTGACTGGAAAGTAACTTCTTGTGGAAGGTGGTCCCTATCCTCCTTCACGCCGAGTTGTGGTCCCTAGGGCCTAACAAGGCTCAAGGAAGGGGGCTGCGTGGCCCCCTACCCTTTATTTTAGGCAGTCACCATGGGGAATGGGGTCCCTAGGGCCTAACAAGCTCGGAGAGGGGGGCCATGAGGCCCCCCTCCCCTTTTTTTTAGGTAGAGACCATGGGGGATGGGGCCCTGAGGACCTAACAAGACTCAGGAAGGGGGGCAACATGGCCCCTTCACTTAAAAAAAAAAGGCCCTGGTGGATGAGGTGCCCAGGGTCTAATAAAGTTTGAGGAGGAAGGCCATGCAGACCCCTCCCCTTTAGTTTACATTTTATTATAAAATGGCCCACAGGGTTGGGGTCCCCAGGGCCTAAAAATGCTCGGGGAGAAGGGCCATGTACTTTCCTCCCCTTTCATAAAGAAAGGACTTATAGGATGGGGTCCTTAGAGCCTAATAAGGCCTAATGAGGCTCGGGGAGGGAGGGGGGCCATGTTGCCCCCTCCCCTTTAAAAAACATAAAGTACTGTGGCCAACCCCGGCCATGCACAGCGCAGTGGGGGATTGGCTTTACGTATGGTAATATTACTTTATGTTAAAAAAAACCCTATAAATTCACTAAAAAAACAAAGGCTAAAGTAATGTTATAGTTAGGTGTAATAAGAAGATCTGTTTTTTTTTTTTTTTTAAAAACCTCAGAAATTCACTGAAAAAACCAAAGGTTAAAGCAACGTCATAGTTAGGTTAATATGTCAGTGACAACATTAACGTTTTGAACTTAAAAAACTGAAATTCACCAGTTTCAGTTAGCAGAGCTAACTAGAATTTGCACTCCCGCCATGCACTGCTCATGACCTCACATATTACATCACTCATAACATGTTATATGACTTCATTTATGACACCACTGATGACATCTCAAATGATATCATTGATGACATCAGTGATGTCAAGCATCCAAGCTTCTTTTGTATACATTGCTCTATAAATGGGTATAGCATTCGAACTATGAAAGCAAGTGCAAAGTAGCTAAGAATAATATAAGGCATCATTACTGCTATCATACATACAAACAAAGCTTGAGTTATGTACAACATTGACCCTATTCCATACACTTTATGGTTAGCCGAGTTTGTGTTGACTATGAACACAGATGAAAGGGTAACCTATTCTGTACACTGTGTTCAATCTGTATACAACTGTTCAGGGAAGACCAAGTTCCTCCAGCTACTGAAACCCTGTTACATAACTGTAGCCCTACTACAGATATTCTTTACTATTAACACTGTTTAGTCTATGGAGAAAGTTTACTCTGTACCACACTGTTTGCAGACAGTAAAACTCATAAGAAATACACCACAGTGTATTAAAAAGTATTTACTAAGAAGAGTGTACAATCTATGCAAAACATGTCCAAAGAATGTCCATTTACTTAAATAACCAAGGTCTGAAGGTGCTAAAGAATTTACTAACTGCAGCCTTGATACCCCATCCTCTGGGCCACAGTAAGAAAAGAATGGAGGCGGCCCATGGCTCCCCTCCAGGAGGCTAATTAGGACACGGGACCCCATCCCCCATGGCCAAGGTAAAAATGAAGAGAGAGGGCACTCAGCTCCCCTCCCAGAGCCTAATTAGGCCCTGTGGACTCCATCCCCTGGGACTGAACTGTATAATAAAATGGGAGGGGGTTGTGGTGACACCCTCCCTGAGCCTTAAAAATGACCCTGGAACCCCATTCCCTGGGGACGTAACAGAAATTAAAAGGGAGGTGGGCCAAGCAGCCCCCCTCCCTTAGCCTTTACATGCCCCATGGATCCCATCCCATGGGTCCAGCTAAGTTGCTGTGTCCTGGGGAGTTCAACCCCCAGGACACAGTAGTTTTCATATGCATACTGGTGTGGGCAGGAAAACATATGTTTGCTCCCACCTGGCGTGGACATTTTTAAATCTCCTGCCAGGTGGGAGCATACATGCCTTCCCTGCCTGCAGCAGCCCGGGCAGGGAAGGTGTGAGAAATTGTGTTATGGCTGAGGGCGGGGTGAAACCCTACTCAAGCAGCGACCACAATCCTTGTCAGGGTGAGGCATAAGCAAACCCCAAATTAACCTGTGCTCAACCCTCTGGTAGCTTAGCACAGAGCAGTCAGGCTTAACTTAGAGGAAATGTGTAAATAATTCATGCAGCATTTCAAACATTAATAAAGTGAAAACACAACACAAGGAAAATCCCACACTAATTTAGAACAATAGAGTAATTTTTAATAAATAAAACAAGACAAAGATCCAATCAGGAGAACCGGAGATATGCAATTTTAAAGAGTTCAGTAAATATAGCACCAAAAATCGCAAAGCGCCAACTGAGGGTATGTGGTCGCCCCAGACTGGGACAAAGTTCCAAGTTCCAGCTGACCACGATGGAGGCTGAGCCAAATACAGGGACCCAGTTAGGCCCGCTGAACAAGAGTACCTTAAATCCTCGTTGCAGAGAGTTGTGAGGTCCTGCTTCTAGGATGCGTTGCACAGCCGAGGCGATGCATTAGTTCTGAGGAGCTGTGAAGCTGTGATGCGAGGTCCTGCATCATCGTTGAGGATCGCGTTAATGAGGGCTTGCAATACGAAGTACAGCGTAAAGGATGCGTACCAATACCACCAATAACACCACCACCACTAATACCACCACCACCAATACCACCACCAACACCAATACCCCACCACCAATACTACCACCAATACCACTAATACCACCACCAATACCACCACAAATAGCACCACCACCACCAATACCACCAATACCAATACCACCACCAATATCACCAACACCAATACCAATACTGCCACCACCAATACCACCAATACCAGTACCACCACCAACACCAGTACCACCACCACCAATACCACCAATACCACTACCACCAATACCAATACCACCACCACCAATACCACCACCTCCACCAATACCACCACCACCAATACCAATACCACCAATACCAGCACCAGCAATACCACCACCACCAATACCACCACCACCAATACCACCACCAATACCACCACCACCAATACCACCACCATCAATACCACCACCACCAACACCACCACCCCCACCACCAATACCATCACCTATACCACCACCACCAATACCACCATCACCACCAATACTACCACTAATACCACCACCAATACCACCACCACCACCAATACCACCACCAATACCACCACCACCACCAATACCACCACCACCAATACCACCACCACTACCACCACCAATACCACCACCACCACCACCAATACCACCACCAATACCACCACCACCACCAATACCACCACCAATACCAACACCAATACCACCACTAATACCACCACCACCAATACCACCGATACCACCACCACCAGTACCAATACCAATACCACCAGTACCAATACCAATATCACCACCAATACCACCAATAATACCACCACCACTAATACCACCACCACCAATACCACCACCAACACCAATACCCCACCACCACCTCCAATACCACCATCAATACCACCACTAATACCACCACCAATACCACCACCAATAGCACCACCACCACCAATACCACCAATACCACCACCAATACCACCACTAATACCACCACCAATACCACCACCAATAGCATCACCACCACCAATACCACCAATACCAACACCACCACCAATATCACCATCACCATCACCAATACCAATACTACCACCACCAATACCACCAATACCAGTACCACCACCAATACCAGTACCACCACCACCAATACCACCACCACCAATACCAATACCACTACCACCAATACCAATACCACCACCACCAATATCACCCCCTCCACCAATACCACCACCACCAGTACCAATACCACCAATACCAGCACCAGCAATACCACCACCACCAATACCACCAATAACAATACTACCACCAATACCACCACAAATACCACCACCACCAATACCAATACCACCACCTCAGCACCTCTCACTCACTGGTAATAGCAGGGGCACTGCACGAGGCCAGAGCTGCAGCCGAGACCATCCCTCCCTTCCTCCATGCCTGCCATAAAGCACAGCCCGGCCTGCACCAGGAGGTGAAGCCAGGGCCCTACTATAGCTGGAGTGTTTTTATTAGGCCAAAGATAGCAATGACATTACGCAATGCCACACTGCACACTCAAATCATGGAGAGGGCAGAAAATAGCCCCCCCCTCCCACTCTTCCTCCTGAGCCGCGACAGTGTAATCACAGAGCAAAAGGTGTTGGAGTGCTTTGTTAGTGTTTATAGCTCGGATCATATGTAAGTCTCACTTCACACTTTGTGTCTGTGTAATTTACAACACTTACACATCTTCTTCACTGCACTATTTATCACTACTTTGAAGATGTCGCAGGCTGGTCTCTTCCTCCAATCTAACAAGCGGTCGAGAAGGCCCTTTATTGCAATGCAATAGGTCTCTCATTTGCGAGAGTTTAAGCTATTAGTATTGTAAATGATAATGCCTTTTATTTATGTTTTAAAACCCAAAACATAAATAAAAGACATTGTCATTTACAATGCCAATAGTTCAAACTCGCGTGAATGCGAGACCTATTGCATTGCAAATGCTTGTTTAGGCTTCTTCTAGGTCATGGCTGATTAACTGTACGATATCAACCAAGTAAGATACCCAGGATCAAACCGTTTGGCAGCAAAATCTGGGAACTCTTCACTTGAAGTCTAGTAGTGTCTGATTGATAATTTTTCTCTCCACTCCACTAGATCTCTTGTGCCTCAATAGCTACTCATGAGTATTTGCCTAGTAATTTTAATTACTTATATAAAAGTTTGAACGTCATGTGTCAGGTGAGGTGATCCATTAGTGGCTCATCAGACTCATCCACTGTCACTTTTACTTAACCTTGCCTCTCTGCCCCCGTGGAAGAAGATGGAAGAAGTGAGTGAAGACATTGCTATACCTTCCCACTTCTGACTCGGTCTCATTTTCTTCACAGCTATGTCAAAGTTCTTTTTGGATTTCCACCCAAGATTGAACCCCCTTCTTTTTGCAAAGCAGATTTCAAGACCATCATGTTCCTTTGGATTAAATATTATTCCCCCACACTTCTGAATTGTTGCATGCTGTGTACCCCAATAACAAGTATTGTGCACCATCTGACCCACTCCCACGTCCCTTCGCGGTATGTGCTCTTGCTCACTGGACCACATCATCAATTTAGGTCACCAGCCACTGCTGTGCTGAACTGTGGGCTTTGGGGCTGTGCAGGTGCAAGCCCCATACACACTGAAGTCAGGCGCTTCCCACCAGTGGCATAGCAAGGGGGGTTGGGGGCGGTGGTCTGCCCTGGGCAGCACAAGTTTTGGGTGCGGCACCCCTCTGCTCTTCCATGCATTTGCCACTGGGCGGCAATCGCGGGAAATTGCCAGCACCTCCCCCCTCCCGCTTTTACGGCCGCCATGGGCGGCAAAGTCAGGGATCGCCATGGCCGGCAAAGTGGCTAGCTACGCCACAGCTCCCCACCGCAGAGGCTCACTGCATGGTGGGGGATCAGACCATGCTCTGAAATACTCCCACAGAGCCCTGGGTTCTAAGCTGCTGAAGGTTGCCCAGGCATCCACTTGCTGAAAGTGACGATCGTTGGGGAGGGGACGTGAACACAGTGTTTCGTCTTTGTCATCACTGGCACACAATGCACCCATGCTCTGCTCAGAACATGAACAGATTAAATTGAGGGCTATTGTAAGACTATAGGTGGGGAAAAGGCACACCTCTTTGATGCCATAGTAGGTCAGCGCTGTGACATCACTCCAAGTACAAATAACAGTAAGTTGTTCCTTGTGGTATTCAATCTATTAGGCTGTCCTCATACATACACCCCCACTCATACGTGCACCCATATACATACAAGATGCCTTGTTGGTAGTATAAAGATATCTCCTCCTTTATTAAAAAAAAAAATTCACAAGATTTTTTACACACCATAAAAAATTCAGAAATGCAGTTTCAATGTCATTAAAAACACATGCAATTTTATGATAGGAAGAAGCAGGCTTTGATACCCTAATCTCATTCACATATATATGACTTCAGCTTATATGACACAATATGCAGCACATTTACTTATGTGCCAAGTCTTTACTGTTGCTTCATCACAATTTATTAACATGTATCAGTTAAAATATATAATTCTAAATAACATACAAAAATACACAGTATAAAAACAATACTCAAAGGAAAAAAGGTTGTCGACGCAGCGTTTCGGTGGGATGAAATTGGTTAACACCACCTTCTTCAGGACAAACTCATAGGTCAAAAAACAGTATTGTTGAATCTAATAAAATCAAGAAATAATGCATGTGTAAATGTTCAATTGCAGGAGGTAGAGTTAACCACTGAAGAAGGTGGTGTTAACCAATTTCATCCCACCGAAACGCTGCACCGACAACCTTTTTTCCTTTGAGTATTGTTTTTATACTGTGTATTTTTGTGTGTTATTTAGAATTATATATTTTAACCGATACGTGTTTATAAATTGTGATGAAGCAACAGTAAAGACTTGGCACATAAGGAAATGTGTTGCATATTGTGTCATATAAGCTGAAGTCATATATATGTGAAAGAGATAGGGGTATCAAAGCCTGCTTCTTCCTATCATAAAATTGCATGTGTTTTTAATGGAATTGAAACTGCATTTCTGAATTCTTTATGGTGTGTAAAAATCTTGTGAATTTTTTTTTAATAAAAAAGGAGGAGATATCTTTTTACTACCAACAAGGTATCATGTATGTATATGGGGGCACGTATGAGTGGGTGTGTATGTAAGAGGACAGCCTAATAGATTGAATACCACAGGGAACAATTTATTGTTATTTGTCTTAACCCAGTTCCCTTTGTGTTGTGAAGGGTTTCTCTCTCTTGTTTTTTGGATTCTTTGTTCAGCTTGTTAGCTCGAGAGGTTGGTGTTGGAAATAGACATATATCTAATATTAGATTATGGATACATTAAAAACGTTCGGTTTTACTGAAGATCAATTTTCTAAAATTATTGGTGGTAATTCTAAAACTATTAGCACATTGACTATATCTGACAAGAATACTGAGAAGTGGAATACCCTGTGGAATTTAAAGAAAAAAATAATTCGTACAAAACTTCACTCTGAGTTTCTGATTGAATACTGTAAAAAGGGCATAATACCCATTGGGCTACAGGTTAAAAATGAGCCTGGTCTATTTGTAAAAAATGAGAAATTTATTGAACATTAGACTCTGATTGCTAATCGCTGCAGTCGGGACTGGATGCTGCTAATCATTGAAACAGCCCAGGAAGTGATTATAGTTGAGAAAAAGGAAATATATAAATTAGAATCCCAGTTAAAGGAAAGTACAGCCCTCGAGGAAGCTAAGTGAAAATTGGTGGAAATCCAGGAAGATATAGGAGGATACAAAGACAATTTAATCAACAAAAAAACGAATAAACTTAGAAAGGATATAAATCGATACAATCCAGAGAGAGTATATCCCTACCTCCAAAAAGATTATTATGAACAACCTATACAGGAGGGTTATCAGAACAGGAACCGGTATCCACATCTACCACGAGGCCAGAAAAAACAAGTCAGTTTCTCAGACACTTCATATGCTAGCACAGAGTTTGAGGACGAAAGTAGTGTAGAACAGAGAAATAGAAAGGATATCAATGTGGGACAAAATAGAGAAACTCAGAAGCCTTTCTTAGGTCAACAACAGAGTCAAAATCAGGGACCGAGAGGCAGAGGATGAGGGAATTTCCAATGACAAGCACCTCACAGGAATCAATATATGAGGACCAGGAGTCAAAAAACATGGGATTAACAAAAAAAGCACCCATAATTAATTTATTGAGCAGAATATTAACTAAAGAAGAAACTATTCTGCTTGAGAAAGGATTAGGTTTTGCTCCTATGGCCCCACCTAATATTTATGAAATAGAAAAGGATGTTAAAAATCTTTTCAGAAAGATCAGATTAAACATTTTATTTGCTAATAAGGAACTGACTAATGAGGAAAATTGCTCAGGTTTAAAACCAATATCTACCTGGACTCCATCACGCCAGATGGTAGATAAAGGGGTTGAGACTTTTGAAAGAGTGGTAGAAAAGGGACTGGAAGATTTATTTAAAAAGAATATGAACTATACAAATAATAATCTATCTCAGGACCTACGTATCGCCCTAAAAAATCTAGAAAAGTGTGATAATTTAACAATAAAGCCTGGCGATAAAGGCGGAAGTATAGTCCTCATAGACACATGTGATTATAATAAGAGAATGATGGCCCTTTTATCTGTCAGTGAACACTATAGACCATCCAGCCAAGAGGAGTGGAGAAATTTACAAACAAGAGTAAAACAGTGTTTAAATTTAGCCAAAGAGGATGATATAATATGTCAAGATGAGTATGAATTCCTATTGAACTCGCACCCAGTCTTACCAGCCATGTATGGGCTACCCAAAGTCCACAAGAATTTAATTGACCCCCCCAATGCGCCCTATTATAACTAGTATTAATTCACTCACAGAACCCCTCAGTAAATACGTAGATACGTTTCTGCGACCTCTAGTGTCTCAGCAGAAATCATACATCAAAGACACCACTGACATGATTAGAAAGGTAGAAGGACTTAGCTTTGATCCCAATTGTCAATGGTTGGTGTCTTTAGACATTGAGGCATTATACACTAATATCCCGCAAACAGCAACAGTAGATACCATCAGGGATCTATTGAAGGATGAGAATGGGGATCTATCAGAACGTGCCCTTTTAATAATTTAATTTACAGAAATGATTTTAAAAAATAACACCTTCCTCTTTAATGGGGATTTTTTCTGCCAAATAAAAGGGACCAGCATGGGAGCCATGTGTGCTCCCAGCTTGGCTTGCCTGAACGTAGGAGCCTTTGAAGATAAGCATATCTTTAATGAGGCCGCACCCTTTTATGAAAATGTGACACATTGTTCGCGATTCATAGTCAATTGATGGTGGATTTGCATATTAAACCCACGGATAGAAACACGACCTTACATTATGAGAGCAACCCCCCTAGATGCCAGAAGGACAATATCCTCTATGGTCAGTTTCTCCGTTTAAGAAGAAACTGTACCAACAGGAGTGATTTTGAGATTCATGCTAGTAATTTAAAAGTTAAGCTACACGATAGGGGTTACCCGAAAAAAATCATTAAGCAGTCATATAAAAGGGCAAAATATTCTAATAGGGCACTTCTCTTTGATAGTAATAAAGAAAAGAATACAAAAAAGATAAAATAGTGTTTGTAACAAACTTTTCTAACATCAGTAATAAAATAAAAAATCTAATCAATAGAAATTGGTCACTTCTGCAAGAAAAAAATAAAGAATCATTTGACAAACCTTTTTTCTCCTACCGTAGGAACAAAACCATAAGAAACAGTGTGGTACAGACCTATAGAGAACCAGCGCAGGTTCATCAGAGAAGTATTGATGCAAACAAGAAAATGATCGGGAATTTCCCATGCAGTACTTGCACAAACTGCAGTTCAATTATTAGTGGCAAAGAAATTGCTTTAGATAGTGTAAAACATATGTTTAACTCCATGTTTAACTGCAGGACTAAGAATGTAATTGATTTAATTATATGTCCCTGCAATAAAGGCTATGTGGGAGAAACCTCCAGAGAGGTACGTGTACGCCTCAATGAACATCGATCCGCATTGAGGGTAGGCAAAAAGAATGCTCCCTTAACTGAACATTGGGCTAATTGTAATCATAAAGTGGATGACCTGAAGTGGTGCATATTAGAAAAAATCACAGGAACCTCTAGAGGGGGAGATTTAGACAAAAACCGAAAATTTAGAGAACAATTCTTTCTGAGTAAATTTAAGACATATGTTTACGGACTCAATAATAGGGCAGAGTGGGAAAGAATCTATAGATAACTACTGTGATATTAAAGAAATCTCTATAGTCTACTTCCAGAGAGGTTCATATTGCTGTTTGAGCACCACAATAAGAGTGTAGAACATAGACCTTGTATTCAGACTTAAGAGGCCATGCTAATATATAGCCACTCTCCGTGACACTATAAGACATCACTATTATATTATATTATATATATATATATTATATATAGGGTCGATTTCTGTAATTATAAATTTCCCCTTTGTTTAACATAGAACTGGGCCACAATATTACTGCTGCCTTGTTTGTATGTAGTTGGAATACCTCCTGCAATTGATCATTTACACATGCATTATTTCTTGTTTTTATTAGATTCAACAATACTGTTTTTTAACCTATGAGTTTGTCCTGAAGAAGGTGGTGTTAACCAATTTCATCCCACCGAAACGACGCGTCGACAACCTTTTTTCCTTTGAGTATTGTTTTTATACTGTATATTTTTGTGTGTTATTTAGAATTATATATTTTAACAGATACATGTTTATAAATTGTGATGAAGCAACAGTAAAGACTTGGCACATAAGGAAATGTGTTGCATATTGTGTCATATAAGCTGAAGTCATATATATGTGAAAGAGATAGGGGTATCAAAGCCTGCTTCTTCCTATCATAAAATTGCATATGTTTTTAATGGAATTGAAACTGCATTTCAGAATTTTTTATGGTGTGTAAAAAATCTTGTGAACATTTTTTTTAATAAAGGAGGAGATATCTTTATACTACCAACAAGGCATCTTGTATGTATATGGGGGCACGTATGAGTGGGTGTGTATGTAAGAGGACAGCCTAATAGATTGAATACCACAGGGAACAACTTACTGTTATTTGTCTTAACCCAGTTCCCTTTGTGTTGTGAAGTGTCTCTCTCTCTTATTTTTTGGATCACTCCAAGTACCCCTTGGGTGTTTGACAAACCAACGTCCAGTACAGCAGTACAACGCCAATTAGGCTGTCGTGTTCCGTAGCCCAGGCTGAAGCTGCGTGGGCGTCTGTTCCAGGGAAAGCCTGGGTGAAGTATGGCTGGAGAAGAGAGCGCCAGAATAAACATTTATTTTCGCTGTTTCTCAACTTATTTTGCTGCTGCAGTGTCCTCAAAGGAGGCCATGGGGGTCACAGGTGATTCACAACCATGGGGGTCACAGGTGATTCACAATGTCTAGGACAAAAACCCCACAGTAGGGGAATCTAATTGTGCAAGGCCGTATGCTTTACTGATCACCATTATTTTAAAGGGAGACAATGCTAGCCAATTAATGCTGGCATGTGAGACTGCAGCTGCACTTCAAATGCAATCTCTGCCATCTTCCACTGCTTCCAAGCAAACAAGGCAGAAATTGCAAGTGTCTTGGGGACAGATGTACCACTATTCCAAATTACGACTCGCAATTTGCGCTCAATTGCGAGTCGCAAATTGCGAGTCGCAATTTGGAATGTACAACAGTGTGTATAAAACTGTTTACGATTCCCAATGGGGTCGCAAATGTCGAGGCTCATGAATATTAATGAGCCTCTCGCAATTTGCGATCCCATTGGGAATGACAGGCCCTCCCAGGGATGGTGGCCTGCTGGGCTCAGCAGACCACCATGTCTGGGGCTGCTTTTAAATAAAGCAGCTTTTTCTTTAAATGCAGCCTGTTTTCCTTAAAGGAAAACGGGATGCATTTAAAAAAAAAAAATGAAATGTTTTCGTTTCATTTTTTAAGGGCAGGCAGTGGTCGCTGGGACCACTGCCTGCCCTTAAAAAATAATATTGCATGCATTTGCAAAGTGGAAGGGGTCCCCTGGGGAGCCCTTCCCATTTGCGAATGCATTACCACCTACTTGAAGTAGGTGGTAATTTGCGGGTGTTTTGCGACCGCAATTGCGGTCGCAAAACATTTGTACATAGCTTTGTGGTCGCTATTAGGAAGGGAAAGCCCCTTCCTAATAGCGAGTCGCAAAACAGTATTTTGCGAGTCGCAATTTATTTGCGAGTCGCAAAATACTGTTTGTACATGGGCCTATGCATTTTAGCATGCGCAAACGGGTCTAAGACCCGTTTGCGCACACTAAAATGCGTCGTACATCTGGCCCTTGATTTGTAATTGCATTTATTTAGTGCTTACTACTCTTGTGAGGGGTAACAAGTGCTAAATAAATGCTACAAAGGGAAGAAAGAGTTTTTTTTTTTTTAAATTTAGTGACCATCACCAGTTCAGTATTTTCTGCCAATAGCATCTTGCATGGGGGTGGGGTGGGGGTGGTGAGGAAGGGGGTTGTAGTTTTTGTTCTAAGGAGGCCAAAAAACTGACTAAAACATAGGAACATGCAAAATTATGTTGGCAAAATAGGAATGGAGTGGGTGAATCGCAAAGATGGTCATTGGGTAGCAGTCCCAATCCTCTGGGTAAAATGTTCCTGGCTGCCTGTTGTTTTTTGATTTGGGGAGTTTTATATGGAGCAACCCAGGCCCAAAGGCATTATTGTGCTTTACATGATGCCTCATTCATAATCACTTCATCTCACATTTAGACCCAGATTAACAAATATTTTTAACAGGGTTTGTGTGACAAAAGTGATGCAAACCTGTGTAAATGCTTTTTAATGTACTTTTCAGTGCAAAACCTATTTTGCACTGGAAAGTTGCCTGAAAAGTAATGCAATTTTTTTATGTGAAAGTAACGCAAAGTAGTGCAAAGCTTGGTTTTGTGTTACTCTGCATTAAGGGAGAGCTCCATGGGTGGTACATGAGCATTCCCATGCAACGACCCATGGTTTTTGATGCAAAATCCAATTTGCTAACAATAGTAGAGAGTGTTTTGCTTCCAGTACAACACCTATGCTAGAGTCATGCAGACACCATTCCACTATGGTGCAAAGGTGTGTGCATGGCGATCTGCAGTCAAATTGTGCACCAACGCTAGAGAGAGAGCGAGCAGAACAGTTCCATATCTTTGTAGATATGGCACTTTCCTGCTCTTTCCTTCTCACATGACGCTGCTCTGAGTTGTGTGAAAGTTTTGATAATCTGGGCCTTAGTCTCTTTCCCTTCACTTACTCTAACTCACATTCTCTCACATGCTCATTCTAACTCATACTCTCTCCCACTCCCTGTTACTCACACAAATATACTCATACTCACTGGTTCTCATTCTCACTTACTAACACAATTACACCCACTAACTCTGGACCCTGTTGCAATTGCACCTTCTGCACCATTGATAGCTACACCCACGACTCACTTCCACTCCCTTTCACAATCTCCACTCAATCACTCGTTTTAACACAATCATATTCCTTCACTCAGTCTGTTGTACTCACTTTCATCTATTCATACACACTCCCAAATGCCAACTGTCACTTTCATTCTCATTGACAATCTCAAACACATGCACATGCACTTTCATTCAATCCCATTCACATTCAATCCCTTACAAGCACATACACACATGCATAGAGAAAGCCATGATTCCCAATGAGGAGCCAGATGGAGCAGCAAGGGCAGGATTGAAAACAGGAAGACCCACCTCAATACCTCTCCCAGTTTCTTGATAGGACTGGAAGCACAGGCATGAAAGAAGCTGGGATAGTGCTAGGGATCCTTCCCCTGCAGCACTGTGTGACTTTTCAGTGGCTTCAGGGATGCACTGATGTGAGCACTGAAAGCCCCATTTTAGCACATATACTGTGCCTGAGGCATGCACAATATGTCTGCTAAACACAATGGATTGTACCTGTGTGAGGGGATCGTACTTGAAATATGCCCCTCACATGCACAATCCAGACATCCGTGTACAGAGTGTTCTATTCTGAAACAACACTCTGTAGCTGGATCATGCCTTAGACCCCTCAGGCCCCTCCTCATCCTTGTGTCATTAGGAACCTGGAGAAGAGGCAGAGAGGCCTGACCTGCTCACTGACAGTGTTCATGAAAATACTAGGCTCGTGTCTTCATAAACACTGATAAAATAAGAAATGCACAGGGGCCTCACAGGTGGTGGGGGACTGTGCCCAGAAGACCCTAATAAGGATCGGCATCAAGGCGGTGGCCGCACAATGATGTTATGTCACACAGTTAATCTTACATGCCATATGCATGCAACAGTGCCTCACTGTGCTCATCTTCCTCAAACTTGCTCTTTTGCTCAGTTTGGTAGGGCTGGACATGCGTACCACAGCAGTGACACACATACAATACACTTTCCTCTTAAGCACAGCCAAGGGGTGCTAGGTTCTGACCTCTCACAGTCCACATCCCAGAAGGTCCTTGCATGCCTTTTACCCTTTGCGTTTGGTGGACAGACATATAATAGACGAATAGGACACTTTACCCCGCACACTTTTACTCCGCGTGCCATTACCCCACAGGTTTTACACCGCAAAATCTTTTACAATGCAGGGCTTTACACCGCAAACTATTACAATGCATTCCCCATTACAACGCAACTTACTATTCTAACTCCACCATGGCGTTGTAATGGGGAATGCGTTGCAATAGTTTGCGTTGTAAAGCCCTGCGTTGTAAAAGATTTTGCATTGTAAAAACTGGGGGGTAATGGCACTGCGGAGTAACGCATGCGGGGTAAAGGATGTTTCCCATAAAAGACTGAAGAGGAATAGCAGAAGGACACCATGGGCACCTGGCACTTCTCCCACCAAAGCTTGGTGATAGGTGATAGGCTGAACACTTAGAACACATAAACAGGTTCTTGAACAGAGAAAAGTAGGTTCTTGTGCATACAGAGACAGTGTAGCTCTGCCACAAACAGACCTCATCATCTTGTAGAGCTAAACTCCCTCCTCTGCTGATAGAACTGAGTTCCAGCACAGATGCAGCCAAGTCCCTGCATACATAGCACAGAACCCATGCACGGATAGCACAGAGACTGTATACTCATTGATAATTTCTTTCATTGAGCTGGAGCAGATTTCCTAAATACATAGCTCTGCGGCCCTGGGCAGACAGAGCTGCGGTCATCCAAGTATGCAGCTGAGCTCCATTGCAGACAGTGCTGAGTCTCTGTGCAGACATAGACGGAGGCGAGCCACTTCACAGGAAGAGCTGAGCTCTTTCAGCATGCATTCATATAATGTAAAAACTGAGGTTCTGTGGGGACTGAGAAAAGAGGACCAGCTAATATTCTGTGGGAGAATCACATCTCGCTCACCCAGGTTAATCTTCCATATGGCCTGTTTCTGATAGGGAGTGAAGAGGAGAAGGTGGGAGGGAGGATGACAGTGAGAGGGAAGGGATTGTGATAAGTGATTGAAGTGTGAGAGAGAAAAGTAGATAGTAGTGAAAGAGAAGTAAGCATGTGTGAGAATATGGACAGAGAGGTGAGCAAGAGAGGAGAAAGAAAGGAGAGGAAAGTCTGACTGAGATGGAAAAGAACAGAGACTGAGTGTGAAACTGGAGATGCCAGAGTGAGAGACATATGAACAACAACACAGCAAAGATGTGAAGTCAAACGGTATGCTATGATAGGTTAACGGTATTTGTGAAGTGAGCAGCTCACTCCAGAGAGTATCCTGGTGCTGAGAAAGCAGAGGTTATATCTGCTGTAACTGGGCCTTGTCCAGGTAAAGAGCCATATTTTCAGTTTTTTGCATAGCTCACATACTGAGGAGGCAGCTCTAATGTATGGGGGCAGGTTGTTCCAGACTTTAGGCACAAGGTAGGAGAAAGTACAGTAGCAGAGTCTGGTTCTTTGTATGTGGGGGATGTTTGCAGGCAGGAGTCTAGCTGAGCAGAGGTGTCTGGTAGCTGTATTGAAGTTGATGTGACTATTGAATAGGTGGGGAGAAGTTGTATAGGAATTTGTATCTGTGTGTGAGGTGTTTTAAGAGTGTGGGTTAGTAAATGGGGAGCCAGTGGAGGTCGTTGAGGGGTGGGGTGATGTGAACGCAGGGGAAAGCCTGATTGAGAGTCTGGCCACTGGGTTTTTTTATGGTCTGAAGTCTTCTAGCAGTTAGACAGTGATTCCAACAGAGTGCATTGACGTAGTCCAGCTTGCTGGCGATGAGGGCCTGAGTGACCATTCTGCATGTATTGCCCATTTGAATAATGTGTATAATAGGCTAAGGGGGGGTGAATAGCGTGTCCAACATACTATCCATTCTGGGGGAAGCTTTAGACGAGCTTCCACATGACAAGTTGCTATTTATTGCAGGAGATTTTATTGTGTCATTAGAACCCTCTGGTCCACTCTGTTACGAAATAACTGAAGATGAAGATACAGATTATGGTATCCCTCATCTTGTCAAATAGTTCCTATAAGACCTATATAGGATCTGCACGTTTAGACAACATACACTGCGGGACTGGTGTCCAGACTGATTCCAGACACCCCCACCGGGTATGTTGGCCTGTGTACCAGCTAGCTCGCAATGCCACTATAACCTCCCCTTACCAAGGAGAGAATAGTTCTAGGCAACTATCGAACATGATCACCCTGATCCCTCAGGACCGTGGAAACAGTAACTTACTTTTCGCTCAGTCACTCGTGCTCACTCGTTCTCAGCGAGATACACAGAATAAACGGTTGGGACGTTTTCAATAAGTATTTATTGAACAGTTGTTATTCTAGCGTAAAATAAGTGCACTGAAATCACCAGTAGACAGTAGCATATATAAATGAGTAGCAGCACTAAGAAAGTAAACAGATGGTAGGTTTCTACCATTTTGCTAAAATCATAAATATAGGCGAGTATATAAAATACATGGCAATAAAATGCGTACTCCTACGATGCACCCCAACTAGATGTACCTTAGTGTACCTAGCATGTGAGTAGGTGTAAAGCCAAGAATCCCTTTAGGATAAAACCAACCCATTCACCTGATGTGAGACTGCTGCACCCCGTTCTGGTCTCGAGCTAAACACCCCGCAAGGGATGTCAGACCACTGCGAGCTGGAGTATCTGCATGCAGGAACCCCAGCGTCTTTCATCAGTGTGTCGGCATGGAAGTCGTGATCTCCTCTCCCTATCTCAGCAAGATGTAGTGTTTATATACCCTAAGGTATCCCCAGGGGGTTCTACCTTGCTATGCCAGTGTCAGACTTAGGATGACGTCGGGAATGAACTTTGTACACAGTTATTATGCAGGAGATGATGGTCCTGCTGTGATTCCAAGAAACTAAGAATCCTGAAGCATAATTTATGAGGCCAATGTCCAGGGAAAAACCCTACGTACTTGTGTGTAGTATTGTAGCTGGGTAAAAGGTCAGTCCTTCAAATCCGTTGTGTATGTAGTATAGGAGAGAAAGTAGGTGAAGGGTTATGATGTTACCTAGACCTATATCGGGGTACCTATATGAAACTTAACACCCACTCCGCATCCGAATGGACGACATTACTAAATTCTAGTGTATTACCAAGGCAACTAGAGGTTTGTACGCAACAATTAATAAAAGCATTGTTAAGAGAAGTTAAAAAACCTTAAAAAATCCTCTAAAAAGTGTTCTACAAAAATCGTTCAAGTAGTGTCCGTTTATAAAGTCCGAACAACTACAAGCATTTGAAAGCCATGCAGGTCAAAAGAGTTCAGTTTAGAATTTTAAAAAAATTAAAAAGCCAAATCTTCCCAGCGTGCGACATGCCAAAATGTTTATGAGTCCTTGCTGGTAGACGCAACATTGCTGCTGTCTGCATACGCTGCTGACTATCCCTGTAACACCTCATAAAGAATGTCAATTGAGCACAGATGATCTTCCGCACTGCCTGCAGCAGGTGCCGGGGCAGTCTGTGCAACATCCAAGGCCTGGGTGTTGGAGGAGCCGGTGTCCATACCAACAGGAGCAGAAACTACCTGTGGTGGCTGTAAGAATGCTGCCAACAACATGGGAATGCGCTGAGGACACTGCAGAACATGGGCCGTTATCGGGTCCAGTAAAGCATCAACGTACGGTGGCGCAGCAGATGGAAGTGTCAGACAGAGGTCCAACACGCATTCTTCTCCGCAGACCAGGCATCGGAGAACAGGTAGGACACAGTCCAACCAGACTGGTCTAAATTACAGGAACCAAGAGGCGCTCAGTTCTCGTAAGTGAGGTGTGCCCAGATGTTGTACCATGCGATCACGGTATTTACGCTCCAGGAGAGCTGTTGCTACTTCCTTGGTGGCTGGGACATCCATTGCGCAGCAGAAAGGTAACAATCAGGATTCCTGCTATTAGAAACAGGATCAGCGGAAGCCCTCCGAAAATGCTTCCAAAGACGGAGTGTATAAAGTTTGGTATAACTCCGAGGACCGTCTGAAAGGTGCTTAACAGTCCGGAACATATGGTCTTAAATAGGTGTACAATACCCGTCGTATCGGACATGTTAAAGATACGACTTACCATTTCTGTGAAATGGAAAGGGCAGTTTGTACGTATAAGTGCCTTTATCTCAGCCGAGGACCTTGCGATCTGGAGATCAAAAGTCTCCCGGGCGGAGGTTAAGGGCACGGTTCGTTGTAAAAGCATGGCTTTCATTCTGCTCAGAGTATCAAACCGTATAAAGGAAACATTTAGCGAAGGCCATAACAGCGCCTCCCTCACTGTGTGTGTTGGTGGAAACAATACTTGCATACAGCAAGTAACCCTGGAGCTCACAGTGACTAGATATGCGATGCCTGGAAACATCCCACAACACCCTTAGTCATTCAGCATCAAGTAACTCCCATTCAAGAGAAGCCTGAAAACCGGATTAATCACAGCTGCCGGGGTACCCCTCAAGTGACAGGACAAGTTCGCCACAGACCCATTACAAGCTCCGTGTAGCATACTATCCTGACATATGAGAGATCCACTTAAAGTGTTCTCGCAGTTAGTTCCGCTTAGAAACACTTCCAGATCCCCACTCCTGCATCGAAATCTGTATGGTAAAACCCAGGATTCCCTGATGAATTCCTTACCCATATTTTCATATCTGCCTGCCTGTTGTTGTTCTAGGCAATATTGAAACTTGAAAGTTGCGACCGGTAATGTTATATGGCCGTGGACTAACCATTCTGTGGACGGTGACTCTGCTACAGTAAAGGGTAACCTATCCAGTTTCTCAATACGCAGCATTGTATATTTTGTTACTCTCTGTGCCATTTTCATCTGTTTTTCTGTTAGATTGTATGCAGAAAATAATGACGTAATGTTGATAAAACGCCAAGGCACATAACCGGCGCGCAATGACTGCAGCGTCCAGCTTAACAGAATAATAGAACGTAACTGCGACTGTTCATGTTGCAATATGGACAAATCCTGTTCTATTACATCGATAGCAGAAGATACAATGTTGCCCAGTGAATATATCCTGGATGTTAAAGTAGTCATACCATTGTCAACTTCGGCTAACGCCTTTTCTAGGTTAACTATATCTATTTCTCTTAATATCTCTGCAGCTTCTTGTAGAGAGATTTTCCAGAGTTCGTTATAGACAGCATACAAAAAGCGCTTCTGACGTGGTTTCCTGGGACCTAATAAAAAATCCCCATAGGTCCATATCCTCTGAGAGTAAGAACAAGTGTTGCTTCACCTGGGATAGTGTTGAGGTCTTTAGCCAATCAAGGCACAACTTCCCAACACTTTATGATGTCGTTACCCGCTGGTGTTCTCGTTGTACATAACGCGGGTCTGGTCTATGGATACTAAACCCTTCGGTGGTACCCCTGAATCTTTCCTGACATCTGTTTGTGTCAGTAGGCCAAACCAACCATCCCTTCCAATTGGGGTCTGATCTATTGTATTGCAGTATGTTATCCAACTTAGCCCCTCTTTCTGATATAAAATTCCCCCCGGTGTTTAAAGGTGTTGGAATTTGAGGCGTGTTCAAGTCCTTATTCTTGTATATTCCAAGACAGGAAGTCTGTTGCACAGTGTCATTCAGGAAGATCATCTGCTGTGGAATGAGGCATGCTCTAAATAGTGCTTCTGTCCCCTGGACTTGCCAGTCCATAGAACCCCAGATTGATTTCATGTCTACAGTGTCCAACCATACGTCAAACCCTGTTCAGACAGCTGGGTGATAAAGGAAGCAGCGTAAATCTGTTTGGTGTTTGTTAACATATTTTTCTGTGCAGATATTGGTGCAACCTTATAGTAGTACGAGGTCGGGTCAGAAGTGTTAAACCCTGAAAAATATGAGAATTTCTGTGCAAATGTTTTTGAGCTACTTTTCTGTGGTGTAGGGCAATGTTCCCACTGGTGGTATGTGAAAACATTTCTGGGTTTGCTAGATTTATGCAAGAAATGATGACCATAATGTTGGTAACAATACATTTAGTCAAAATCTGATCTATCCTCTAACATTTCAGTGCTAGAAAATGCAATAGATTGTTCCAAATCAGACAATAAGTTATTAACAGTTTCAAAATCCCAATCGTCAGAAAATGTACTGGAGGTAATGATATCGTTCAATGAAATTTTAAACAAATGTGGAATTTTTAAAAGCTTGGTCGGTCCAAATATATCAAAATTTACTTTGTCCCACACTATACCATCCGGATAGGAACTGCTGAAATGTTCACGAAGGTCAAGTCTCTTTGTTCACGATGAGATGAAACATGAGGTTTTAAAATTAAGTTTACTTTTGACGTTGCAGAGCTCTGTTGAAGATAAGTTCCATTGATGAGCAAGTGGAAAGTTATTACTAATCCTAACCAGAAGAGAAAAAATAAGATACTAGTGATTATCTAAAGTTCTAGCCAAGGTGATACTAAATAAGTTTTTCTAAGAATGTGTAAAAAGTCTTTGATCCGTTGTTTGCGAGAAGTTTGGGCTGGCGTCGTTTCAGGTTCACTTGGATCCAATGAGAAGGTATCGAAGTCGATGAAATAGCCAAATGCAGTCCTATCTATCTTTGGTAACTCAGCAGGTTTTGTTGAACATGTAGATTGCTCTTGAAGAGGCATGTTGACGTAGATATCCTTATTAGAATGAATTGAAATTTGTCTTTCACTTTGATTTTGAGAGTTCATGTCAAGGGGAACTAGTTCCATTGCATTGTTATTGATTCCGTTGCTTTGTAAAGGTGGCTCTTCAAATGTTATGAGTATTTCTGTTTGAACTTCCTGTATTGTAGCAAGAGGAGGATGTCGGCTACTCAGGAGCCCACGAGGCCTACTATTCAGTATCGGCCACATAGTGTGGTTTAATCAGATCGATTGAGACGAATCTCTTTTCTTTTCCGGCAAGAGGCGGTAGAAGTACAGTTCTTGATCCTTCAACGGCCAAGACAGGTACAGGCTTTCAATAAGATGACCCGAATTCTTTCTTGTCCACAATCTTTTCTCTGACCAGATCCCCAACTTTAGGGATCCAGGCAGGTCTTGCCGTGGCTGACTTGACTTTCCCAGTGGTGGTTTTCTTTGTCTCGACGTTACTTAAGGAGGCTCTGGATTCATTCAGATCCAGTAAAACAGCCAAACGTTTATTGATGTCAAACAGTTTTACATCCGCCACTGTGCCGTCGCAATCGAGATCAGGTACCCACATTCTTGTCCCAAACAGGACCTCGTAAGGGGTTGCACCTCCCAGAGAGCTTCTTGGCTGGTTATTAAGGGCCCGCTGGACCCCAAATAGGTGATTGACCCAACTACCACCCGAGCCTAATACCCTAGCTGTTAAAGATTGCTTTAAGTCCCGGTTTTTCCACTCCACAACCGAATTTCCCTCCAGATGGTATGGAGAGGAGTACCCCAATGCTACACACAAACCTCCCATGGCTTCCTTGTAAGCCCTAGAGCTGAACGTGGGGCCACGGTCAGAATGTAATGTGCCAACTGCATATGTCCCTATAAAGACTCGCAAATCTTTTATAACAGTTTGGGCGTCAGCCGAGCGCTGAGGCCATACCCATAAGAATATTGAACAGGAATCCACTGCAACCATGATATACTTGTAAGCCCCGTCAGATTGTAAGGGGCCGCAGTGGTCCAGGTAAATGCATGAGAGCGGTCTGTCTGATATTAACAATGGTGTCTGCGCTGGGCGAGCTACGGTGAACCCTTTTATCTGTTGACAGATATCGCACTTTAAGATGAAGTCTTTGGTCTGCTTTGTTAACCCTGGCCACCAATAGTGTTGTTTCAGTAAAGAAACTGTCGCCGTAACTCCGGCGTGCGCAGAACCCAGACCTTCGTGTGCAGCCAAGATTAAACCTAACCTGCGATTCATGTTTGGAATTACTCTATCCCCCACTCCAGGAATCTGAGCAAATGGAACGTTGTTTGCATCTAACTTGTAGGAGTACTTTAGTGGAAAACCTTTAGGTAGTGCTTTACTGTTCTTGCGTGAAGCAATCACAGCTACCATTGTGTTACCGTCTACCCTCGTTTTTGAACGGGTGATTGCAGCTACGGACGCAGTGCGTACTGCCCCCTTCGCGCCTTCATCAGCCAATGAATTCCCTTCAACGTGAACGCCATCACGTTGATGACTCAGTGTGTGTATCACGTGAGCCCTTGGTAGTTCATTCTTCATCTCTGCTACCTGTTCCCATAGTTTCCTATGTTTAATTGTGCCACCTTTTGCATCTCTGTAACCATTCTGTCCCCAATAATGGAGATATTCGTTGTACGACTGGACACAGTAAAAGGAATCACACACTATTAGTGTGGGGAATTCGGGATCCGTATTTATCAGTGCCAGTAGTAGCCCTTTAATTTTGCTAACTGAGCCGTGCAGTCTCTTAGAGACTGCGTTTTTGTACAGCTTGGAAGGAACTTGCCGTCCTGCATCCTACCTTTTACAATAGTGCATGCTGCACTGTATTGTTGCTTACTCCCTATGGCCGGTTGAGCAGATCCGTCAGTATAAATAATGTATTCATAACGATCTAGAGGCATTATTTCATTTGGTAGAGTATATTCTTGTTCATATTGCAGGAATGCTTGTTTTTTTAAACTAGGGTCATATCTGTATTCGACATCTGTTGCAGTGAGAGAATTAGCCCATTGTATCCATCTTGGATGTAACGCTTTTGCATTTGGGACGCTTGCCTTTGTGACAGCCTCTAAGGCCGGTACTGGGGTCACGAAAATTATTTGTTTCCCTTGAGCTAGTGCTCTTTCTCTCACTACAGCAGTCTGTACTGCTGTCAGAATTTTCTCTGTAGGAGCAAAACGCATTTTAGCACTGGTGTACAAATGCGATTTATATGCAATTGGTACTGTTTCACCTTCATTAAAGGTTAAGTAACTGTACCCAGATTGACCTGCGACTACGCGTATAACCAGGTTGCGTACATTTACGCGTGTCTGTAAGTGTTTTGATGATATCATATCAGCTTGTAGGGAACAAAGGATATTCGTGTGTTCCTGTGTCCATTGTCTAACTGAAAAGTCAGGTCTTATTAGGTCGTAGAAAGGTTGTACTCTCTCTGCGTAATCCAAAATGTATGTTCTGCCAAAATTCAAAAATCCCAGTATGGACTGTAAGTTTTTTAATGATTTTGGAGGTTGTAGTAGTGCGCACTTCTCTAAAAAGTGGGCTGCCAGGCTTTTGCCTTCACTTGAAAGCTCATATCCCAAAAATAGGACATTAAGGTGGGCTATTTTTGATTTTTTTAAATTAAATTTGTAGCCCTCAGAGGCGAAACCCAAAATTATGGTGCTCACCCTGGTCAGGTGTTCCCTTAAGTCATCATCCGTCAGATAAATATCATCTACATAGGATAATGCCTCTTCATCCAAATTCTGTAGTAACTCTGTTACCCTCCTTGAGAATAACCCCGGGCTATTCTTATACCCTTGGGGAAGTCGACAAAATTGACGCTGTGACCCTAGTGCTGAGAAGGCTGTCAAATATCTGCTTTCAGGCACTATGTTTTGGCAGAAAAATCCATTTGAGATATCTAATGTTGTTTTGTATTTTTCCCGCACAATGTTATTCATTAATGCGGCACTGTGTGCATTCTGAACCGCAAATGTCTTTGTACATGAGTTCAGGTGTCTATAGTCTAAAACTAGATGATATGAATTGTCAGGTTTCATTACAGGAAACAAAGAATTATTCATTGATGAGGTGCATGGTTCAATTACACCTTGGTATTCAAGTTGATCTAAGATCTCTCTGACCTGTTTTTTAGCTTCCTGCTTTATGGGATACTGTCTTTGTGGAGTTGGGTTTGTTTTTATTGGAATTACGTGGTGGGGTGACACTTCATCCCACCCTACGTGGTTGCGGTATAATGCTGGAGCAAGGGCTACTGCCCACTCCTGTGCATATGTGTGTCTTAGGTGTGTGCGGGGACTAGGTCGGAGAAAGCTGGAAAAATTACAGTTTCCCCCTTTGGGCATTCCATAACAATAGTAGGCAACCAATCTTTTTCCACTAATAGGATGTCATAGCCTGAAGTCAGCTTCTCCCAAATGAGACCCTTAACTTGTCTCGGCTTGTCCCCCTCCATTTGGAGTGTAATTTCATGTAACTTGTGTGGGACACTCACCCTAGTATCAGGTGTTTCCACCATGATATACTCACTCAACTCCGCTGTCACCAGAAATTGCATCAGGTTCCGGCGAGCTATTGTTACCTCTGCCACGCTGTCTAGCATCGTCAGAGCCCATTCCCCGTTCAGTAGCTGAGTCCTCAGAATTCTGGGCATGTCTAACTTTGAGACCTGCTACCTTCCTCTTTTTAAATTGAGGTTTTGCTTTAGGTTTCTCTTCTTTCTTTGAAGCGTAGTCTGAAGTGCGTTGCTTGTCTCTGGGCTTTGTACGCTCTTCTTGTCTTTGTTCTGACCGCCCTTCCCTCTCAGAGTTTTTTGATGGACCCTGAAAGGAACGAGAGGAACGAGCATAAGTATCCTGATACCTGTCCGGTTTTTTAATGTTATCTCTATTCCTAAGATTATATCTCCTTTCTGGGGGCTCCTGCTGAGGAGACCTTCCCCTGGAGTGAAATCTGTTCTTTTGTTGTTTATTATTTTCCCATTTCTTCTTTGAAGAAACTGGTGTTTGCTTTGCCGGTTCTTTATCTGAACTCCCCATTAGTTGAGGTTTTACAAGTCTAGCTCCCAGACTGTCTCTACCTAACTCTGCATAAGCATTTTCAATTATTTTAGATAGTTCTGTCTCCTGTTGTAATGGAGTGTACTCTCTCAGGCGTTGGCGTATTGCCACTGATGCTGCTTCTCCTTTAATATTCGCCAATATTATCTCGGATACCTGGGCAAAGTTATTTAACAACTTCATCCCCAAGTTTAGAGCAGGCTCTGCTCCAAACTCGTTCTATATTTGTCTTAATACATCTGGTAGTACCGCTAAAGAAGGGATACCATGAGTCCTGCTATATATTGCAGCGAAGACTGTGCCCCAAGAGGCACACTCCTCTATACAGGGAGCTATCCCCATTGGCAAGCAAATAGTAAGTATTCTATGCTTTTCCTTAGGACCAGTGTGTGGAAACACTGCCTCCAGCTGTGTTATTTTTTGTGCTACCCAGAAGGGCATTTGTTCACGTTTTGTGGGCATTTTACCCATTACTGCGTGCAGTGTCTGTGGTGTAATTTTTGTTGTAGGAGTTTGGACTGGTCCTGGTTGTGTAGCAGGTGCGGGCTAAAGTGTGATTGTTCTCAACACAAACTGCATCATATTTCTGTACAGTCTTAATAATTCTTTATGCTGTACAAGTAAGTCTCCTCCTGGCATTAGGTCAATGCCAGGATGTGGTGTGTATGCCACTAAAACTGGCCATGTTGCTCCGTCTCTTCCGAGCGGACCGAGTCTTACTCTATTTCTTGTATTGTGGAGGGCGCCTTTAAACCAGTAGAGGTGTTCTTTGTAAGTGAGTGGAATTTCAATGTTCTCATACGGACTATACTCATTTGGTATTACATCTTCTACATAGTAGTGAAATGTTTTGGTTTGTGCATTTGCCTGTGGGAATTTAATCCATGAATAGAATACCTCTGTTCTATGTGATTCGTGCGCTTCAATCACGAAGGTCACTTGCCCACCCCTAATTGTAACACCATATGCTACTAGTTTTAGGGTGACAGCATTTCTAACATTATCTGAAATTTATATTGCATCTGCATCGTCTTCTTCGGCATTCCCTAGATCTACATCTCCCTGTTCGGTCATTATTTTTAGAAAAGAGAGCGTTTCAAGGGAACTGGGATAAGGTGTTATGCACAATTAGGAACACTGTATCCTTCAAGCTTGATTAAACCAACAGCTAATACATAGGAATTCTCCTACTCAGCTGCGGCGGATTTGTTCCATCGCACTCCAGACATCTCTGGGGAAATGTGAGTAGGGGTCTCTGAGAATAGCACGACTGAACTACTCAGATTTGACTGTTAAATAAGTGCCAATACCAACGTTGGCAGCGTCATGTCGTGTAGTTCCTATAAGACCTATATAGGATCTGCGCGTTTAGACAACATACACTGCGGGACTGGTGTCCAGACTGATTCCAGACACCCCCACCGGGTATGTTGGCCTGTGTACCAGCTAGCTCGCAATGCCACTATAACCTCCTCTTACCAAGGAGAGAATAGTTCTTGGCAACTATCGAACATGATCACCCTGATCCCTCAGGACCGTGGAAACAGTAATTTACTTTTCGCTCAGTCACTCGTGCTCACTCGTTCTCAGAGAGATACACAGAATAAACGGTTGGGACGTTTTCAATAAGTATTTATTGAACAGTCGTTATTCTAGCGTAAAATAAGTGCACTAAAATCACCAGTAGACAGTAGCATATATAAATGAGTAGCAGAACTAAGAAAGTAAACAGATGGTAGGTTTCTACCATTTTTCTAAAATCATAAATATAGGCGAGTATATAAAGTACATGGCAATAAAATGCATACTCCTACGATGCACCCTATCTAGATGTACCTAAGTGTACCTAGCATGTGAGTAGGTGTAAAGCCAAGAATCCCTCTAGGATAAAGCCAACCCCATCACCTGATGTGAGACTGCTGCACCCCGTTCTGGTCTCGAGCTGAACACCCCGCAAGGGATGTCAGACCACTGCGAGCTGGAGTACCTGCATGCAGGAACCTCAGCGTCTTTCGTCAGTGTGTCGGCATGGAAGTCGTGATCTCCTCTCCCTATCTCAGCAAGATGTGGTGTTTATATACCCTAAGGTATCCCCAGGGGGTTCTACCTTGCTGTGCCAGTGTCGGACTTAGGATGACGTCGGGAATGAACTTTGTACACAGTTATTTTGCAGGAGATGATGGTCCTGCTTTGATTCCAAGAAACTAAGAATCCTCATGCATAATTTATGAGGCCAGTGTCCAGGGAAAAAACCTACGTACTTGTATGTAGTATTGTAAGTGGGTAAAAGGTCAGTCCTTCAAATCCGTTATGTATGTAGTATAGGAGAGAATGTAGGTGAAGGGTTATGATGTTACCTAGACCTATATCGGGGTACCTATATGAAATATAAGAATCTTGACCTCCCTCCAGTTAAAAGAGGCTCGGTGGTGCAAACCATTTGTTGGGGCTTTCATTTCGACTGGGCTTAAGAGCCCGCAATGACAGGTCCAGCTCAGATAAAAGAGGTTCCCACACTTTCAAAAGCAATGACCCAAAAAGTCTCATTGATTATATATTCTTCCCTTTACAAATGTGGGACTCCTTGATTGATATGATGGTTGTCGAGAGATATGATAGTGACCACAATGAGCTCAGTCTAAAAATCATTAGTATGGGATCTCAAAATTATCCCAATCTCACCTCCAAAATTGTAGGTGAACTGGGTCTTTCTAACAATAGATGTGCTCTCAAATGGCCCTATGTGGTACAGGATAACAGTGCGTTATTAAAAATGTTTGCTCTGGTTGCTAATACTCTAGAGAAGAGTCAAACCACTGCCTCTCCTGATTGCCCTGAGCAATTTTTAAATAACACCCATGACCAGTTTTATAGAGACCTTCAGGTGTTACTAACTAAATCCTAGGTAAGGCAAGCAAGCTGCAATTTCGCGGTGCCTGGTTCAATAGCCAGTGTTGGGCAGCTAGGCTTAACCTGAACAGGGCATTAAAGGCTGGCAATAGAGCAAGAATCACCGCAGTTAGGAAGGGCTATAAAGATACTTTTTCTGCAGCAAAAAGATCATGGGAACTGGAGATGTGGGATACTCTGGCTGGTGTAGCCAGGGAGGGAGATAACAAGCTTTTTTGGGGCACATTGGCACATGGTTGCCGACATGATGTGACCTCCACTTATTTTTATCTGCAGTCGCAGACCTGGGCCCATCATTCAAAAACATTTTATGCAACCAGGAATATTTCTGCCTCAAACATCATTCCAGCCAAAACTGTACTCACGAGTAACACTAATAACCAGCTAGATTTCACTTTTAATGCTATTAGGAGGCAATTAAGGCTATCCGTCCAAATAAAGCCACAGGTCCTGCCTCGGTGCAAGGTGACTTATATTTATTAGAGCCTTATGTTTGGAGGTCTTATTTTTATGTACCATTTAAGTCTATTTTTGGAGGTGGCCCAATACCTAGGTTATGGCAGTAAGCAGAAATAGTCCTGATTTTTAAAAAGGGCACCAGGGATGACCCCAGTAATAATAGACCAATCAGCTTAAAAGATGTCTCACAAAAAGTTTTTTCCTGTCTCGTACTAGGGGAATTGCTGGAGTGGTTGCAAGCAAATGGTGTACTCTCAGATTATCAGGCGGGTTTTAGGAAAAATGTAAGTACAATAGACCAAAATGTACGTTTTTGCTGCCTTTATTGGAAAACAGTATTGATGGACCGGGGCCACTTGTATGTGGTATTTGTTGACCTCAGGTCAGCTTTTGATTCTATCTCAAGGGTGAAACTGTGGGAGTTGCTAAAGCAGATGAGTGTCCTAGAGAATCTCCTAGTGACTAATAAAACTGCATGCTACAAATAACGTGTGAGTTAGATTTGGAAATAAAGGGTAATTAACTGACCCCTTTGCGATTGAGTCAAGTGTGAGGCAGGGTTTTGTCTTTGTGCCAACCCTGTTCACCCTTTATATTAATGATTAAGTTAAAGAACTGGACTTCCCGGGAAATGATGCCCCTAAATTGGGCTCCCATAAGATCTCCAGCCTGTTATTTGCAGAGGACACCCTTTTAATGTTTAAAACTCCATCTGGCTTACAAACTATAGTGGATACATTTTTGTGATTCTGCAGTGACAGGGGCTTGGAGCTGAATGTGAGTGAGACAACATTTATGATTTTTAACCCATATAGAAAGGTGAGGGTGATCATTCTGGTCAAAGAAGCTCCGCTTGAGCAAGTCCAGGAATGTGTCTATTTGGTGGTCTGCCTAACAAACAAACTTAGTTGGGTGATGCAGATTAATAGGAGTACCTGATATTCCAGCAGGAGGCTGGTGCTGTGGTTAAGTTGCGGAAGAAGACCCAGGCCAGTCCTCCAACACCTGCAATGGAGATTTATAATATAAAAGTTAAAGGTACATCTATGTATGGGTCAAAGCGTGCAAATTGAACCTCTTGTCAAAGCTGAGAACAAGTTTATAAGGAATCTCCCAAATCTTCTGCAGATTGCCCCCGCCTTCCCCATCTCCTAGACATGGGGATTTTCCCAATTAGGTCACTCTGTTGCTTAGACCTCTGCTTTATTGGTGCATGCTGTGGTCCACTGAGGAGTTGGAACCATACAGACAGCTGATTAAGTTGCTCCTCATTTAAAAGAGGTGAGAGAAGATATCATGGCTTGCTTTCATAGGTCGATGTTGCAGGAGATAGGTCTAACAGAACTGTGGGAGAACTCGAATCAATGTAAGCAAGTATCACACTCATTTATGAAGGAGTGCTGTAGGGATTATCTTTGGTAGCGAGAGATGAGGAAAATTTAGCCTGGTAGCTTGACTGATGCATTTTTAGACGGTATGCCTGCCTCCGCATATGAGCCATTCCTTAAAGTCGTCCCAAGGCCCCATCATAAGCAACTATTCTTGAAGTTGAGATGTGGCATACTCCTGTTAAAAGCTTCACAGTAAACTGGGCTGTTGAGAAAGCTTACAATGGTGGGTGTCCTGCATGTAGTCAGGAAAAAGAGACACTACTTCATTTAGCATTTTTCTGTAGTGCATATTCCCGCCCACAGGGGAAATGGCTTAAGCCAATATGTAACCTTTTGAGCTTTAGGCAGTATTTCACCACACTCAGGGGCATATTTACAAGCCTTTATTGACACCACAAAGTCACTTTCAGTGACGTTGTGATAGGGGCTTCGCCTTATTTACAAGGCAGCGTTAAGCCACTTAACGTGGCTTAGTGCTGCCTTGTAAATAATGGTGGAAAGAGGAGTGGGAAACCCAATAGACCCTTGGAGGCTTCAGTAATTAGTGTATCAACAGGTAAATGTGCTTACAAGGGATTATTTCTTATACTTATTCACATGTTTTTAGGAAATATCGGTAATAAGCTCTAAACAGTAGCTTACATTGCTGACCATGTGTGCAGCAGATCATTATACGGAGCAGTGCCCGTCCTCGAACACTCAATGAAGTGATTGGCCACGTTGACACTTCAAATACTTTGTTTTGGTGGACCGCTGGAGGAGCGATTGCCCCAGGGTGCTTTCCACATTCCCGAAACGATCTCAACGGACCAGACTACATCAACTACTATAAGTCATCAATGTAGTTTCCCTAATAAGGGGTCATTCAACATATGAAACTACTGTCCTGAAGATGGTCTAGCAGATGCCTTCACTACATAGACCGAAACGTCGACAATTGCACCCATTTTCTTTGTGATTTTTCTCACTAAAGGATTTGTTTTCTGTACAATAAGCTACAATTTCCTTATGTGTATATTGTTTGGAATGGGTGACCACATTAGTGACAATGAGATAATTGCAGCAACAAAAAACTTCTAAATCTTGGTCACTGTGTGTTTATATATGTCTATATTTGCAGTATTTTTTGTACCCTTTAATATTGTTTCAACATAAATTTGTGTTTTAAGAAGTATACACCCGTCTGTGTTTTGTTCCTTTACAATTTTTTGAAGATCTGTTCATGTTGAAATAAGTAATTAAGCTTTCTAAATAATTCAATGCAAGCTACTGTTTAGAGCTTATTACCGATGATTCCTAAAAACATGTGAATAAGTATAAGGAAGAATCCCTTGTAGGCACATTTACCTGTTGATACGCCTTATAAATAAGGCACCCTTTCACACTGTACTTAGCGTGAAAGGGGAGGGCAATGGTTGTTGCTGTGGGCGTTCCACAGCAACACCCATTGATTTTGACGCTGCCCCCTATTTACAAGGGTGGAGTAAATAGGAGGCAGCACCAAAATTAAGACCAGGGAAAACCTGGTCTTACCGTGGAGCAACGAGGAGAAATGTTTAATTTCTCCTCGTTTTTGCTGTTTTCATGTGTGCTGCATTGTGCAGCACACATGGAAACAGCAAAACGCCAATGATGGTTATGTGCAGGAAGGCGTCTCTTTCTTCACATAAACAATCATTTAAAAAATTACGTTTTGCAACTTGTATGTGTGCTGCATTATGCAGCACACATAGAAGTTACAAAACTCCATTTAAAGATTGTTTATGTGCAGGAAGGGAGACTTTCCTGCACATAAACAATCACTCCCCTCAACGCAGGCACCCTTGTACCATAGTTTAAGGGTGCCTGAGTTTGCACTAGGCAGCTACATTTAGCATCAGCGCAGGGGGAAACACAGAGCTGCACCATATTCTTGTGAACACAGTGCAGACCTGCCTTTTTAAAGTGATGGAGCGTGTCGTTAGCCTTCTAGGCTTAACGACACGCTTCGCCACTGTCTTTGTAAATATGCCCTTCAGAGTCTTACTCACATATACCAGTGAAGCAGTTGTTATTGTAGTATATAAATACATTTATGCAGCATGGCTCATACACCCCAAAGGGAACATTTGAGAGATGAGCTCTTAGATGCTGGCATGCTCAAGTGATGGGAGGCCCACATTTTATGGGTCATGATCAGTGGAGTACTCTGGGTGTTTTTATAAGAAATTATCATAAAATCTCGACTGAGCACTGCCACTTTTTGATCAAAGAGTATAGCAACCTGATATTCTTTTATGAAATGAAATTGATTGTTGTTCACTGATCTTGTTACTTAATCTTTAGTATCATAAGCATCTTGAAGATCGTCCATGTTTTTACATTTTTATTTGACATTTTTACCACTGTTTGTTTTTTAGTTCGTTTTTGTAGCTGTGATTATTTATGATGGAAATGTACTACTTGTTTTATTGTGGTTTTATGGGTCTTTTTTGATCTGAAATAAACTAATGAATGAATATTTATTAGAGCATTTTGAGGTTGTGGAAGCTGAGTACATTGAGAAAAGCAAACTTCCCAGCACATTTCACCCATTTCTTTTGCTCCCTTCATCAGACGTCTGCATTTCACTGTGTCACTGGACAGTGCTGGTGCTGGCTGTGGCTGTTGCTGATACCAATCTCCAAAGAAACATTTTGGTCACCAGCACACATTTTTATTTTTAGCAAAGTAAGCACTGGGTTGGAGTGACGGTGTTGCACATGTGGCAGATTGACTTGGCAGAGATGCTTTAAAATTGTAAAAGGTGGTCTAGTTCATTTCTAAATTGTGTTTCACGTGGAATATCAAACCTAAACCCTTCATATACTGAAGGAGTTTACGTTTTATATGTTCACTTACCTGGCTTGGTTGAAGCAGGCAAATCCCAAAGTAAGTGAATGGAGGAGTAAAGCATAAAGCTTGTGAGGGCAGCTCAACTTCAAGTGTGCAATAGGAGAATTTTCTTGCAGGAGCCTCTATTAGTGCATGTGCACTAATTGTTAATGAATGACCTGGTGGCGCCACAAACAAAGGGAAGGACTCAAATCATGGTGCCCTCAAATCATGGTCACCACAGTAGACAAGAGTTCTGCATACTCCTCTATACTGCTAGCTGCACCTTCCATCTTCCTGTGAGAGAGCACCAGGCATCTGTTCAGGTGAAGAAACATGAGCTCCGCACTGGCTGAGGGTGCAGGCTGGAGCTACAGGAGCCCTTTGAGAGCGGTGCAGCAGGGTTATGGGCATCCACACACTTTCCCACATGCATGGGTCTACTCACAAGCCTCCTTCTGGCTATCTCAGTCTAATCCTGCAGAAGTGTCTTATGATGTACATGCTCACCATAACAAGAATAAATTTAATTTTTACTTGGCTTCTGCTCCTTCACTAATATGGCTGCCAACACTGCGTTCCATGATGAATTTCTGTTGAAGCATGTACACATTTAAATCTGTGCATCTTTGTCCAACTTTCTTCCATTTAGACAGAAAGAAACAGTGACTAAGTACAAGTTTGCCTGAGGTGTAAGGGCCAGATGCATCAAAAAAAATGTTTTGCGATTCCCTAATTGCCAATCTTTGTGATTCGCAATTAGGGAATTGCAAAATGGCATGCATGAAAGTGTGCAGTACGCTTTCTGCAATTCCTAAGGGGTCGCAAATGACCTACCTCATGAATATTAATGAGGTAGGTCGCAATTTGCGACCCCATAGGAATCGCAAAAATCACAGGGATGGTGGCCTGCTGAGATCAGCAGACCACCATGTCTGTGATTGCTTTTAATAAGCAATCATTTTTTTTTGTAAAGCAGCCCGTTTTCCTTAAAGGAAAACGAGATGCTTTACAAAAAGAAAAATGAAAAGTTTTCTTTTAATTTTTAAGAGCAGGCAGTGGTCCGTGGGACCACTGCCTGCTCTTAAAAATGCTTTTACAAACATTCACAAAGGGGAAGGGGTCCATTGGGGACCCCTTCCCAATTTGCGAATGTCTCGCCACCTACTTGAAGTAGGTGGTAATATGCAAATGTTTTGCGACCGCATTCACAGTCACAAAACATTCATGCATACGGTTAGGATTCGCTATTTGGAAGGGACACCCTAAACACGCCCCTTCCAAATAGCGAATCCCAAACCCATTTTGCGATTCGGTAACAGGTTACAGAATCGCAAAATTGGGTTTGATGCATCGCAAAAGCATTGTTTGCAATCGCAAACGGGCCGATTCTGCAAATCGGCCCGTTTGCGAGGAAAAAAATGCTTGATGTATCTGGCCCTAAGTGTGTCCTTTTATAACAAAATTAACCTACAAAATGGGAACTGGTATATAGTTGCAATTTACGATATTGTCTCATTTCTCTCACAGCAGTGCTTAGCCCTTGTATAGAAGCATTGCAGGGCCAAAAACTTTAAAAAATCATCAGCCGTTTGAACACTACCTTAGATAACAGAAAATACCACATGAAGAAAGATACTCATTCCCACCACGATCGATGCTGCACGCAGATAGATACAAAGGAGATTATTGAGAAGTCATTACATTTTCGAGTAAAAAATGTGTGTATTTCATGTTTTGGTGATGGTATTGCACAAAACCTAGTGGTATAAAACCCATGTATTTTTAAGGAAGCATGGAAAATATTTCACGGTTATGTGCGAAATCCACATTTTGTCGACATAATAGTAGTACCCAAACCACTGTGCAGCGGTTTTACATTGTCCAGGCTACTAGGATTATACAACTTGAAGGACCAAAGCTAACTTTATATTATGCAGCAAAAAATGCTAAATATGTGGCACTTCGTCTGGCGGCATTATTTTCATCCATTTGACCTAAAAAGATATCACCAGAACACGTCAATGATAATGTTTGACCAGATTACACAGTTAACCTTTGAATGCATGCTATGTATGCATTTAACTTTAAACCATTATGTATATGCAAATAGATAAACCTCAACCTTAAACAAGAGACAACTCAATTAGGTGCTACCCATGTATAACACATAAATACCAAAATAATTTGCATTTGGTTTACCCACTGGACAGCATGATGAATGCTGCCTAATGGCTATGTTGAAACATCAACAGAACATGAGTGTCCACAAAGAGTGGTAAAATCGAATGTTTGAAGCTTTGTTTTGAAGTTCTATTAAATCGACTAAGGAAGGAGATGTGGCCTAGTGGCTATGCTGTCGATCTGAGGACCTTGGTTTGAGTCCAGCTTGGCATAGACTGAAAATTGTTCAGTTTGGGAAATCACTTAATCACAATGTGCCTAAAATGTAAATGTGTGAGATACTAGTGTGTATAACAGACTGATTTAGGACACCACTTGATGAATACAATCTTGTATCATTTTCTATCACCTCCCATAATGTGCAATGCTCGGTTCTTCTCAGGCTAGGTCCATGCTATAGAAATACCAACATGTGCATACTTGTACAATGTGAACAGGTACACAGCTGTGGATGCCTCTTTCTTTTGAGCTGTTGGTGAGCCCCCCTCATTTTGTCACAGTCAGATAGAAGCATTCATGATTTTCTTCATCCCGTATTGTTCTTCCCACCTCTGGTCTACTGCTCAATGTCTGTGGGCACACCTTCTAGTGCACATTGGGAGATTCACCCCACACACAATGTCTTGTTCCCTGCAAGCATTTTATCATTATGCAGTTCATGCTACTTTTAATCAGAAAAGACACTTTTCCAGTAAGCCTTCAGTGCTTTATGTTTTGTGCATTGGACATGCACAGAACTCGATTGGTACCAACCATCTTTCAAAGCTTGCAGCTCTGCTGAACATTCTTTGAGTTCCAGCAGTGCTCAGTGTTTCAGGGGAATGCATTGGAGAAGGTGAAAGATGTGGCTTTAAAGTGCTAAAGCAGGAAAGAACTGGCAGGCACATATAGTTGTGTGTAACTCTCCCACTCCTGCAAGCTCCTCGAGACGGGGACTGCGATTCCAGTCCCCACTACCCCCAGTTCGAGACCTGTTGTTGGAGGTCTGTTGAGCTGGGCACTCCTGTTGTTGGGTTCCCGCTTAGCCTACTATGAGACTTATTTTTCCTGGGTTCCCATTTTAGCCTGCCAATTCTATTTTATTTTATTCCATTGGGCTTTTTCTGCCTTTAGCACTCTTTGGGGGATTCTTTTAGGCCGTAGCCTTTTTGTTTCCTGTCTGCTTCTGCCATTTTCCTCCCAGCCCTACCACACTGCCCGCTTGCTCCCTGCCACCTCTCCGACAGCCCCTCCAACGGCGACTCATGGAGGATGCTGCATGGCCCTCAGCGAGTAGACCTTGACCTTTTTGGTTGTGTGCAACTCTCCCACTCCTGCCAACTCTTAGAGACTGGAAATGCGATCCCAGTCCTCACTGCCCTGTTTTGAGACTAGTGTTGGAGGTCTGCTGGGCTGGGCACTCCTGTTGTTGGGTTCCCGCTTCGCCTGCTATTATACTTATTTTACCTGGGTTGCTGTTTTCACCTGCCAATTGTAATTTATTTTTTCCACTGGGCTTTTTCTGCCTTGGGCACTCTTTTGGGGGATTCTATTAGGCATTAGACTGATGGAGGTAGCTGCGCTGGCGCATCTATGCCCGTCCGTTCTTGGACCGCACACAGCTCCAGGTCCCCAGGCCCTCCCACCATCCACCAATACAACGCCGAGGAGCTCTTATCCCAGGACCCAGGACACTGGAACAACAGCTGCTTCACAGCTTCCCCGAAATAAACCCAAAGACCCTTCACCTGCCGCCACTGCCACTTTGCCTGCCACACAGGACCCCTCACCCACACCAAAAACAACACAACTCCCACTCAGAAGACTAGGAACAATACAGCACCACTCTGATGCATCCTGCTCAATGCCCGCTCCCTCTGCAAACACGCCAGGGAGATCTTGGACCCATCACCAACCTCTCCCCGGACATTGCCTTCATCACTGAAACCTGGCTCACACCCTCCTTGAACCCCGACATCACCACGCCCAACGGCTACAAGATGATACACTGTGACCGCCCCGGTGAACACGGCAAGGGCATCACCATTATCTTCAAAGAAACCATCCGATGCAACGTCACCAGTGATGACCCAACACCTCTTATGGAACACTGCAACTTCCAACTATAAAACAATGCTAAGACCACGATAAGAGGCACCTCGCTTGAAGACCCCCGGGACCCCGGCCACACTTCTGCAATGCAATCTCCAACCTCATCACCTCCCTTGCCATCGACTCCCTCCTATATGTCCTGCTCGGTGGCTGGAATTTTCATATCGACGACCCCAACGACACCAACTCCATCGCCCTCCTGGACAACCTCAAAAACATTGGCCTTACCCAACTGTTCACCGAACCCACACACAAAGCTGGTCACACACTCAGTGCCACCTTCACTGCGAGCGACAGAATCAAATTCTCCCACGTGACACAACTCACCTCGACTGACCACACCATTGTCCACTTTACTATCTCAGTGGTCCAGCAACCCGCCACCAAGCTCAACAGCTCCTAACACCACAGCTGGGGCAAGGTAACCGAGGAGCTAGGGACACAAGGCCTCAGCACCACACAACCCGCAACTGCAGTGGACCTTTACAGGCTGCCCAGAACTTCTTCACCTAGATCAACAAATGTGCCCACAGTGTCGCCTCGCTAAACCCAGCATAGACTAACAAAACCTCAAAACAAACCAATCGCAACTGCTACCGACTCAAAACATGCTGATGCACCATCAAGTACCCCCTCGGACAGGGTAGCACACAAAGCAGCCCTCAGCAACTACGACCTGCGCATCAAAAAAGCCAAAAGAGCAGCCATCACCACCCACATCTACACCATAGACAACCACACGAGGGAACTCTTCAAGATCGTCAAGGTATACTCCAACCCAACAACCACAGAAAACACCAACTGCCCCTTCCAGGTACCCTGCTAAACCCTTTCAGATTACTTCCTCAGCAAGATTGCCGCCATATACAACAACTTCGACAACCAATACCCCTCGATCAACCTCAACAACGTTGACCAACCAGAAAAACACCAGCCAAACAATAACCACCTGATCCACGCTCGTCATCCAGACCACCACAGCCATCATGTCGTCCATTCACTCTGGGGCACCCAGCAACCCTTGCCCCGACTGTCTCTTCAACCTCGTAGCCAACCCTATAAGCTCAGAATTCACCAGCATCCTCAACAATTTGTCTCCACAGCAACCTTCCCTGACATTTGGTAACACGCAGAGGTCAGAACCCTCTTGAAGAAGCCCTCTGCCTATCCCAGTGACCTCAAAAACCATAGGCCGATCTCCTTGCTCCCCTACCCAGCCAAAGTACTCAAGAAAGCCCTCAACCAACAGCCCACCGAATACCAGGAACAAAATCACCTACTTGACGTCATACAATCTGGATTGCGCGCCAACCACAGCACTGAGACCGCACTGGTCGCCACCACAGTCAACATCAGTCAAATCAAATCAAATCAAAATTCTTTATTTTGATTCATTTAGAACCATAAAAGATACACATAAAATCACATTCCAATAATTCAAATCGATTTGTAAAAGGTATGAATACCATACATCGCAATAAGGGCTTTTAGGACGAATTTGTAAAGTGCAACCTGTCCCTACTACAGCCAATAAAACTATATAATATCTAATAAATATCTAAAATACAGGCATTTATATTCATAAAAACATTTTGTTCTAATCCAATGACACTTGTCTATTTATTGTGCTTCCTCACAGGATCCCTTTTCACTTCATGGTGCCACAGATTCTGTCAATACAAGTCTTGCTTCGTAATACCCATATTCCACAATACTGTCATAGATATGCATATTTCAACTTCCCAGAGCTATAATAAAACATAAAATACTATATGCAACATTAAGGTGCGTGTGCAATTTACCTCTGTTGTGCTATTGTTTACCAAAGTGTCCACATTTAGAGCTTTAGTCCTGCTTTGGCTCTTATAAGATTTACATTGAATAGGTACCTGCTTACGCCAAAGACAATTACTTGCAATGTATCAGTTTTCAAAATTCTCTCTGCCTCTTTGCAAACCCTGATGTTTAAGTTTTTGCAAATGGGTATAATCCATTTCTTCCTCGGTGTGCTATACGATGGGCAGAAAAATAGTTCATGCAAATCATTTTCTTTGGCTCCACTTTGACACAGAACACACAATTCGTTACTTTCGCTTCCAGGGTTACTACGCCATCTAGATCTATTAACATTTGTTTGTAGCACCCCATATCTAAACTTTACATATAAGGACTTAGCTAATTGTGGGCGCACCTCATCCATAAATGGCTCAAAACTTGGTACATCTTTAAAGAGAAGAAACTTAGGGGCATATTAGCAAGACCCACGTTAAAATTATCGCCGTTTTAGAGGCAGGAAACTGCCGCTAAAACGGCGATAATGGGCTTGCTAATATGCGTTATGGAATTCCAATAGAAGCCCAGGTTAGATGTGCAGGACATCTAACCTGGTCTTCTATTGGAATTCCATAACGCATATTAGCAAGCCCATTATCGCCGTTTTAGCGGCGGTTTCCTGCCGCTAAAACGGCGATAATTTTAACGTGGGTCTTGCTAATATGCCACTTAGTTGTAAGTGACCCATTATTAGAGCTGTGTAACATGCTATTTTGGATATAAACCCAAAAAGTTGTTTTTAGCAGTTTCTTTGATATTGATATCAGCTGGGTCGGATCTTCCCAAAAATGCGGTATACCCAACTTTGAGAACCAAGAGGAAATATGTTTCAACCATGGAATATCCCTACTCCTGTTGTTCTTTAATATCTCCTCTAGACCTTCCCTATAATGTTTCAGTTCCGGGGTTATCCATAATCTTACCCAGAATAGGAGTGGTCTTAATAGAGCGACATGGTCAGTGCATTTAACATTCAGGTACATGGTGATTGGAATCAGGGGAGTTCTTATAGGGAGGCTTAGTATTTTTCTAAAAAATTTATTTTCTCCCAATTCAAAATTCTTTTTGCAATAGGGCCCCCAAATTTCGGCCCCATAAAGGGAGCCTGATTGTGCTTTATGTTTAAAAACCTCCAAGGCTGGTGAAACCGCTTTCGAAACACTGCCTTGGTGTTTTTTGGCTATCGGCAGTGTATTTTGGAGGAGGATTATCTTGTTTTTTTCCAATTGTGGTTTCCAACACATCTTTGTATCTAGGGTGATACCCAAATAATTAAAACTTTGTAAATACTCTAGTTTTTTGTTATTTAATACTAGATTCTTTTTAAAAGATCTATGCGGATTTATTGCCATATACTTGGTTTTGCTGGAGTTTATTTCAAGGCCTTTTGTAATGCAGTATGTATAAAAACGGTCTATTAAACATTGTAATCCTTTGGGGGTCTGTGATATTAGTATGGTGTCATCAGCGAATAATAATGCTGGCACCAGATCTCCCCCCAACTTAGGAGCGTCATTCGCACAACCATACAGATAGTCGGGGATATCATTTACATATAAAGAAAACAGGGTGGGCGCCAGTACACACCCCTGGCGCACACCTCTTCTTACGGGGATTCGCTTCGTGAGTTCGCCCCGTGGTCCCCATCTCACTTTTGCTAACTTTTCCTCGTGCAATCTCATAATTTGCATGAGCAATTCGCCAGGCACCCCTTGGCGTTTTAGCGAATCCCATAATAGATTCCGAGGTATCGAGTCGAATGCAGCTTTCAAATCTACGAAAGCAATATACAAATGGCCCTTTCTTAGATTTACATACTTCCAGCAAAGGCACAAAAATCTAAATACTTGATCGATTGTGCTGGTTTTAATTCTAAATCCTGCCTGGAATTTTGAGAGCACATTTTCTTCCTCTATCCAGTCACTTAATCTATTTAAAATATGCCTGGCGTAAATTTTTTGTAAAATATCAATTAAACTAATTGGGCGATAGTTCACGGGATCATAGCGGTTGCCCTTTTTAAAAATCGTCACAATTTCTGCCCCTTTCCATGACTCGGGTATTGGCGTTCCCGAGGCTATTGCATTGCATAGGCAATTAATATATGGTCCCCAGACACTAGTATCATGCTTTAGCAGGTCGCCTGGTATTTTGTCCGGACCGGGGGACTTCCCTGGCTTTACAGCGTCAATGGCCAAAATAGTTTCCTCCAAACTAAAATGTAAGTTGTCGATACTTGGGTTTGGTACTAAATCAACAGCAATATTAGACTGGTCGATTTCTACCGCTGCATAAAGACTGGTGAAGTGTTCGACCCAGGTATTAGCATCGAGGAAAAGATCCTTAGTATCCCTACCTGACCTGTTCCCTTTTGCTATTAACCTCCAAAAGCTTAGCTGGTCTTTTGTTTTCGCTGCGCTTATTAATTCTGACCAAATATCATCATCCCAAATTTGTTTTGTTTTAGTTAGGGTTCTTTTATATCTGATCCTATTCTCCCTTATTAAAATTATATTGTTGTTTTTTATTGCCTCAATTAATTCAGCCTTTGCTTCACGACAGTCCTTGTTATACCAAGGATTAATTCCTAATTTCTCATCTTGCTTGCCTCTTTTGCCTACCTTCGGAGTATTACTCACGAATGGATTTAATGCGTCTACGAGAGCATTGTGTACCTCTAACATTCGGGTTGAGTCAGGTAGTTTATCAATATATGGCAAAAGAATATCCGCAAAGGTTTTGTAAATGCATTCCAAAGAGTGGCTATTCCCTAGAATATGCGGCCATTTAAGGGCTCGGCGATTGTTACTTACTAGGGTTTCATCCACAAGGTTATTGCTTCCCTCACTACATGAAGTCACAGGGAGAAATAGTTGCGCTGAGAGGGCCAGTTGTAGCGGTCTATGGTCACTCTCAGTTCTAGGCTCTATTATTAAGTCCAGGGAAAACTCCATCGATACCATTCTATAATCTATATTGCTCCTGGATTTGCCTCTACAAAATGTATACGCGCTCGGTCTATCCGAGGGTAGGCGGCCATTACAAGCTCTTAGTCCGTTCCCTGTAGTTAATTTCATAATTTGTGCCACCGCCACAGTGCACGGCACAAGCTTGTCATTTTCTATATTGGGGATATTGTTTGCTGCATCTTCACCCTCAAAGAGGTTTTCAAAACCCACCACTGGTTCAAAACAACAGTTCAAATCCCCCCCAACAATTACCCGGGCCTTCGATTCTAGTGTGTTTAAAAAGGAATCAAGTTGGTCTATCACTAATGATTCCTTATATGCTGGGCTCGGTCTATTATAGATGTTAATTAAATATATCTTTTTTCCATCCCTTGCAGTTATTTTAATCCCAATCATATCATGGGATGGTAAGAAAATTTGGGTTATATCAACTTCAAGGCTAATCCTTACCCAAATGACTAGGCCCCCGATGGTCTACCTCTGGCTGACGGAATGGCTTCCACGTTAAATATCTTATATCCTATTCTATGAGGAATTTCTAATGCCCAAGTCTCCTGCAAAAGACAGATATCACTCTGCTCTATATACTCATGCCATTCCATGTCTCTGAGATTCCTATTGAGGCCTGCTATATTCCATGAGATAAGGCGTATTTCCGGCCGTAAACCTGGTTCATCATCTAGATGTAGGTTATTACTCGCACTACAGTTAGATCTCTCAGGTGTTAAACTATTAATCATGTGGTCAGATGGAATCTCTAGGAGGTTGCCTTGGGTAGTACTTATATTCTCCTCCACTCGGTATTGCTTATTTTCCTCTGTACTGCCAAATTTTAGGGCATACTGGGGCACTTCCGGGCTATGAGCATTTATTAAACAAATTTGAACCTTTTTACAATTTTGCCAGATGATCCCAGGTTTAGTATTTCCCTGATGTGGTATCTTTTGTTGTCAATCTAGTGTATCTAGGTCTGATAACCCCTGTCAACATCAGTACTCTCCTTGACTGCAGAGAAACTGTGGCTCTGATTCTCCTCGACCTCTCCGCTGTATTCAACACCATCTCCCACCAAACCCTCATTGATAGACCACAACATCGGCATACAGCAGAATGCCCTCAACTGGATCACTTCCTCCCTCTCAGGACACACACAGAGTATCCAAATACCTCCCTTCATTGCCTCAGGACACACACAGGGTATCCAAATACCTCCCTTCATCGCCGCACCCAAGAACATTAACTGCGGTGTACCCCAAGGTTCATCCCTTAGCCCACCCTATTCAACATCTGCATGACCCCCCACGCAGACGTCGTCAGGTCCCATGGGCTCAACATAATCTCCTACGCTGATGATTAATCCTCTTGCTCACTGAGGACCCCTCGAGCACCAAAACCAACTTCTGCAACGCCATGACCAATGTGGCAAAATGGATGAGAGACAGCTGCCTCAAACTCAACTCCAACAAAACAAAAGTCCTGATCTTCTGAATAGACACTCCGTATGGGACCACAGCTGGTGGCCAGCAGAGCACAGACTAACACCCACACTAACAGACCATGTGCGCAACCTCGGCATCATCTTCAACAGCCATCTAACCATGAAACGACAAGTCAACGCAGTCGCCGCCTCCGGCTTCCACACCCTCGGCATGCTTCGCTTACTCTTCAGATGGATCCCCATCAACACCAGGAAGACCGTCACGCAGGCCCTTGTCACCAGCAGCCTTGACTATAGCAACACTCTCTACTCTAGAATCTCCACCCAGCTCCTCAAAAGACTCCAGACCATCCAAAACACCACAGCCATACTCATCCTGACCTCCCCAAATAGACCCACATCATCCCTCAGAAACCTCTGCTGGCTCCCTATCCAGAAGAGATACCAGTTCAAGATTCTCATGCACGCTTACAGAGCCCTCAACGATCAAGGACCATCATACCTCCACCATCGACTGAACTTCCACCTGCCCGCAAGACACCTGAGCTCCACCTCTCTCGCCATTGCACATATCCCCAGCATCAGTCGCAGCGGAGACTGCTCCTTCTCCTTCATCGCGGCCAAGACCTGGACCGACCTGCCCCTCCACCTCCGAACACCTCCCTCACTGGAGGACTTCAGAAAGAAACTCAAGATCTGGCTTTTCAGTGGAGACACAGCACCCTTAGTGCCCAGACACCCTTAGGGGGAGGGCAGTCTTGTGATTGATCGATTGATTGATATGCCTTTTTGATGCACTAGCACATTATTGGCCTTCCAAATGTGTATTCTAATACTGTCTCTGCCCCCGGGGTCCGAAACAGTAGCCCCACCACCACTGTTTAATACAAGTGCCCCACGAAGTTCGGGTCTGGTTGCACTCCTGGTCCAGTACCTGCTGCTTAATAATGGTAAGTTTGTCTCTCTTTGAGAACTTGGACAACCACCCTGAATTACTATGAAACATGAACAGTGAGAAGCAATGAATCTGGTGCTCAGTATCATGACAAATGCCCAGCACTGCTCTACTGTGCACCCGGTCCTGCTCGGAATTTAGTGACATCCCAGGCGATTTGTGGCCGTGGGCATTTGATGTGGCCTGCAATTTAGAGACACTGGGTCAATCATGATGATAAAGATTAACGCTTCTTTCAACATACTATGGGCCATAAAATAAACTTTACATCTTTGTTTGCTGCACAAATAACATACCTCACGATGCCAGTTAACCAGGACAGTGGTTCGTTGGACCTGGATGGCACAGATTTTACCATTTTTTAAAGCTCCAAGCAGGTGTGCCTGGCACACAGGGGAGCCTGGCAAAGGACAGGTGCAGCGTCTTCAATGCACAATGTACTCTGCGGTTCTGGGATGGGGTTAGTGGGTTCGCCATATTAGATCATGACAGCATCGGACTTGGACAGCAAATAGGCCTGGGTGCCAAAATAAAAGTGGCACCAATTAGCAAATTAGGTAGCTAAAAAAACGGCCCACATTTGCAAACCAGGCCATTTTTGAACTTGTAAAGGCACGTATGAGAGACTGCATGTATTTGTGTTTGTTGCAGGTAAAGTTCGGGGTAATAATAGAGAAATCAATAGTATATATAATCTGGCTCACAAGACCTTTTTCAACTCACTTGCAGTTGCGCCTTTTGAGCTAAAAAAACAGAGGGGCAGATTTACGTTCCCTGACGCTTCCCTGCAAATCAGCAGGGATGCGCCAGGGAAGATGCGTGACTCAAGTTTACCCTTGCGCCACCACAGATGCGCCGCATTTACAATGCGGCGCATCATGGCGCAAGGATAAACAGATGCGTGACGCATCTGTCGGCGGAAGGGTGGCGCAGTACTGGAGTCGTGTCGCAAGTGCGACGTAACTCCAGTACTGCTCAGGGGTGCCCTATACCTAACATGCTGCGTCACTCCTTACGCCTGCTTGAAGCAGGCGTAAGGATTTGACGCAGCAGGGACGTAAAAGTGACTCCGTGAAATCTTGTAGATTTCACTGCGTCACTTTTACGGGGCTTCCTTGCGCAGGAACGCCCCCTGCGCCGGCACGCCCACATGAAACCTGACGCAGGTTTCATGTGGCGCAGGGCTTTACAACGTGACGCATCTCCCTAGATGCGTCACGTTGTAAATCCCCCGCAGCATGGCGCATGATTTGCGCCGCCGCTGCGTCACAAAAGTGACGCAACGGCGGCGCAAAAGTGGCGTAAGGGGCTTGTAAATCTGCCCCAGGGTGCGAAAAATGCTGTATCTTTTTCTCAGATATTCTGTCGGTTTTATACACCAGGGGGCAGATTTACAAGGCCCTTGCGCCACTTTTGCGTCATTTTTAACATGGGAAAAGTGACGCAAAAGTGGCGCAAGGGCCTTGTAAATAAGCCCCCAGATTACAAACTCGCAAATCATCTGCAGTGAGATTCCACTTTTTTTTTATTTACATCTACATCAGTCTAATCAACGTGCAATGTTTACAATCTGCTGTTGCAGATTGCTAGAACACCTTCTTCCGAGTTTGGATGGAGGAAAGACATAGCTTCTTTAAGTCATAGAGTCTGACGTTTTACTTTAATGACTTAACCTAACATGTGCAATATTTTGCTCATGTTTCTGCAATTTTCACAATGGTAAGACATTTTCTCTCCATCTATCTTCACCAAAATACATGTCGTGACTGATGTGAACAAGCATGTCCCACCAAAAATCCTTTTCATTGGCGCTTTCAATTCATTGTTCTTTTATTTCTATTGAAAGGCTCGGCGCCTGCATTTCGCAGGAATGTCGTCATTCCAGGCCTTTATGTGGCTACAAATGGAAGAGTGCTTGCTTGGCCTTCTGGCAGAGATCTCTTCCCACAATCCTTTTCATCACCTACCCTAAAATGATTAAGCTTGAAAAGAAATGGACGTTTCCTTCGTCTGAGTAAGATGGTATTCGCGGGAAGAACTGACAGTTCTTTTCTGATTTGTTAAACTCTGTCGCCTCCTTTCTTTCAGGGCTCACAACAAAAGAATAATTAAAGTACTTTTAACTTCGAAGGATCTCAGAACATCGCAGAAACGAAAGGATGTGCAGTTAAAATGTGCTAAAAATAGCTCTGAAGCTGGTGTGGGAGGAAGGCTGGGAGCAATTTTCTTAACATCCATTGACCGAAATACTCTGCGACAATTCCGTTTCAGAACTTGAAAAGCTGATGTTTTATTCAGAGATGGTCTGAAGTCTTTGAGCATGTTTTGCATCTATCAACCCTCGCAGGTTTGTGTCACAATCTGAACAATGTTCACGGATATTAATTAGGTCAATACTTGCTTCAAGTCACAGCGACGAGAAAGCCATTTTCACATGTTATTTTCTTGGTTCAGTTCTATGAGCTCATATTATACCTGGTTGAACAGTGGTAGGACTATCTATCTCTGTGGGTCACAGGGCCCGATGAGGGGTGATTGAAATTGTGTAATTCACAGCGGCGGTGCGTCCCTTAGGTTGTTGGGGCATTGTCCCACTCATATTTTGGCCCCCCATCCCCGCAATTAAAGATGAGAACTGTTTCAAAAACATAAAGGGGCATATTCTCAAGGACTTATCGCCGAGTTAGCGGCACTTTATCGCAGCCAAAGTGGCGATAAATGCATCGCACCATTCACAAGCAGGTGCTAACAGCCGATATCATCAGTCTACCCACGATAGCAGCCGCAAAAAACATCGCCACGGATGACACCGGCAACTAACACTAATGAGATGCAGAGTAGGCGTTCCCGTGCAAAAACCCGCGAAAACACCACGCCGCAACATTCTCAACGACCAGCCAGATCGGCGATAAGATCCAAAAACATGCGATAAGGTGAGTTAGCAGCATGGAATTAACAACTGCTCCTACCTGGTGCTAAGTCGGACGACAACCTGCACCATAAAAGGGAGCCCAGCCCACAGCCACACCAGAAGAACAACAGATGCCATGGAGCTACTGATCATGCAGCTTGGAGCCCCAAGAGGGCCACAACACCCACCGCCACCACCGCCAGGACCCCCACCCCCCCCAGGACTTCCCGGACTACCACAGAGGCAGCGCAGACAAAAACACCGGACCTTCCGAAAACGCACCAGCCTCGGAGACTTAACGCCAGAGGAAGTCATTGCCCACTACAGGCTCAAAAGGACAACCATCCTCCGCATCCTGACCCTCATTGCCCACAGGCTGACGGTACCAACACAGCGGAGAACCAACATCCCTCCGCAGACAAAGTTGCTGGCCGTGCTGCACCTGTTGGCCTCTGGGACCTTCCAACCAACAACTGCCATAATCGGAGGAGTCTCACAGCCAGCCCTATCAAAGTTCCTCATACCTGTCTTGGATGCCATCATCAGCTTGGTACCCCAGCAACTTTACTTCCCACACACTGCGCAGGAACAGCTGGAGATCAAGCAAGGCTTCTATGCCATAGCTGGCTTCCCGCACGTGTTGGGGGCAATCGACTGCACACATGTACTCCTCGTGCCCCCTGCCGCCACTGCACACAATTACCGCAACAGGAAACACACGCATTCCATCAATGTGCAGGCAATAGTGGACCACCGGGGACTCTTCACCAATGTCGTCACCAACTACCCAGGCAATGTGCATGATTCCTTCATCTTCCGACAGTCCATCATCAACCAGCGCTTTCAGGATGGCACCTATGGAAATGCACTGCTCGTCAGTAAGTAACAACTGAACACACCACACACCTCAACTCCACCAACATACAACTCACAACTCTGGGAATGCACACGTCACAAAATCACATACAACATGACAACCAACATCCCCACATTCCAGACACGACAACACAACTTACTGTGGCAACCTGGGCTAGCCATGTACACACGCCATCAATGGCATTGCACCTCAGCCACACAATAGCAGAATGTGGGGAGAGGTGGGAACCAGGCATGTGCGAAGGAGGCAAGTGACCCATGAATGTGAATGTACACAACGCCAAGTGTGGCGTGGATGTGCTGGACAGACCTGAGTATGCAGACCACAGACATTTCCATGTCGACATACACTGCTGGTGTCTGCAGTGTACTGGACAGTGGACGCAACCATGTTACCACAGCCAGTGGGGAAGAATGCGGAAATGTAGCTTGTTACATCCCCCCCTGTAAGCTTGAGCGGAGTGGGCTGGCCCGGCGTACGCCAGGCCTGCGTAGGGGTGTGAATAAAAAGCCTGTTACTCTGGGCGTGGTTCTCTTCCGGAATGGCCAACGTGTCTGCCAGGGCGGCGCCTCTCACCCCGCCACGAGGCCGACGCCGTGAGCGGCGGTGCCTGCTGTCCTGTGCGCCAGGCCGCTGGTCCCAAGACCCGTCTTGCCCGCCCCAGCGCACCCAGGCCTCACTGATCACCTGCCGATACCGGCGTGTGTCAAAGAGGGCCCACCACGTGCCGGTGCAAGCTCCAAGCCCGGGGCCCGCGACCATGGCAGCCTCCTCAGACCATCACGACCTCCGCGACACAGGCCCCCAGTACTCCTTTCTCATTGACGTACTCCACTGCTGCCTCCGGCCTACACTGCGGTCCAGTAGGTCACACATTTGGAACTGAGTCTTGATTATACAATGGCAGAGTACATACGTTTATGGCAGATTTTATATCACCGTACTCCCTCGATGTGGTGCCACCAACTCTGTGCATAGCATCCCAACGACGTGTCTGTGGGCCCTTGCTGACTACTGCCTTTGGCCTACACTGCAGCCCTGCACCGCGGGGTCACCTGTGTACTGCCTACACTGCGGTCCAGCAGGCCTCACACCAATCCAATCCAGTCCGGACCAGGCAGGGCACGGCATCGTCGCAGGCTGCACACACGCTCAGCTCTGGTGCTTCCACCTCCGTCAACCACAAATCATCGCCACATGGCATTCCAACGTCGTGTGTGAGAGTACCAGGAGGAGCTGCGTGAACAGCGCTTGGCCCGCACTGACCGCTGCCTCCGGCCTACACTGCGGTCAAGTAGGTCACACATTTGGAACTGAGTCTTGATTGTGCAATGGCCGAGTCCATATCATTGTACGCAAGGAGAGGAGTAAGAGGAAGACGCGGTTCAGTCCGGATGAAAAAAGGATCCTCGTTACGGAGGTGACCAAACACTACCAACAACAGCTCTGGTGCCACTAACTCTGTGCATCGCAAGCCAAGGACACGTGGGTGGGTGCCCCTGCTGACCGCTGCCTCCGGCCTACACTACGGTCAAGTAGGTCACACATTTGGAACTGAGTCTTGATTTATTTATGGCAGAGTTTATACCATTGTACAGGCCTCATCGCAGACTGCATCTCCTTTCAGCTCTGGTGCCACTGACTCCGTGCCCCTAAATTCATGGACACTCTCTGGTTGAACTTCGGTGGCGTCTGAGTCTATGGCCTGGGGGTTGTCTTCATCATCATGTAGCTGATACTGACTTCTTGTCAAAAATGATTCTGTAGCATTCATCTCCCCCTTATTGCCTGTGTCTGCTTGGTACTGCCCACTGTATCATGCCCTGGAAGATCACCTTCCACTGTCCCCCAAAACACTCCGCGACATTCACCTTGGACATCGACGAGGACCCGCTCAGCTCTCGTGGCCCTACCTCAGTGCAGCGGTAGTCACCATCCCGTGGCGGTGTCCCATGTGCCGGCCACTGTGCATCCGGGGCCACCAACTCCATGCAGCTCAAGTCATGGACCCTTGCTGTTTGAACTGTGAACTTCTGATTGTCTGATCACTGTTGTAGTTGTTGCCAGCACCAAACACTCTTTGAGGGCTGGCTCACACTCACCCCACACCCATCCAGCACAGGCGTCACTGGACATGTGACCCTGGCAATAAAAGTGGCCGGGCGCACGTGCCCGTAGCCAGTTCCACAAACTATCTAAGTGTGTCCGTGTGGTCATTGTGTATGCATGAGGGCCCCGGGCCCTACCACATTGCATTGTGCTGTGTACAGCGGACGCAACCATGTCACCTCAGGCAGTGGGTGAGACCTGGGACATGTAGCTGTGTCGTACCCCCCTGTAGGCGTTGCCGGAGTGGGCTGGCATACGACAGTCCAGCGTAGGGGTGTGGATGATCACCCCGGGGCTCTGGGCGTGGTTAAGTGTTGGGCTTGCCAATGAAGTACCTAATGCGTGTGTCTCTGTTGTAGTGTTGGCGCCACCCGTCCCGCAATGGACAAAGTTGCAATGTAACATGCCCCCGGAGTGCGGGCTCGGCCGAAGGGATGAATGAATGAGCGCAAGCCCGCTCGGGGTCCGGGATCATACATGCCAACTGTTGTGTGTGTATTGCTAATGCCGCAGCATGAGCCAAAGGTCTTGCCTCAACCGCATCGCGAGTTAAGCCAGCCATGAACTCTACATCTGTGTCTGCCCTAGCCTTACCATAGGCCTACACACACGTGGCCGCCCACCTTCAACGCACAACATCACAGTGTCGTTGTCAGGGTTGTGGACATGCGCAGACAGGCATGACAATGGTGTGGCGTAGGAGTGCAAGTGATGCAACCGCACAGCGCACACAAGTAATTAGGCTCAGGGGGAGGGAGGAGCAGCAGTAAGGCTACGTACTACACATTGATGGCGCTCATTTGCTACAAGCAGTACATGTCACACAGGATTCACTATGACACACATATCACACGCCAATCAACTAGTGAGCCTGCCAACACATTATGCAGAACCAACTATTGACTCATGTCTCTCTGCACTGTCACAGGTGATCAAGGATATGCACTCTGCCCTTGGATGATGACACCCCTCCGAGCCATGAACACACAGGCCCAGAGGCAGTACAATGCGGCCCACAAACGCACCAGGGGCATCGTGGAACGCACATTTGGCGTGTTGAAGTCACGTTTCAGGTGCCTGGACATCACAGGTGGGAGGCTCCTGTACAGCCCAGTCATCGTGTGCAAGATGATCGTTGCATGTTGTGTGTTGCACAACATATGTGTATGCACCAAAGCCCCATGGTTACGAGTGCCAGATGCACCGGACGATGATGAGGAAGATGAGGCAGGTGGACCACACCCCGCTGCAGCTGCAGCAGGAATAGCCCGTAGGAACAACATCATTGACAATTTCTTCACATGAGGACGTCACATTGTGGCAGACCTTGGCAATCATGAGACAGTACAAAATGACCACAGGCACAGCATGTGCAAATAAATTCATTTCAACACGTATTCCCTGAGTTTCTGAATGTGTGCTGCAGTGTGGCACGGGGATCAGGGACATGATCCAGAGTCATTGTGGGTGTGCAGTGTGCTTAACTTAATTGTGCATGTGTGCCATTGTGCCCATCTCCCCCCGTCCCCCCAGTCCCTGGTCGGTACTCACCCTGTTGATGTTGTGTCAGGTCATGTTGAGCAGTGTCCCAATCCCCAACTCCTGCCACCGTATCCCGACTGATGACTGTGGCCACCATTTTCTCAATGTCATCCAGCTCCTGGTGTGCCGCTGGTCCCCCACCTCCAATCTGCATTGCTGCTTTCATGTTGGCATCAAGTTTCTTTTTGGTTTTGCCCTTCACATCATTCCAGCGCCTCTTGACCTTTTCCATTGTCCTCCTCGACACGCCGACTGCATTCAAGTTGTTCACGATGTGCTGCCATATTTCCGTTTGTGTTACCGATGACACAGTGGAGGTGACGAACAGTTGTTGGTAGTGTTCTGTCACCTCCGTGACGATGATCCGGTTTTCCTGCGGACTGAACCCCGTCTTCCTCTTCCTCTTCCTCTTCTCCTTGCCCTTCCCCGGCCCCGGGGTTCCTGGCTGGTCATCTTTGGGGCTTGTGGGGTTCGCGTTGTCCTCTGCACTCGGTCCGGGTGCGTCCATGGTGCTACGCAGTTACATTTTTTAATCTTTTTTTTTTCTCTGCTTTTATAGTGCATTTTCCCGCATGTCGCGCGGGAATCGCAGGCCTGTCGCTGGTTATCGCTGAATTTTGTTTCACGATTTGGGACATCGCAACTTTTTGGGCATTCGTGTTTCGCATTTTTTCGGCGTCGCATTACTTTTAACGCGTGCATTTGTCGCATTATCGTGAGACTATCGCATGGTGCCGCCGGGTTGGGAATACTGCGTTCACACAGTGTTATTTTCCCGCGATAGACTGCGATGTGAGAAGTTGCGTTAAGCGAATTTGGCGATAGTTAACACACGTTCTTGAGAATATCCCCCAAATTCTTTGCAGCGGAAGAGCTCCTAAGGTAGGTCCTTGAGAAGCCAGTGCGGACGGGCCTTGGAGGGTGGGGCTCATATTGACACAGACTAGACAGACAGTATTAGTGAAATACTGCGGAAGCACGTTGCTCGCACCTGGCCCAAAGCTCACGTCAGGTTGGACTGCTGCCTTTCTACGGCCAACCCGACCTGCACTACAGGCGTCTCCACCTGCGCATTAGTGAGCCGGGGGTGACTCAAAGCTGCAGCCCCCGATTTCAGTAAGAGAAAACTGAGTCTGGGGAAAATAGGGGCAAAATCCTACACAAAATCCCCTGACAACAGTCACGATGCCGTATGTGAACCCCACTAACAATGGGTACGAAAGAACACATAAGGCTCCTGCCCTGATAAGAGCAACTTAAGAAGGGTCACCACACACAAACCACCTTAACCCAAGCAGGGTAAGGCTCTATAAAAACTAGGCAGACACCAAACGAAGAAGTAGGAGTTCTAACATGGAGAACGCTCCATTTTGTGTACTCTCCCTTTTCTCCCTTCCCCTCACTGTTTTTTTTTTGGGAGACTGAAAGGGTCAACACCACGCAGCGAAAGGCCCGCGTAACAAAACATATCCAATGGCATAAATGGACATATGAAAAACTGGACACTGTCTTAGCGATATACCTATGCAGGTAATGCATGCCGCAGTATGAAAATGTATGGCAACGCTCAAGGCACACCGACAACACCCGAATACCAACCATAGAAAGCGAGGGGAAAAAAAAGGGAGGTGGGGCAAGAACCCCTCCAAGAAAGAGTGGGACCAGAGCACAAGACAAAATTGCCTGCTAGAAGAATCTCAACAGGCACGTACTCCCCAAGGTGAAAACATGAAAGAGTGCGCTGGTCCAAAAGTGCATACCAATACCTAGACCTAGACAACAAGAAGGTATAACTGAGTATTCCAGAATCACCTAACGGAATATCCAGGAGAACAACTCACAAAAGACAGATGAGGGAAGCAATCCCCATCGGAAAGGCAACCATGGAATATGATATACATATAGAACACAGGTACATACAAGGACCACTCATCAGCCGTGAGGCAAGGAGGCCAGATCACACATCCTTGCCGGGAGGCAAGGATAACAGGTCATGCAACATCCATGAGGGAAGGATAGCAGATCATGCAATGGCCATGAGGTGGGGCAGAGGGAAAACAGGAAAACCTATGTCATTCCATAATCGAATGCCAACCAGACTGACCCTGCTGAGCATCCACAGCAGTGAGGACGGTCAATACCTGGGGTATGCCGTATATTCCCCAACATCAGAGAACTTTGAGCCCCTGGCTTGGGTAGGCCTGTACCACCAGAGGCATGAGGCGGCACTCTCGAATCCCAAGCTTAGGGACAACAAGTCTCCATGAAACTTGCCAATTCTACCTCCAGCCGGGAGAGGTAACATAGCACAACACTGGCGTGCGTGACCAAATCCACAAGGTGGAAACAGCCAACGGGGGGAAAACAATCAATCGGAGGTAATACGTAAAAAACTTCTGCAAGAAACATGTCGCAATTGTAACAATCGAAGGATAGAAGGAGACAACTCCAAGGTAGTGTTGAGCAAAAACTGCATACCATTGATACGTGATAGAACCCCCAAGGAGAGATAGGCTACCAAAGGAAATGAACCAAGAAACAAGATTTCCAAGGCAATAACAGGACAGGATAACAAGTCCTGAGCCACAGCCCAGGAACAGAAGAAAGGGCAATAAGCCCAAGCGGCCAATATCACATAATGATGAAGCGAATCACGTGATAAGGGATTCACATAACCGTCACATACAAAGAACCCCACGGGCCAGTGGAGTAAGTGTCTCAAGACCGGAGGCTAGCCAGCAGCACCTGAGACCAGGGTAAGGACACTGATCTGGTGACCAACACCAAAAAACGCACATACCACATTGCAATAACTAGGGGAAAACATGGAAGAGGGGGCAAGCTAGGGGTCTGGCCCTCCCAGACTAGCCCAAAACCTATGTAAGGCTGCATCTGCTTGGGCTCCAAAAAGATGAACCCCATCAAATGGCATGTCAAGCAAGGCTATCTGAACAGCTTCTGAAAATCCAGACGCCCGAAGCCAGGAGTGCTGGCGCAATGTCACAGCAGATGCCATGGCTCAACCAATGGAATCAGTGGAGTTGATTCCACACCTGATGAGCAGTTTACCCACCTGTCGACCATCGAAAATCAATCGGGTCAACTCGTCCTTATCAGCCTCTGGCAACAAACGTAGAAGCTGTGCCAAGGAGTCTCACAAGGCATGGAGAAAGCGTCCGAGGACACAAATCGTGTTGGTGGAGCGTAATGCTGCACTATAGGAGGAAAAACTAATTTCTCGCAAGAATCCTGCTTCCTGGACTCTTTGTCAAGGGGGGAATGGGGAAGATTCTCCATCATAGGGGATGCCATAATGGACTGGACCACGAAGCTGCGGTGGGCCACTGTTGAATAAGGAAAGCGGGGTCCCCAGGGGCAGGGCGGTATTTGTGGGCAATAGCACAGTCCACTGGTACACCTGACACAGGTTTTTCCCATGCTCCCAATAAAATATCAGACAGTGCCCAACAAAAAGGGAGTACTGGTTCAACCCCCGACTAGCTGGGATGAAGGACCTCAATAAGAGGGTCCCTAGCCTTCTCCACTGTAGGTAGAGTGAGATGTAAGACATCAGCCACTCTTTTCAAAACTTCTGCCAAAGAAGAACTGGCTTACGAGGTGAGGCCAGAAGGCAATAAAAGAGAGGAAGCAGGGGATGAATCAAACCCACTCACTTGACCCAGCTCAGCAATTCAGCTGTCCAACATAGTAGGAGCCACAAGCATTGGCTGCTCCGAGGGGATATCCCCTCACGTTCTCCCCCCAACTGGTCCTGTGAAACCTCCACAGAAACCATCGGTGCCAAAAACGGCTCCATAACCGACGTCAGATGGTGCCTACACAGCACCGCACCTACGTGCGCTTGGGAAGGGGGAAAGGCGTTGGTCGATGTTAGCACAGATGCAAGGTGCCGAGGCGAAGCCGGCCTTATGAAACGCACAGTTGTGTTGTGCACTGACTCCGGTTCGGAGTCTTCTGGCACTGTGGAAATTGGCACCGGCGGGGCAACTCACGTCGCGCTGGAGTAGACTAATGTCACTAGTGGAGGTCCCGTAGGACCGTGCACCGAGGCCACTGTGTCCCAGACTGGAACTGCCACTGAGGGCGAACCCGTCAGCGATGACACAGCTACTGTGCCTACGACCTCCTTGGGGCCCGCAGGCGCTCCAGAGGGAGACGAGGGCCCAAAGACAAGATGGAGAGCCTTGTAGTACTCTTGCATCTGGTTCCAGGTCGCCCCGGCTCCAGGAAAATCTGGGAGGCGCAGGAGTGATGCTGGAGCGGAAGTAGAAGAGTCTCCACGATCTACCTCGCGAGTCGAAGGAGCCACAGAGGCCCGGGACTTTGAAGTCTTATGACGCCGCTTACCATGAGATGTAGTTGGAGACTGGCGGCCTGATTCACAAAAGTAATCTAGACAAAATCCTAACTTTAAGACTTTTGGTATTCACAAAAGGCATTTAGGAGTAGTAAAGTTAGGATTTTGTCTAGAATGGATACAATTTATTCCTTCTTTCTGCATTCCATTCATTTAGCACACTTCATGTTTTACAATCTGCTAGCAACATCAAAGCTCCGGACAATCTAGTTTCATGTGTTCAGGCCATTGGTCGATTAAGCAATTGATCCCCTTAAAAAGTCTGAATATCATACACTTTAGAATTTTCCGTCAAGTAAGGAACTGTGCCCAACACTCTGATAGTGAAATAGCTGGTCAGTTTTCACCCATTTTCAGCTCTCTCTGTCCCAGAAAGATTTAGAGAACAAGATCATGAGCCAATTACAAAGCTATTGTCGACCATGCCATCACCTTTTTGACCAGCAATTAGACATGGACCAGATCCAGGACCTGAAACCACTCTGACTACTATCAGAGTATACCTGCAGCATTGACTCAATGGAGGTTGCTTAGCAGTATTGATCCTCATTGACCTCTCCACTGCCTACAAGCTGGTAGACAACAAGATCCTCTTAGATTGGTTATTTAAATGGGTTTGTGGAGTCAGATGTGATCATACATGGGCTTCGCTCAATCTGATCTGACTACAGCAAATAGATTAGGACCATAACCCCTGTCCTCAGTAAAAGGCGGCACAGGAGAAATGCTTAGCATTCCTTGCTATTCCCAATGCTTTTCAATATATATGGTAGCTCCTGACTGAACAGAATACTGAGTCTAAAGCCAAATGTATTCTGATGGTACTTAAATTCACCAGACATTTGAAAATTCAAATAACCAAATGCACCATGACAGCAACAGTAAATGTCTCAGATGCAAGCATATGTGCACCTCTGCAGGACAACAGATTGCATGCAGATTTTGTGCGTTGATCATCTGTTCAGCTGCCATCCTCATTTTCCCATTCTACCCAGTGTATCTCTGTGCAGGGAGTACTATGACATGCTTAGTTACACCAGCCAGAGGTTTTCGTGCTATGGCGATCCCAAGGAGGAAGGTATGGGGCTTGATGGGGATGGAGGATATTATGGAAGCCTCATGGAAAAGTTATGAATTGTGGGAATAAGAGAAGAGCACTAACCTGCATAGTTTTGTTTGGTGCAATGGGAAGAGTATAGAGTATCTCATGGCCCATCCATTACATCAAGCATTTGGAGGGGTGTCCAAGGGCTATTATAAGAATAAAGCGCAATGGTGCCCTAAGTATGGGGGTTGCCCCTGGTCACCTCATCCTACACTACTAGGCACAGGATAGGATTGCAGTTTGATGTGAACAGCTTCCTACCCCATTAAGGCACTAGGGACCCCAGTACCCACTGTGGATATGTTTATCAGCAAAATAATCCGGCTGTCTAAAGGCGAGGGAGGATTGGAAAGGAAGTTGAGTTTGTTACTTACAATGGTGAGAAGACATCATTCTGTGTTTCTGGCAAGAGTCAATCCAGCCAAGTAGTGTCCTCCTGCCTCCCTGCATCAAACCCTTTAATCATCAAACAAGCATATTGGCAAGTCAAGAATAGCTCCTGAAAGCCTAGCCAGATAACTGATTTGTGAAGCTGCATTTGAAGATTCCCTAAGTCTTAAGTCCTTAACTTTGCAATTAAGTTTTCATTCCAGAATGTTACTGATGTTTGCTAGTGGTAGATTCTCGCATCCTTGGATTTAGTTTGCATCTCATCTGCAGCTGTGTCAATATTTTGTTTTGTTTTATTCCTCATTTATGCCCAATGACCATTCTGGGTGAAATTTCCATTGCACTTGTGTAATCTCATGTAATTTCATTAATGTTGAGTTACACTTGTTATGTGAAACTACACTTTTATGCCACCTCGCAAAATTAGGCATTGTTCACGACAAAAAATTAGGTGGAAAAACATGAACGAACCAGAATCCGATTGGCCGTGCTTGTGTTTTTTGCACCTTTTTTAGCGCAAAGTGCACCTTTGTACACAAGGATGCATTTCACGGTTATATATAGCACTAACTGCCGGTTTTCCAAATCACATAATTTAATCAAAATTTTATGTAATCATGCAAATGCAAATCATGCAAATTTTACACAATCTAGAGAGCAAAGATTTTCATGCACCACATTGTTTGTATTAACAATTGCGATTTTACATTTATACCTGCTCAAAACACACTAAAGACTTACCATTACTGCACATTTCTACGTATTTTGAAAGTACTGCCATTTTATTAGTCCCTGTTGTATAGTGCACATTTCAATCTCAATAGTCTAGTAAGCACAGCCTTGTTCTGAAGCTGACACTACCAAACAAGAACCACAAAAATGAGTAAAGTTAAACTTTTTCTCTCCAGCTGTACGTTAGGGCAGTATCCTAAGGATTTATTGTTGGCTTGTTACTTTAGATAGTGCAAAGTTAATTCTGTCTACCTCCACACTGAAATGGACATGAAGGGGGATAAGGCAAGGGTATGTTGCTATAGCAATTCCCCTGCAGAATTATGTCAGAAAAATATTTCCAATAGTGTAGATAAGCAAAACAAATAAAAATAAAGCAAGGCCTTGTCTCTGCAATCACATTGGGGACTCCCTGATTATGCCAAACTGCTTACTCCGTATTATCAAGAACGTAATGGATTTGCCATTGGGGATCTGGCACAGGATAACAGACACCAGAAAAGCCTGTAGCATATTATACTTCTGCTTTGGACCCATGCGCCCACTCTGTAGCCCTGGCTGCTCTTGTTGTCGAAGCATCTGAGAATATTGTGTTGAAATCGATTGTCGTTCTCTCACATGCTGTTGTTGCTCTTCTCCTCACCACCAAAATTCAGCGGGCAGATTTACAAGCCCCATGCGCCACATTTACGCCACCGTTGCGTCACTTCTGTGATGCAGCGGCGGCGTAAACCATGCACCACGCTGCGCCTTATTTACAACGTGGCGCATCTAGGGAGATGCGTCACGTTGTAAAGCCCTGCGCCACATGAAACCTGCGTTAGGTTTCTTGTGGGCGTTCCGGCGCAGGGTGGGCGTTCTGTCGCAGGAACGCCTCGTAATAGTGACGCAGTGAAATCTACAAGATTTCACTGAGTCACTTTTACGTCCATGCTACGTCAATACCCTGCGCCTGCTTGAAGCAGGCGTAAGGAGTGACGCAGCATGTTAGGCATAGGGCGCCCCTGAGCATTGTTGGAGCCGCGTCGCGCTTGCGACACGACTCCAGCAATGCGCCGCCCTTACGCCACAGGATGCGACACGCATCGCCCTATCCTTGCGCCACGGTGCGCCGCATTGTAAATGCGACGCATTTGTGGTGGTGCAGGGAGGGAATTGCGTGTCACATCTGTTATGGCGCATCGCTGCTGATTTGCAGAGATGCGCCAGAACTCGTAAATCTGCCCCAGCATCTTTCCCCTGCCATGGTGTCCCAATTTAATATTAATTGTGTCTGTCTCCTATATTACCTGCAACCCTTGGCCCACTCTAAACCCTGCATCTCTGACACCCACAAAAGGAGAAGAGCATCTTATGGTAACTGAGCATGTAACAAAACCCCACATAGGTTTTACCTATGCACCCATATCATGTTGTGAACTAATGTGTTTTTTTAGACGGTTCATGCCTTACAAACTTGGGAGGTCATTACGATGACGGACGGACTTTGTCCGCACCCCACCGTAGCGGTGAATGGGACCGTCCGCCATAGGAGCGGTGGTCCCGCCGCGAGTATTAGGATGCCACCGCCACGGTGGCGGTGGTATCCCCTATTCCCAACATTGTGGCGGGCGGTGTTCACAGCACCGCCCGCCACAATGCTGGTAATGCACGTCGTGCATTGGCATGCACAAGGTGACAGGCACCGCGCGGTGCCTGCCACCTTGTCCATGCCAATGCAGGGGGGTACCATAGGTACCCCCCAAATGCACCCCGCACCCTCCCCCTCCCCCGGGGGCCCGCAACGGGCCCCCATTGTAAAAGACCGTATGGCTTTCCGGCACATCTCCGCAGTCATCATAATATGGATGGCAGTGTCTTGCAGACACCGCCACCATATTACAGCCCTTTTCCGCCCGGTCACCTGTGTGACCGGCGGAAAACCGGCGGACGGTCTTTCCGTCCGCCGGGCTCCCCCCCGCCATCGTAATGTGGCGGGGGGAAATGGCATGCGGGCGGAGGGGAATGGCGGACGGATCGCCACCGCCATATGGGCGGTGGCGATCTGCCAGTCATCGTAATGACCCCCTTTGTGTGTGAACTGGTTGCTGGCTATGCTGTATGCACTGTACATCACATTATCAAAAGTCGACGCTTGCCCAATGTGACATCTACCCTGGTTGCTGAACTCATTGCACTTACACGAACCTGTAGCTTACCTGAGCAAAAGATTGTAACTGTACTCACAGACTCAAGGCATGCATTCGGAGTCTCACATGACTTTGGGCTTCTCTGGATGCAGATACGCCCATAAAGTATGGCTTGTATTTACAGAATTTATTGAACACGTTACTGTTACCCTCGAAAACCACTGTAGTTGAATGTGCAGCCCACCAACATTCACATGATGAAGTGTCCTGAGGGAATGCCCTTGCTGATTCAGCTGATTTGTAGCAAACCAGTGATGCTGCTTTGTCTGTTGGGCAACCCATTTGTTTCCTGCACCTTCTCTAAAAGATCAGTCTATTTTACAGGAGCAAGCCTCCGAAAACGAGAAACTGTATTTGACCTAAGAGAACTGTACAGGCAACCCGTAAGGAGTATGGAGTGACATCGCAGGGCATGCGGTCACATGGACACTTCTTCTCCCCAATCTTGCACAGGTGTATCAGCCCATTTCAGTAGGGACGGCATGGGATGCTGTTGCAACCCATTGGTATGCAGCCTTTTTAACTTCAGTTGTCCAGAATTAATGCCACTCCTGTGTCACCAGCCAGTTGGGAACAACATCACCCCGCTGCTCACCCTCCTCCTTGAGTCCCTTTGTGCACCTCCAATTGGACTCCATCTAAATGCCCAAATGTGTATCCTATTCTTATGTGCTCTTCATTATTTGTATGTTTTTTTAAGAGTAGGTGGAAGCTCTTTCTTGTGCAATAGCAGAAGCCATCACTGTAGCAAAGACCTTACTTAGGGACTTTCTTCTGCATTTTGAGCGACCGAGGAACGCACTTCATTTAGCCACTAGTGCAGGATATTGGCAAAGTTTATGGATCAATCAATACTTCCATTGAGCCTCTCACCCAGAGACAGCAGGCAAAGTTGAATGGAATAATAGCAGTCTTAAGAATAAGATAGCAAAGATCTGTTTTGAAACCCAACTGAAGGGGCCTAATGCTCAGCATCTAGCTCTAGTGTCCTTTAGGGTCATACCAATGCAAGGAACCAGATTAAGCCCTTATGGGATAGTTATGGGCCATCCTACAATGTTATCTTCAAACCCACCTGCCTGAACTTCTAAGTAAGACCTGCAATTGAAAGATAATATTGTCCTCCAATACAGCAGAAAATGTATTTGCTGTCTCTACAGTTTCCGTTTTCAGGTTCAAGAGCCTTTTTTAACCGTCTGAAGTTTGCCACACCCTCCTGCCCAGGGACTTGGTATATCCGAATCCATCAGATGAAGTCTGTCCTACAGCCCTGCAGCCCTGCTGGTGTGGTCCGTATCCGGTGCAGCTCATCACCAACATACCCACGAGGTGTCATGGACTGCTAGCATGTGTTCACACCAGCTTGCAGCACCTACCAGAGATGCCTGACCATCGGTGCCAATCTGTTGACCTGCACCAAGCCACAGACTGGGGCCCTCTGTCAGAACTGCTCAGGTTGATCTCCAATCCCACCTTTTTCCCTCTCTGCAGCCACGCAGTGATGCGCCCATCACCTCTCATAGACACCGCCTTTGTCAGAGGTAAGCTGCCATCTCCCGGATACTAGATCCCCTGTGGATCTGGCCTGCTCGCTTTGCTGCTGCCTCAGCCTCTGGCTTCTGGTGGGATTCTTCACTGTTGTTTAATAGGGACTTGTCAGAAAGGTAAGCCATACCACACTTGTCCTTAAGCAGAGCCGCAGCTGTGTATGAGAGTACCTACCTGTTGTTGCTTGAGAAAAATCACCAAAATGATTAATCTTTCTTCATGGTGGATCTGCATGCACTTTCTTCATGAAGTTTTGGAGGGTGTGCCTTTAATCGTAGTGCCCCTCAGCAAAAACAAAACTTGTTTTATCTGTTTGACCATGGGCACCGACTTTCAGAATGTGCTGGCACCTCCCCCGGGTTGTGACAGAACTTCAAAGACCATAACAATCATAATAATTGTCACCCACCTTGAGAACTAAGGACATAGACAGGTTTGTGGACATTAAGAAACCACCGACTGGAGTATCTGTGTGGACCAAAGTGAGTGTGACACTGTTTTAGAGACTATAGATGACAATGCAACCCCCTAGGAATATCGTCTTCCCACTTGCATGTTGTTTCTCTAATGTCAGTATCAAAAGGACATTTCATGTACGCTAACAAAGCGTATCCTTAGCTGCCCCGAGACTGGGCTTGGGTCTACTAGGCAGGTTATTTAGTGCTTGCTATCACACAGTCTGACATTCAACCTCTCAAGCGATGATAGGGCACCTTGAAGTCTCCGATATCAACTTCTTTGTTTATATTTTGTTCATCAGGTATGGTGTATGGCAGGCATCAGAGAGATAAGACCGAATCCTCAAACAGTGGAAGAAAAAGCTCCTGCCACTGCTATTTCTTTTTTATCTGATGTCCGATCAGCTGGATGGCAAGAAAACAATGCTACTGTAGAACAAATTAGCTCTCAACTGTGTCCTCACAGCCTAAAGGGGGATTGTGTCATAGATTATGGTCACTCATAGCTGCACTCATCTTCCCAGCACTTCCATCGGTGTCCAGGAACAGATAGATTATATCAAAAGTAGCGAAAGGAAATTACATGAGGTTGAAAGTAACCATGGGGCCGATTATGAGTCTGGCGGTCTTTGACCGCCAGACTCGCGGTGGCGGTCCTACATCCGCCCTATTATGAGGCAGCCTTTTGGACCACCACTGCTGCGCTGGCTGAGCCAAGGAGCCTCCATTCCCTGGCGGTGGTACAGCGCACAGGCCTATATAATATGCAGGTCTGGACTGCCGTGATCCGCCAAGCATATTATGAGTTTCCCCTCCACCAGCCTTTTCATGGCGGGCTCATTGCCATGAAAAGGCTGTCGGAGGGGAAACAAAGGGGGCCCTGCAAGGCCCCCATGCCTTTGCCGCCATGGGGATGCATTTAGGGGGGCAAAACATGTGCCCCCCCCCAGTTTGCATGGCCCCCAAGTTCCAGGGCGGTATGGACTTCACTGTCCATGCCATTCCGGAACTTCTTTTGCATTCCATTGCAGTGCCCGTTTTCAGGGCACCACCATGGGAACGGCAGAAGAAAAGTTCAACTTGCAATCTGGCAGGCGGTCCCTGCATGGCTTTGGCTGTGCTGAGCTGGCGCAGAGTCGATGCAGCACTGCCAAAGTCGTAATCGGCCCCCTAGACTTTAGAGTGAGTGGCATCTAGTCTTGGTGAATTTGAATATTTGGGAATTGGGGATTGAATGTTTTTGATGTGGTGATATCAGTGATTCTTATCAAAATAACCCAGTATATTCTGACTAGACTAATTTTGTGTATCCTTCATTGTGCTTGCACAAACAAAGGCCTTACCCATGCTTATCTGCTTAATACTAATGACTAGGATGACAATGAAGAACTTAAAACTGAAATCCTCAGGCTTTATACTATCAAATTGTTCTAAGTTTTCACTTCACCATGAAAAAGGTTGGGGCCTGAGAATGCAAATGTTCATATATCACATATTAACAACTGCGATTCCATTTTTATACCTCCTTAAAGCACACTAAAGCCTTATAATTATTGCACATTGACGTGTATTTTAAATGCACTGCCATTTTATTTTTCCATGCAGTGCATTGCACATTTGAACCTCCTTATTATAGTAAGCGCAGCCTCTTTCTTGAAGCTGGCACTACAAAGCAGGAACTACAGAAATTAGTAGTGAGACATTTTAACTCAGCTTCCTTTAACAAGTATTCAAGGCCTTCTCGCATTGTCTCCACAAGAAGAGTCCTAAATCTGCTCTTTAGTGCCTATCTGAAGTTTTGTCATAACATGTGCTCTTTCCTCCATCTGTTTTCATTGAGAAAAAGTGCATAAATGTAGCACCAAAATATGTGGATTTCAGCAATACGTGCTCCAACTGACCAGGGTGTGAAGCTGTTGTCTGTTAATATGACATTGTGCCCTTAGCTTTAATTTTAAGCTTGGTGACTAGTTTGCATTAAATATCTGTTAGACTTCAATGAGGTATCCCGTGTGCCTGTTTTCTTCTGCACCCCTTATTTTGTGTTCCTCTCTCACCTTTCACTTTTAGCCTTGAATCATTCCCATTATGTCCATAATTATGTTCATCCATGTTCTTGCTTACTCCCATGTTAATTTTCTCTCCATTCTCAGCTTGAGTTGACCACTGGCTCTGACTCATCCTCAACATGCTGTTTTGCAGCTTTATGAAAAACCTGCCCATTTTTGTGTTCTGCTTGAGCTGCAGGTGAATACTGGCTTTGATGCATATCTGCCAATGAATGAGCCTACATCCCCACTGAGCTTGTGACTTTTTGTACCTATGAACTACCTCTATTGAGCTTCTATGGTTTCATTGTCACCAGTCCTGTCCAAAGTCCTCTATGGTATAATGGAGTTGTTGCAATGAAACAGAAAGAGGGATGAAGCTGAGATGCCATGGCAGTAGCTGCTTCAAAACGGGTTGCAAACTGTTAGGACAAAAAGGCAGCAAAAAAGTTTGCCACAATTTGTTTTATCATTGTATTGACATTGCTACCATCCATCTGCCCTTCCTGGAATTGTGGACATACCTCAGTATGTCCCCCTTCCACCAGGTGTTCCTTGAAACATTGGAGCACTATGTGTGTGATGCAGATTATACTTTTATGTTCTCATGTACCTGCACTTCAGCTACAGTTTGTTTACTTTTTTATGTTTTAAATAAGACTTGCACTTGGTCGCGTATACAAACCTTTCTCTTGGCTTACTAATAGGAAATACAAGCAAACTGCTACGAGTCCAGTCTTTGATTTCTGAAATCTCCCAAACTTTTTTTGTCACTGGTAATCCCATCCCATGTTCTCAATATTTATCCAATGTAAACTCTTAATCCGTGTTTCTGTCAGGTCTTTCCCCTTTTTGTACTTGAGGGGCTCTGCCGATATGAAAGTGCTAAATAATTCAATCAATACATCAGGTGCGTGCTTCTATATAGAAGAAAAGTGCGGTGCCTAAACTGATGAAAAACAGAAGTCCTGCTAATGGGCAGTAACAACAGGAGCACCTTCCTGTTATCATGCCCTGGGTCCTGAGCGGATACTCAACACGATTGCAGGAAGACATGGCCTTAAAGCCTGATTCTGACCTCTGGTTGTATGATGCAACAATGCATGCCTTAACCATGTGTTGCAGCGCAATATTAGCCAACAGCATTCATACACCATATACTCACTTGGGCCCATACATTCATACTACACTAATACTTACGCTGGGTGTCAGATGTACTCTTTTATCAAAATCCCTGCTACCAATTACCTTCTGATTGAAGAGTAATAACTTACCAATGGATCCTTTGCCAATTGGGAAATTTAAAATGAGTGACATTCAATATAGTTCATAATCCTGAAATAACCACTGAGTCAGGAAGTTTTAAAATGTTTATCTAAAGTTTTAGCAGAGTAAAATACAGAAAACACGGTACTTAATTGTAATACCCAATAAAAAGCATAGAAATGATTTTGCTAATAAATGACGGTGTTTAAGGAAAAGAAGAGAATAGAGACAGCAGCGCAACTAAAGGTTGCAGTATAGTTACCTAAATGCGAGAACCAAGCCCCTTAGCCAAGGAGTTGGAAAGGATAGGACCCAGGAAGGATGAAGAGCAAAGACCTCTTCCAGGATCAGGACAGGACCAGTGACCTCTCCATAACGACGCCTGCGCCGTTCCCCTCTCTGGTACTCAGCTTCTCCTCGATTCTCCCGTTCTAATGGACTCCGCCGCACCCTCCTCAGGACCTCTTCCGGACAGGGATTCAGTCAGCAACCGATCAGCATGGCAGCCTGGAGCTCTTCTGTATGTTCTGAGAGTCTGTGCTCTGTAGCTCTGACTAATTAACTAATGCTATATTCTATTATACCCTTCTACGCCCATGTACCTCCCCTTAATGTTGCTAAAATATGGGGCCACTACTTCTGATTGGACAGGGACAGGGGGTAGATTCTCGCACCATATCGATTTGGCCTAAATTGTAAAGCCTATTGTCTTTACGTTCCCACCCCTTCAAATTAATACATTTGCTTTATTTCCCACCCGTCTCACGACAAATGTTATACATTTTACAGGAGAAAAGTATCATTTTGTCCACAGGAAACATAAAGTACAGCATCTTCGGCCAATGGGTCATGGCCTTGGGAGACGTCCAAGTTGACTTCACTTGGCAGGCACACAGGATACATGCGCAGAACCATTGTCTCTTGAGTTACAAGTCACCAACCCAGGCCCAAGTTTACGAACTAATAAAAGTGCAAGAAGAAAATATTAAAATCACAAATAAAATGTTTCACTGTATGCCCACTTTTCCTACTCTATTCCCAATTAATTATAATACTGTCCTGCATTAGTAGCATTAAGAAAACGACAATTTAATAATGACATGAGAGCAAGCTTAAGCATGTGAAAACATTAAGCGGCCATTTTAGGGCACACTGCGCAGAAGCAGAAGTTTCCCACCAAGCAAAGAAAGACGTCACACCATGTGATCAGGTTGCGACATGCGCAATGAAGTTCCCGCGCTTTAGCGGCCATTTTGGATTACAGACAAGCGTTATTCATTAGTAAAACACATAGGCAAGCTTCTGTCCCTCTTGTGTTTGTGAATGCAAAGGTTAGTATTGACAATACAAGTTTAATAAATTAATACTATGAGGAGGATTGCGTACAAGCAAGTTTCATTTTTGAAACCTTGCTCCATCAATCCCCTCTCTGATGGCGTTTCTGAGCCATCAAAAAACACTACCCTCAATCAGATGCCAACTTCTAACAATTCGTTTCATTCTCATTTTTACATTTTCTGTTTTTCACATCCCCTTTCAACTTTTTGTATAATTCACTTCTCCATTCTTCAAGTTCTATTTCATCTAGTTTTCTCTTCTTTCCCTTTCCTGTCACTTTATATGTTCCATTCTTTTTACAGCATTTGCACCATACTGTTATTGCAAAGATTATTATTGCTATCCCTGCTAGGGGTACTAATATTTGACCTATAAGTCCTTTTCCTACATTAGCAAACCAGGTTCCAATTGACGAGATACTATTTGTCAATCTTTCCCATACACTATCAACTTCCAGTGGTTTAAGTTCCTTCTCAAGTTTAGTTATGTTCTGGATATACGTTCCAATTTCTGCACTCTTATCAGGAATATAAGTGCAACAATGTTTCGTCTTCAATAATTTACAGACTCCTCCCTCTTTTGCCAATAGAATGTCAAGAGCAAGTCGATTTTGCATCACCATAGATCTAATCGCAACCATCTCCGCATTAATCATTAGAAAACCTCCAGCAGTATCCGTTGATAAACGATCAACCACTGTAGACAATTTGCATATTTTCCTTGAGTTCAGAATTATTCCCACTGAAGGTATCAATGCACCAAATATATCACCTACAATTTCTGAAAAACTAGCTCTTTTACTACGTATTAATTCGCTATTGTTTTCATTGCTCCCAATGTTTCTTTTTACGTGGTATATCTTTGGAAAAACTATTCCAAAATAACAACTTCCATACCACCGTGCAGGAAGCCTAAAGTAAGCCTTATTCCCACATACATAATAAATTCCAGGAAAAACTGAATCTGTTCCTCCTTTGAGTCCCCAACCTCCAAGAATTAAAAAATTGTGTTCACATTCACTGGTACCGATGAAAACATTGTTATAATCAGTCTTTAACCTATGAAGACAAATTTTCCCTGTCTTTACGAAATCCAGAGCCATAGCAGCTTGAGCTTTGCCAGGTGTATAACTCCCTTCTTTCTCCTCCCAAGGTGGCAACTGAGCCTTATGCTCAGAAGGTTTCTTTTGAAAATCTTGTCTTCTATCTTCTACTAAATTCAAAAATATCTTTTCTTCTTCTAGTAAAGAACATGTTAGATTGTGTCTATGTGCATGTGTTATGTCTATCGATTTCATTGTTAAGAAAAACTCTCCCATAAACTGTGCGTCTTGACTACTAAGCACTGGGTTCATACTCTTGCGAATCGGAACCTCAGAAAATATCACATCTAAGTTTGAATAATAATACTGCAGTCTACCTGTTCTATAAAATAAACTTGTTAATACACTACATGAGATGCCATATGTCAGTGGTAAGTGATGGTATGTTAATCCTTCCGCTACTGATTCAGGTAACTTCATACAGACATAACAATTACTAACTTCCATTGTGTCTACATACTGAAACAATAACTTTGTGAAAACATTTAAACTAGTGTTGTTATCAGCTATTTCATGATGAATTTCTGCCTCATCTTCTGCCATTAGTTCTACTCTATTGCCCTTCATGTTTGCTGTCCTCCCTTTAGTTTCGTTATTAATCTTCTTATCTATTATCATAAGGTAAGGAACTGCTACAATCAGGACTAACCATACTATAAGCACCAATACTAGACTACATATGCAAATTGCACAGCATCTTCTACAACAATTTTGTTTTGGTCTCCCAGCAACTCTATCGTCAGGCATTTTTCGACAAGGAAGATTGCTCTTCTTATCTCTTCTTCTTTTCTTTACAGCATTCTTTTGTTTCGTCAGGGTGGGCTTGTTTCTTCTTCGTACGTTAGTTCTGCACTTGTTCCTTCGCCACCACTGTCACTTGACTCTGTGCTTTCAAAATCTTCAAGAATGATATAAGTGCAGTCAGGACCCTTGAATTTATTATTCACAAGTTTCAGTCTTTTGCTTTTTCTTTTCCCTGACTTTTTCCCTTGATCAGTTTGACTTGTTACTTCAGGTACTTGATCTGGATCTTCACTTCTGGTTGTTATGTGGTATTTTACTCTTTTAATGACACTTGGCCAATGATCTCCTTTTCTTGTCTTCTTGGTTGGCACTGTTTCTCTGTTTTCGTCTTCAAAGATCTCGTTATTTTCACTGCTTAATACTGTTTTGTTTTCTTTGATCACTGCTTCTTTTGTTTGTTCTTTTTCAGGTCTGATTGGTTTCTCTTCAGTAGATCCACTATGACTTTCAAAATTTTGACCTTGTTCTTTGTTTATTTCATGTTCATTTTTACCGACCCCTTTTTCTTCGGTGTATTCTTCTTGATCTATCTGGTTCTGATCAGGGCTTATTGCACTGTGAACTTCTGCAGCCTGACCGGATTCTTCTAGACCTGTCTGTCCCTGTTCAAAGTCTATTAGATCTTCACTGTTTTGAGTCCAATTTTCTTTCCCTATCTGATTTTGTTCAGGATCTTTTACTGTCTTTTCTTCTTGATCCTGAACTGCTTCTTCTTCACCTATCTGATCTTCTTCAATTTCTTCCAATTTAGTTTGACTTCTCGTTCTGTGGTATACTTCAGGAATTTCTACCACTGGTATCCAATCCTGACTTGTGCTCGGTTGTTCTCTGTCAGCTTCTTTCGAACCTCGAGCCTGAGATTCCTCAGCTGGGCAACCTTCAGCTTCTTCAGTGATTGGCGTTGTCTGTGAATTCTCTTCTTCAGGGTCTGGTACTCTCTTTGTGTGGCTTACGTGAATCCAATTAGGAAATCATGCACACTTCACTGCTGTATTGGTGGTCAATATAACTTGACAAGGTCTGCTCCACCTGGGTAATAGACACGTTTCTCTGGTGTGATTCTTCACTACCACCCAATCAACAGGATTCAGATCATGTTCTAGTTCAGGCTGCCTGGAAACTGCGTCTTCTCCAACCTGATGAGAGACAGAACGCACTAGGTCAGCCAATCCTTTGCAATAATCCAGAACCATATCATCAGATATATTCACTAATTTGTTTGTGGGAACATGTGTTTGTCTCATTGCTCTTCCCATCATTATTTCATGGGGGCTTAATCCTGTCGTTCTGTCAGGTATGCTTCTGAGTCCCATCAAGACAAGTGGCAATGCGTCTGGCCACTCTAATGATGTTGATGCACACATTTTTCCCAATCTTGACTTTATAGTGCCATTCAATTGTTCAACCACTCCAGAAGCCTCTGGGCGATATGCACAGTGCAATTTCAGCTTTATTTGAAATGCTTCACAGATTATCTGAATCACTTCACTGTTAAAGTGTTTTCCTCTATCTGATTCCAAAGATACTGGGAAACCAAACCTAGGAATGAGCTCCCGTAGTAACTGTTTTGCGACTGTAATGCTGTAATTTCTCCTAGTAGGATAAGCCTCCACCCACTTTGAAAACAGACACACTATGACTAGTACATATTTTAATCCTCTGCATGGTGGTAACTGTATGAAGTCGAACTGGAGTCTTATAAATGGGCCCTCTGCCTTTCCAATCTTTCCAAACCCAATTATCGTTTTCCTGCCTGGATTATGCATTTGGCAAGTTAGACATCTCTGGCAAAGACTCTCTGCAACAGCCCTGAATTTGGGATTGTACCAATTTTGTCTGAACAGCCTAATCATTGCATCTCTCCCTATGTGTGTGTCTCCATGATGCATTCTGGCCATTTGTGAGAGTAAACAGTCTGGCATGACTGGTCTGCCATCTGCACTGATCCACACTTCATCCTCTCTTCTTTGGGAACAACCTACTTTGATCCACAAATTCCTTTCACTTTCATCAACCTCATCTTGCAATCTCTTCACATCATTCCAAGTTTCAGGTGGCATATACAGCATAAGTTGGCAGCTGATTCCCATTCTTTCCACCCTCTTATTGACTGACATTCTGGTTTTGGCACAATGTTGAGCCACCAGATCTGCATATCTGTTGCCGACTACCACCCAGTCATCTCCTGACTGGTGTGCGGCACATTTCACCACAGCCAATTCTTTTGGTGATTGTATTGCTTCTAGCAATTCCCTTACAAATTGTCCATTTTTGATGGGGGATCCAGAAGAAGTCATGAAATCCCTCTGCATCCACAGGTGGCCAAAATCATGCACAACCCCGTAACCATATTGACTATCAGTAAATATAGTTACTCTCTGATTCCTCCCAATTTTGCAAGCTTTTATTAATGCAATCAATTCAGCTACTTGTGCAGATTTTACTCCTGGTAAATAGGATGCTTCGACTATTCCAGTTAATTCACATACCGCATAGGCAGCAGTTAGTTTACCATCTTCATGTCTTTGACATGAACCATCGACAAATAGCTCCCTGTCTGGCTTTTTAAGAGGCTGTTCCTCTATGTCTGGGCGTGGTTTTGTACATAATTCTGTAATCTGTACACAATCATGTTCATCTTCTTCGTCTTCTTTATTTGTTTCGTGATATGGGTCTGGTAATAAAGTTGCTGGATTTATTATCGTACACCTTACCATGGTCACATTTTCAGCTCCCATTATTATTCTCTCATATTTAGTCAGCCGACTAGGAGTAAGATGCTGAGTTCGGGTTATTGTCAACAGAATCACAACTGCATGTGGAACATACACTTTTACAGGATGTCCCATCACAATTGACTCACTTTGTTCAATGCTCAAACAAGTAGCTGCCACTGCTTTTAAGCATCCTGGCAACACGGCTGCTACAGGGTCCAATGTAGCAGAAAAATACGCTATAGGACGTCTGTCTAGTCCATGTCTCTGAGTTAGGACAGAAAGTGCGCAATTTTCTCTCTCTTGACAGAATAATGCGAATTCTTTTCTATAATCAGGCATGCCTAAGGCAGGTGCTGAACAAAGGGCGTTTCTCAATTTTACAAAAGCTTCTACACTTTCATCCTCCCACTCAACAGGGTCCTTTGCTTTCTTTTTTGTCATGTTAATTAAGGGCTTAGCTAACATGGAAAAATTTGGTATCCATTGTCGACAGTAGCCTACTATTCCTAGGAACATTCGCACTTGTCTTTGAGTTACAGGCATTTGCATTCTCTTTATTAATTCTACTCTTTGAGAGGTTATTCTTCTTTTTCCCCTCTCAATTTGATGTCCCAGATATTTAACAGCTGTCGTGCAAAACTGTAACTTTTCAGGTGAGACTTTATGCCCTTCCTCAGCCAAAAGATTTAATAAGGTTATGGAATCAACAACACAGTCTTCTCTGGTGGTCGACGCCACCAATAAGTCGTCAATATATTGGACTAAGACTGAGCTTCCTGGCATCACTAGTTTTTCAAAGCACTTTTTCAGTATCTGGATGAAGATGGAAGGACTTTCTGTGTACCCCTGAGGAACACGATTGCACACATGGGGGCCGATTCCGATCTCGGCCGGTAGTGCTCCGAATCGGATTCGGATTTACCGGATCCGATTCGGAGCCCTGTTTCCCGACCGAATCGTACGCGGGTCCGGCCGAGCGAGTACGATGCAAGCGCCCGCGAAATCGCCGACCGACTCGTACGCGGCTTCAACACGCTCCGACCGACTCGCACGGACACGACTCGCACCGCGCTATGGAGACGTTTCCCGGCCGGGTAAGTACGATGCGCGCCGCGAGCAGTCCGACCGACTCACGCCGTCCAGCTCGAAAGAGCTGTTGGAGCCGTACTTTGGGGGTCCGCGTTGGACCCCCCTGTACGCGTAGGCGCGCGAGTCGCACACAGGGGGGACCCATGGGTCCCCCCTACCTGTGCATGTACGCCGCAATGCGCATGGACGCGTACCCGCTGTAGGGGGCGCCCTCGTTCGCCTCGCACCCATTGAGTCAATGGGAGCCCGCGTATGCATTGTACGACCGGCTCCCATTGACTTCAATGGGAGTCCGACCGAATCGAGTCCGATAGCATGCGAATGCATCGTACTCGTCCGGTCGGACTGCTAGGGTCCGATTCGGTCGGAAATCTCTCCGGGTCCGGCTCGGTCGGAGAGATTTCCGGCCCGAATCGGAATTGGCCCCATAGACTTTATTCTCGAATTTGAATGAGAAAAGATACTGGCTGTCTGGATGCAATGGTATTGAAAAGAATGCTTGACACAAATCAATTACTGTGAACCATCCTGCATTCCAAGGGATCTGGTATAGAATTACTGCAGGATTTGGTACTATGGGACAACATGGTTCTACAATCTTATTTATTTTCCTCAGGTCCTGAACAATCCTATATTTTCCACTAGGTTTCTTTAGCCCCATTATAGGTGAATTACATGGGCTACTCATTACTTCTTTTAGGATGTTTTGTTCTACCATTCGATTTATTTCTTCAATGACTCCTGCTTTTACTTCTGCACTCATTTTGTACTGTCTGGTATTTGGGAAAAATGCACCTTCTTTTACAGAATTTGAACTGGATCTATTTTTGCCATAAGTCCTACTTCTTTTCCGCTGAAATCCCATACTATGGGGTTTACTGTACCTTTTAATTCTTCTGGCAACTCATCTCTTGTTATTAACGAAAACATCTCGTCTACTTCTGTACCTTGTTTTGCAACCATAATTTTATATACATGGTCCTCATCTGGTGTCTGAACTGCCACACCATCTGGCGTGCAGAAAATTGTACAGTTCATCTTGCACAACAAATCCCTACCTAATAAGTTCACTGGACTAGAATCACACACTACAAATTGATACATTTCTCTAAAATTTCCTATTTTGACTTCCATTGGTTCTGTAAGAGGTGTTCTAATTCTTTGTTTAGCTACCCCTACTACTTGGATATCTTCACCAGAGAGAGGAAGGTCTGGGATGTCTGCTGATCTCACAGTAGACCTGGTAGCACCAGTGTCCAAAAGGAAAGTAATATCATTACCTTTCACATTCCCTTCAAAATATGGACCAGACTGATCTACCTGTAAGGATGCGCCAAGTACGCACTCCTTCTTCCCCTCTCCTAGGCACCGTCATGAGTTGAATTCACAGAAATTGTCCTGCAAAAGAAATTGTGATGTCATATAATCATTCTTACCACTTCCTCCTGGGTATCCGATGTCTGTACCGTGCTTTGCTCTGCTTACATTACCCTGAACAGGTGGAGGTGGCAACTGACTCTGAGGAATTACACCCTGCTGTGAGTCATTCTGCGTTTGTGGATTTAAGTTTTGATTTGGGCCATTATTATTCCGAATCTTTTTACATTCGTCCTTCCAATGCCCCAATTTTCCGCATCCATGACAAGGAAATTTCTTTTTAGCTTCTTCTCTACTCATTCGTCCTCTAAATTTTCCACCATTCCCAGTATCACCACTCGTTCCAGAATCTTTCCCTTGATTTTCACTCGGATTTTCCAAATTAATTCCCTGTTTTTCAGCCATTTTCACCTGAGCCCACATCACTTTTTCCTGCAATTTCTTGTGTCTATCCTCAATATCGTCTCCACAATATTTTGCATATTTCAGAATTTCATCTATGGGCTTTCCCTGCCAACACAGCATGTGTTGTTTAATCATCTGGCAAATCTCCGGCTTCAGACCGTAAACAAACCGATACACAAACTGACTCATGTTCTTGTCTCCAATGTCCTCAAATCCACTATACTGTTTAAACACCTGCAATAGGCGCTCATAGTAAGAATGTACTGATTCACTTGCTTCTTGGGTGGTTCGATCTATTTTCACCCAATCTGTTTCTTTCGGGGGTATTTTCCCTTTCAGGCATGTTATCACCTGCTGATACTTTTTCATCACGTCATTTGACGGAGCACCTGTTTTCGGATCTCTGGGATACTCATCACTTGGCCAATCCACTGTGATCTTACAATCTGTCCATAAATCGGCAGGTACCACTATGTCAAACAGACCATCCAAATCCTTCAACAATACCTTTGACACCTTCACAAACCTTTCGACCTGCTTGTACCATTCAATTGGCTTTTCCCTCAGCTTTGGAAAATCATTCGTAAATGATAAATTATCCTGTCTGCTCCATGGGACATGTACATATCCTCCTCCCGCAACTTCTCGCATTGGATACATTTGATCTGCTTTTCCTGCTTCCTTCATCACATATTCAGATGCTGTTCTACTTGTTCGTGCCTCTTCCTTCTTCTTGGCCCACCTAGTTCTCCATTTATCTAGGTCTCCCCATTTTTGTAAAACTAACATTAATTCTCTTATTTGTAGTCTTTTACCAGAGGCATTCATATTTTCTAAATCTTTGTCTGAAAATTCTGCTCTATAAGGTTTCTGTAGTACTTTTGATCTCCCTATTTCTATTCCCATCTGTAATGCTAAATTGGACAATTTTTCATGAAATAACCTCACATTTCTAGTGATACTTCTGCACATGAACAATAATTCTTCTTCATCATAGGTATTTAAGCGTTCTAGTCCTACATTTCCTGCTATTATTTCTTCTAATTCAACTTTTAATTTATGGATATCCAGTATTTTTGGAGGTGTGCACAGTTTGTCTGATCCGTGTACCCACCTTTCTAAATCTTCAGGTGTTACTATAGTGTCACTCTTTGCCCCCGATGAAGTTATTAAACTCACATCTTTTGAACATTCAGGTACCTCTTTTCTAGGAGTGCCCTTTACTGGACCTCTAATAGGCAAGTCCATGAGAGATATTGTGGAATCACAATCACTAAATTGATCTTCAATTATAACTGGAGTTTCATGTTGTGGAGGATTCACAGAAATATTCATAGGAGTGGGTGCAGTTATCAATGGAGGGCAGTTTCCTTGAGTACCATATAATGGAACTACTGGACCAATTGTTACAGGAATAGTCAATGAATCAGGATGTACTTTTATCTGAGTTATTTTCCGTACTAATTCTGCTCTGGTCTTTTCTAGAGCTTCCTTTTCTTTGTCATGAAGTATTCTAGTCGGGGTAAATTCATGCATTACTTGTGGTACCATTGGAGTTTGTGGTGGTGCACTAGGGGGCATCCACTTGTCCCTTCCTGATATGGTGGGGGTTTCTTAACATTTCTTCCATAAATTCGTCTTCTGAATCCTCATTTCTCATTAAATGTTTTGTCTTTTCTGTACATTTGCCTCCTGATTTCTCTCCTTCTGTGAATAATGGATACAGTCCCTCTGTAATCATTGCCCTTCTCCATTGTTTCATCTGACCTTCTCTCGACTCACGTAAATATCTGGGGAAAAATCCTGGGTAACTCCTATTGCTTCTAGATCGGTCATGTTCAAACGCCTCAGTTTCCCACTCTTCTAAAGCTTCATATTGAGTTAATCTAGGTCTGGGTTCAAAATCATTCATCCTTAATCTCAAATTTTGAAGAATTCACCCATTGAACGTGCCATTTTCAGGAAATGCTAATATCCCATCATTTTTGGTGTAGTCTATCCAATTCTCCATCCATACACAAGTATGATAACCTCTCTCCATCATCATGAATGATGCTGGCGTCTTAGCTGGTGGAATAATAATTCCTTCTCTAGTTTTGATTGGTTTGTCCTTTTTAAAATAATTCTTAATCTTTTGTAATAATGACATTTTTCTTCTTTCTCCGTACATCTTGGGTAAATACCGATGTATAAAATTATATTCTGCAAAGCCTAAATATCTCCTAACCGGACGGATTCTTGTTAAAGTTGGATCGCGTTTTAACATGCAATCCTTATCCACGAAGAATTTCGCTTCTATAATTTCGACCAATCAAATGTCTGCTATCTTTTATTTCTGAGCCAATCCTTGCGCGGCCTTTTTGGTGACGTTTCTCTGTCAACCCCTCCTTTACAATCTGCTCTTTTCTGTCTTTGCTGGGTTTAACCAATACCAGCGCGGCACCTGTTACGTCAGTACTGCTCCTGACTAATGACCCCTCCTTTACAAGAGTCTCTCCACACCCGATGATTCAACCAATCCCAGCGCAGCGTTTTGTGACATCAGCTCCCTCTCCGGCAACAGACCCTCCCCTACGCAAACTTATTTTCTCTATAAATCTTAATTAAATTTCAGTAACAACATAGAACATTCGCTATCGTGCCAGTTTCCACTAATTTCGAAAAAGATAGTTTCTTCTCACACTTAGTAAAACTTTTCTGTTTACTAAAACATACACTACGAGTAAAACCCTTCCGCTTACTCTTCACACAAGCTCCAGAAATACCTGTTACTTCTTCAATGTTACCCTTACTAGGTGATATAACATCAAATTTTTATCAGCGTACCCTTTTTGCTATTACTCCCACGCATAGAGTCCCTAACGAGTACTGAAGTCCTGCTTAACTTCTCAGTACTATTTCTGCCTGACAGATAACCTCACTGCAGTATGGCTTCCACTTGCCACCCGCTATTCTTTTTACCCCGGGGTATTCTAGACAACATAAAACAAAACTCAAAATTAAGCGGAATGTTAGTTCATAAAAATACAAACAAAAATTCTCATTACCCAATTAACAAAGAGTAACCATAACCGTCCTCTGCTTACCAGAAAACTGTTGCAGCGCAATATTAGCCAACAGCATTCATACACCATATACTCACTTGGGCCCATACATTCATACTACACTAATACTTACGCTGGGTGTCAGATGTACTCTTTTATCAAAATCCCTGCTACCAATTACCTTCTGATTGAAGAGTAATAACTTACCAATGGATCCTTTGCCAATTGGGAAATTTAAAATGAGTGCCATTCAATATAGTTCATAATCCTGAAATAACCACTGAGTCAGGAAGTTTTAAAATGTTTATCTAAAGTTTTAGCAGAGTAAAATACAGAAAACACGGTACTTGATTGTAATACCCAAGAAAAAGCATAGAAATGATTTTGCTAATAAATGACGGTGTTTAAGGAAAAGAAGAGAATAGAGACAGCAGCGCAACTAAAGGTTGCAGTATAGTTACCTAAATGCGAGAACCAAGCCCCTTAGCCAAGGAGTTGGAAAGGATAGGACCGAGGAAGGATGAAGAGCAAAAGACCTCTTCCAGGATCAGGACAGGACCAGTGACCTCTCTATAACGACGCCTGCGCCGTTCCCCTCTCTGGTACTCAGCTTCTCCTCGATTCTCCCGTTCTAATGGACTCCGCCGCACCCTCCTCAGGACCTCTTCCGGACAGGGATTCAGTCAGCAACCGATCAGCATGGCAGCCTGGAGCTCTTCTGTATGTTCTGAGAGTCTGTGCTCTGTAGCTCTGACTAATTAACTAATGCTATATTCTATTATACCCTTCTACGCCCATGTACCTCCCCTTAATGTTGCTAAAATATGGGGCCACTACTTGGACAGGGACAGGGGTGGATTCTCGCACCATGTCGATTTGGCCTAAATTGTAAAGCCTATTGTCTTTACGATTCCCACCCCTTAAAATTAATACATTTGCTTTATTTCCCACCCGTCTCACGACAAATGTTATACATTTTACAGGAGAAAAGTATCATTTTGTCCACAGGAAACATAAAGTACAGCATCTTCGGCCAATGGGTCATGGCCTTGGGAGATGTCCAAGTTGACTTCACTTGGCAGGCACACAGGATACATGCGCAGAACCATCTGTCTCTTGAGTTACAAGTCACCAACCCAGGCCCAAGTTTACGAACTAATAAAAGTGCAAGAAGAAAATATTAAAATCACAAATAAAATGTTTCACTGTATGCCCACTTTTCCTACTCTATTCCCAATTAATTATAATACTGTCCTGCATTAGTAGCATTAAGAAAACAACAATTTAATAATGACATGAGAGCAAGCTTAAGCATGTGAAAACATTAAGCGGCCATTTTAGGGCACACTGCGCAGAAGCAGAAGTTTCCCACCAAGCAAAGAAAGACGTCACACCATGTGATCAGGTTGCGACATGCGCAATGAAGTTCCCGCGCTTTAGCGGCCATTTTGGATTACAGACAAGCGTTATTCATTAGTAAAACACATAGGCAAGCTTCTGTCCCTCTTGTGTTTGTGAATGCAAAGGTTAGTATTAACAATACAAGTTTAATAAATTAATACTATGAGGAGGATTGCGTACAAGCAAGTTTCATTTTTGAAACCTTGCTCCATCACATGCATGCCTAAACAACGCGGTCTGAACCACAACCATGTCTTTACCATGCATGCCTCGATAACAAATTCTGTAGTAAAGGAATGATTGGTAAAGGGATATGCATGGTAAAGATCACACCCCAACCCCCCCCCCCACCCTCCAGGAGTCCTAAAACCTGATATCCCAGCCCGGCAATCCACCCCGCCCCAACCCTAAAAACTATCTCAACTCCCCACCCTGAGCCCTAAAACCCAGCCCCTGCCCAAAAAACTACCCCAACCCCAGCCTCACCCTGAGCCCGAAAACTGAACCCTGGCCCTGAAAAATCCCCTCCCCATGCCCTTAGCCCTAAAATCCAGCCCTCAGCCCTAAAACCTACCCCCCCCCCAAATCCCGGCCCCAGCCCCAGTTACCACATGTGTGGTTAAGGCAAGCATTGCTCCTCTTGCATTTGATCAGCATGCGTGGCTAAGTCCTGGTTGTAAATGCCATTTCCCCATACCTCTCATCCTCCAACCAGATCAATTCTGGATGCAAGAGCCCTAATCAAACTTGTGTTGCTTGGAAAGTTCCTGACACTGGAACATCTGGTGATGCTCACAAGAGGACTGATCCTTCCCTGATTGGACTATTACAACTTTGAGTACAAAGAAATCCCTAAAAGGAAGTAAAGGAGTTGAAAGAATCTAGAGCCCAGCTTTGAAATTGTGCCTCGATAGCAGGAGGTCAGGTTGCATGATCTGTGCTTTCATTGCAATAACCAGTCTCGCAGGAAATTAATGCCAAGGTACTGTGCGCCGCATGGCTCACATGCTAAGGTGGCAGAAGCTAGCCATCGACCATATGACATCCCAAAATCGAGATCCATACTACCTGGTAGGTCTTCCAACCCAAATATAAAGGAAACAAGTAGGTAGAAATCACAATAACAGAACCTGGCTCTGGAATGCCATGAGAGAACAACTAAAGACTCCTTGTCGGCTAGTATTTACAAGGAACATGAAAAAAACCTTTTTTAAGGAGGCCTTACCTGCAGTCACACAGAAAGCACAAGACCACATCTGTCACATGACTCAGACCCATTTCCTTAAGAATGGTCCGCCAACCATGTTAGCTTCTCGGGTAACTTGACGCATGCTCGCTTATGGACGGTTGCGTATTTATTTATTAATAAAGGTCAAATGTAACAGAGTTTAAACATTCTACAATAGTGTTTATACTGTACATAAAACAATAGATCGTAAGGTGGTTAACATTAATCCAGCTTCAAATTATTGGTTGAGTGCACCAAGGTGTATGAATATCACAGTCAAGGACAAATAAGTAGACGCTCCATGAAAAGGCTTGTTAGTACCAGCCAAAGACATGTACAATATGCTTATTTACGTGTATGTGACACTGGCGCATTATGCATGTTTAACGTTGTGTGTCATAACGCATATACATTTTCAAGCTTTAAGACCTGGCATATTTATTTCTTGAAGCTTGGAACAATGGGGTTTCCCAAAGGCCATGATATTGGAGAGATCCACTGAAGAGGGGACAGAAGGTAAAATGATCAGGACTTGGCAATGACTTGGAATGGCAAGGGTTAATTTTTCAAAAACATTCTGCCAGGTATTAAGCATGTCCGAGTCATCCTTTGTCTTTCTCGGGCAGACTGGCTAACAAGACCAGCCCATAGAAAATGTTCAGGCCAGCCCAGTATTGGACCAGGAGTGTAGTGTTATATGAGGTAACTGGGTAGGCCTACCTAGAAGAAAGTTTAACGATCATTGCAACGCAGAATGCATGTTTAGATCACTGCTTGAGAGGGGTCAAGCCAGTGACAAAGAAGCACCTTATGGAGCATCCCTACCAGAAATAACAGCAGAAATTAATGTAATTGGTATTATCATGGAAATCAGTAAATTATTCAAAATTTCTTGTAGATTTGGATGGATTAGGGACATATCTCATTTGTGAGGGCTATGAGACAACACTATAGAGAGGGAGGACCATCAAAGATAAACATGTCTCATTGAAGTCAACATTAATGAATTATCCTTCATTCAGTTGGCACCCACTGAATGTCAGCTCAAAAAAAGTCCCTCAAAGTTTCTGACTTGCCATTTGAGGAGATTCGAATATACATGCCATCAGTGTTAGACATGGTTGAGAAGTTGTCTTGTCTATTAAAAGTGCATTGGGAGAAACGTCTTAAAAATGATGTTAGTGATGAATGATCCCTGTGGTACTCCAAAGATGAAGTATCTAAGTGGAGCAAGTTACTGAAAAAAGAAACTAGCTGAGTATGGTTAAACAGAAAGGAGAACAGCCAGGTAGCAGACTTGTCACCTAACTTCTATGGCAGACTGACATTTCAGAGGGTTTTGATGTGGCAATACAGAAGGCTTGGGCGTCAAAGGTTTGGAAGGTTTTGACGTCAAAGGTGGCACTACTACAGAAGTATTATGTCTACAGTGCTGACACGATCCAAGATAATTTGGTAAGAAGGAATACATTCATGTCATTAAGAGGAAAAGCCTCCTTGAGCACAGTCAAAAAAGCCCTTCCCTTCAAAAACTAAGGCAGCTTTATATTTAACCTTATTTTTTAAGCATTTGCCAGAAATGCCAGTAAGAAAATTCACAGAAATTTGATAGATGTGAGAGGGTCAGCTGACTGTTTCTTTAGAAGGGGAACCACTACGGATTTCTTCCAAGAGCAGGGAATCTTGAATTCTGACAATGAAGAATTGCAGATATACTACAATACTGGAAACATCCATTACAACGCAGTCATTACATCGCACTGCTTTTACAACGCAGCTGTTACAATGCAACTGCCTTTACATTGCATGCCATTACAACACATGCATTACAACGCATGTTACTACAACGCATGCCATTACAACGCATACCATTACAACGCATTATAAGGTAAGTAATAGAGATTTTTTAGTTTTAGGGTGGGTATGGGTTTTGGGGTGGATGGGAATATTAATTTTGACCCCTACACTATCCAACACTTTCCCTACTGTTGCACTCACTTAAGTGGGAATAGTAATTTTTACCCCTACACTATCCAACACTTACCCTACTGTTGCACTCACTGGCGTGGGAATAATAATTTTTACCCCTACACTATCCAACACTTACTCTACTGTTGCCCTAAAAGTATTATGCGTTGTAATGGTATGCGTTGTAATGGTAGTTCTTAAAGATGTGTTGTAATGGCATGCGTTGTAAAATCATGTGATGCAATGGTAGTTGCGATGTAAAAACCGTGTTGTATAAGCATGCGTTGTAATTGTTTGCGTTGTAACGTCCTTTATTCCTACAATACAGAAACGAGAAGATGAATTCAGTGAAGTTATATGAACATTACTTAGGGTCTCAGGAGAAGCACATGTCACTGTCAAATATCAAAATATTATTTATAAAACCAAATGTTCACCTTCAAAGTATGCAGAAAGAAGGTGACACACATCTTGAGTAGGCTTAACAGTGTTAAAAATGCAGAGTGCAAGAAGAGGTTCTCCACAATATTAAAATGATCTTTAAAAAATTACCAACACCAATTATATCATAAACAAAGTTAGAGGGTGAGCTTGTCTGAGTAAGCATTTATACTCTTTCACTTTAGGTAAATAGGTAATTGTAAAATATGTATTATAGTCTACTGTATACTATTTTAAAATATTGACAAAAATGTTTAGCATTTTCAAACTCTCATGTTGACTAGAGTGTAGAGGGAGAAAGATTGTTCAGATAAAAATATTTCTAAGAAGCAGTATTATTGATTACATGACATTTCCAATCATTATATCTGCTTGGTCAATATCATTTGCAGAGACACACAGAATGGAACCAGCTTATAATGATATAAAGATTATGTAAGTAAGGTTTTAGTAACGTTGCACCGGGCTGCTAAAAGTTTAGGCATATTAATTAGCTGAACATTTTAATAGAACCTATTGAATTTAAGACTAAAATGTATTTCAACACAATTTGTCTTTGCTATAGGAAGTGGTAGGGAATTTAGAAGAATGAAGCTGATAGATTAGAATATTCAAAACAGGGTGCATGGCCAGGGAAACAAGCTGGTTTAAACCTAAGGTGGCAAGAGAGTATAATAATTCAGAAATGCCTTGTTTTGTAGAAATAGTCTACCCAAAAATGGATATTTTTCAACAATGTAAAGTTGGAGTGTTTAATGGTAAGTGGAGAAATAACAATTCTGCACACTGTACTTGAGGCCTTGCTATGTTCCATAGCAAAGGTTAAAGCTTGAGTCTCAAAAAAGTCCATTACTTATATTTACAACTACGGCTTCTGATGCAAATGGTGCCACCTCATCTTTTAGAAGTGATGCATGACCACCTAGGAATGTAAAGGTGGGTGTAGTTTAATCAATTCTTTATGTCATGTATATTCAATAACAGGCACCGTCTTACATCCCATTCGCATTCCGATATGCATGTCATGTAACACCAAACAAAATTTGCATGTGACACAGGCACAACCTCACAAACACTAGAGATGGAATGAAATCTCTGCATTGTCTCATACTATAATATATTTTACAGTAACATTACCTCATGTACGGGATGAATGACTTGAAAAAGTTGCCGCATCAAACATTGGACATATATTGAAAGGCTCAGTACAAACAGCAGGTGAAGAAAGCAAAAATAAAAATACCTAATTGTATGTTTATTATAATAATTATTCAGCACCCAAAAATTGGAGCTTTACTTTTAAGCTGTGGTTACCTGGAACAGATATATACTTATTTCTAAAAGTAAGAACTGTAATATTCACATGTATGAAATATTTAAAAAATGTAGACATGCACCTTAAAATACCAAATGTTTCCATATAATTATATCAAAAAATAGAAACCTAATTTATAAAAAATAATGACTAATATATACCATGAAAAGTGAGAACAAATACATATGCCCAAATTGATAAAGATCAATTGCCTCACTAGGAAATTGGAAAACACTATTGTAATGTACATTTCATAAGTTTTCATGTTACTTAATGTTAATGATATAGTACAGGTATGTTACTCGATTATTGCAGCATAAATACCATCTGACATATATAACTTGACATATTGTTTTCAGAAATCTACACCCAATGGAGCAATATTTTATGAGCAATATTCTGGCCACATTGTTTATGTCAGCTAATATTTTTGTTATTGATATTCTGTCATACAACCACCTTACAAATAAATAAGGAACATTGATATTCATACAAAGATAACATACAAAATAACTCTCTACCCAAGGTAAAGACCATCTTTCGTGCTAGAGAGTTGTTCATCTTTAATGAAAACATGTTTTTTGTGGCTGCATTAGTTTCAAAACTGATTAATCCCATAAAAAAAAATATAAACCTCACATACGAGTGTTATAAATACTTTGAATACATTTCCATCATTGATGCTTGTCAGAAAAAAACAGTAAACTAGACTTGGCTACTACTGCAGCCAAAGCCTCATGCACTTTTCCTATGCAGAATTGCCCCATCATAAAATCGGGTCTGGTTCCCCCACACCCCAAAAACGCCGGAAATGGAAACACAAACCCACTTGGAAATTTCATAGGTAATTCCACTCTCCCTGACGCCGAATGAAGGCCCAAGTGTCTTATTTTGTAATATTTTGAGTAGGCTCCCCCATGACACAATGTGCATAAAGCATAGCGTTACTCTTATGCAGCAGTACACAAGTGCTACTGCAAACCTTGGTGCATTTAGTACCAATAGTACTAATAATGATTTATATATCTACAGGAATCTGTTCATTCTTAACTTTCAACTTTATGCACCTGTATAGCCACAAATCTTATTCTTCAAAACCATATACACATATGACATTTTTAAAGTTAATAAATATATAGAATAATATTTTTTTAACACCATTTAATGTGCAGCGTAGCTAAATTAAACGTAAAACATAACTTTATTAATAATAAATAACAACTCACGCTCCTCACTATCATCATAAGTCTTTATTTCAGTTAATGAAAAAACTGAAAAGTTACTGTTAATTACATCTCTTGTTCCACCACATTTTCCCGTCTGTGCTGAACCTGAGTCTGGCTCTGCTCAACACCGCTGATATCTGAAAAGTGAGTCTTCACACTATGCACCTTTTGCTTCCCTTGTGTAGGGGAGTTCCCCTGGCTAATTTGGCACCAATCAAAAAGCATCTCCAGAAGATAGTGGAAGAAAAGCCACAAGAGTGCCCCAATCTTAAACAGCAATCAGGGAGCAATGAAGCAAGCAGGAGCACCAGGGCTTTTACTGTGGGGGTTCAGGTTGTTTTCCAATTATGTTGTTGGGTGTGCAGTACTACAGCTCTTCAAATTGAGCTAAGCACAATCACTTCCACACTTAACTCTCAGGGGAAGATGTACTAACTTTTCCCGTAGCGCACTGCAGCAGCCGCAAATGCTGCGCTGAGCTACGTGAAAAGGAGGGAGGAGGAGAGCACCCTATTTACTAAAATAAGGCACTCTCCTCCCCTCTTATTAGCGCCGGTGCTGAAATCAGCTGCGCCACCGAGACACCTTTGCGCCATGGTGCAAGGGTGTCTCCGTGAGTCTAGCATAGGTCTTGTACTGGAAGGGTATCTTTCCAGTACAAAATACTATGCTGAGACTCACTTAATACCTTTTCCCTCTTTGTATGCGTGCTGTACAGTGCAGCAAACATGCAAAGTCGGAAAAGGAAGGAGAAATTAAAGCATTTCTCCTTCATTGCGCCTACTTGAAAAGGGCACATTTCTCTCACGCTAAACCCAATCTACCTTACTTCGTAAATTGGATTTAGCATGAGAAACCTTGGGTGGTTGCATGGGAACGCCCATGCTCCATCCTTGGTACGCCCCCATGGCGCAAAGTAAGGCAAAGCAGCGCTTTGCGCAGCTTCGCGTTACTTTTCCGTTATTTCCAGCGGTAAACAAGTTTAGCGCTGGAAAGTAAATTAGAAAAAAAAGATTTTGCGCCAATTTGCATCACTTTTGTGATGCAAACCCGGTGCAAAATCTTAGTAAATCTCCCCTCAGTGTAGCAAGGGCCTGCAGAAACAAGCCCCTTGCGCCACAGGTGCGTCACTTTTAATATGGGAAAAAGTGGCATACCGGCGGCATACCGGCGGCGCAAGGGGCTTGTAAATAAGCCACAAGGTTCTCAAAAAGGTAGTGTTGGGGGTCTCAAGCTCAGAGCTCAACAATCACCAACAAACCAAATAAAATGAATGTCCAGCTCATTGCTTGTTTTGTAAGAAATTAAAAACTTTAATCACACTTTTGTACACAGTAGTAGCATTCCAATAACTTATACTTTATTTGTGTCTCTGTGCCCAACTCCCTTTTTGCACTACACCCATCCTGCTCTCTCAACAGCCCTCCCAGCCCTCTCTCCAGAAACAGGGTCCCTCTTGCTCTAAAGGCATCCAGGAGTAACATGAAATTGTCTCAGGTGCAGTCTCAATATTACACAGTTCTCAAGATGTGCACAGTCTGTTTGTCCTAACCCTTCAAGAGTAAAAGAGTCTCACAGATACTTTTGGATGCTGCCTTGCACTCTGAGGGGCTCTCCAGCATGTTTGTAGAATGCCGCAGACAACCAGCATGTCTCTGGTGCAATCTGTTGGTGCGGGTGAAGGTCCTATTCTGTAGCGCATCTACCAAGCCATTTTCTCGTACTTACTGTGCCGGGTCCCATGAAGTTGGTCAAGGCCCTGGCCTTAGCAGCCTATACGGTGGCCAGCTCAGCTGGGTGGGAACAGTCCAGCCCGAACTGCCAGGTCAGGTCCTTCCTGAACCATAACACAAGCAACCCAGGACTGGTTCAGGCTAGACTGTTCCCCTTGGAGCAGTGTCTAGATCGATTTGCATATGGTTGGGTCCAAACTAAAGTGGCATGGTGGATTGGGATTGCCAGTGGCTGAGATTAAAGTAAGCATTCCATCCATCACCATTTTTTTGTTGCAGTTGACACCCTAAGTGCAATGGGCATGCCCAGATGTGGGCCACATCCTCACTTTGTCACTGGAATCAAGCTATACCTGGCTGAAGACCTCTAATCAGGGCGAAACCAGTGGTGGGTTGCTTGTGTTCCATACAGGAAAGGCCTGGCCTGGCAGTTCGGGCTGGACTGTTCCCATTGGAATAGGGTCAAGACTGAGTTGTATATGGCTGGGTCGAAACTGAGGTGGCATGGTGGGTGGAAAATGATGCAACGAGATGCGGCCCGGGTGACTGCTAGTGGCTGAGATTAATTTAAGCATTCCATCCATCACCTTGTTGTTGTTGCAGTTGATTAACAAAAAACTGGGGCCAAAATAAAAAGTCAGTATTCCAGATACACATGCATTCGAGTACACAGGGCAGGGTGACATGCCCATGTACCAGGTAGGAGACATTCTTATCCCAACCCCCCAATGGCCATTTCATCAACATTTGAACTTCGGATATGCTGGGGTTGCCAAAGAGGCATTCTGCCACACAATTTCAAGACAGGGATAAACAAACAGACACTAAACAAAGATGATAACCTGTTTATGCTAGGGGGACAAAATGTGGCAGGCCCTCGAATATAATTTCTGCATTAGAGGATTGCCTAGATAAATGCCCACCATATGCAAGAACAATAGTCGCAGGTGATTTTAACTGTACTTATGAACCCCTGGCTATAGAGGAACTGATGGAAATTGAACCCCAAGATGTTAGGTGGGCAGTACCTCAACTTGATCTTCCCCCGATCAAAAGATGGACTCAGCAGGTTCTTCAATTGAATTCCATTACTATGGAATACGGCCTAAGAGCAACTAATGGCAGGTCATCTTCTGACAAGCAAGGGGCAAATACCTACAACAGAGCGAGCTGCCCATCCCGGATCGATTACATCCTCCTCGATATTAGATTATGGGGGCACTTGGTTGATATGCTAGTGGGCTCAACCACAGAAAGTGACCATAATCCTTTGTGCCTAACTCTGAAACCGCTCTGGGAAGTAACATGTCATCAGCTGAATACTCAACCTCAGGCAGTTACTAGGGAGGTAGTGCAATCAAATTGCAAAAGGACCTTGAAGTGGAAAAAGTTAGCACTAAACGAGGGGAAGATTGACGGCATTAGACAAGTGCTAGCATCTGGCACGGCCGAGCTTCAAGCTGCGGTACACAGTGCAACAAGATCATTGGATGTAACTAGGGCCCATGAGCGCACATTTACCCAAATCACTGCACACTTTTTGATCTTACCTCAAAATGAAAAATCCCGTGATTCTACTAAGGACCCATATTCCTGGTTCAATAAAGATTGCAGGGAAAATAGGTCAGCTCCAATCAAGGCAATCAAGGGGAAAGATAAGATGCAAATAAAAACTGCAAGAAATTCCTACAAAGTGGCCCAACGCGAGGCTAAGGCATCCTGGGACGAATCAAGATGGGAGCAATTGAAAGATGCATGCTCATCCAAAGATAATAACCTCTTTTGGAAATTGGTCACCTGGGGCAGCAGGTCAGGTTCGCGCCCACCCCCGAGTCATATCACTAGTCAAGCTTGGTTTAACCATTTTGAAGGGCTTTATTCTGTTGAAGGGGACAGTCAAGAGGGGAAACCAATAGAGTATTTTGGGCACTTGAAAGAGGAGGAGTACTGTCATAAGGTTTCTGCACATACACAGAGCTATGCACAGGAAAATGGGACCCCGGAATACAGTGGTTTGCCACCATATACCGTAGCACCCAAAAACCCCAACCCAACTAGCTTAGCATCCCATTAGCACCCAAGTACCAATGATTGGACAACCCAGAACACGGTATCTTTATCTCAGGACTCGCAGAAGCAAGAACACTCTTTCGTCACTCACTCGTACTTGTCCACAAGGTGCGTAGGAAGAGACACTGGATAGGTTAAAATGTTTATTCCAACTTACGTGCTCTATTGTACAGTACACGTGTCAGTACTAATAGCATAATGCATATGACTAATATAAGCAGCATGGTTACAATTCCATAGAATACAAACGGGGAAAGCATCTCAGAGCTCAGTGGATAAACGTATAAATAACATTACCACCCTCCCCTTGCAGTAAGATAGTTTATTATAATAATAGAAGACCTCTGGGCTTTGACTAGCGAACCCCCATACCTCAGTCTCTAGATGCAGAATTACATCAGCAGGACATCATAGCTCTTCTCACTGAAAGGGATTTCTCCAAGTGTGTTAAGCGCTAGTAAACCACAGTATTAAAAGCATACCAAATTCTTCATGGCAATTGCACCTAATGTTATGTCTGGGTGCGCGAGACTGGCCATATCAGGAAGAACCAAAATACATTGTTATGCGACCTTGTACATGTTTGTGCAGACTGAGCCCAAAAAGGTGAACAACAGAAAATGCAGACAGTGCAAAAGAACTTGGCACGAGCAAAGGGCGAGGGAGACCCGGCTCAGTGTAACGTGCGCAAAGAAAAGCAGCATGGCAGCCAGGCCTAGGCCAACATAACAAGGCAGGTAACAATCCACAAGACACCCTCCCCTGGACAGTCCGGCGGCCAGGACAGAGGCCCATCAGAGGAAAAACACAGCCGTTGGAGCACAGGGAGCGCCCAAACGGCGAAGGGCAGGTCAATCCATGAAAGTGTAAGTGCAGAAATAAGCCATACCCTCCAAGAGTTCATCATTGGAATCGTCAAAAAACATAGATGCCATCCAATCCATGAGATCAAAGAGCAGGAATGCTCCTCAGCAAAGGGAGCATCCAGAAGCAATGCGGGACAGCTTGCGTGATAATTGAAACAGCTTCGTTGTAGGAGATCCTGGGCAGCCGCCCAGATATCCCATTGCGCCAAAATCCCCAGTGCAGCCGCACGCGCCATACAGCCAGCAACGGAACAGTCCTGCTCATGGGCCTCTAAGGGACCCATCAACTGAACAAAATCCGGAACAGACAATGACGAATTGGAGAGGCAATAATCCAGAGTCCAGGTGAAAGGACAGCGGACACAAGTCATCACAGGTTGCACGCAAGTGAAATACGCAAAGCGAAATGAAAGAGTATATGACACACTCAGTGTCGCCAATGGCAAGACACCAAAACCGGCCAAAAGGCGCTCACGGAGCAGCTGGAGGCGTTCTGGATCGAGCAGGTCCCATCGGGGAGCAGCCATTGCGCAGAAAGCAAATTAAGAGCAAGACACCAGCCGCTAAAGCGAGGATCAATGGGAAACCGCCAAAGACACTGGAAAAAATAGAATGTATGAAAGCCGGGATGACACCAAAAATAGTTTGGAAGGAGGACACCAAGCCCGACCCCACGACCTTAAAAAAGTGTACTAGGCCTTCAGTGTTAGATGCGTTAAAAATACGATGTATTAACTCCCCAAAATGTTGGGGGAGATTAGTGTTTAAAAGGGCCTGTATTTCACTGTGGGTACTCGCCACCTGGAGAATGAATGTCTCCCGGGCGGACGTGAGCATAACTTCCTCGTTTAATAATAGTGCCTTTATTCTGCTCAGTCTATTGAAATCTGCTTCCATGGTAGGGATGGAAGGCCAAATAGAGATATCAACCTTGCCATGAGGGGGAGGAAAAAGCACATTTTTGCAGCAGACAACCCTGTGCGAAACTGTTACAATGTAAGGAATGCCAGCCTGCAGGCCACAACAGTTTTCGTTATTTAAAAGTAAATAACTACCATTGGAAAGGAGAGTGAAAGTAGGTGAAATAACAGGAGCAGGAATACCTTTCAGCACACAAGCAAGATTAGGAGAGGAAACGCTACATGAGCCATGCAATTTAATGTGTTTACAAATAAGCGAATGACCCATAGTCGAGTCGCAGTACTCCCCGTGAGAAAGACTTCCTTGCCGTCCCGAAGGCATTTATACATGAAAGGCAAGGACCAGAGTTCATGCAGGAAAGCACTGCCCAATGGCCGGTAACGGCCCACAGGATAATGTTTCATGCACGAGTTAAATTCAAACAAGGAAAAAGGTAAAGCGATAACCCCATGAACTAGCCACACAGCAGAATCGAGTTCTGCAACAGAGAACGGCAAAGGATCCATCTTTTCGATATGTAATAGAGTGTAAGTTGCATCTTTCATGGACATAAATTGCTGTTTGTCAGTTAAGTTAAAAGGTAGAAACAAGGCAGAGGTGTTCAAAAAATGCCAAGGAACTTTACCTAACTTGAGTGTTTGTAAAGTCCATGCAAACTGCATAACTGAGCGCAATTGATTCTGACCATGATATAACACAGAAACATCATCTTGTACAATATCAACAACAGAGGACACAATATTCTCTAAAGTATAAATGCGAGAAGACAGGGTATTAATACTATTGTCAACAACAGCAAGCACCTTTTCCAAATTTGCTTGATCTATTTCCCGAAGACGGGAAGCAGCTTCCATTTGTGATAGCTTCCAGAGTTCATTATATGTCTCATAAATGAATCTTTTAGGTCGGGGACCACGAGGTCCCAAAACAAAGTCGGACAGATCAATATTGCCTGAAAGGAGGGACAAATGTTGTTTAACAGAATCAAGGGACGAATGTTGCAGCCATTGTTTGCATAATTTACCAACAGAATATGTAGTGACAGTACGGGAAGCAGTAAATCTCGGATCAGGCCTATCCTGTGTGTATTTAGTTCCTGAGTCGTGAAAACGCATTTGACATGCATTAGATGATATAGGCCATACCAACCAGGGTGACTGATCCAGTTTGGAAACATTAAATGAATTATTCTGTAACAGAGCCTGCAGGGACACGAGGGACATATTGAATCGTGAGCTTTCATTGGGAAAACTCGACAGGGATGGTATTGATGGAGTATTCAATTGTTTAGTGGTTGCTAAGCCCCAACATGTAGTCTGATAAATGGAGACATTGAGGAACATAATTTGTGTAGGGATGAGGCAAGCACGGTGTAATGCCTCGGTTCCCTGTACCTGCCATGGCTTGGAGCCCCAAATAGATTTTAAATCCACTGTATTATCCCAGTACTCATAACCACCCACAGCTAGGGAACTTAGAAAGGAACCTGAATAAAGCAATTTGGTGTGTGTTATCATAATTTTCTGAGTTGATGTGTTATTAAGTCTAAAATAATAGGATGCAGGGTTCGACCGATTAAAATCAGTAAAATAATTAAACTTATTTCGTAAAGTTTGAGAGCTACCTGGCAAGGGGTTTGGACAATGTTCCCATTGGGTATAGTTAACAGAACTACGCAGGGCACTTGGCTTATGGAGAAAATGATTACCCCAATGTTGGTAACAATACAAATCGGCATAATTCGCAGAATTCATATATAAATCTTCAGCATTAAAGGATGCATAATATTTTAAATCGGCAAACAATGCTTCAACGGCATGCACATCCCAATCATCAGAATGAATATTATTTTGTACTACATCACCCATTGAAACACGAAGGACATTAGGTACATTAATAATTTCCGTCGGACCATGGATTTGATAGTTCACTGCATCCCATACGATACCATCAGCAACTGGGAAGGCTGAAATGTTCACAAATGTGTGGTCACGCTTCATGATGTGAGACGAGGAATGAGGAGCCAAAGTTCCAGAAACATAGTCTACAGCAGAGCGTTCAGGTAAATAGTGACCATTGATTAATAGAAAAAACACTGTGACAAAGCCAATGGACATGAACAAAAAAATCAAGAAAAGTACCAACCAGATGTATGTCCAGGGTGGAATCAAAAAATTGTCTCTAAACCAGGATACAAAAATACTGAACTTGGATGGGACTTTTGAAGAGGTGGAATCCGAATCAAAGGAATAACGAGTCGGGCCAAGTGGCGTTGTTGGTTGATGTGCCACCGATTCAGATGCAGGATAAGTATACTCGTCCTCTTCGATATTGGTGGAGAGTTGGGGATCAATTGTAGTTTCAGGCAAATCAACCATCTCAATTACAGCATCAGCGACCGTTCGTGTAGATGGGCCACGAACATATGTCCGATAAATGGCAGGACAAGAGACCGCTGGTGTGACACTATTCAGGATCGGCCAGGCGCTGTAGCTTGACATTTTCCACTGAGATGTATCTGTTCTCCTTGCGACCAGGAAGCGGTGGTAAAATAACTGTACGTGTTCCCTTCAAGCCCAGAACTGGAACCGGTGCACGAAAAGAGGGGCCGAATTCTTTTTTGTTTTCAATCTTCTCTCGAACCAGTTCTCCAACCTTTGGAAGCCAGCCGGCTACCGGAATCTGCAACGCAGGATCTGTGGCTGAAGGCAAATGTGTAGTTGCAAGTTTGTCTCGGGCTTCTTGTAAGTCCTGTAACATAGCAGAATGGTTATCTACATCAAACTTGGCGGATTGCGCCGCGATGTCTGGACCCTCAAGGTCAGGCACAAACATTCTTATGCCAAAGAGCATTTCGTATGGGGTCCGCCCACCCAGAGGTCTTCTAGGGAGATTATTAAGTGCACGCTGAACGGTATACAAATGGGCCAGCCAGTTCCTGCCAGTACCTATAACCCTAGCTGTTAAGGATTGCTTTAAGTCACGGTTCATTCGTTCAACGATAGAGTTGCCCTCAGGCCTATACGGAGACGAAAATTTCACCCGCACCCCAAGCGAAGCCATTGCATCCTTGTAAGCCCTAGAGGCAAACGCTGGACCTTGGTCCGAATGGAAGGTGCCGCATGCGAAAATTCCCACAAAGACACGCAAATCCCTGATTACATTTCGGGCGTCAGCACTCCGTTGTGGCCAGACCCAGAGAAACCGTGTGCACGAGTCCACTGCCACTAAGATGTATTTATAGGCAGTGTCTGATGAGAATGGACCGCAGTGATCCAAGTAAACACACCCAAAGGGTCTGTTAGCAATGCAGAGCGGTGTTTGTGGTGGACGTGTTACCGTGGAAGGCTTAATCTGTTGACAAACGTCGCAAGAAAGCACAAAAGCACGGGTGTCTTTATATAACCCACGCCACCAATAACGCTGCTGCAAGATGGAAACCGTAGCTGACACACCTGCATGAGCAGAAGCCATGCCTTCGTGTGCAGCTGATATCAAGGCACTCCTGCGGTCCGCGTTGGGGATCAGCCGATCTCCAACGTCAGGTATAGTTACATAAGGAACCTGATCGGGACTTAATGTGTAAGAATACTTGGAAGGGAAACCTGTAGGGTAATTATTACCTTCCTTGGTTGCAGCAATAGCTGCTAATATAACAGGGTCTATTTTAGACATGGACCTGGTAACCGCTGCTACTGAACACGTGACTACTGCTGAACGGGCAGCTTCATCTGCCAGATCGTTACCAAGAGCGTGTGCGCCCACCCGCTGATGGCCTAAGGTGTGAACCACCTGTGTGAGGGGCAGACGTTGTTGCAATTCTGCCACTCGAACCCAAAGCATTTTATGCTTAATTGTGCTCCCTTTTGCGTCCTTGTAGTCGTTTTTCGACCAGAAAAACAGATTGTCATTGTAAGATTGTACACAGTAAAAAGAATCACATACAATAAGAGTGGTCTCATCCTGAGAAGCGAACTCAAGTGCAAGTAGCAATGCATGCAGCTCGGCCAATTGTGCGGTACTATCTCCAAGTGTGCGAGTATGCACTGCAGAGGATTTGAACTTTCCATCTACAAAGGAACCCGCAACAATAGCACATGCAGCTGAATAAGCGTGCTTGGACCCAGTGGCCGGTTGCGCCGAACCATCGGTGTAGATCACACATTTGTAATCCTCAAGCGGTAGTAAAAACAAAGGAGGAGGATGAACGAATTCATACTGCAAAAACTCCTGAGTCTGAAGAGAAGAATCAAAAACAAAAGTGACGTCCGAAGACGTCAAGGATGTAGCCCATTGTATCCAACGGGGATGCATTGCTTTTGAGTTCGGTACACTTGCCTTTGTTACTGCCTCTAGAGCAGGACAGGGTGTTACCACCAGAATTCGCTTACCCTGTGCCAGTGCGCGTTCTTTTAGAATCGCCATTTGCACTGCAGTTAGAACTTTTTCGACAGATGTAAAGCGCAATTCAGCGGAAGTGTACAGATGTGACTTGTATGCGATGGGTACTGTATCACCTTCATTAAAGGTTAAGTATGTGAATCCCACCGCCCCGGAATTATTCTAATCACCAGGTTTGTGTGGTTATCACGAGTCAAAAGATATTTAGACTCCAATAGGTCTGTCTGCAAAGACTGCAGAATCGAGGTATGCTCAGGCAGCCAGCAAGACCTTGAATAAGTAGGTTGTATCAAAGCATACAAAGGCTTGATACGCTGGGCATATTCGGGAATGTAAGTACGCTCGAAATTCAAGAAACCCAGCAAAGACTGAAGTTTCTTCAGAGTATTTGGGGGGCACAAATGTGCACATTTTTCCAAGAAATGGGGGCTAAGCCCTTACCTTCGTTATTGAGCTCATAGCCCAAGAACAGAACGGTAAATTCAGCAATGTGTGACTTAGCAAAGTTAAATTTGTAACCCTGCTCCGCAAATTCAAGAATAATGCGGTCCACACGGGACAAATGCTGATATAATTCGTCGTCTGTCAGATAGATGTCATCTACGTACGAACATGCGTCTTGATCAATGTCATTTAACAAAGAAACAACACGGGCGGCGAATATACCCGGACTATTTTTATAGCCCATGGGTAAACGCCGGAACTGGAATAATTTACCACCGGAAGTGAATGCGGTCCATTGACCACTCTCCGGGGCTAGGTTGTGCGTGTAGAAACCGTTTGAAAGGTCAAGTGTCGTTTTGTATTTTTTACGAACAAGACTGTCTACAAGCGCAGAACTGTGTGTATTTTGCACCGCAAAGTTCCGACAATGAGTATTTAAATGCCGGTAATCCAAAACTAAGCGGTACGATCCATCGGGTTTAGAAACCACGAAAAGGGGATTGTTCATAGGTGATACGCATGGTTCAATTACTCCCTGATATTCCAACTGTGTCAGAATTTCGGAGACGGGGCCTTTTGCCTGCCGTTTGATGGGATATTGGGGTTGTGGCTGCGGTAGTGACCGCAAAGGTATTGCATGAGGAGGTGATTCTTCATCCCATCCCACATGGTTGCGGTATAACGCTGGTGCCAGGTACACAGCCCACTCAGCTGCAAGTGCTTCAGCTTTGTCTTTTGGGACATGCCGTGAGAAGCTTGGAAGGATTACCTCCTCTCCTTTATGTGCAGCTAAAACGAATGGGGGTGGCCAATCCACCTCTGCTAACAAAATGTCATATGAAGAGGTTAGATTTTCCCAAAAAATCCCTTTTATTTCACGCGGTATGTCACCTTCAATTTGTATGACTATGTTGTAAAGTCTGTCAGGGGTGCCACTCTCGTGTCAGCTGTCTCTACAGTAACGAATGTTTCAGTTGCTGTCGCCTCCATATGAGGACGTAGCGCCTCCCGCACTATGGTAACTTCCGCGGCGCTGTCTAGGAGGGTCACTGCCCACGTCCAATTCTGGAGTCTCGTTCTCACGGTCTGAGGCATATTTCGCTGTGACAGCGGCAACTTTTTTCTTCTGAAATTGCGGTCGAGGAAGGTGAAAGTCTTCTGCTTTCCCTCTGACTTGTTGTCGAGGTTGGTCTCGCTCCTGGGGAGCCTCTCGGCCCCTTCCTCTATCTTGCCGTCCTCCTCCACCAGCCTGTGACGACGTCTGGGCCTGTGAAGAACGAGGAGAACGCGTATCAGAGCTCTGAAACCTTTCTGGTGATTTAATCCTTGACCTATCACGTAAATCATAAGTACGTTCAGAAGAAACCGAAACTGGGGAAGCGCCTCTCGACCCCGGCTTCTTTTGTTGTTTACCCTGTTTTTTCTGTCTCCAACTCTTTTTAGTGAAGACTGGTCTATCATCTTTCTCAGATGTACTTTTTGTTTGTGTAACTTGTGTTTGCGATTGAGTTTGCAATTTTACAAAAGGCTTGTTGCCTAGGCTGTTTCTTCCAATTGTTTTATAAGCCCGGGCAATAATTTTCGGTAATTCGCGGGGCCTGTCCAACTCTGGGACCAAAGCCAAAGCATTCGCTACTTGAAAGTTCATAGCATCGCCCTTGACATTTCCAAGGATCAGCTCAGCTACTACATCAAACACTCCCACTAGTCTCATCCCTAATTCCACAGCCGCTTCAGGGCCATGTTCATCCTGTACTTTTTTAATTACAGAGGGTAGAACCGTCATGGAAGGAGTTCCAAAACATTTTGAATAAACTGCTGCGAATACCTTACCCCAGTTTTCACATGATGTCAAATCGGGGATTATGTCTTTTGGCAAACTTATCGTGAGGATGCGGTGTTTATCTACTGGGGATGTATGGGGAAACACTGCTTCTATCTGATCGAACTTTTCTGCAAGCCAGTAAGGATAGTCGTCCTTATTTTGTGGACGTTTGCCCATCACAGAATTTACCATGACAGGACTTATGGTCACTCCAGCGGCTATAGCTGGTTGGCCTGCGACTACAGGAGCAGCTCCATGTAGGCTACCTGTAACGTATGTCACTAGGGCTCGATGCACTCGTACCAATTCGGTATGCATAGTGCGCAGTTCCGCAAGCGGTAATGCCAGATAATTTGGATGCGGGGTATACCCGGCCAATACAGGCCAAGTGGCCCCTGAATTGATAAGGGGCCTAAACGAACTGCGGTAGTTGGTTGTGGTAGGGCGCCATTAAACCAAACACGGTGCTGCCAAGCCGTGAGAGGTACTTCAAGAGTGGTATAGGGTCGATAGGCAGCAGGAATAACGGTGGGTTTATATTCATGAAACAGATTATCATCTGCCTCCACCGCTTCAAAAGTGATCCAAGTGTAAAACACCTCAAAGTGGTAAGCCGGATCGGCTTGAACCACAAAGACCAAATCGATCCCTGTATCAGGCACTCCATACACCCGTAAGTGATCTCGGAGTGCTCTCGACTATGTGCAGCAATCGCCACACCAGCCATGACTAAACAGTTATATTCGACAACCTAACAGGGAGCACTAAAATGGGTCTATTAACTAACCTTTTTAATAACATCAAGCTTGAAAGAACCTATAAAACATTCAATATAGGAGGTATCACCGTCACATACGCCTCCGGAAGCGTACGCGAGGGGATTGTGGACAAGCACAAGTACTACTCAAGCGTCTCGCAGTTAAGCTGCCCCACGGTGGTCGCGCCATGTCATAAGGTTTCTGCACATACACAGAGCTATGCACAGGAAAATGGGACCCCGGAATACAGTGGTTTGCCACCATATACCGTAGCACCCAAAAACCCCAACCCAACTAGCTTAGCATCCCATTAGCACCCAAGTACCAATGATTGGACAACCCAGAACACGGTATCTTTATCTCAGGACTCGCAAAAGCAAGAACACTCTTTCGTCACTCACTCGTACTTGTCCACAAGGTGCGTAGGAAGAGACACTGGATAGGTTAAAATGTTTATTCCAACTTACGTGCTCTATTGTACAGTACACGTGTCAGTACTAATAGCATAATGCATATGACTAATATAAGCAGCATGGTTACAATTCCATAGAATACAAACGGGAAAGCATCTCAGAGCTCAGTGGATAAACGTATAAATAACATTACCACCCTCCCCTTGCAGTAAGATAGTTTATTATAATAATAGAAGACCTCTGGGCTTTGACTAGCGAACCCCATACCTCAGTCTCTAGATGCAGAATTACATCAGCAGGACATCATAGCTCTTCTCACTGAAAGGGATTTCTCCAAGTGTATTAAGCGCTAGTAAACCACAGTATTAAAAGCATACCAAATTCTTCATGGCAATTGCACCTAATGTTATGTCTGGGTGCGCGAGACTGGCCATATCAGGAAGAACCAAAATACATTGTTATGCGACCTTGTACATGTTTGTGCAGACTGAGCCCAAAAAGGTGAACAACAGAAAATGCAGACAGTGCAAAAGAACTTGGCACGAGCAAAGGGCGAGGGAGACCCGGCTCAGTGTAACGTGCGCAAAGAAAAGCAGCATGGCAGCCAGGCCTAGGCCAACATAACAAGGCAGGTAACAATCCACAAGACAGTACTTTACAATCTTGGAGGTAGAAGCTGCAATCAACAAAATAATCCCCGCAAAAGCTGCAGGCCCGGACGGGCTGCCCGGGGACCTATTTTTGGCCGACCGCACTCAATGGGCACGATACATTTTGCTATTATCAAATGCCATAGCCGAAGGAGCACCAGTCCCAATTTCTTGGAAATCTGCCGAAATAGTCCCTATACACAAAAAGGGAGCAAGAGATGACCCCGCCAATTACAGACCAATAAGTCTGATCGATGCTGTGCAGAAGGTCTTTGGCCGGATGCTTCTGCACAGGATCCAGAAATGGTCTGAGGACGGGGATATCCTCTCACAGCTCCAGGCAGGCTTCAGAACTAAGACAGGGACTATGGACCAAGTTTTCAGATTCCTCCTAATTTACTGGAAGGTTGTGGTGCTAGGCAGAGGCAGTCTCTATTTAGCATTTATTGATCTGAAGACTGCCTTTGACCTAGTTCCCAGGTCCAGGCTATGGGATACGCTTGGTGAGATGGGCGTACCCCATTTTTTTCTTAATTTACTAGTCCGGCTGCATGAGGGGAACTTTGCTCGGGTCAGGTGGGGTGAGCAGGGTCAACTTACAGAGCGCATCCCTGTCAAGAGAGGAGTAAGGCAGGGATGCGTCCTGGCTCCAACCCTCTTTTCCCTATATGTGAACGGAGTAGTGGACTTCCTTCTGGAGGAGCCGGCTGACTCACCTGTTCTGGGGGGGGAAAAGATACCAACCTTGTTGTTCGCAGACGACACGCTGTTGATATCCAAGACCCCAGCTGGGCTACAGCGTCTTACTGATAGATTCCATCTTTTCTGTGAGAACCGGGGTTTGATTATAAATGCCAGTAAAACCAAATTTATGGCTTTCAATCCCCATAGGACATGCAGGAATGGCCCTTTCCTAGATGGAACTTTCCTTGAAAAGGTTGTCACTTTTGACTACCTGGGTGTAAGATTCTCTGAAAAAATGTCATGGAAACCCCACCTAGGTAAGATGGTGATGGCCCATAAGCGTACGGCAGGTGCAATAGCAAAAGAACATCGCCTTTCCCATACCAGGCCCGTAGCTCCAGCCCTCCATATTTATGACACCAAGGCTGTTAGCGCTTCCCTCTATGGAGCAGAAGTCTGGGGATTCGAGAATCTTGACGAGCTCCAGAGATCGGAATATAAATTCCTAAGAGATCTAATAACAGCACCAAAATACACCCCCCTTACGCCACTATTAATGGATATGGGCAGGCGATCAATAAGTGATGTAGCCAGGTTGCGTCCTCTGCTTTTTTGGGCTTGTATTAGGAGGACCCCGAGCTTACTCCTTACGCAGAGGCCCTCACTGAGGTAATTAGCCTCGACACTGGGGGGAAAATAGGCTGGATACGTGACACCAAGAAAATGTTAACTACAATCGGGCTTTGTGGCTGTTGGGCGAGTCAGGCGCCCCCAAGGAGAGAAGTTCTTAAACGCCTGTATTGGGAATGGGTGGACCAGCGAGAGATCAGTAGACCTAATGTGGGCAAGTTGAAAACTGAGTTCTATTCCCATAAATTAAGTAGACACTATGAGCCTTACCTTGACCTAATCAAAGTACCTAGAGACAGAATGCTCTATATGCATTTCAGGTATGGCTCTCTTCCAGTGGGTGAAGTGAAAGCAAAGTGGTCCGTAAACAATGGAAAACACTGCCCTAGTTGCAAAGCGCCTGTGGAAAGTATTGCCCACTTACTGTTTGTCTGCCCGGCGTACAAAACATTACGGAAAAAATGGCTGAACCCGATTTGCAGACAACTTGGTACGCGGGAGAACCACGTTGCACTCCGTATTCTCAAGTCAGATTCTAGACCCCTTTTATCCTGCTGTGTAGCAAAGTACCTGGGGAAAGCTTGGCTGATACGGTGGAAGGCGCTCGCGAGTAAGATATAGCCTTCATTGCACAGATAATAGCTAAGACCTTTAAGCCTTAACAGCATTCCTGCTAAATATCACCATGCACAAGCACTTTATTTCTTTTTAACTTCTGATAACTAGCGCGAGTAAATTAAATGAAAAGTCTCCCTAAGTATTGCACTGTGTTTAAACAAAATGATGAAATACTGTTTGGTTTTTAACCAGATTATAGGATGATCAAATGTATATTTATTATTGGATCTGCTTTTACTTATACTTATTTTATTGGCTATGTTATCTTTGCTCTATGCTGCTTTTATGACTTTTTATGTCGAAATAAAGCTTGTGATGATGATGATGATGATGATAACCTGTATTCAAGTAAACTTCTCAAACAAACAACCCATTGCAGATATAATAAAAGAATTTGGACCAGGGCAGTGCTTAATTTGAAATTCTAGCCTCAAGCACACACTGTATTATGTGTTTACAGTATACAAAGGTATGTTTACAGTGAGAGAATTACACTCTTGGATGTGGAACTGTATATTCAAGATAACGTAATACATGTAATACATAGTATGTTACACCGTAAACCTACTTTGTGCAACTCTTTTTGCATGCATTCAGTGCACATCAGAAGCATCAAATTAGAGCTATACCAATTGGGGAGATGATGCATGCAAGATACAACTGTAGTCATGATCTGGAATTTCAGAAGTGTATACAGGATATGGATAACCGGTTCACGAAAAGAGGCTATGGCACACTTACTACAACAAGAGCCAGAAATAAGATTGCCAAAATAAAGAGACAATTTACCCTGAGAGAGGGGATTTGGGAAAAGATATGGCAGACAGGGTTCGCCTAATTACTGACTACACAGGAATGTCAAATGTTTTATTATTCATCATGCAAAACATTGGAACATCTTACATGCTGACAAAACATCATAGGAGTTTACCTCTTTGGGACCGGACATCACATTCCGGAGGGGAAGATTCTTGAGGGCTTTACTGAGCCCCAGGTATCCTATAGTGAGTCAAAAGGATAATTGGATGAAGGAATACACATTGGGTTTTCACAAATGTGACAAGAAAAATAATTTTGGCATGAGCACGAATATAAACTTTGTGATACGGTCTAATATAAACTGCACCACTAAATACGTAGTCTATGTGATTGAATGTAAATATAAACACATGTACATAGGCAGTACAATCAGAACTCCTAAAGAAGGGTTCTGCAAACATATGCAAGCCTTGAAACAACAAGACGAGAGATACCTTATAGCAGGTCATGTAGCTGAATGTGGGGCACAAGGTACACATAGAACTTTCAGCTTTGATGGTATTGATCAGGTACTCAGAGACCCCTGGGGAGAACACAGGGAACTTGCCTTAAGAAGGAGGGAGGTGATGTGGATTATGTGTTTGAAAACAGTAGAACAGGGCCTCAACTAAGCCTGGGCGTAGTTCGCGAAGTAGCGCTACGCGAAGCTACGCAAAGTGCAGTTCGCACTACGCGAACTACGCGTAGCACTACGCGAACTGCGTAGTGCACTGTTCGCAATGATTGCACAGTGCCGGATGCTTGTCCGCACTGTGCAATCATTGAAAACGGCATCTTGCACAGTGCGAGCTGTCTTTTACTGCCGCTCGAGTAGATTTTTACTCGAGCGGCAGCTTTCTCAACGCGAACTGGTAGTTTCTCATCGCGAGCGGTCGCGAGCATACGCGACCACTCGCAATGAGAAACCTGACCTCCCTGTGTTGAGAATCTCGCCGGGATGTCATTTTGCTTGCTCGCGGTCGCCAACTTGACGTTGAGGACCGCGAGCAAGCAAAAAATTACCGCTGCGCTACGCTACGCGTGTTTGCACTGTGCTACGTGCAATTTGCGTTGTGCGAAGTAGCGCAAACTTCGCAAACTACGCGAGCGTAGCGTAGTGCTTTGCCCAGGGTTAGCCTCAACACAGATCACGAATTATAATACTTTTTGGGTGAGTGAAATGATAGATACTGACATATATGCAGCTCTAAAGAGTGTCATTTCTGAAGGTAGATGATGAAGATGTCCTGAGAATGTATAAATTATATTTGACTTGTTAAATGAGTTAAAGTACTGCCATCTGTGTGCAAAACATGATTTTAGCAATGTATTCAACAGCAACATTTTAAAATGTGTATAGACACTTTGTACTAATGGGTGATACGCATAACCATGATGTGCTGGCACTACTGATACCTATGGGCTAATTATCTTAATATATGGAGCATATTTGGCGTTGTACTTCACAGTATAAATGTACAATGGGGGAATTTATCAACAGAATAGTGCATCATTACTTAAGTTAAACAGTAAATCAACATCATGTTACAGTGATACGAAGGATATTTGTAAAATTTGGTGTTCTGGATAAGTAGCCATTATGTGTCTAGAACAGCGTTATTCAGTGATGTAGGAGAATGAAGTACCAGGAATACGATATCAATAACACAAAAACATTGCTTATTTTGTGCAGGGATAACGGTATATGGTGACAACCAGTGAGGTTGACCCTCTAATCAATGACATGTGGAATTCATTGATTGATCTCAGACTAAATGTGAAAATTCATGTTGAGACAGATGGTAATATGAAGTGGCACATACCCCATTGACGCAGTGATTTAATCTTATATCACAAAGATTAGAGGATCTATTTTGGTAACTTGGCTTAAATATTGTGATGATGAAATTACAATAGACCATTAAACATGGCAGTCATTGTGGCTGAGATAGACCAAAACGTATTTGCATACAGCATGAATCCTGGATGTTGAAAAGTTGTAGGAGATTTATATGTTGGCACCTTGAGACCCTCACGGGTGAGTAGCCATGCTTTGCAAACCCTGATTGATTGTTTGACTTGGAATACCCTACTTTTGACATGTGTATATCCGGGCAAATTGGATTATTTTTGTACTTTGAGTGTCAATCACGGGTATTCCAGGTAAGGGCAGATTTTCAAATATGGCGGCTGTTCGGCAATATCGGGCATTGTAGGTTTGTTAGTCCATTTTCTATATTGCCGTAAATAGTGATGCTGCCAGTTGCACCCGAGTAGAATGCCGGTTTTCGAGCGAACTCGCTTGTACGATAGATATGTGGGAACAGTGCAGAACTGGTGAGCGGATGGGGTGTTTACATGATAAAATGGCTGTAGATGACTTACCCTAAATAAGTTTTGGTATGTTGATACATTATTATTTTTGTAACATGATTAATAGGATGTGGATCTCTGAATATAGGAGACCTTTCCGGCATAAGACGGTGTGATTGCTGAATAGCACTTGAATTAATGAACACTTGAAGATATAGAGTGTTGAGTGCAGGATGTCACACTTTAGATTTTACCCACGGACATGATTATAACTATAAGCTTCTGATGGCTACTTTACATAACTGCAGGTATAACTGAAAGGAGTGCAATGTCGATTTTACCGGGCCAGAAGTATAACCAGCATTGAGGTATGCAATTATCTTAGAAAACAATTAGAGATTTTGGCTTTCTTTTCTTTTGGTAAAATGCAGTGACTTAGGGGCCGATTTACAGAACTAATCTGAGATAAAATCCTAAACTTTACGACTTTCGGTATTCACAAAAGGCATTTAGTAGTAGTAAAGTTAGGAGTCCTAACTTTACTACTACTAAATGCCTTCTGTGAATACCAAAAGTAGTAAGTTTAGGATTTTATCTCAGATCAGTTCTGTGAATCGGCCCCTTAGAATGGGCCTGTTTTTTGTTTCAAAAACAGATAGTTGTTGGAATATACAGGTGTTAGACTTGGCATCTTTTGGCGTGTTTCCCCTAACTTTTTGCTTTCTAACCTCCCGTTTTTGACTCTGTTTTTGCTGGTGTGATGATTCTGCGCACTTTCCTCACTGCTGTCCAGTGGGAAAGTGCAAGTGCTCCTGTATAAAATGTGAATGGATTGGTATTTCCATGATTGACCTATTTGATCTATGTGTCAGTCCCTAGTAAAGTGCACTGCGAGTGCCAGGGCCTATAGACCAAATGCTGTTGGTGGGCTGCAGCACTGGATTGTGCCACCCACGCAAACAGCCCGTAAAGTGTAACTCTGGCCTGCCATTGCAGAGCCTGTGCGCAGCCTAGGGCTGCCATGTCGACTTGCCAAGTGCACACACTTGCAAGTCCCTAAACCTTCCCTTTTCTACATGTTAGTCACCCCTAAGGTAGGCCCAAGGTACCCCTGTGGGCAGGGTGCATTGTATGTGAAAGGTAGGACATGCCCCGGTGTGTGTGGCATGTCCTGATAGTGAATTACAGCCTACTTCGTTTTTCACTATGGCAAGGCTACCTGTTCCCCATAGGCCAGAATGGGAAGTTTTGATTATTACATCCTATGGTCCTAACTGACCCAGGGAACATGGTAGAAATTCGAGTTTAGTATGCCTGAACTCAGAATGATAAAATGCATCTTGTAGTGAAGTTGGTTTTAACATTCTGTGTTTGAAAATACCACTTTTAAAAAGTAGGTATTTTCTTGTCTAACCATCCAAAGCCTGCCTCTGCTAGAGTTGTGTATTCCTTGTCTGGAGTGTGACTGACAGGGGCTGGGGATTCCAGGAGACAGGGTGAGTCAGCACAGGGCTGAATAGCAAGATCTACATGTAGATGGGTGGGAGGAGTTGCACCTGGGACCTGAATAGGGCTATGCCTTCCCTCCACAATGCTGGTTCCACCTCCTGTGGTGTGTCTGATGTCCCTGGCCTACACTGCAAAAGGAAAGAAGGAGACTTGTCAACAAAGTGCTCCAGGACTGACCAGAACTGGTTTGGACCAGGCAAAGGCCTCTCTGCCTTCAGAGAACAAAGAGAAATTGAGGATAAAAAGGGGGACCCAAACCCCAGAACTTTAGATCTCGCTGGAATCAAGGAACCTGCCAAGACGAAGAGCTGGAAGAGCTGCCAGGAGGAGTACTGCCCCTTTGCTGTGTTGTTGCTTTGTTGGGTTGGCCTGCAGCTGCTGCTTCTGCCTTGGGCAGTGAAAGGACTGGACTGAACTTTCTCTACTTGTGCTGAGTATCTCCAAGGGCCTGAACCGAGCTGGCCTCCTGTTAAGAAGTCTCAGGGACTGCAAAGACTTCACCAACCTATGGGTACCGCACCTGGAACTGCTGTTTCCACAGAGAAGAGGGAACCGCAGCCGACTCTGTCAACCGACTCCGTCGCTGGCCTTGTGTCCCGAAGGCACCGCAAGCCGCACCGACTCGCCCTGCACCGTAAGCCTTGGTCTCACCGACTCCGTCACCGAGCCGCTGCCTGCACCGCATTGAGAGACACCGCAACCTGCATCGTCTTGCTTCACCTCGCTGGCCTGGGCTCACCGACACGGTTGCTGCTGGCTCGACACCCGTGACCGACTCGTCACGCACAGCTGTCCGGCTCGGCCAGCGCCAATTCCCGCCAACCGGCTCTGTCGCTCGCATCGCAACTTGCCACCACCGCATCGAGCATCGACTCGCCCTGCACCGCAAGCCTTGGTCTCACCGACGCCGTCTGCACGATCGTCACCGAGCCGCTGCTCGCACCGCATCGAGGGACACCGCACCTTGCACCGCTTCCACCTTGCACCGTGACCACGACGAATGCCAAGACCGACTCGCACGCCTGTGTGAGCCGCACTAAGAAAGGTACTGTGAACGAATCTGTCCCGCTGTTGCTGGCCCGTACCGACGCGGTCAGCGGGAACTACGAGACTCTGTTGTTTTCAGCATCGCGGTAGGCTCGGACCGAGCTACCGACTCGTACGAACTGTGCTTTTCAACGTATTTTGCAATTTAAAGACATTTTGAGAAGTAACTATTTTTGAAGTACTGTATAGTGGATTTTTATCGTATTTGGTCTTGTTTTAAGTATATAAAAATATTGGATATTTTTCTAAACTGGTGTGGTGTCCGTTTGTAGTGCTTACATTGTATTACTGTTGGTTTTGTGCAAATGCTTTACACACTGCCTCTAGAATAAGCCTGATTGCTCGTGCCAAGCTACCAAAGGGGTGAGCAGGGGTTATTTTAGGAGTGTAACTCCCTTATCCTGACTAGGAAGAAGGGTCCCTACTTGGACAAAGGTGCAAGCCCTTGCCAACTAGAGACCCCCATTTCTAACATTGGTTGTCAGTGGTGAGGATAGGACTTGTGTTTGCACTTGACTTACAGTGATTGGTGTGCACTACTACCATATCGCAGACCATTACGTACCAGATACAGGTTCTTTTTCTTTTTGGCCTATTTTTGATCTTGCCAGTTTGAACTTGCTACTTCAACATGCCTGAATCTATAGTATCATCAATTGCATCAGTAGAAATTGCCTTTGAGGAGGATCGATTGGAAGCCTACAATGTCAAGGAGTTAAAATCGATTTGCAAGAACCTGAAAGTCCAGGTCAGAGGCCTCACCAGGAAGGATGAGCTACAGAAGGCGCTGAGGGCCTGGGTAGCAGCCAGACATGCCAGTGAGAAATCTGGTGATCTCACTGGAGAGGTGGAGGAGCCTGTTCCTAGGGTGGATGTGCTTTTGGGAGGGGGAGAACCCTCCAGACCAGGCAGCAGTAGCTTGTCCCCAGAGGAGCTGGAGGACAGGCGGGAAGTAAGGAGGTTTGAATTGGAGAAACTCAGAATAGAAAGTGAGAGGGAAGACAAGAGAATAGCCATGGAGGAAAAGAAGATGATGTTAGATCATGAGAGAATGATTAAGGAGCTGGAGCTAAAGAGTAGAACTGGCTCAGATGGTGGCAGCAATTCTTTAGCACACACAGACAGGATCGTACACATCCCCAAGAATGTAGGTAAAGAGTACAAGAAGGGTGATGACATTCAAAGGTTGTTTCAAGGGTACGAGTCGTATATTCATAGGAATGGGGTCCCTGAGAGGAACTGGGGAGCGGGGTTGTGGCCTCTCTTTCCAGAGGAAGCTAGGGATACTCTGATAGCTTTGGGTAAGGGGCAGGACCTCACCTATGCTGACATGAAAGACGCTCTCCTCACTAGATATGGGCTCACACCTGAAAAGTACAGGGATCAGTTTAGGTCCAGTAAAAAGTCTGAGGCCAACACTTGGTTGGAATGTGTGGATATGTTCTGTAGGTCGCTGGATGGTTGGGTGAAGGGCAGTAATGTAACAGATTTTCAGGGGGTCTACAATTTGATTGCATGGGAGCACTTGTCTAGTCTATGTTTTGCAGATCTGCGCCAGCACCTAGTTGATAGTAAGCTAACTGACCCCAGGAAGCTTGCTATGGAGGCGGACCGCTGGGTGAGTACCAGGGTCCACAAGAAAGCGTTTGGGGGAGACTCAGCCAAAGGAGGGAAGGGTCCCCAGCAGAAAGGCGGGGGTGACAAGGGTAAAACTCAGGAGTTCTCTAAAGGGCCCCAAACTAGTACCCAGGGTAAAGGTTCCCATCCCCCAGGTGATAAGAAGAAAGGGGTCTCTACAGGAAAGCCTGCTGAGACCAGCCCCGGCAAGTGTTATGCATGTGACCAGGTGGGTCACATGAAGGGGGACCCCAGGTGCCCGAAGGGGACGCAGCCACCCACTGGTGGGCAGACCAAGGTGTTGGCTAGTGTAGCGCTTGGGGAGGAGGGGTGCCCACAGGAGGGTGGGGATCCCACAGAAATGACCCTTGTCTCACTAGGGGACAGTGAGATGGTCCCAGGAAACCAGGTGCCCCATAACACAAAGAAATATAGCACCTGGGTGACCATTAATGGGAAAAGGGTAGAGGCTCTCAGAGATACTGGAGCCAGTGTGACCTCAGTCCGGTGTCACCTGGTCTCTGAGAAGCAGGTAGTACCAGGGGCATTCCACCAAGTAGTTGCTGTGGACAACTCTGAGCGCCAGTGTATGGTGGCGCAGGTTCCCTTTGAATGGGGGGGGTCTCAGGTCCCTTGAGGGTGGTTGTGAGCCCTACCATGCCTGTAGATTGTCTGCTAGGTAACGACCTGGAGCAGTCCTTATGGAAGGATGTTGAGCTCAGGTCTTGGAGATGCTTGGGTTGCCAGAGTGGGCATGCGTGTCTACTCGGTCAATGGCAGGCAGAAAGGGTGATCAAGAGGACTTGGAGCCTGGAACAATGGCCCAAGTCCCTGCCAAGAGGAATGGCAGGGGGTGTGGGAAACCTGCCCCCGAAGTTCCCACGGACCGGGAGGAGGCGGACCTTGAGGGGGACGCCCCGGTACCTACAGGGGAGCAGGTAGCCAAACTGGGAGACATCTCTGAGCTGACCCATTGGCAGCAAGAAGGGGGTCCCACCAGGGAGGAGTTCTGCAGGGAGCAGAACGAGTGCCCTACTCTGGAGGGTCTGCGGCGGCAGGCTGCAGACCAGGCAGCTGGTAATCAGTCCGGGTCACATCTGATCTACTGGGAGAATGGTCTCCTATACAGCGAGCCTAAGGTTGCTGAGCCTGGGTCAGCCCGTGTGCTGGTGGTTCCCCAGCACTTCAGGACCTTCCTACTGGGTCTGGCTCATGACGTGCCTTTGGCAGGACATTTGGGGCAGGACAAGACCTTTGACAGGCTTGTCACCCACTTCTTTTGGCCCCAAATGCGAAGGCAGTCAGATGCACACTGTAGGTCTTGCCAGACTTGCCAGGCAAGTGGTAAGAGTGGGAGGAAGGTCAAAGCTCCTCTCCAACCTTTTCCTGTTGTTGGAACACCCTTTGAAAGGGTAGGGATGGATATTGTGGGGCCACTGGATCCCAAGACAGCCATGGGCAACAGGTACATCCTGGTCTTGGTGGACCATGCCACCCGTAACCCTGAGGCAATCCCTCTCAGGACAACGACGGCGCCAGTGGTGGGACGGGCGTTAATGGGGATCTTTTCCCATGTGGGATTCCCCAGAGAGGTGGTTTCTGATAGGGGGACCAATTTCATATCCAAGTATATGACATCCCTGTGGAAGGAGTGTGGTGTAACCTATAAGTTCACCACTCCTTACCACCCACAAGGAAACGGTCTGGTGGAGAGATTCAACCAGACCTTGAAGGGCATGATCAAGGGTCTAACAGAACCCATGAGGCGTAAGTGGAACGTCCTCTTGCCATGCCTACTCTTTGCATACAGGGAGGTGCCTCAGAAGTCTCTTGGGTACAGCCCCTTTGAGCTCTTGTATGGCCACCCTGTCAGAGGACCTCTGAGTTTGGTAAAGGAAGGCTGGGAGGCAGCTCCCAGGAAAACTCCCCAGGATGTGTTTAGTTACATGCTGGCCTTTAGAAACCAAACTGCCCGCTTCAGGAAACTCGCTCAGGCGAACCTAGAAGCAAGCCAGGAAGAAATGAAGAGGTGGTATGACCAGAATGCCACTCTGGTCGAATTTCAACCTGGGCAAAAAGTGTGTGTCATGGCCCCAGTGGAACCTTGTGCCTTGCAGGACAAGTGGACTGGGCCATATGAGGTGGTGGAGCACAAAAGTGACGTCACCTACCTGGTGGATTTGCAGGCTCCAAGGAACCCTTTGAGGGTCCTTCACGTGAATCGCCTCAAGCCCCACTTCGAGAGGTCCGAAGTGAGTATGCTCTTGGCGACAGATGATGGGGTGGAAGAGGAGAGTGAGCCTCTCCCTGACCTCCTGTCTACCAAGGAGCATGATGGGTCAGTGGAGGGTGTGATCCTCTCCCCTACACTGACTCAGGAGCAGCAGGGAGACTGTCACCAGTTGTTGGGACAGTTCGCCCCACTGTTCTCTCTGACCCCCGGTGTTACTCACTGGTGTACCCATGATGTGGACACTGGTGACAGCCCTCCTGTGAAGCACAAGATTTACAGGTTGACTGACTGGGTCAGGGCCAGCATCAAGGAGGAGGTCTCTAAGATGTTGGTGTTAGGGGTGATTGAGCCCTCCAACAGTCCTTGGGCCAGCCCAGTGGTCTTGGTCCCAAAGGCTGCTGCACCCGGTGCCACTCCAGAACTCCGGTTTTGTGTGGACTACCGTGGGCTCAATGCCGTCACCAGGACTGACGCGCACCCCATCCCAGAGCTGATGAGCTCATTGATCGGTTGGTAGCTGCCCGGTTCCTCAGCACGTTTGATTTAACGTCTGGGTACTGGCAGATTGCCTTAACCGATGGGGCCAAGGAGAGGTCAGCATTCTCAACCCCAGAAGGTCATTACCAATTTCGGGTGTTGCCCTTTGGGTTGAAGAATGCCCCTGCCACCTTTCAGAGGTTGGTCAATCAGGTGTTGGCTGGACTGGAGGATTTCAGTGCCGCCTACCTGGATGACATTGCTGTGTTCAGTTCCAGCTGGGAAGAACATTTACAGCACCTTGAGAAAGTGTTGAGGGCTCTGCAAGGTGCAGGCCTCACGATCAAGGTCAGTAAGTGCCAGATCGGGCAGGGTTCTGTGGTGTACTTGGGACACCAGGTAGGAAGCGGCCAGGTGGCGACCCTACAACCCAAGATTGACACCATTCTGGCTTGGGAACCCCCCAAGACCCAGACAGAGGTGAGAGCCTTTTAGGACTCACCGGCTACTATAGGAGATTTGTTAAGTGCTATGGCACCATTGTCGCCCCTTAACAGAGCTGACTTCCAAGAAACAGCCCAGGAAGGTGATCTGGACAGAGTCTTGCCAGAAAGCTTTTGATGCCCTGAAGGCAGCCATGTGCACGGCGCCTGTGCTCAAGGCACCTGACTTCTCCAAGGAATTCGTCGTGCAGACTGACGCTTCAGAGCATGGTGTGGGAGCGGTGCTCTCACAACTAAACGAAGAGGGCCTGGATCAGCCTGTAGTCTTCCTTAGCAGGAGACTACTCCCCAGGGAACAGAGGTGGAGTGCCATAGAAAGGGAAGCTTTCGCTGTGGTCTGGGCACTGAAGAAGCTGAGACCATACCTGTTTGGGACTCACTTCCGGGTTCAGACAGACCACAGGCCCCTCAGATGGTTGATGCAAATGAGGGGTGAGAATCCAAAACTGCTGAGGTGGTCCATCTCCCTACAGGGAATGGACTTTACGGTGGAACACCGCCTTGGTACAGAACACGCCAACGCAGATGGTCTGTCCAGGTTCTTCCGCCTTAGTGAAGAGAACTCCAATGCGGTTGGGTAGTTCTCCCTACTTTCAGCTGGAGGGGACATGTGTTAGACTTGGCATCTTTTGGCGTGTTTCCCCTGACCTTTTGCTTTCTAACCTCCCGTTTTTGACTCTGTTTTTGCTGGTGTGATGATTCTGCGCACTTTCCTCACTGCTGTCCAGTGGGAAAGTGCAAGTGCTCCTGTATAAAATGTGTATGGATTGGTATTTCCATGATTGGCCTATTTGATCTATGTGTCAGTCCCTAGTAAAGTGCACTGCGAGTGCCAGGGCCTATAGACCAAATGCTGTTGGTGGGCTGCAGCACTGGATTGTGCCACCCACGCAAACAGCCCATAAAGTGTAACTCTGGCCTGCCATTGCAGAGCCTGTGCGCAGCCTGGGGCTGCCATGTCGACTTGGCAAGTGCACACACTTGCAAGTCCCTAAACCTTCCATTTTCTACATGTTAGTCACCCCTAAGGTAGGCCCAAGGTACCCCTGTGGGCAGGGTGCATTGTATGTGAAAGGTAGGACATGCCCTGGTGTCTGTGGCATGTCCTGATAGTGAATTACAGCCTACTTCGTTTTTCACTATGGCAAGGCTACCTGTTCCCCATAGGCCAGAATGGACAGTTTTGATTATTACATCCTATGGTCCTAACTGACCCAGGGAACATGGTAGAAATTCGAGTTTAGTATGCCTGAACTCAGAATGATAAAATGCATCTTGTAGTGAAGTTGGTTTTAACATTCTGTGTTTGAAAATATCACTTTTAGAAAGTAGGTATTTTCTTGTCTAACCATCCAAGCCTGCCTCTGCTAGGTTGTGTATTCCTTGTCTGGAGTGTGAGTGACAGGGGCTGGGGGATTCCAGGAGACAGGGTGAGTCAACACAGGGCTGAATAGCAAGTTCTACATGTAGATGGGTGGGAGTAGTTGCACCTGGGACCTGAATAGGGCTGTGCCTTCCCTCCACAATGCTGGCTCCACCTCCTGTGGTGTGTCTGATGTCCCTGGCCTACACTGCAAAAGGAAAGAAGGAGACTTGTCAACAAAGTGCTCCAGGACTGACCAGAACTGGTTTGGACCAGGCAAAGGCCTCTCTGCCTTCAGAGAACAAAGAGAAATTGAGGATAAAAAGGGGGACCCAAACCCCAGAACTTTAGATCTCGCTGGAATCAAGGAACCTGCCAAGACGAAGAGCTGGAAGAGCTGCCAGGAGGAGTACTGCCCCTTTGCTGTGTTGTTGCTTTGTTGGGTTGGCCTGCAGCTGCTGCTTCTGCCTTGGGCAGTGAAAGGACTGGACTGAACTTTCTCTACTTGTGCTGAGTATCTCCAAGGGCCTGAACCGAGCTGGCCTCCTGTTAAGAAGTCTCAGGGACTGCAAAGACTTCACCAACCTCTGGGTACCGCTGCTGGAACTGCTGTTTCAGTTGCCACAGAGAAGAGGGAACCGCGACCGACTCTGTCAACCGACTCCGTCGCTGGCCTTGTGTCCCGAAGGCACCGCAAGCCGCACCGACTCGCCCTGCACCGTAAGCCTTGGTCTCACCGACTCTGTCACCGAGCCGCTGCCTGCACCGCTTCGAGAGACACTGCGACCTGCATCGTCTCGCTTAACCTCGCTGGCCTGGGCTCCCCGACACGGTCGCTGCTGGCTCGACACCCGTGACCGACTCATCACGCACAGCTGTCCGGCTCGGCCAGCGCCAATTCCCGCCAACCGGCTCTGTCGCTCGCATCGCAACTTGCCAGCACCGCATCGAGCATCGACTCGCCCTGCACCGCAAGCCTTGGTCTCACCGACGCCATCTGCATGATCGTCACGGAGCTGCTGCTCGCACTGCATAGAGGGACACCGCACCGTGACCGCGATGAATGCCACAACCGGCTCTGTCACCCGCACCGCAACCTGTCAGCACCGCATCGAGCACCGACTCGCCCTGCACCGCCAGCCTTGGTCTCACCGACGCCGTCTGCACGATCGTCACCGAGCCGCTGCTCGCACCGCATCGAGGGACACCGCACCTTGCACCGCTTCCATTTTGCATCGCGACCGCGACGGATGCCAAGACCGACTCGCACGCCTGTGTGAGCCGCACTAAGAAAGGTACTGTGAACGAATCTGTCCCGCTGTTGCTGGCCCGTACCCACGCGGTCAGCGGGAACTGCGAGACTCTGTTGTTTTCAGCATCGCGGTAGGCTTGGACCGAGCTACCGACTCGTACGAACTGTGCTTTTCAACGTATTTTGCAACTTAAAGACATTTTGAGAAGTAACTATTTTTGAAGTACTGTATAGTGGATTTTTATCGTATTTGGTCTTGTTTTAAGTATATAAAAATATTGGATATTTTTCTAAACTGGTGTGGTGTCCGTTTGTAGTGCTTACATTGTATTACTGTTGGTTTTGTGCAAATGCTTTACACACTGCCTCTAAAATAAGCCTGACTGCTCGTGCCAAGCTACCAAGGGGGTGAGCAGGGGTTATTTTAGGAGTGTAACTCCCTTATCCTGACTAGGAAGAAGGGTCCCTACTTGGACAAAGGTGCAAGCCCTTGCCAACTAGAGACCCCCATTTCTAACAACAGGTATTTTAGTTAAAGGATTATAATAACTGGTATTAGTGTTGATGTGGTTAGACACTAGGGTGTGATGACACAGGAGACAGGTATAAGGATGCTCACCTTCTGGAGGATAGCATGGATGGTGGAACACAGTTCTTGAGGTGTCAATAGTACCCCTGGTTTCATACTAAGGTTGTTTGAAAAGCTATTGTGATTTAAATGCTATAATGATGGAGATAGAAATTTCTTTAAGAAACTTGAAAGAAAATATATTGTGCTTGGGTTTCCACATATATGTCACAGAAAGCAACATTAATGAAAGTGTATACTGACACTAATGTCACTGATTCAAGGGTGTCAAGTGGTGATATAGGAATTCGGAAATCGCAATCAAGATCTTTTTCTATGTATTAGCTCTGAGGAAGGTGTGGGATATGCCCCGATTACGACGAAACATGTGTTGGCTTTGTGGCTAAAAAGAAAGAAGTAACGGAAAGGCTGAATGATAAAAGAAAACTTTGGAATACAGATTGTGATTCTGAACATATCTATGTTTACTGTAAACACATATTGCAGCCTGTGCTTGAGGCTAGAATTTGGTATTAATAGAGTTTTTTTATCAAGGTATTGGGGTGAATCTCCCTACCTTTCAGAGCACCGCAACCATAATAGTATTGTGACAAATATTGTGTGAAATAATCAATTGAGTGCCAGGTCCCTATTTGATCACCTGCATGAGACTCAGTGCTTAATTTGAGCCTGTGGTTGCAGGTGAGGCCCACCAGCATTTATTTTTTGGGACCAGCACTTATGTTTTTTCAACAAACTTTCATCCTGAGCAAGAGAAAGAAAAACACAAAATGGGGAAAGATGAAAGAGGAAAAACTGTGACAAAGAAAGAAAGCAGGGGTGGAAAAGAACTTGCAAGACAAATACGAAGAGGCAGGGAGCGTCTGGTGGTGGATTAAAGAATCATGAGGTGGAATTAAGACTACAAAGCCTTGGTATTTAGCACTCTCACCTTCAATAGCGTGGGCTGCGGGCTTCTGTGCAAAGCTTTGGTCCCCTTCACTTATTCTTTTTTAAATCAAGCAGAGATATAAAGAAAACAGATGAGGGTCTGAGAGACAGACAGCAGATGCAATAGCCAGTGCAAACTCATCTGATTACCACCAAACAAACAAAAACACACCCTAATTCATACTCATAAACAACAGACAAAAGAAAATGGCTTCTATTGCAACGTTTCTGGCACAATGATGTCATGGATGATGTTACATCTTTTTGTGATGCAATGGGATATTAGCGTTGGCTTACAAAGACAATACCATACATGACATTACTTTATTTTAGGATACAACAGTCCTCAATGCTTGTCAAGTAAATTATGGCTATTCATAAGAGAAATTATAACTTTGCGTCAGAAGAATGTCACAAAACGATGCATCAATGCAGAAAAGTATTTCTTTTCTGCATATGGCCATGCAATGCCATCAACCAATGTAGACTTTGGCAAATAGGCTTTTTAATAACGTAGGGCCTGAGTCACAAAGGTAAACTTACTCTTTTGTGTAAGTTTATGACTTTTGGGAATTAACGTAGGACTATTCTGAGTAGTATCTTTATGACTGCGGAGTCTCCACACTTGTGATGAAAGCTCCATTCAGAAAATGATATAGACAGTCATAAAAACACTACTCGTAAAATTCATTTGTGAATTGCTAAAAATAGTAAACTCACACAAAAGTGTAAGCTGACCCTTGTGAATCAGGTCCACAGACTTTAAGTGCACTACACCATTTCTTTGTAATTAGAATGAACATTTTAAATGTGTTAATGTTTATTTAATTTATAAATGAAATATAGACCTGCATTGCATATTTGATATATCATGTTCTGTGAATAAATGTCTACCACCTATATGGCTATTGTGTGTATACAAGTAGTAGTCCAGGCGATTAATGATTTCTCCACACCATGTATTTTGTTACTAAGAGCAACATTTGTTTCTTTACTGAAATATATATTTTTCTAAAAGTATACATTTATGTATTTAAAATACAAATGTGGGGATGATGGTTTGTTGAAGTTTGCATTACAAATTCCATGCATAGACAAACAATTGTAGTGATTTATTAATTGCAAGGTGCATGTTTAACATTTATTATATATATACATTTACTGCATGATACAACAGAATAATGTGTGATGTAAAGTATGTAATCCGAGCCAAAGTTTACTGAATGTCTCCTATTAAATTGTGCCTGTGATTGATAGTGTATGTGGCACATTCTTAACCTTGACTTGACATCAGTGCATGTCACTCTGAAGATTTGTCTGCCTTCATGTTCATGTGTGTGTTAATGGATAGAACATTGAACATTTTTTAGTTCATGCCTTGTATTTCATTCATTGACTGTATGAGTACATTTTCCTTCAAAGATGCTAGCTTCTTAACCTGCCCTAAAAAATGCACACAACATACTGATGGATATACTCCCAACATCTTAAGTGCATTTTTGAAATGTAATGATACATTTTAGAAACAAAGACATCCACAGCATTATGATGTGGAATGAATAGCATTTTATGCCTCATAATGTTTGCAAAGTGTATAAAAGGGGACAGTCTGATGAGTGCTATCTTTTTTATTGAGAATGTATCATTGTTTTCATTACTGCCCATGGTCTATACACAAGTCAGAGTAAGTTAGTTTTTCATGCCTCATTGTGAACAATGTGACCTAGTCATTGTATGACTGCGATCATCAGTTTAATCATCCATTGTGGGATGTCTTCTGCTCACAGTGCCATTTGCTGCATTAATGTCCCATGCCTTACACATCTGTAACATATACTACAAATTATGTACAAAATATTTATAAATTAATGAAGAAATTTAGGCTGAGGCGCATGATCGACACACAATGTCGAATGAGTTTGAATTATGATAATTTCACGTCCCGTGGATTTATATATTATGTACTAAAATGTAGGTTTGTGCACTGAATTACTGTATAATGGGACATATCTGTTACATTGTGAAGATATTGTTTTTTCATATTGAAGAAAGTTACTTAAACGCATAACAAACAAATATGATGGTGCCAGATTCAGGGTACTATAATCTAGTACTCACAGAGATACAATGTAGTTGTTGACATAGCAACATACTTGGATAATTTTGCTGATAGTGAGGGTACTAAAGGATGTATCAACACTGAAAGCATGAACATGATAGTTTTAACCAAAAGCATGAACATGCCAGCTTATACATGATCATTCAGACAACATACACAGGTGCAAATGTGTGATTTGTAGTCAGATTCACAGTCCTAGGTTAGTAAATTTGATTACTGATTGAGATCTTCAGTCACATACTAATATGGACACACAATTGCAACACGACTTTGAAGCATTAAGCAATGCACAGCACCTAACATGCTGATGAATATAGAACAGCTGTAATATGTTGTCAGAGATAAGCAACAGCATGATGGCTACTGTTGTCCACCAATGAAGGTATTTATGGAACGGTAACATCCATCCTAGAAATATACACATCATTCAAATGCCGCTAGTGGACAGATTAGCCCATTTGAAGAGGAAGTCATTCTGAAGTGGTTTTACTGACCACTGAGATCTTAGTCTAGTTGTGATTAAATCACCACTACTAGGCACAGGAATAATTTATGCTCCATGACATTTAACCCTTTTCATCTTTGGAAGGATCAACTACATGTTGCCTTAGGGTGGACTGTACATGGGATTTCCTCCTTTGATCTCTTAGAAGTTATCATACATCTAATTTCAGAACCTCCATATCTCTACTGCTAAAATACAACACACTTAGGGGGCAATTACGATGTTGGGAGGAAAGCCTCCTCCCGACAGTCAGAATCGCCTCGACCGCGTCGGAACCCTTCTGACTGACTCAGTCCGCTTGCAATCCACCCGACCGATTATGATGTTTGTGGTCGGAAAGTAAACTACGAGGTCATTCCAAATCGGTTCCGACTGGCTCTCGGAGTATCCGTGTCGTTCGAAACCGCATCGTGCACCTCTATGGACAGCATTTCCGACCAACCGATTACGATGTCGATTACCTACAGCTTTTCTGAGTCGGCCTGCCTGACACGAAAAGGCTGTTGGAAAGTGAATTTGAGGGACCCTGGCAGGACTCCCTTCATCCTGGGGCCTCCGGTTGAAGGCCGAGGGGGTACCTAAGGGATCCCCTATAAAACCCTACACTGTGTGGCACAATAGGGTACCTGCGACAGGGTGCAGGGGTTTACACACACCCCCCCTTTCCCCATAGGAGCCTGTGTTGTTGGGCAGAACACGGGTTCGCATAGGGAACAATGGGACTCCGACCGAACAGTGTTCGGTTGCATCGTAATCGGCCGGGCGGAATTGCCGACTGCGAGTCGGTCGGTTCAGAATCCGAGACGGTGTTCCGCCCGACATCATAATTGGGCCATTAATGTTGCAAGGTTGTTAAATCTATGCTGTGTCCCCTGGCCTGGCTTAATTTTAGAACATATTGCTATCAGTAGTGTTAATTGAATTGGTTCAATTTAAGCAATCAAAGAATGCATTGATTTTTTTATTGTAATCCCAAGACTTAAAATATAGTTATTGATGTATATGGAGGTATCTGATAGCCCTAATTATACAGCATTCTATATGCATTCACTTTAAATTGTTTAATTTTCTACACAAAACATAACTTTGATGTTTATAATGTTGTCTTGGCTTAATCTTTTCATTCTACTGTACACTTTCCAGCGGATATGCAGGGCCCCATTCAATAAACTGGTTTATTAGTGCATGAGGGAGAGAAGACTAGCTGAACCACTTTAAAACTGTTGACATTTCTCATAGAGACCTGGCTTCCAAATGAATTCAATGAGGCAGATAAATGTCAACAGTACAACCACAGAAGACAGGAGCTTGACAAAGTAGTATGATGCAACAGCTACACTATAAAACACATTTTTGGCCTTTTATTGTGGGCGAGTCTCACTACGTGAGTTGCACTCATGTTAAATTCACAGTAAATTAACTGAAAGTGCTAGCTGCCAGAATCCACCTTTTAAGATAAAGCCGCTGGTCCGCAGCTAAGGTGAGAGGGTCTGAGCTGGTTACATGCAAATATGTGAGCACCCACATGTGCGCATGTGTGCAGGAAGCGTATGTTAGACTAGCGTCTTGTGCAGTCCGGTATCTGTGCACTGGTAGCCTGTCGCAGAAGGGGCTCTTTAGCAGTGGCGGTGCGTCCATTGGGGCGCTGCGGTGTTGCCCTACTAATGCCACATGGCCCCAAATTCGTTCTACTACTGTCTAAGTTGTTGTCTATAAAACTCGCTAGTCGCTCACCACTGACACTGACGCTAACGCGGCGCCCGGGGCAATCAGGACGCTGAAGGGGGTGGGGCTGCGGCAGCACTCTGGGTTGACTGACAGACAGTCAGTGACAGCGCACTAAGCGCAGCAGCAATAGTGCGCATGTTCGGTTTTGGGCTGGTCATTTTTACGACCAGCCCGAACATGCGCACTAGCCTTCCCCTTAGGAGAGCGGGGGTTGCTTCATGCCGCAGCCCCCGGTCTCCTAATGGGCGGGCAGTATCCCTGCTCAAGCCAATCCTGGCGCTGCGGGAGCAGCGTCTGGATTGGCTGAGAGGCACCGCTCACCGCGCAGCACGACACGCGACACACGCACCTCGTGTTCAGTGCCTACTACTCGGGTCACCTCAGGCTCTCCTTGGTTGGTTGGATTTTCGTCACCAAAAGAAAAGATCCTGATCATCGTCGTTGAGATTTTGACGTAAGTGTGCATTTTCCGTCGGTCACGTGAAAAAATAATTGGCAGGGTGTTTGAATTCAGGTGCCCGTGATGCGGTGTTATAATGACTGGTTATTATTTTTTAATATCTTAGCATGGATGTGTTCACAGAGGCATCACGTCCCTCGCAGCACAAGTTAGCAGGAAGCAGCAGCCACGTGTTTATGGTTGGGATAAGTGAAACTTTAAGCACCTGGGCTGCGACGCTTCATCGAGGCTCCAGATATACAGTACAGACACCTATGAAAAATAAAATTACACATTGCGTCAATCACCTCCCCTGCCCTTTCCCGCCATACTCTCGCGACCATTCTCCCGCCCTGCCTCGTGCGCGCCCATGACCCTTCTCCTATCGCTCTCCCTCGCGTCCCCGGCCTGTGCCAATGGTGCACCAGGAGCCGGCCGTGTGGGCCCATTGGTCCCACAGCTATGGGTGTGCTTTTTTTCACTCTCAGCAAGTGAATATGGGACTTGCCTTATGGCCCACCATGGTTAGCCAGTGTGTCATGTGCCGTAGTGCAAATAAGGAAATTTAATGGGCTCCTATGTCCGCTGGTTTAACTGTGGAATACAGCAATTATCCAGAATCTGTGGGGCCTTCAGGCCTCTGTATCCCAGTGCCACTGCATCTGCTGCATCGGTGGAAACTGCGGCCCTGCAGCCTGCTACGCAACTGGGCAGGGCTCTTTAGACTCTCCGCGTCTGTCCTCGACCTCTTTCTTTTGCCCTCGCCCTCTAGCGCCCCCTCGGTTGTTCAGCTGTATGTCGGTGGACGGGGAACACGGCTCTGCCTTGGTAATGGAGGGCCTGGTGCTCAGAGGGCCGTCCCAGCAGAATCAACCTTTAATTGACATGTAAGTCTCCGAGTAATTTATGTCTTGCTTTGGAAAAGGTCACGAGGGTTTTGAGTATAGAATAGATGAGAAATCAGGGTTGGTGTGTGCATATTGGGGGGGGAGGAGGGGGGTGCGGGAGGGGGGATACATGTGAATCATGCCCCTCTCAGCAGCATCCGTTACAGGGCGAGTCGCACCCGTAGCACGCTCAGCACAGTGCGCGCAGTGTTGTACACAATTGTGTAGACTAGTGTGCGTCATTGTACTCCATTGTATAGGCTATGCTCCCCGTGCTTCTATGAGAATGTATGTTGTATTTCCTGCTGCCGCTGTGAGAGATAGGTTTGCGATATCAGTGAATCACATAAAGTGCTCTGTCACGTCATTCTTGATAGCTCAAGTGGTGTCATCTGGTGGTCATTCACGTGTTGGCATTGGGTTGTGATGTGAATCTTATCACACACTGTCAGCTGTGAAGTAATTATTCATATCACGCGTTGTATGTAATATAATTTCACATGCTTTACTTTGCTTTTTCCAGGATGTTGGTACTTTTTATTTAGGCAGCATATTGCTCTCTTGTCTAGTGCGTAATTTGAATGGAGTTGCAAGTATATTATGGTTCTAAAAGCACTCGCTACCACCTTCCTGGCCTCTAGCAATTTTCAGAAACAATAAAAATGTCATGATAACGCTGATGGTTAATGTTTTTCTTAGAGAGAGATCAGAGTTTTATCTAGTGGAAGTTTTGACTCATGGAAAGGTAGCGCAGAAGGTTAATGTGCCTGCTGCAAAGAGCATGTACCTGATGCAGATCACAAAATGCACATGATGTAAATAGGTCAGTGAGTCACTGCTTTTGACAGAGAGATCCTTTTGTTACTTGCAGTTTGTAAGTTAAAATCCTAACATACAACAGTGAGCTATTGAATGCTGCTAGTTTGCGACCTGTTTAGTTGTTTGTTAAATAAAAAACATCTGTGAGGTACTCAGAAATGCGTTGTATCTCGAAGTCTGTTATGAAGCTCTGTGGTTATACTGAATAAGCAGCTACCTATGTTATATGACATCTCTTTATTAATGTAATAACTGCACTTTCACAATTGCTTTATTAACCTTCCTGCTTTCTCAAATTTGCTTAAAAATGCACCATTTTTCCACTCTTTTTTCAAAATTTTCTCGTGGGGAAGAACCCCCCCCGAACCCGCCTTAGGTTGTTCGGGCTCGCTCGCTACGCTCGCTCGCTACGGTGCAGTATGAAAATCATTTTACGCCTCACCACTTTCAAATGTCACCAGCCACCACTGCTCTTTAGGTGTTGGTACTGACTGGAGTTGGTATTTTAATGTGAGTGGGCATTCATAGAGTAGGTCTGTTGGGTTTATTGAAGGTCTGTGGTGCTTGTCTTGTATGAATCAATCAATAGCTCAGTATTTATTGAACGTGACTATTCACACCTGAGGGTATCCAGGCGCTAAGGTCTTGTTGGTCTCAGTCAAAAAGCCAGGTCTTGAGTTCCTTTCTGAATTCCACGAGAGAGGGCAATGTTCGCAGGTGGAGGGGTTATTGTTATTATTATTGGGTTTTTGTAGAGTGCACAGCTACTCAAAAGAGTGTACTGGCGCTAAGAACTGTTAACCACTAGTCAGAAGGACATTTCAGAAAGCAAGTTTGAACAGCCAGAACTTAAGGTTGCGTTTGAAAGAACTTTGGTCCCCTTATATCAAAAGGAAGAGAATTCCAGCCATAGGCGACCAGAGCAGAAAAAGAGGAACCACCCCATTTCTTCCTTTTGGTTTTTGGTACCACCACCAGAAAAGCAGCAGAGGACCACAGAGTTTTTGTTGGAAGATAATGTACAACTCTATTAGTCAGGTAACGGGGGCCTGACTAATAGAAGGCTCTATGGGCCAGCACAAGACCCTTGAAATAAACCCACTCATGGATTGGCAACCAATGCAATACCTTAAGGGGCAGACAAATATGATTGTATTCACGGAGTCCAAGAAGAAGTCAGGCCACAGCGTTCTGCACCAACTGAAGTCTCTTAAGTTGGTAGGCTGGGATACCCCTGTATAAAGCTTTGGTGTAATCCAAGCGTCATGTTATGAAAGCATTAACTACTGTCTTCTGTTAATGTGAGGGGAGCAGAAATAGCAACTTTGTCCAAGAAGGCCAAAGCGCACTGCTATCACACTGTCCACTTGGGAGCTAAAGGATAACTTACTTTCAAACTTTACTCCCAAGTTGTGTACAACTGTGGCAGGAGTCGGTGGGGAACTGGGCTAAAAATCACCTCCCCACAAAGAAGGGGTGGTACCACAAAGTAGTGTTTCAGTTTTGCTGGTGTTACATTGAAGATTGCTCTCACACATTCACTGGAAAACTGCTGTTCTGGATATTGAGAACATTACAGTTCCAGGTAAGAAAAATCTGTGTGTCGTTGGCATACGACACCACATGCACACCAAAAGATTCCTTTGGGACTGCCAGGTGAGTCATATAAATATTAAACAGTGTTGGGCTCACTGCAGACCCTTGGGGAATGCCATACCTTAATGGTTTGGGATCGAAAGCACAGGGTGGCATCCATACTGACTGGCCTATGTTGGATTGAAAGTACTCAAACCAAGCCAGGGCAGCCCCACCTATCCCAATATTGCTTAACTGTTGTAAGAGGGTAGGGTGCGAAACAGTATCAAATGTCACCAATAGATCTTGCAGCAGAGAGGCCACTTGCTTCCCTTGGTCTACAGCATGTTTAATGGTGTCAGAAACTTCCACCAGCGTGGATTCAGTGCTGTGTCCGGGGCAGAAGCCCGATTGGGATAGATGCAGATTAGAGCCCAGATACCTGGACAATTGGGCATTAATCAGTTTCTATAAGATTTTAGAAAAGGCCAGTAATAAAGAGATAGGCCTAAAATTCCTAATGCCGCTGTTGCCGCATTTGAGGAATGGCTTTGTCACTCAATAGATGTAGCACTACCAATTAAATGTATATCCAGCCATAGGGCTAAACCTTCTGAACCCTGGTATTCAGAACAGCTCAGACTACAAAAACAAAAATGCCGCCGTCTGGAAAGAAAATGGAGACTCTCTGATGAGCTGGAAGATAAAACGCTCTATAAATCGGCCATGCTGGAATATAAAAAACTTGTTTGTAAGGAGAAAACCAGATATTTTACCACGGCCATTCTTACAGCGAAAAATTCTTCAAAAGAACTTTTTTCGACTGTTAAAAAGTTAGCCAAATGCTCTGAGGTGGTAGCCTCTCCCAAAAATCAGGCATTTTGTAATACGGTTGCTACTTTTTTCCAAGAGAAGGTTAAAGCAGTCTATAATGGATTCATTAGAGCTAGGGATTCAGGAAAGATACATTCTCCGGAGGCCTCAGCTGATCTGTGGGTTGACAGTTCTGTCCTTAGCGCTCTGGGTGAACATAAGGATACTCCTGAACTTTCTGTGTTCCCCTCATTAACTTTAGATGAGACAACAGATTTGTTACGATCTACTAAATCGGGCTCTCCACTGGATTTGTGTCCCCCAAAAATTTTCCAACTGTTACCTGAGCTTTTTGCTTCTTATTTGACCCCGATTTTCAATCAAATCTTTGCTTCTGGCATCTTTCCGGATAGCTGGAAACTGGCGTCTGTGCTCCCTCTTTTGAAAAAGCCTAATTTGGATGGGGCGGAGCCTAACAATTCCCGCCCGATTTCCAGGCTGCCGTTCCCAGCAAAATTAGTGGAAAAGGTGATGAATGGTATTCTGTCAGAGTATGTTGAGAGGCATTGCTTCCTGGATGATACCCAGTTCGGTTTTCGCAAACATCATAGTACCGAACTAGCCCTAATTACATCTTCAGAACTGATTAGGCAAACGGTCTATGCGGGCGGCAATGCAGCACTCGTGCTGCTCGACCTCTCCGCCGCATTTGACACGGTGAACCATCAGAAGTTGCTGGAAGTTCTGGAGGGATTGGTATCAAAGGAAAGCTTTTTCCCTACTGAAATCTTTTTGTTTGGTAGGGAGCAGTTTGTGGCCTTGGATGATTTTAGATCACCCAACTTTACTTTGCCTTGTGGGGTGCCACGGGGTCGGCTTTGAGTCCGACCCTTTTAACATCTATGTGGCACCACTGGCTAGGCTGATTAAGTCCCTGGGCTTTTCGGCCATCTCCTATGCCGACGATACGCAGATTATCGTCTCAGTGACCGGCTCTCCCACTGATACTATGGCACAATTTCATACTTGCCTTCGTCAGGTTGGTGATTGGATGGCTACCAACTGTTTAAAACTTAATACGAGTAAAACAGAGGTTTTACTCTTTGGTGCCCATACCAATTTCTGGTCTTCTGAGCTTTGGCCTTTGGAGTTGGGTCCCTTGCCTTTGCCTGTAGCCAAGGTGAAAAACCTGGGAGTTATATTTGACCCTAAACTCTCGTTTGAGAGTCATGCCAATCAGGTCACTTCCCATGCTTTTTACACGTTAAAGCTCTTGAGAAAGATTTTACCATTCATTCCAGCGGAGCTACGTAAACTTGTGGTCTCTGCACTTGTTCTATCTAGAGTGGATTATTGTAATGGCCTCTTTATCAATCTGCGGAAAAAATGTTTGGCTAAATTGCAGGTGGTACAGAATGCTGCAGCGCGGCTTTTGCTTAATATCCCAAGACATAAATCTGTGTCTAGGGTTTTGAAAGACCTACACTGGCTACCAGTTGAAAAGCGAATAAAGTTTAAGACTTTGTGTATTGTCTTTAGGGCCGTGCACAATACTGGACCTGGATTTTTAAAACAGAATTTACAACCTTATATTCCAGTACGTCATCTGCGCTCTTTGTATGCTCATGATTTGATTGTTCCCAGGGCAAAAAAATGCTCTTGGGGTGGAAGACGTTTTCTGGTAGGTTCAACAAAACTTTGGAACTCTCTACCGATAAAGTTGAAACAGGAAAGCCGTTTGTTGACTTTTAGGAAAATGTTGAAGACATGGTTTTTCAGTCTTTAGTGTACCTGCGACCCCCATAGTCCATCCTTGTTTATTGAGCAAGCGCCTTGACACCTTCGGGTGATTGTTTTGCGCTTTATAAATTTCCTTTTCATTTCATTTCATTTCACAATTGGCCAAGATTGACTTGTCAGCTGAAGGTTTTTTCAGCAGTGGAATAAGATTGGCCTTTTTCCAACAGCTAGGAACAGTGGATTGGAGAAGGGAGTCGTTTAGAAGGGAGTTGAGAGCAGGATTAATATCCACATGATTGGCCTCCATGATGTGGGAGGGGGCATGGATCATCCGGAGAACCAGATTTGCAGGATTTTAAAGCTTTCTTTGAGTCCTCCAGAGAAATAGTGGCGAAACCAGTCATGGAATAGGATAGCGTGGATAAAACCGATCGAAACTTGTTCCCCCCATCACTGTCCACAGAATTGCAAGACCCTGATGTAATTAAATAATTAAAGCATCCACAATACCCTTAATCTTGTTATTAAAAAAAATAGAAAGTTGCGTACATAGTTTAGGAGAGGCCTCAAGGGGTAGGTCGTTCCAGGACTTGGCGGCAAGGTAGGAGAAGGACTGGTCTACACTGTGGCTTCAGCGAATGTGGGGAGTGTGTGCGAGGACAAGGGAGGCAGAGCGCAGGTGTCTGGCAGGTTGCTGGGAGTTCAGGCGGTGGTTGATGTATGCTGGTCCCTGGTTGTGGAGGGCCTTGTAGGCATGTGCCAGCATCTTGAACTGGCATCTCTTCAGGACAGGGAGCCAGTGGAGGTTCCTTAGGTGGAGGGTGATTTTTTCCATTTTGGGAAGCTGAGGATGTGTCTGGCATCTGTCTTCTGTATAATCTGGAGTCTCTTGAGGAGTTAGGCAGGGATTCCGGTGTAGAACACTTTTGCGTAATTCAGCTGGCTGGTGACAAGGAATTGAATGATGGTTTTTCCAGTGTTGACGGGGACCCATCTGAAGATTTTCAGGAGCATGCAGAGGGTGTGGAAGCAGGCAGAGGAGACTGCGTTGATCTGGAGCTTCATAGTGAGTTTGCTGTCCAGGATCATGCTGAGGTTGCGGGCATGATCAGTTGGTGTGTGTCTGTGTTGGGGGTGGCCACCAGGTGTCATCCCACGGTGAGGTGCTCTTTCTGAAAATCAGCACTTCCGTCTTGTCAGTGTTGAGCTTCAGACAGTTGGTCCTCATCCCGTGGGCGACACTGGCCATGGCATTGTGGAAGTTTGTTCTGGTGGTGGAGGGGTCTTCCGTGAGCAAGAGGATGATTTGGATGTTGTCTGCATGGGATATGGTGTCGAGTTCATGGGTTCTGACGATGTCAGCCAGGGGTGTCATGTAGGTGCTAAACAGAGTGGGACTGAGGGAAGAGCCGCAGATGATGCTCTTTGGGCTCTGAGGTGAAGGGTGGTAGGTGTGTTCTCTGGGTGCGTCCTGTGAGGAAAGATGCAATCTATTTTGAGGGCAACTCCCTCGACGCTGACATGGTGGAGTCTTTTGATGAGGGTGTGGTGGGATAGGGTGTCAAACGTAGATGAGAGGTTGAGGAGGATCAGGGCCAGTGTTTAACCCCGGTCAGGGAGGGCTCTGATGTCGACAGTGGCAGCAATCAGGGCAGTCTCTGTGCTGTGGTTGGCGTGTGAAGCTGGATTGGGAGGCGTCAAGCAGGTTGTTTCTTTCTAGGTGTTTAGTAAGCTGATGGTTGATGGCCTTCTCGAGGACTTTGGTGGGGAACAGGAGGCGTGAGATGGGGTAGTATGGTTTGAGTTTGTTGGGGTCGGCCAAGGGTTTCTTCAGTAGGGGTCTGACCTTTGCGTATTTCCATCCGTCAGAGAAGGCGGCCGTGGTGATGGATGCATTGAGAATGGAGGTGAGTTCACCACTAATTTCTTTTTTAATGAGGTTGAAGAAGTGGTGGGGGCAGGGGTCCATGGGTTCTCTGGAGGTCATGATTACTGTGGTGTTCTGTGCAGTGAGTTGATTCCATGCGGTGAGCAGTTGGCTCTGGGTGGTGTCCGTAGGTGTGAGGAGGTTGTCGATGTTGGTGAGTTGGGGATTGAGGTTGCTGTATATTGGGGGACATCTTGTTGTGGAAGTAGTTTTCAAGTGTGTCACAGAGTTCCTGGGAAGAGCAATCCATGGGCAGGAGAACTCTTTGATGATGCTGAAGGGTTCCTTGCTGTGGTTGGCGCTTACTTCGATGCTGTCTTTCTGTCAATGCTGTCTGTCAGGGTGTCTCTTTCTGTGTCCTTGAGGCGTTGGTGGTATTTGTTGACGGCTGACTTGAAGGCAGCTCAGTCTGTGGGGTCACTGCTGTTGTGCCATTGTCATTCTAGTCTCTTGCAGTTGCGTTTAATGGCCCTGAGTTCTGGTGTATACCAGCTGGCTTGTTTTGTGGATATGCTGGTTTTGGCTGGCATCATGGGGGTGACTCTGTTGGTGTAGTTGCTGATTCAGGTGAAGAAGTTCTGGACGCCCTATTCCAGGTTGGTTGGGGCATCGGACTGGGTGGTGTGGAGGGCGTCTGTCCATTGGGGCTCTGTCGCTGTGTTCCAGCCTTGGTGGGAGGAGCTCGGAGGCCACATGGTGGTGTCTGGGAACCTGTGATGGTGAAGTGGACGATGTCTTGGTCGGTCTAGGTGAGTTCAGTGACATGGCTGTACATGACTCTGTCACTGGCTGTGAATATTGGGTCCAACGTGTGTCCTGTGCTGTGTGTGGGGTTGGTGACCAGTTGGATGAGGCCAATGCTGCTCATGCTTTCTAGGAAGTTGGTGAAGTTGTCGTCTTTGGGGTCATCCTGGTGAAAGTTGAGGTCACTGGGGAAGATGTAATGCTTCCAGTCGATCGCTAGAGGGGCAATTAATTCAGAGATGGCATCACAGAAGCCACGGTGTGGTCCTGGGAGTCTGCAGACAAGGGTGCCTCTAATGGTCGTCCTGGCATCAGTTTGAAGTTGGAAGTTAAGGTGTTCCATGATAGGCATGATGTCGTCTTTGGTGGTAGTGCAGCAGAGAGTTTCCTTGTGGATGTTGGCGATGCCTCCTCCATGTTTGTTTGTGTGATCCCATTGTATAATCTTGTAGCCGTCGGGCATTGCAGTGGTGATGCCAGGAGTTGAGATGGGGTTGGTCCAGGTTTTGGTGATAAAGATCACTTCGGGGGTAAGGGTGGTGAAGGTGTCCCAGATTTCGGGGGCATGTTTGCAGAGGGACTGGGTGTGGAGCAGAATGCACTGAAGCCATTCTGGGGTGTTCGTGGTCAGCAGGGTGGGTGTGGCGAGGGTTCCTGTGTAGGAGGGAGGTCCTGAGTTGCATGTGAAGCAGTAGCGGCAGCAGGTCAAGGATCCTTCCGTTAATTGGTGAGAGGTGATGCAGCAGTTGTTGTTGCGGCGTCTGGGGTCCCAGGGCCAAGATATTGGCGGTGGAGTATTGGTGGGTGGGTGAAGTGCCAGGTTTCCTGGTGCTGGGCTCATTTCAGGTGCAAATGGGCGCAGACCGGCTTTCCTTTGGCATGCATTCAGCTCTCCAACAAGCGGCAGCAGAGAGACCTGAAGTCTGCAAGGGGGAACTGGCACAAGGACCTGCTCAATGGAGTCACACAGCGGCCTCCATTAAGTAGGTCCTGGGGAAGGGGGCGACGCTGGGTGGTGGGAAGCGGGAGGCAGGAGGCAGGAGAATCAAAAATGGCAGGAAGCGAGCGGCGAGACAGAAGTCAACAGGTGACACAGAGGCACAAGTTACTGCAGATACTAAATAGTAAATTACGGCTAATGGCTAATCTAAACAGAAAAGAAAACGGCCGACTGGGCACAAAAATTTGACTGAGGGCCTGATTTAGATCTTGGCGGATGGGTTACTCCGTTACAACGGTGACCGATGTCGCGTCCTCCAAAATATAAATCCCATAGGATATAATGGGATTTATATTTCCGCGGACAGCATATACGTCACCATTGTGATGGAGTAACCATCCGCCAAGATCTAGTTCAGGCCCTAAGAATGTAACAAGCATTTGGCTAGGCTAAACAGAAGAAAAAGGCTAACTGGGCACAAATATCAAATAGCAAGGCGGTATTGGTGAGTGGCGGTGAGCTGGGGAGGCCACGACTACTGTATTACACATAATAGGCAAAATCTGCCCTGAAGTACAGTTTTGCTTACCTAATAATGCATAGTATCTAGTAAGGTGTGTGTAAGAAAAGCAGAAAAAATCACTACCTGGAAAATAATGTATTGAGTGTTGTTGTTGTGTACCAAGGAGTTGGGATTACTAGCCCAAAACACCTACCTTGAATAGGCCATGGACTGCTCTGTTTCACTACACTAAGAGAGCCAAGTGCTATAACAGTGTACTATATTACCGGTAAAAAACAATTGTGGACTTATTACTTATGAAGGACTCATAACCTTCCCAACTAATACCTAATAGCCCAATTTCTTGCAAAAATGCACTCAGCACTATACGAATTCTGAAACTTTTGCCAGTATTGGAATTGTTTTAAGAGTACAATTATTCCTCACAGTAAATAAATATGGAAATAATATGATCATATTTGATAGAATTCATTCATGAAACTGAGACGTTAACAGTGTTACACAAAGTTTTGATCTTACTGACTTATGGCACTTGAATATTGACATGGCTATTTTCACGTAGCAACTATGACTCTTGGAAAATAGAAATGACAGTAACAAAATTCACTGCTAATCTTTAATTATCCTATTAAATATTACATCCTTGTACCACAATACCCACAACCTGTTAGTTTACTTAATTTGATGTCTCCCTCATGTTTATATATTTGTGCTATAAGATTTAACAGTTCTACATCTCTACAGTATGTTGCACTCTATATGGGGACTATGTTTCTGATGCACTACTCTGCATTAATGAATTATGTCTAGTTGTATCCACACCAGAAATATATAGAGGATCAAACAATGTATTTCATTTAAATAGTTTGCTCATATAGAACTAAATTTGCATTTGGTACAAAACGCATTTTTCAATAGGGTGGCTACTTAATAACCAAAATATGATCAGGTTGGCTAGCTGTGTCATTACCTAATGGTTCATTGACTATATTATAGAAGCATAGATGGCACCTGCTTGGAGAATCAGTAATGTCATCAATGATGTAATTTGAGATGTCAACACTGATGCCATTGAAGATGTCATTAAACATGGCATGAGTGATGTAATATGTGAGGTCGTAGGCAGTAGAGGTCACAGTTATCCCACTGAACTTTTAGTGGTGAATTTCAGTGTTTTTCTTTTGTTTTTAGACATTATTTCTTGGGCTGCTTTGTCATTTACCTGTTTTTTATGTAAGCTAAGGTCTTATTGCCATACTTAACTATAACGTCACTTTAACCGACTCATTTTTTAGTGAATTTCTGTGGAGTTTTTGTGTAAGTTAGGGTATTATTGCCATAACCAAACTTTAACATCAGTTTAACCTTTGTTCTTTTCAGCAAATGTCTTTTTTATCGTATTCTACCTGGAAAATGTGGAACTCCTTCTTGAGGGGGAGAGCCCACTACAGATGGAATATGGCCATATGTAGAATGGGGAGATTGTCTGGTCTCTGGCCCGACATTGTGCCAAGCTCTGTGAAACCATGCAACCTCACCTGCTCTATACACAATCTATGGTTGCATGCAGATGAGATTGCATGCAGAGTTTTACCTCTCCATATATTTTTGTGAGTTGTTTTTACACACTGTTTTACTTTTTTGGTTTAATGTCTTTGTAACCATTTGTATTATATTCAGTTTTTAACTTTTTAAATTTTTTAACATATATTTTTGTATTGCTTTTGCTTTTGTTTTTCCACAAGTCTTTGTGTTGTTTGTTAAGATGATCTTTGATAGACTTGGAAAATATTGTTTTATTTGTTTCTCCAGAGGCCACAACATTTAGCCAGTGCCTGCAATATGTTATGAAATTCTGCATCTTGCCATCATTTTCTATACCGGCCATGGAGCACATGGTTGCACAAAGTGCACATAGCCTCCTGTGCACTTATATTTTTGGCAAGCCAGAAGTTGGAAAAATTGCCATGCCACTGATTCTCTCTCAGGCCTTAATTTTTGCGCTGCTAGAGATGTCGATGGAATGACAGTAGCATCATCTTGTGAAGCTACACCTATGCTAGGTCTAGTGGATATTGTGTATCATGTCCCTTGTTATCAGTGTTTTGAGGCCATGGTGAAGTGTGATTATATTATAAAAACTGCCTCTCTAAAACACAAATGAGTCTGAGTAAAATAATTTGAGGCTTTTACTAAAGTCTGTGGGCTTATTATTTGAGTAGCGCTCCATGAGCTGCCAATCAAATTGCTTCTTTCATTATTATTTTAATTTTTTGATGTCTCATATACACCATAGTACTCTAGCAGCACCCATAGAACAATGCCACGTCACTCCTTTTGGGCCTTTACTTCTTTTCCCAGGGCCCATGGGACTACAGCAGGACCGGACGTTTAAAAAAAAATGTATTCAATAAAAGGGTCATTTTATTTTAAGTTTGAACCTAGGGGTTTCCTCACAGGCAGAAATATGCAAGATATGTTGTAGATTTATTAACGTTTCTGTGTTTTTAGGTTTCATATGTGAAAATGGTACTGTGGTATCTGTGACTCACAGTGAAACAACTTCTCATTGTTTATGTGTGAATGTGATTGATTTGTTGCCTTTTGAATGTGTTCCTGCTCTACTATTGTTATTAGGAAGGGACACTTCATTGTATTGACATCATCTAAACTCACCGCTGACTTTTTTGTGCAGTATTCCAATTTTTTGGGATCAACTAAAAGAACCAGAGATATTATTGCATTTGGTGAACACACCAGAATAGCTGTCGAGTCCTAGGAAGAACAGGACAATGTAAGGATTTGCGTGGATGAGGACGGCGAGGACGAGGAAGAGAGAGAGACCACGGCGAGGAGGAGGCAGCCCAAAGACGCCACAGCAGGTAAGTGCCTTTTTATATATAATTAAATTAGGGAGGGTGGAGGAGCTGGCTAACTCCTCTCCGCTCCGCTCCGGAATCGGAGGTTTGCCTGAACTACGTGTTCTCAACGGAGCCCGGAATAGGCAAAACTCCATAAACTCCACTGTCGAAGTGGAGTTCTCCGCCCGGGGTTAGTTTTGTTAAAGTCTAACTGAAATAGTGTGCAAAGACAATGCATGAGTCCACACAAAGAGAGTCTGAAGATAATGATGTTCTAGTCCAAACAGATATTGTGTGTAATTTTAGGAATGTTCAAGTCCCTACAACGATGGTGTGTGTAGGTAATCATGTTCAAGTCCCCACAAATATAGTGTGGTATTACAGTGGTGTTCAAGTCCCCACAAAGTTAGTGAGTGATAATAGGAATGTTCATGTCCCCACAGAGATAGTGTGTAGTTTTTTGGATGTTCAAGTTCCCAGAGAGATGCTGTGTGAAAATAATCTTTTTCAAAACCCCATTGAAAAGTTTGAAAAGACAATGTTCAAGTCTCCTCACAGTGTGGAAAGATAAGAGTGATCAAGTCCCCACACAATCAGGGGCATATATACAACAGAATGGTGAAGCGTGGCATTAAGAAAAAATTGCTAACACCATGAATCGCCATTTTGAAAACGCAAGGGATGCACCGTTTTCACAAGAATGTGGCACACCCCTGCATTTCCCCTAGCTCTGGCACTAAATGTAGCTGCCTAGGGGAATGATTATTTATGTGCAGGAAGGTGTCCCTTCCTCTACATAAACAATCCAGAATGGCGATTTGAAACTCCTATGTGTGCTGCATTGTGCAGCACACATAGAAAGTGCAAATCGCCATTTGTTTAATGGTTGTTTATGTGCAGGAAGGAACACATTCCTGCACATACACAATCATTCATGGTGATTTGCTGTTTCTATGTGTGCTGCACACATAGAAACAGCAAAAATGAAGAGAACTTAACAATTTCTCCTTGTTTTGCCATGTTAAGACCATGTTTTCCCTGGTCTTAATTTGGTGCTGCCTGCTATTTACGCCACCCTTGTAAATAGGGGGCAGTGTCAAAATCAATGTGTAGAAGATAATCATGATCAAAACCCACTGACATAGTGTGTAAAGATAACATTCAATTCCTCGCACATTTAGGGATATTTACAATAAGATGCCGTAGTGCAGTGTTACGTCAAATTTGGCCACGCTACAACATTTTCAAAATACAGGGATGCGCCGTATTTACAAAAATAAGGCACACCCCTGCGTTTCCCCTAGCGTTGGTTCTAAAAAAAATACCTAGTACCAGCGCAGGCACCCATGCACCATGTTACAAGGGTGCCTGCGCTGCAGGGGCAATTGTTTATGTGCCAAATAACAAGAGAGATGCCCCACGTGCCAAAGGGACAGGGCGTAAAAGTATCAAACAAGAATATAGATTCCCTTTGGTAGCTATCAATATTCAGTCATTCATCACAAATGTACCACAACTCATTCATCTCAATCATCTGCAGAACCAATAAGTCTATATTTGCGATGCCACAAGACCGTTACTAAGTAGAATGTCACCTATACTTTATTAAAACACGTTAAAACCAATAGGAAATGCTCATCTTACACAGTCAATGAATTAGTATTGAATTAAAAACATATGTCATTATTTACATTCATGTTTTAAATGGACATCAAACTGATTTATACAGAGTAAGATGCAAAAAATACAGATGTTTGTGTCGAATATAAAAACAGGTGTTATGTCACATTAGTGTCATATGTATATCCTATCTAAATCTAGAAACAGTTAAAAAGAGTTTTTCCTCTGAGCGAGAAATGAGAATAAGGATAAAAATAAAACAAGAGGGGAGAGAAACAGACAACATAAACGACAATACACATATTATTAGTTTGTGGACTAATCCAGATTGAAAACTCAAATGGCAGGCATGCGTATATTCCAAATCCTATTATCCCAATGGCTGGTCGGTACGCTGGATTTAGTTAACCCCAGGCGTCGACGCGTTTCGGTGGTGCTTGTAGGATAATGGCCACCTTTATCAAGACAGATATATTGTGTCTCTCCTTTTACAGCCTTCACATAGATGCCCAATACAGCCTTCACATAGATGCTCAAATCAATTGTGGCAAGTTTCCTAAATGTTAAAAATTCCTTTGTTGCGAACTGGATCAACCGTATATTATGGCAATATCCTCTTCCTCATCACGCAGTCACGGCGTGTATATTCTTTTAGGTAGCGACCGGCAATGTCGGAATAATCTGCTTGTGCTTTTCTATCTTGGACGTGAGTATTTGCCAAGTCTCTAACCGCGGGGTCCTCAAAACTCCCAAAGTCATATATGTCCTGTTCTATTGTCAGTTCTTCGGCGTCCGTGCGTCCGATCGGTGCTAGTAACTGTCCTGTACATAAACAATCAGTAATCAGTAATGGCGATTTGCTCTTTGGAAAAAGCAAAAAACAAGGAAACATTTTACATTTCTCCTCGTATCGTCATTTTAAAACCAGATATTACCTGGCTTTAGATTTTGGCACTGCCCCAGCCTTGTAAATCTGGGGCAGCATCAAAAAGCAATGGGTGTTGCGCTGGAATGTCCACAGCAGCACCCATTGCCCACCCCTTTGCCGCAGCGGGCTGCAGCGGTAAGGGGCATATTTACAAGGTGGTGTTAAGCCACATTAAGTGGCTTAGTGCCACCTTTTAAACATGGAGAATGACGCAACACCATCGCAGTGTCAAAAAAAGTGATGCTCATAGTGTGGGAAGATAATGAAGTTAAAGTCCAAACAAATATAGTATGTGGTTATAGATATGTTCAAGCCTCCACATAGATGGTCTGTGATAACTAAGAGGAATCTTATAGCTCTCACAGAGATGGTGTGTGAAGGTAATCAATTTCAAGTCCTCCGAAGATAGAGTTGTTATAGAGCAAAGAGCAGAAAGAGGCAAAATAAAGGTCAGAAGGGAGCAGAATGAGGCAGTATAAAGTCAGAAGCAAGCAGAAAGACCAAAGGAACGGGCACAATGAGCAGAAAGAGGCAAAATAGAGGTAAGAAACAAGCAGGAAGAGGAGGAATAAAAGTCATGAGTGAGCAGAAAGAGGCAAACTAGCGGGGAGGAGCGAGCAGGGAAGAGGCAAAAAATGAAAATGAAAAGAAAATGAGTAGAGAAGGCACAAAACCGAAGGCAGCAGAGGGTAATAGACTGCAGGCAAACTGGACAGGATGACTGTCACAGGGGGAGCTGGCATGAGGACCTGTTCCCATGTGCCCCCATACTTTTTTACTATGCAGCCACTGACAGACCCACTTATACACTCACATACCCACTCACAGACCTACTCATACACTCACGTACCCACTCACAGGCCTACTCAGTGACTCATGCACCCACTGACAGACACACTCAGACACTCATGCACGTACTCACAGATCCATCAAGCAGTTATTCACCCTCTCACAGACCCACTGAGAGACTCACACACACACTCACAGACTCACTAAGAGACACACACCCACTCATACACTCACTCACACACTCATGCACCGACTCATAGACCCGCTCAGAGACTCACATACCCACTCAGACACACACATACCCACTCACAGCCCCACTCAGAGTCTCTTGCACGCACTCACAGACCCACTCAGAAACCCACACACCGACTGACTGACCCACTCAGTCACTCACACACCCACTCACGGACCCACTCAGAGACTCCCACACTACTCACAGACCCACTCAGAAACTCACGCACCCATTCACTCACCCACTCAGACACTCATGCACCCACTCACAGACCCAGTCAGTGACTCATGCACCAGCTCACAGACTCACTCAGACACTCAAGCACCCATTCACATCCCACTCAGACACTCACGGATCCAGTCACAGACCCACTCAGTCATTCATGCACCCACTCACAGACCCACTCAGACACTTATACACCCACTCAAAGAACCAGACAGGCACTCCTATACACACTTACAAAGCCATGTACACACCCATACAGTCACTAACACACTCACTTACAGACTCATACAGCCACTCAGACACCCACAAACCCACTCACACACCCACTAAGAGACCCTTACAGCCACTCACACACCCACTCACCTACCTATACAGCCACTCACACACCCACTCTCAAAGGTTACAAGTCATAGTCCAGAGCTCAGGGCTTTTTATCTGTACCCTGTGGGGAGACTGGCTAACGGACTTTCTCAATCAAGGCCAGTCCTGTGCCTTCCCTACAAAATTTCAACAAGATGATAGATGGAATGGTTGAATTAATCTCAGCCACTGCTTGGGGTTGCATTCTGGTCCATCGTTTTTTGAGATAGCTTGCAATCGCTGTTTTGTTTACATCAGTGTGATAACCTAAGTGCAACGGGTATGTGCAGATGTGGGTCCCATGGCCACTGTTTCACTGGAACCAAGCAGCACCTGACTGAAGAGCCCCAATTAGGGTAAAAGAGTGTTGGGTTGCCTTGTGTTCTGGTTCCGAGAGGGCGTGGCAGTTTTGACTGGACCATTCCTATTGGAGCAGGATCAAGGCTGATTTTCATATAGCTGAATCTAGTCTGAGGTGGGAGTAATTACGAGTGGATGTGATTAATTCCAGCATTTCACTCATCACTATGCTGTTTACTTCAATGAGATGCCCTGGGGGGTAGCAAACCTTAGGTCCCACAGGGATACCGACTAGAGGATCCCCCAGGGTGCCAAAACCTATGCTCCCGGGGTACCGAAACCTAGGTCCACCAGGGGTGCTGACTAGAGGATCCACCAGGGGTACCAAACTCTAGATCCCCCATAGATACCGAACCTTAGGTCCCCTAGGGGTACTGAATCCTAGGTCCCCCAGGGGTGCAGAACTCTAGGTCCCCCAGAGACACCGATCAGAGGGTCCACCGGAGGTACCGAACCCTAGGTCCCCCAGGGGCACCAAGTCCCAGGTCCCCCAGGGGTACCATCCAGAGGGTCCCACAGGGGCACTGACTAGAGGATCCTCTGGGGGTACAAAACCCTAGGTCCCCCAGAGGCACCAAGTAGAGGGTCCATAAGGGGTACCAAGTAGAGGGTCCCCTGGAGGGAACAGAACCCTAGGTCCCCCAGGGTTACTGTCCAGAGGGTCCCCCGGGGTACAGAACCCTAAGTCCCCTCGGGGTACCAAACCCTAGGTCCCCAGTGGTACCAAACCCTAGATCCTCCAGGGGCACTGAGTAGAGAGTCTCTCAGGGGTACCGACTAGAGGGTCCCCCAGAGGTACCGCACTCTGGGTCCCCTGGAGTACCGAGCCTGAGGTCCCCCACAGGTACCATCCAAAGGGTCCCCCAGGGGTACTGGACCCTAGTAGAGGGTCCCCCAGGTGTAAAATTGGAGGGTCCCTCCAGGAGTACTGACTAAAGGGCACCCGAGGGGTACCAAACCATGGGTCCCCCAGGGGTACTGACTAGATGGTCCCCCGGTTGTACCGAACCCTAGGTCCCCCAGGGGCATCGATTAGAGGGTCCCCAAGGGGTTCCGAGTAGAGGGTCCCCCAGGGGTACCAACTAGAGGGCCCTCTGGGGGGTGCCAAAACCCTAGGTCCCCCAGGGGTATCGAACCCTAGATCTCCCAGGGGCCCTGAATAGAGGGTCCCCTAGGGGTAATGAACCCTAGGTCCCCCAGGGATACTGAACCCTAGGCTCCCAAGGGTTCCATCTAGAGGGTCCCCCAGCAGTACCAAACCCTAGGTCCCCCAGGGGTACTTAGTAGAGGGTCCCCAGGGGTTCTGACTAGAAGGTCCCCTGGGAGTACCGAACCCTAGGTCATCCAGAGGTACCCTCCAGAGGGTCTCCCGGGGGTACCGAACCCTAAGTCCCCCAGGGGCACCGAGTAGAGGGTCCCTCAGGGGTACTGAGTAGAGGGTCCCTGGGTGTACCAAACCCTAAGTCTCTCTAGGGGTACCAAACCTTAGGTCCCCCAGGGGTCCCAAGTAGAGAGCCCCCTGGGGGTACCAAACCATAGGTCCCTCAGGCATACAGAATCCTACATTCCCCATGAGTACCGAACAGTGGGTCCACCAGTGGTACCAAACCCAAGGTACCCTAGGGGGTACTGAACCTTGGGTACCCCAGGGGTCCCGAGTAGAGGGTCTCCTGGAGGTACCAAACCCTAGGTTCCCCAAAGGTACCCACTAGATGATCCCCAGGGGGAAAAAGTGTATTTGGTGGTAGCCAAGGGTGCCTGCATTGGAGCTAGGCAGCCCATTGTGATCCAGCATTTTGGTAAAGGACAGCAATGTGCTGTATAGGCTTCAATACGGGGCATTCCTGCTCTGTCATGCAGTGCAGCGCAGCAAGGTGACTTGCTGAGCTGCACTGCATGACTTTTTCATAAATTATTTCCAAAGTATAGATTAAAGGACTGGCCCAATTCAACCCTTGGATGTTTTAGCTTTGTGGAACTGCATTTTGCCCTTGCACATATATACATATACCTAAAAGAAATAATGAGACATATTTACAAGGCCCCTGCGCCGCTGGAACATCACTTTTTTGGATGCTCCAGTGGCGAACAATGCTGAGCCATATTTACAAGGCCACGCAAAGCCACCTGCATGGCTTTTCACTGCCTTGTAAATGTGGACCCCTTTCATGCATCACTCTGCATGAAAGGGGCATTCCATGGTGTTGATGTGGGTGTTTCCACGCAAAACTCTTGGATTCTGATGCTTTCCCAGACTTACAAGTAGTCATAAACCTGGAAATGTGTCAGATTCTAACGCCTCTCCAGGGGAGGCATTAAAGTGGGGCAATGAGGAGAAATACCTTTATTTCTCCTCGTTTTTTGCCCTTTCTATATGTGTTACATTCTGCACCACACATAAAAGGAGGAAAACACCATCAATGATTGTTTTTGTGCTGGAAGGCGTTCAAACCATGTCAGCACTCACACTGCATATTATCAATTTTGACATCATTTTGCGACCAAACAATACACATTCGTTATGTTAGACTTATCGTGCCACTGTTTGATGTTACTCAAGGTTCACCAGCATTGCACCAATGGGCAACATATAAGCCTCAAAGCATATTGTCAATAATACTGAACATGCAGATATCGCCCCATGCTGGGAGTTTAAATGTTATAATTCTAATTATTATGGAGTAGGCAACAATGAAAAAATGAAAACGGCATAAAAAATGGAACATTATGTTGTTTTAAACAAATATGGCATTAAAGAAAATGACAACTCTTACATTGTGTGTTGATTTCCCCTCATTTGCCCCAGGCCAATTAGACTCTCAGCTAAAACATAGGAGATGTCCGGCATTCAAAGAATCATGAATGATACAATTAGTCAATGTGTTTAATAATTAAGCTCTTAAATATCATGTGAGTACCAGGAGTCCTGTTCTCCAGATATTTGTTGATAGCATTCTTGATGAATAATGGTCCTAGTACGAGAAGCAACACTGCAATGTTAAGTCACAAAGCCTGGAGTGGCATTCCCATCAAAACAGCCAAAATCCTCAGTCCTCACTGCAAAGCAAAGCATATGTTTGCGCGGTGCCCAGCACCAGATATCCATTGGCCTGCTGAGCAAGGCTAAAGGCTTACAGTGAAGTACCAAAGTCCCCACCTGGAGAGTCAACAGACTCTCCCATGCTGAGTCCTCACCTCCACCTCAGCCAATGCCTCAAATTACTTGTCCCAATCTCAATCTGGGGGCTATATTTACATGTAAACACTCTCCAGCATTCTTCGGAGGTGTGCACTCCGATGCCAACAAAATCAGTTGTTCAAATCAGCTTAGTCAAGCAGTGTTTATTCCTGGTGCGATTAAGTGGCCCCAAAACAACCCATATATATATATATATATATATATATATATATATATATATATATATATATATATATATATATATATATATATATATATATATATTCACTGAAAAAACCGTAGGTTTCAGACATGTTATAGATAGGAATTAGCATTTAAAAAACCTTTGAAATTCACTGAAAAAACCATAGGTTTCAGATATGTTATAGTTAGAAATTAGCATTTAAAAAACCTTTGAAATTCACTGAAAAAACCATAGGTTTTAGGGACAGTTATAGTTAGTTGGACATTGCACTCGTACAAAACCATAGAAATTCCCCCGTTATAGTTAGTTCAGGTAACTATAACTCGCGCCCCGCAATGCACTGCTGATGACGTCACATATTACATCACTCATGACATGGTCAGTGACATCACTGATGACATCACTGATGACATCATCCAGTGACTGTGTGTTTCTGTAAAGTTTAAATATGTTTAATATATATAGGGAAAGGCGTATTGAAGAATGAGTGGGTGTAGAAGCGCCTGAATGGATGATTTAGTAGGTGCGTGACTGAGTCTATAAGTGAGTGATTAAACGTATCTTACTGGATGCATGGGTGAGTGACTAAACTGTGTGAATGTCTGTATCCGTCTGTCTGTTGTTGTGTAAGCAGCTGCATGGGTTTCTGACTAGCTAAATGAGTGTCTATATGGGTTATGGATTGGTTCTCTGAGTATCTGTATGGGTGCCTGTGTTTGTGTGGGTGGGGTGTGTGTGACTCTGTGCATAGATGTGTGAGTGGGTGATTCACTGGGTGCATGGTTTCAAGAGTGCGTCTGTGATGGACTGTATGGGTGGGTGACTGTGTGTATGGGTGTGTTAGTGATTGAATGTATATCTCAGTGGTACATGTGTGAGTAACTACATATGTGAAAGGCAGTATATATGTGTGTTGGAGTATATAAATGGCTATAAGTGAGAGTGTGTGATTGTGAGAGTGGCTATATGGATGAGTGTGTGCTTGCATCAGTGATTGCATATGAGCGTAAGAATGTGCTAGTATTTTTATGAGTAAGTGAGCTGGTGTGTATAACTGTATAGGTGAGTAAATTGGAGTGTGATTAATTATTTGCATGACTGACTAGGTGTGTGAGTACCTCTATGGATGAGTTGCGTTGTGTGAGTGTTTATATAGGTGTATGAGTGCATATGATAGTTCTGTACTGAGTGACTGTAAGTATGAGTGACTGTACGGGTGAGTGAGTAGATGTGCATGTGTAGTCCTAAGAATCAGTGAGTGGGTATGTACTTATTGGTATTGGAGTGTGTATGGTTTTGAGAATGGCAGTCTGTAATTTAGAGTGGGTGTATCAAAAGTTATATTAGGGTGTGAGAAGATGCATGAAATTCTCACATGGATGATGTCATCAGTGATGTCATCAGTGATGTCATTTGAGATGTCATCAGTGATGTCATCAGTGATGTCACTGACCATGTCATGAGTGATGTAATATATGACGTCATCAGCAGTGCATTGCGGGGCGCGAGTTATAGTTACCTGAACTAACTATAACGGGGGAATTTCTATGGTTTTGTACGAGTGCAATGTCCAACTAACTATAACTGTCCCTAAAACCTATGGTTTTTTCAGTGAATTTCAAAGGTTTTTTAAATGCTAATTTCTAACTATAACATATCTGAAACCTATGGTTTTTTCAGTGAATTTCAAAGGTTTTTTAAATGCTAATTCCTAACTATAACATGTCTGAAACCTACGGTTTTTTCAGTGAATTTCAAAGGTTTTGTAAATGACAATTTTTAAATGTATTAATTGTTATATTAATTTTTTTCATACTGATTTACTACATTTTTAGACAATTTTTTTTACATATTTATTTTTTAAATTACATTGTAATTACATTATACATTACATTACAAAAAATACTTTCTCAGAATGAATTACTTTAGTTTAAATACTTTGCACATAGGCAATAGACTTTTAAGTACAGTAGTTACAGTTGTTGCAATGGGCAACACATTTTCAAACACAATGCAACATTCAGCACAATGTGAATTTCTAGTTAAATGCAATTAGTTACTTTATGGATTACTTTTCTAACCACAGGACTGGATCCTAGATTCAGTCCTGGTACATCTCCTGTAAACAGTTGAGTAAAAGCGTTTTGGTTACAGTCGTGATTTTTAAGGAATATTATTGTATTTTAAAAGTTGACACTTGGAAACTTTTTCACATATAATCACCAATGTTATCCTATGGGAGGAAATTCACTTAGCAGGTAAGTAGTGTTATCGTTACTTTTTCTTACTCAGTGTTGGATCCTGGATCCAGCACTGGTGCATCTCCTGTAAACAGTTGAAAGAATGCGTTTAAGTCATACAGGCGATTTTTAAGGAATATTTGTAGTTTGTGAAAATCGACACTTTGAAACTTTTCTGCTGAAAACCAGACAATGGATTCCTATGGAAGAAAATATAAGTTACTGGTAAGTACGGTTAAAATTACTTTTCAGGGTCAGTGCTGGGCTAAAAGATGCAGCACTGGGTTCTCTCCTGATAACAGGTGAGTAAATTGGAATTCGTACTTTGGTTGATTTTAGAGGAATATTATAAAGTTCCAAAACTCCACACTTAGAAGAATTTCCAAGTGAAACCAGTCAATGTTAGCCTATGAAGGAAATTCAAGTTACTGGTAAGTACGGTTAAAATTACTTTTCAGGACCAGTACTGGGCTGAAAGATGCAGCACTGAGGTCTCTCCTGATAACAGGTGAGTAAATCGGAATTCGTATTTCGGCTGATTTTAGAGGAATATTTTAAAGTTCCAAAACTCCACACTTAGAAGAATTTCCAAGTGAAACCAGTCAATGTTAGCCTATGGAAGGAAATTCAAGTTACTGGTAAGTACGGTTAAAATTACTTTTCAGGACCAGTACTGGGCTGAAAGATACAGCACTGAGGTCTCTCCTGATAACAGGTTAGTAAATCGGAATTCGTATTTCGGCTGATTTTAGAGGAATATTTTAAAGTTCCAAAACTCCACACTTAGAAGAATTTCCAAGTGAAACCAGTCAATGTTAGCCTATGGAAGGAAATTCAAGTTACTGGTAAGTACGGTTAAAATTACTTTTCAGGACCAGTACTGGGCTGAAAGATACAGCACTGAGGTCTCTCCTTATAACAGGTGAGTAAATCGGAATTCGTATTTCGGCTGATTTTAGAGGAATATTTGTATGTTTCAAAAATCAACACTTAGAAACTTTTTCAGCAAAAAGCAGGCAATGATATCCTATGGAAGGAAATTCAAGTTACTGGTAAGTACGGTTAAAATTACTTTTCAGGATTAGTACTGGGCTGAAAGATGCAGCACTGAGGTCTCTCCTGATAACAGGTGAGTAAATCGGAATTCCTATTTCGGCTGATTTTAGAGGAATATTTTAAAGTTCCAAAACTCCACACTTAGAAGAATTTCCAAGAGAAACCAGTTAATGTTAGCCTATGGAAGGAAATTCAAGTTACTGGTAAGTACGGTTAAAATTACTTTTCAGGACCAGTACTGGGCTGAAAGATACAGCACTGAGGTCTTTCCTGATAACAGGTGAGTAAATCGGAATTCGTATTTCGGCTGATTTTAGAGGAATATTTTAAAGTTCCAAAACTCCACACTTAGAAGAATTTCCAAGTGAAACCAGTCAATGTTAGCCTAAGGAAGGAAATTCAAGTTACTGGTAAGCACGGTTAAAATTACTTTTCAGGACCAGTACTGGGCTGAAAGATACAGCACTGAGGTCTCTCCTTATAACAGGTGAGTAAATCGGAATTCGTATTTCGGCTGATTTTAGAGGAATATTTGTATGTTTCAAAAATCAACAGTTAGAAACTTTTTCAGCAAAAAGCAGGCAATGATATCCTATGGAAGGAAATTCAAGTTACTGGTAAGTACGGTTAAAATTACTTTTCAGGATTAGTACTGGGCTGAAAGATGCAGCACTGAGGTCTCTCCTGATAACAGGTGAGTAAATCGGAATTCGTAGTTCGGCAGATTTTAGAGGAATATTTGCACAATGGTGAAGGGAGGGGCGGGGCCTGAGGTGACATCTGTGCAAACGCGCCCCGTGGCGCGTTTTAAGTTGGGGGATTAAGTCCCCTTGAATCATGAGGGTCCCTAGGGGCCAACTAGCCCACCAGGAACCTCCAGTATGCGCCAGGGGCTGCGTTGCAGAGACGTGTAGAGAGGCCACACCCCTTTTTACACCTCTCTGCAACGCAGCTCTGTGGCGCTTTCTGGACGTACCTGTTGGGCTAGTTGGCCCCAGGGACCCTCAGGATTGAAGGGATTTAATTCCCATCTTAAAACGCGCCACGGGGCCTGTTTGCACACATGTCACCTCAGGCCCCGCCCTCCCTTCACCACTGTGCAAACGCGCCCGTGGCGCGTTTTAAGTCAGGGGATTAACTCCCCTTGAATCATGAGGGTCTCTACGGGCCAACTAGCCCACCAGGAACCTCCAGTATGCGCCAGAGGCTGCGTTGCAGAGACATGTACAGAGACCACACCCCTTTTTACACCTCTCTGCAACACAGCTCTGTGGCGCTTTCTGGACGTACCTGTTGGGCTAGTTGGCCCCCAGGGACCCTCAGGATTGAAGGGGATTTAATTCCCCATCTTAAAACGCGCCACGGGGCCTGTTTGCACACATGTCACCTGAAGCCCCGCCCCCTCCCTTCACCACTGTGCAAACGCGCCCCGTGGCGCGTTTTAAGTCGGGGATTAACTCCCCTTGAATCCTGAGGGTCCCTGGGGTGCAACTAGCCCACCATATACCTCCAAAAGCGCCACAGAGCTGCGTTGCAGAGAGGTGTAAAAGGGGCGTGGCCTCTGTACACCTCTCTCCAAGGCAGCCCCTGGCGCATACTGGAGGTTCCTGGTGGGCTAGTTGGCCCCAGGGACCCCCAGTATTCAAGGAAGTCGTTCCCCTCTGCAAACGCACCAGGGGCGCGTTTGCAGAGTGGTGAAGGAAGGGGCGGGGCCTGCGGGCCCGATCGTTTTTTTTTTGTCCCCTGAAGGAGGGCTGTGTAGCCCCCTTCCTTTTTCCTGTTTTTGGGCCCTGGGGACCCCATCCCCCAGGGCCTTACCCCTTTTTTTAAATTAAAATTATTTAAAAAAAACGGGAAGGGGGCCGCGTGGCCCCCCTTCCCTGGGCCTGTATTGGCCCCGGGGACCCCATCCCCCGGGGCATGGCCTCTTTTTTTATTTGGAGGGGGCTGCGCGGCCCCCTCCTCAGGCCATTTAAGGCCCCGGGGACCCCATCCCCGGGGCCGGCCTTGCACTTTTTTTTTTTTTGTTTAATTTTTGTTACTTTGGGGAGGGGGCTGCGTGGCCCCCTCCGTGGCCTCTTATGGCCCCGGGGACCCCATCCCCCAGGGCCTGGCCTCTCGTTGGGGACTGTGGGGGTCCCCAAACCCCCACAGTCCCGCCGGCTCCCGTGTCCTACGGGAGCCGGCATTGCTTTACACATGGGGAGCAGCTAACATGCTGCTCCCCATGTGGAAAAGCAATCGGCTTTGGATATTGGAAGAGAGAGCAGGTTTCCTGCTCTCTCTTCCAATATCCAAAGCAGGTTTGCAATGACAGGACGGGAGCCGCGAGGCTCCCGTCCTGTCATTGCAAACAGCAGTGTCCCGGGGGTAGGCACCCCGGGACACTGCAGGAGCCGGCCCTGGGGGGTGGCGGTCCCCAGGGCCACCACAGGCTCCAGGAGGGGGCCGCGTGGCCCCCTTCCCTACATTTTGAAAGCCCCGGGGAGGTGGTGGTCCCCTGGGCGTGTGGGGGGCTGGAGCCCCCGCACAGGTTTTTTTAAAATAAAAAAAGAAGCCCTGGGGAGGTGGCGGTCCCCGGGGCTGCGGGAGGGCTCAGAGCCCTCCCGCACCATAATACATAAAGCCCCGGGGGGTGGTGGTCCCCGGGGCTTGGGGGGCCCTTAGAGGCACCCCACACATAAAATTAACCCCCCCCCAGCATGCCCCCGGGACTTGCCCCACCCGGGGGCCAATTAACATCGAAGCTCAGGGAGCGCGAATCCTGCCGGTCCTTGTGGGACCCCCTGAGCAGACCTAGGGGGTCAGGGTGTTTCTACCCTGCCCCCTTTTTGCGTTTTGCGCACTTGTTTCTGTCCCTCGGTTCTACCGAGGGACAAAATGGCTGCCAACACTTCCTGATTTGGAGTGTTGACAGCCAATTAGCATGCAGCTCGTGATCGGAAGGGTGCGCGGATCCTCCGTGCCCATAGATATATATGTACTTTTACTTTTGATTTTCTCAGCAACTACTGAACGGATTTACACCATTTAACAAAAAGGGTTCTTTCTGAACCAAGAACTACCTCTTTGCCAAATTTGGTGTAATTCCGTTCAGCAGTTCGGGCTGTAGCCGTGTCTAAAGTTTCCTATGGAAAAATGAATGGGGAAAACGCGTTTTGGGACCCCCCTTTTTTCTCAGCCCCGCTTGACGAATCCCCCCGAGACTTTCAGGGTAGGAGCGGACCGGAGCGCCCCACAAAGTTTGAACATTTTGCGAAGATACGTCAACCGGCAAGAGAGTTATTTCAAATAGAATGTCGCGGATTTCCTATGGAAAATAGGTTGTAACTATAACTATCTACTGGCGACCGCCAGTAGATAATATATATATATATATATATTCACTGAAAAAACCGTAGGTTTCAGGCACGTTATAGTTACAAATTAGCATTTAAAAAACATTTGAAATTCACTGAAAAAACCATAGGTTTCAGACACGTTATAGTTAGAAATTAGCATTTAAAAAACCTTTGAAATTCACTGAAAAAACCATAGGTTTTAGGGACAGTTATAGTTACAAATTAGCATTTAAAAAACCTTTGAAATTCACTGAAAAAACCATAGGTTTCAGATATGTTATAGTTACAAATTAGCATTTAAAAAACCTTTGAAATTCACTGAAAAAACCATAGGTTTTAGGGACAGTTATAGTTAGTTGGACATTTCACTCGTACAAAACCCGTGAAATTCCCCCGTTATAGTTAGTTCAGCTAACTATAACTCGCGCCCGCAATGCACTGCTGATGACGTCACATATTACATCACTCATGACATGGTCAGTGACATCACTGATGACATCACTGATGACATCTCAAATGACATCACTGTTGACATCATGCAGTGACTGTGTGTTTCTGTAAAGTTTAAATATTTTTAATATATATAGGAAAAGACGTATTGAAGAATGAGTGGGTGTATAAGTGTCTGTATGGATGATTTAGTAGGTGCGTGACTGACTCTATAAGTGAGTGATTTAACGTATCTTACTGAATGCATGGGTTAGTGACTAAACTGGGTGAATGTCTGTATCCGTCTGTCTGTTGCTGTGTAAGTGGCTGCATGGGTTTGTGAATAGCTACATGAGTGTGTATATGAGTTATTGAATGGTTGTCTGAGTATCTGTATGGTTGCCTGAGTGTTTGTGTGGGAGGGGTGTGTGCGACTCTGTGCATAGATGTGTGAGTGGGTGATTCACTGGGTGGATGGTTTCAAGAGTGCATCTGTGATAGACTGTATGGGTGGGTAAGTGTGTGTAAGAGTGTGTTAGTGAGTGAATGTATGTCCCAGTGGTACATGTGTGAGTAACTACATATGTGAAAGGCAGTATATATGTGTGTTGGAGTATATAAATAGCTATTAGCGAGAGTGAGTGATTGTGATAGTGGCTGTATGGATGAGTGTGTGCTTGTATCAGTGATTGTATAAGAGCGTAACAATGTGCTAGTATTTGTATGATTAAGTGAGCTGGTGTGTGTATAACTGTATAGGTGAGTAAATGGCAGTGTGTTTATTTATTTGCATGACTGACTAGGTGTGTGAGTACCTCTATGGATGAGTGGCGGTGTTTGAGTGTCTATATAGGAGTAAGAGTGCATATGATAGTCCTGTACTGAGTGACCATAAGTATGAGTGACTGTACGGGTGAGTGAGTGGATGTGTGTGTGTAGACCCAAGAATCAGTGAGTGGGTATGTAGTTATTGGTGTTGGAGTGTCTATAGTTTTGCGAATGGCAGTCTGTAATTTAGATTGGGTGTATCAAAGGTTATATTAGGGTGTGAGGAGCTGCATCAGATTATCACGTGGATGATGTCATCAGTGATGTCATTTGAGATGTCATCAGTGATGTCATCAGTGATGTCACTGACCATGTCATGAGTGATGTAATATGTGACGTCATCAGCAGTGCATTGCGGGGGCGCGAGTTATAGTTAGCTGAACTAACTATAACGGGGGAATTTCACGGGTTTTGTACGAGTGAAATGTCCAACTAACTATAACTGTCCCTCAAACCTATGGTTTTTTCAGTGAATTTCAAAGGTTTTTTAAATGCTAATTTGTAACTATAACATATCTGAAACCTATGGTTTTTTCAGTGAATTTCAAAGGTTTTTTAAATGCTAATTTGTAACTATAACTGTCCCTACAACCTATGGTTTTTTTCAGTGAATTTCAAAGGTTTTTTAAATGCTAATTTCTAACTATAACGTGTCTGAAACCTATGGTTTTTTCAGTGAATTTCAAAGGTTTTTTAAATGCTAATTTGTAACTATAACGTGCCTGAAACCTACGGTTTTTCAGTGAATTTCAAAGGTTTTTTAAATGACATTTTTTAAATGTATTAATTTTTATATTAATTTTTTTCATACTGATTTACTACATTTTTAGAAACAATTTCTTTTACATATTTTATTTTTTAAATTACATTGTAATTACATTATACATTACATTACAAAAAATACTTTCTCAGAATGAATTACTTTAGTTTAAATACTTTGCACATAGGCAATAGACTTTTAAGTACAGTAGTTACAGTTGTTGCAATGGGCAACACATTTTCAAACACAATGCAACATTCAGCTCAATGTGAATTTCTAGTTAAATGCAATTAGTTACTTTATGGATTACTTTTCTAACCACAGGACTGGATCCTAGATTCAGTCCTGGGACATCTCCTGTAAACAGTTGAGTAAAAGCGTTTTGGTTACAGTCGTGATTTTTAAGGAATATTATTGTATTTTAAAAGTTGACACTTTGAAACTTTTCCTCATAGAATCACCAATGTTATCCTATGGAAGGAAATTCACTTAGCAGGTAAAAACTGTTATCGTTACTTTTTCTTACTCAGTGTTGGATCCTGGATCCAGCACTGGTGCATCTCCTGTAAACAGTTGAAAAAATGCGTTTAAGTCATACAGGCGATTTTTAAGGAATATTTGTAGTTTGTGAAAATCGACACTTTGAAACTTTTCTGCTGAAAACCAGACAATGGATTCCTATGGAAGAAAAGATAAGTTATTGGTAAGTACGGTTAAAATTACTTTTCAGGGTCAGTGCTGGGCTAAAAGATGCAGCACTGGGTTCTCTCCTGATAACAGGTGAGTAAATCGGAATTCGTATTTCGGCTGATTTTAGAAGAATAATTTAAAGTTCCAAAACTCCACACTTAGAAGAATTTCCAAGTGAAACCAGTCAATGTTAGCCTATGTAAGGAAATTCAAGTTACTGGTAAGTACGGTTAAAATTACTTTTCAGGACCAGTACTGGGCTGAAAGATGCAGCACAGAGGTCTCTAATGATAACAGGTGAGTAAATCGGAATTCGTATTTCGGCTGATTTTAGAGGCATATTTTAAAGTTCCAAAACTCCACACTTAGAAGAATTTCCAAGAGAAACCAGTCAATGTTAGCCTATGGAAGGAAATTCAAGTTACTGGTAAGTACGGTTAAAATTACTTTTCAGGACCAGTACTGGGCTGAAAGATACAGCACTGAGGTCTCTCCTTATAACAGGTGAGTAAATCAAAATTCGTATTTCGGCTGATTTTAGAGGAATATTTGTAGGTTTCAAAAATCAACACTTAGAAACTTTTTCAGCAAAAAGCAGGCAATGATATCCTATGGAAGGAAATTCAAGTTACTGGTAAGTACGGTTAAAATTACTTTTCAGGACCAGTACTGGACTGAAAGATACAGCACTGAGGTCTCTCCTTATAACAGGTGAGTAAATCGGAATTCGTATTTCGGATGATTTTAGAAGAATATTTGCACAATGGTGAAGGGAGGGGCGGGGCCTGAGGTGACATCTGTGCAAACGCGCCCCGTGGCGCGTTTTAAGTTGGGGATTAAGTCCCCTTGAATCCTGAGGGTCCCTAGGGGCCAACTAGCCCACCAGGAACCTCCAATATGCGCCAGGGGGCTGCGTTGCAGAGACATGTAGAGAGGCCACACCCCTTTTACACCTCTCTGCAACGCAGCTCTGTGGCGCTTTCTGGATGTACCTGTTGGGCTAGTTGGCCCCAGGGACCCTCAGGATTGAAGGGGATTTAATCCCCAAGTCAAACGCGCCACGGGGCGCGTTTGCAGATGTCACCTGAAGCCCCGCCCCTCCCTTCACCACTGTGCAAACGCGCCCCGTGGCGCGTTTTAAGTCGGGGGATTAACTCCCCTTGAATCCTGAGGGTCCCTGGGGGCCAACTAGCCCAACAGGTATATCCAAAAAGCGCCACAGAGCTGCGTTGCAGAGAGGTGTAAAAGGGGCGTGGCCTCTGTACACCTCTCTGCAACGCAGCTCCCTGGTGCATACTGGAGGTTCCTGGTGGGCTGGTTGGCCCCCAGGGACCCCAGTATTCAAGGGGATCGTTCCCCTCTGCAAACGCGCCAGGGGCGCGTTTGCAGAGTGGTGAAGGAAGGGGCGGGGCCTGCGGGCCCGATCGTTTTTTTTTTTGTCCCCTGAAGGGGGGCTGTGTAGCCCCCTTCCTTTTTCCTGTTTTTGGGCCCTGGGGACCCCATCCCCCAGGGCCTTACCCCTTTTTTTTAATTAAAATGTAAAAAAACGGGAAGGGGGCCGCGTGGCCCCCTTCCTTGGGCCTGTATTGGCCCCGGGGACCCCATCCCCGGGGCATGGCCTCTATTTCTACATTTTATTCTTTGGAGGGGGCTGCGTGGCCCCCTCCTCTGGCCATTTAAGGCCCCGGGGACCCCATCCCCGGGGCCGGCCATACCCTTTTTTTTTTTTTTTGTGTTTTTTTTTCTAAACTTTGGGGAGGGGGCTGCGTGGCCCCCTCCCGGGCCACTTATGGCCCCGGGGACCCCATCCCCGGGGCCTGGCCTCACGTTGGAGACTGTGGGGGGGTCCCCAATTCCCCCACAGTCCCAGCCGGCTCCCCGCGTCCCTTGGGAGCCGGCATTGCTTTTCCACATGGGGAGCTGCTAAGATGCAGCTCCCCATGTGGAAAGCAATCAGCTTTGGATATTGGAAGAGAGAGCAGGTTTCCCTGCTCTCTCTTCCAATATCCAAAGCAGTTTGCTATGGCAGGACGGGAGCCACGAGGCTCCCGTCCTGCCATAGCATACTACAGTGTCCCGGGGTAGGCACCCCGGGACACTGCAGGAGCCGGCCCTGGGGGTGGCGGTCCCCAGGGCCATCAAGGGCTCCAGGAGGTGGGCCGCGCGGCCCCCTCCCTTAAATTGCACAGCCCCGGGGAGGTGGTGGTCCCGGGGCTCTGGGAGTCCGTAATGGACCCCCACATTTATTTTATAAGTGCCCCGGGAGGTGGTGGTCCCGGGGCGTGTGGGGCTGGAGCCCCCACACCTTATTTAAATAAAAAAGAAGCCCCGGGGGGTGGCGGTCCCGGGGCTGCGGGAGGGCAGAAGAGCCCTCCCGCACCATTTTTTCTATAAAGCCCCGGGGTGGCGGTCCCCGGGGCTTGGGGGCCCTCTGAGGCCCCCCATACAAACAATATACCCACCCCCACCATGCCCCCGGGACTTGGGCCACCCGGGGGCAAAATGCTAATCGAAGCGCGGGAGACCGCGCTCGATTTCTCGGCAGGATTCGCGCACCCTGAGCGCATCCTGCCGATTTAAAAAAAAATTTTTTTTTCTTTTTTGCCCAGGGGTCCTTGTGGGACCCCTGAGCAAACCTAGGGGTCAGGGTGTTTCTACCCTGCTCCCTTTGTGCGCTTTGCGCACTTGTTTCTGTCCCTCGGTTCTACCGAGGGACAAAATGGCTGCCAACATTTCCTGAATCGGAATGTTAACAGCCAGCTGACAGCCAATTAACATGCAGCTCGTGATCGGGACGGTGCGCGCAGGGTGCGCTGAGGGTACGCGGACCCTACTCGGCCATAGATATATATGTACTTTTACTTTTGATTTTCTCAGCAACTACTGAACGGATTTACACCATTTAACAAAAAGGGTTCTTTCTGAACCAAGAACTACCTCTTTGCCAAATTTGGTGTAATTCTGTTCAGCAGTTCGAGCTGTAGCCGTGTCTAAAGTTTCCTATGGAAAATTGCATGGGGAAAACGCGTTTTGGGACCCCCATTTTTCTCGGCCCCCGCTTGACGAATCCCCCGAGACTTTCAGGGTAGGAGCGGACCGGAGCGCCCTACAAAGTTTGAAAATTTTGCGAAGATGCGTCAACCGGCAAGAGAGTTATTTCAAATAGAATGTCGCGGATTTCCTATGGATAATAGGTTGTAACTATAACTATCTACTGGCGACCGCCAGTAGATAATATATATATATATGTATGTATGTATACATGTATATATATATATTCATATGAAAGCTGCTCGCAAATTGAAGACACCGCACACAACGTTGTATTTCACCCTCTTTTATTCGGCAGGCAGCAGCAAACTCAATCGAGCCCTTCCAGCAAAGGTTTGCGCCAATTCACGCCATACGCGTTTCGGAAAAAGTTCCCTTCATCATTGGCTTGGCGTTGGGGAAAGGAGCAGCATGCATAATTTTCGCAGGTGTTTTAAGTTCTTGCCTCAGTGGGGGTGTACTCGCTATGCATGCTGGATGTCGTAGTCCAGGTAAGTATTCAGTTCTTTAGTAGAAGCCGCTTTACCTTCACCTCCATAATTATAAATCCATCGGGTCGCTGATATGGGCAAGGCCCGCCTGCTGCTTCACTTGCGCCTCACCAAACAGGTACGTTGTTCCACACTGTGCCTCACGTTCAAGGCACATGGACCTGCTTCTCCAGCAGTGGGGTTGTCTTCGTGGCCGGAGCGGACCACAACATAATCCATATGAAAGCTGCTCGCAAATTGAAGACACCGCACACAACGTTGTATTTTACCCTCTTTTATTCGGCAGGCAGCAGCACACTCAATCGAGCCCTTCCAGCAAAGGTTTGCGCCAATTCACGGCATACGCGTTTCGGAAAAAGTTCCCTACATCATTGGCTTGGCCATGTATATATATATATATATATATATATATATATATATATATATATATTATCTACTGGCGGTCGCCAGTAGATAGTTATAGTTAGGACCTATTTTCCATAGGAAATTCACAACATTCTATTTCCAATAACTTTGGCGCCGGTTGACGAATGTTCGCGAAATTTTCAAAACTCGTGGGGCGCTCCGGTCCGCTCCTATCCTAAAAGTTTCGGAGTAATTCGGCAAGCGGGGGCCGAGAAAAAAGGGGGGTCCCAAAACATGTTTTCTCCATGTTAATTCCCATAGGAAATTTTAGACACGGCTACAGCCCGAACTGCTGAACGGAATTACACCAAATTTGGCAAAAAGGTAGCGCTTGGTTCAGAAAGCAACCTTTTTTTTAAATGGTGTAAACCCGTTCTGTAGTTGCGGAGAAATTAAAAAAATAAGAGTCAAAAAATCAATTTCCCATAGGAAACTTTATGCAAGGCTACAGCTCGAACTGCTGAACGGAATTACACCAAATTTGGCAAAGAGGTAGTTCTTGGTTCAGAAAGAACCCTTTTTGTTAAATGGTGTAAATCCGTTCAGTAGTTGCTGAGAAAATCAAAAGTAAAACCACATATATATCTATGGCAGCGGAGGATCCGCGCACCCTCCCGATCACGAGCTGTATGCTAATTGGCTGTCAACACTCCAAACCAGGAAGTGTTGGCAGGCATCTTGTTCCTCGGTAGAACCGAGGCACAGAAACAAGTGCGCAAAACGCAAAAAGGGGGCAGGGTAGAAACACCCTGACCCCCTAGGCCTGCTTAGGGGGTCCCACAAGGACCCCCAAGGCCCAAATTTGTTTGTTTTTTTTCTTAAAAATCGGCGGGATGCGCTTAGGATGCGCAGATCCTGCCGTGAAAAAAAAACAAAAACGCGGGCTTCGTTGTTATTTGGCCCCCGGGTGGGCCAAGTCCCGGGGGCATGCGGGGGTTTATAAAAATAATTAGTGGGGGGGCCTCTAAGGCCGCCCCAAGCCCCGGGGACCGCCACCCCCCAGGGCTTTCAATTGAAAATGGTGCGGGAGGGCACTCGGCTCTCCCGCAGCCCCGGGAACCGCCACCCCCCGGGGCTTCTTTTTTTTTAATTACAATTACCTGTGTGGGGGGCTCGAGCCCCCCCACACGCCCCAGGGACCGCCACCTCCCCAGGGCACTAAATATTTAAATATGGGGGTCCGTTACGGACCCCCAGAGCCCCGGGGACCACCACCTCCCCGGGGCTTTGAAGATGCTGGGAGGGGGGCCGTGCGGCCCCCCTCCTGGAGCCAGTGATGGCCCTGGGGACCACCACCCCCCAGGGCCGGCTCCTGCAGTGTCCCGGGGTGCCCACCCCTGGGACACTGCTGTTTGCAATGACAGGGCGGGAGCTTCGCGGCTCCTGTCCTGTCATTGCAAACTTGCTTTGAATTTTGGAAGAGAGAGCAGGAAACCTGCTCTCTCTTCCAAAATTCAAAGCAAATTGCTTTTCCACACGGGGAGCTGCATCTAAGCAGTTCCCCGTGTGGAAAAGCAATGCCGGCTCCCGAGGGACACGGGGAGCCGGCGGGACCGTGGGGGGATTGGGGACCCCCCCACGGTCCTCAACGGAGAGGGCCAGCCCCGGGGGAATGGGGTCCCCAGGGCTACAAGTGGCCCAGGAGGGGGGCCACACTGCCCCCTTCCCAAAATTTATAATAAAAAAAAAATAATAATTAAAAACAAAGGCCGGCCCCGGGGGATGGGGTCCCCGGGGCCATAAGTGGCCTGAGGAGGGGGGCAACGCAGCCCCCCTCCAAAACATTTTTTTTTTTAAAAAGGCCATGCCCCGGGAGATGGGGTTTCCGGGGCCAATTAAGGCCTCGGGAGGGGGGCCACGCGGCCCCCTTCCAAATTTTTGTTTTTTGTTTTTAAATATTAGGGGGCAGGCACTGGGGGATGGGGTCCCCAGGGCCAATAAATTAGAAAAAGAAGGGGGGCCACACAGCCCCCTTCTTACAAAAAAAATAAAAAATCCCGCCGTAGGCCACGCCCCCTCCTTGCAGCACTCTGCAAACGCGCCCCCTGGCACTTTGCAGATGGGGAACGAATTCCCCCTGAATACTGGGGGTCCCTGGGGGCCAACTAGCCCACCAGGAACCTCCAGTATGCGCCAGGGGGCTGCGTTGCAGAGAGGTGTTCTGAGGCCATGCCCCTTTTTACACCTCTCTGCAACGCAGCTCTGTGGCGCTTAATGGAGGTAGCTGGTGGGCTAGTTGCACCCCAGGGACCCTCTGGATTCAAGGGGAGTTAATCCCCCAAATTAAAACGTGCCACGGGCCGCGTTTGCACAGTGGTGAAGGGAGGGGGCGGGGCCTGAGGTGACATGTGTGCAAACACGCCCTGTGGTGTGTTTTAAGTTGGGGATTAACTCCCCTTGAATCCTGAGGGTCCCTGGGGTGCAACTAGCCCACCAGCTACCTCCATTAAGCGCCACAGAGCTGCGTTGCAGAGAGGTGTACAAAGGGGCGTGGCCTCTGACCACCTCTCTGCAACACAGACCTGTGGTGCTTACTGGAAGTACCTGGTGGGCTAGTTGGGCCCCAGGGACCCTCAGGATTCAAGGTGACCTAATACCCCAACTTAAATCGCGCCACAGGGTGCGTTTGCACAGTGGTGAAGGGAGGGGGCGGGGCCTCAGGTGACATGTGTGCAAACACGCCCTGTGGCGCGTTTTAAGTTGGGGAATTAATTCCCCTTGAATCCTGAGGGACCCAGGGGGACAACTAGCCCACCAGGTACCTCCAGTGCGCGCCACAGGGCTGCGTTGCAGAGAGGACGTCCAGGCCACGCCCCTTTTTACACCTCTGTGCAACACAGCTCTGTGGCGCTTACTGGAGGTACCTGGTGGGCTAGTTGGACCCCAGGGACCCTTAGGATTCAAGGGGACTTTATTACCCAACTTAAAACGGCCAGAGGGCGTGTTTGCACACATGTAACCTCAGGCCCCCCCTCCCTACACCAGTGTGCAAACGCGCCCCATGGCGCGTTTTAAGAGGTAGTTTTAATCCCCCTGCCCTATTATGTACTAGGGAGTTACAGAGGAGGTCATGCTAATCACAGGGGTACCCCAACGCATAGTGTTCCCTAGTGTATGTAGGTGTTTTAACTGTATTCTAAGTGTCTTTTACCATAGCTCTGGCTCTGGGCCTGGTTAGTCAGAGTCAGTTACCACCAGTACACATTTGGAAAAGGTGTGGGCACAGGATGATTTTGCAACAAGGCCTCTTTCTGCTCCTCTGTTGGTTCTTTCTGCACGGCTTGCTTCTTCCTGGTTTTTTCTTCGTCTTTGTGGACTTCTGTTTCTTTCGACATTTCTTTTGCTTCTTTCTGTGCGTTTTTTCTTCTTTCTTCACAAGTCCTACTTCTGTAGGCATAGTTACAAACTAGCATTTGAAAAACCTTTGAAATTCACTGAAAAAACCATAGGTTTCAGGCACGTTATAGTTAGAAATTAACATTTAAAAAACCTTTGAAATTCACTGAAAAAACCATAGGTTTCAGGCACGTTATAGTTAGAAATTAGCATTTAAAAAACCTTAGAAATTCACTGAAAAAACCATAGGTTTTAGGGACAGTTATAGTTAATTGGACATTGCACTCGTACAAAACCCGTGAAATTCCCCTGTTATATAGTTCAGCTAACTATAACTCGCGCCCCCGCAATGCACTGCTGATGACGTCACATATTACATCACTCATGACATGGTCAGTGACATCACTGATGACATCACTGATGACATCTCAAATGACATCACTGATGACATCATCCATGTGATAATTTGATGCATCTTCTCACACCCTAATATAACCTTTGATACACCCACTCTAAATTACAGACTGCCATTCTCAAAACCATAGACTCTCCAACACCAATAACTACATACCCACTCACTGATTCTTAGGTCTACACACACATCCACTCACTCACCCGTGCAGTCACTCATACTTACGGTCACTCAGTACAGGACTATCATATGCACTCATACACCTACATAGACACTCACATACCGCCACTCATCCATAGAGGTACTCACACACCTAGTCAGTCATGCAAATAATTAATCACACTGTCATTTACTCACCTATTCAGTTATACACACACCAGCTCACTTACTCATACAAATACTAGCACATTCTTACGCTCTTATACAATCACTGATACAAGCACACACTCATCCATACAGCCACTCTCACAATCACACACTCTCACTTATCCATTTATATACTCCAACACACATATATACTGCCTTTCACATATGTAGTTACTCACACATGTACCACTGAGATATTCATTCACTCACTAACACACCCATACACACACTCACCCACGCATACAGTCCATCACAGATGCACTCTTGAAACCATGCACCCAGTGAATCACCCACTCACACATCTATGCACAGAGTCACACACATCCCACCCACACAAACACTCAGGCACCCATACAGATACTCAGACAACCAATCAATAACTCATATAGACACTCATGTAGCTATTCACAAACCCATGTAGCCGCTTACACAGCAACAGACAGACGGATACAGACATTCACACAGTTTAGTCACTAACCCATGCATTCAGTAAGATACGTTTAATCACTCACTTATAGAGTCAGTCTCGCACCTACTAAATCATCCATTCAGACACTTATACACCCACTCATTCTTCAATACGCCTTTCCCTATATATATTAAACATATTTAAACTTTACAGAAACACACATTCACTGGATGATGTCATCAGTGATGTCATCAGTGATGTCACTGACCATGTCATGAGTGATGTAATATGTGACGTCATCAGCAGTGCATTGCGGGGGCGCGAGTTATAGTTAGCTGAACTAACTATAACGGGGGAATTTCACGGGTTTTGTACGAGTGCAATGTCCAACTAACTATAACGGTCCCTAAAACCTATGGTTTTTTCAGTGAATATATATATATATATGATTGGAGCACTCACAGTGTAAAAATAATCAGCTTTAATAACTGCAGACGCGTTTCAGCTTTATGCCTTCCTCAGTGGGGTAGAGCAAACATCTGATACACACAGTGCTGAATTCATTTAAATTGTCCAGCTTTGTAATTGGTTGATCTCTGGCCAATCAGAGGGCAGCATAAAGCTGAAACTTGTCCGCGGTTATTAAAGCTGATTATTTTTACCCTGTCAGTGCTCCAACCATTTTTTAAGTAGTTGTGTAACTGGCGGGTCCTACCCCCACCTTATGGATGCACCCATCGTGAGTTCGGCGGCCTTGGTGGGAAGTTTGTAAATATAAATATAAATATATATAAATAGATATAAATATATATATATATGCCAAATACCATCACACTGTTTCCAGTATAACATGAGTCGCACTCTCAGGGTGGGATACAATTCCGTTTATTGAGAAAGTCAAATGGCTTGGACAACGCCTAACATGTTTTGGTCCACCTTGCTCAGGGGATAGTTTATAACAGTCCTCCTTCTATTTTATATGACGTACTTACATTTCCTCATATTACTACCTGTTGCATGGGAATTGTAGTTTTTAATAAAAGTGCTCAGTGCTTAAGTAATGAAATAGTGCAAAAACATTTTGATTAGTTCAACTGTGAGATTAAAATGCGGCAAGTGCATTAAACAAAGAAAAACCTCTGGTTTGTTACATTATGGTAACCACTTTGAACGCTGTGATCTGAGAGGGCATTGTTTTTGCAGCCTGCACCCAGACCTACATCTCCCAGTTAGCCTTGACCCCAAGAGGAGGGGCATGATGCCGGCCACCTCCCGCAAGTACTGCTGGCTATGAATCACTTTGTTGATCTCGGCGGAGTGGGATGCTGTGAGCTGAGAGGGCATTGTTTTTTGCTGCCCGCACCAGGGACTACATCTCCCAGTTATCCTTGACCCCAGTAAGAGGGGCCTGATGCCAGCCACCTCCCGCAAGGGCCGCTGTACTATAAAGCCCCTTGTTGATCTCTGTGGAGCGGTACACTGTGAGCTGAGGGGGGCATTGTATTTGCAGCCCACACCAGGGATTACATCTCCCAGTTATACTTGACCTCAGGAGTAAGGGCAAGATGCTAGCCGCTTCCAGCAAGTGCTGCTGTGCTATCCAGCATCTTGTTGATCTCTGCGGTGTGGGCCACTCACGGGCGGTGCCCAGGCTAAGCCTGGGAAAAGGGTGGGCCCGTCCCTGCCCGTCAGAGCCCATAGGAGACTGAGCTGGGCCACTCCCCTAACGGTTGAACCAGCCGCTGCCCATGCAGGTAAGAGCAGTGGGGCGGTGGGCTGGGTGGGGGTGATTTCAACAGACGACGGGGGAAAATTAATTTATTTGATTTTCCCTCGTCATCATCCGTTGAAATCCCCCCCACCTGGCCCCACTGCTCACCGCTCTTACCTGCACGGGCCGCGGCTGGTTTGAACTTCTAACAAGGTACTTTTTGACATTATTCCACCCTCACCCCTGAACTAAAAAATCAGTGACTAGTTGCCTCAATTGTCCCTATTTCACTTGTTGGTCAGCTGACTACTGTGGCACTATACCTCATATCTTCTGAATGTTATTGTTATTTCTCTGCTGGTAGTTCTACATGGCAAAATGCAAGGCCACAGAGGTGGGTGCTGGGGTTGGCAGAACTAAGACTTCTAAGAAAACTCGAAAATCCTCTGGGGATGATTGTGTTATCGATAGGATCAGCAACCTGTTGGTGGAATGTGAGCTGATACTAGTCCTGGACCCTACTGGTTCCCCTCTCTAGTGCTACAAGCCCCTCTGCTTCCCACGCAGCAGCAAACCATCGTACAATACCTAGAATGTTTTTAAACACTAGGGAGCAGCGCCGTCAATTGCCTATTGAGACCCAGATTGTACTACGACCCACCCCTGCTACTACCCCTTCAGATGTCCCTCTCACTACTGGAACTCCATTCTCTGATCTATACTGGGAGGGCTTTCCCTGCAGCAATTGCTTTGATTTATTGCCCGGGCTGCTGAAGGATCAATGAACTGTAGGGATTCCTGATCATGTTAGTAACTCTGAACAGGAACACAGTGACCTGGCAGGGACAGGGTGCTCTATTACCAATGAGGCCTTCTATTTCTCACTTGTCCAATCTTTGAAAGAGTAGGTGAGCATTTTAAAATCCTTGCTCTCATCTTTGACCTCCACGATTAATCAGTTATTAGGTTCATGCAGGAATGCAGTTGATTCAAATCTCCATTCAAATCCTAAACCTTTCCATGGACCTCCACCCCAAAAACACATACTGTCTGTAAAAGCAATTCCCTTTTTCCCTGCAAATTCTTTGCCTAGGATTGCAGTTTAGAGAGCGTACTTCCCAATAAAACAGAACATCAGTATACCTGTTACTCAGATTCTACGTCAAAGAGACAATTCCTGGAATTTGACCCATGTGCATGCACATTTAGGAATACACAGGCATGAACAGGTGAATACCATATCAAGCCAAGAATAAGTCTCTGACTCATGGCTATATTTCTATGATTAACATTTCCAAATTGACCCCACCACTCACCTACAGAGTCAGAAGACTCTCTCAAAAACAAGGCGATTCTCTGGATTCGCCATGTCTGGGGTTGTCGATCTCTCATCTGTGACAACATTATTAGTGCCAAAAGAACGGGACATGTTCGCTCTGGTCTTGACAACATAAAATTAATCTTGTCCACCCATGACATGGCAAACAATTTAGTTGAGCTGGACCATAGGACCTCCCCCCCCCAGAATCATCTAACCTCTAGTTTAAATACACCAGTTCACTAGCTCACTAAAACACAGGAATCCATACATCAACCCCCAATCATATCTATTGACTCAAACAGATTTCACACCTTTACCTGACTCAGATATCTTCAGCCAGTAGTCGTCATGTCCATACAGATGAGGACAACAGCAGGTCAGTCTTTTCCTCTAGCCTCTGTCCTGTATCTTCCTTATTCAAACCGAACACAAATCCAATAATTTCTACCATTGTTGACGCTAATGTACCTTCTTTTGGTAAGTTTCAACTTTCTGGGCCTACATATTTAAATCTGTCCGAAACACTTTCCATGAATACGCTTACTCTTTCTGATGTCTCCACAAGAATATCTGCTGACTTCAATGCATCTTCTCTCAGTAATTGTCAATCTCCTGGACATTCCTTATTTGGTTCAACATAAATAAATCTGCCTGATGCAGCTCCTATGAATATGTCTACATCCTCCCACACAGTTCACACGCATATACCTGCAAGTCCTACCCCCTCTGATATGGCCTCTCAACAATTGGTCATTAATAATCTATCCCTGATTTCATGGAATGTTGTGGGCCTCAGGTCTAACCTCTTATTATCTGATTGGACCACCCTTGTGGATGACCATGACCTATGTCTCTTTCAAGAAACATGTGGCCATATTTACAACGAAGTAATGCAGCGCGGTGCTGCAAGCCATTTGGCTGTGTCGTGCTGCGTTACGTTTGGAGCAAAGGGATACGTCATATTTACAACAATATGACGTATCCCTGAGCTCTCCCCTGGCGCACAATTGGCTGCCATGCGCCAATGCAGGAACCCTTGCACCATGGTGCAAGGGTGCCTGCGTTGCAGAGATGATTGTACCATGATTGTTATTGCAGTATGATTGTTTTTGTGCATGAAGGTGTCACAAAAACAATCACAAGAGGTGTTTTCCTCTTTCTATGTGTGCTGCAGAATGCAGCACGCATAGAATGAGGAACAAACTAGGGGAAGTAAAGGTATTTCTCTTTGTTGCGCCTCCTTAGGCCTCCCCTGGGGAGGCGTAGGATTCTGACGCATTCCCAGGTTTACGAAATGTTGTAAATCTGGGAATGCGTCAGAATCCATGGGTGTTGTGTGGGAACACCCACAGCAACACCCATGGAACATCCCTTTCATGCAAAGTGCTGAATGAAAAGGGGCCATATTTACAAGGACATGAAATGCCATGCAGGATGGCTTTATGTGCCCTTGTAAATATGGTGCACCACACTGGGCCGCCGGTGCGTCACAAAAAGTGATGCACCGGCGGCGCAAGAGGCTTGTAAATATGCCCCTTTTTCCCTAGAGCCAATCCATAGGCCTGGTTTTCTTAATTTCTTCACTTTAGCCATTCCCAGCCAACAGAGAAGACACTCTGGAGGTCTAACTCTATGGATTAGAGCCTCCCTCAATTGTGCCATACGACAACTTCACTCTGGATCACCCGACATCTTGGCTATTGAAATTAGCTGCAACAATAAGCCGAAGGTTACCCTTTATAACATCTATGTTAGAGGGACTAGAGGTGTGGGTCAATCTTGCACAATCCATATACTTGAAGGGATTCTGGATTCATTCCCCCCATAATGTTAACCTCTTAATAGCGGGTGACTTTAGTCCAACTTTTGAACCTCTAGATATTGATGGGGTCTGCTTGCTTTGTAATGAAGATAAAGCCTGGTCAAATCCTTGATTGGCTATTCCTCCTATTCATAGGTTGTCACAGACTGCTCTCCAGCTTCAGGCCTTAACTGCAGAATATACCTTAGGGCTGCGAAGAAGCATACAAAATCAGATCGGATTGGTGCCTACACTTTTAACAAACCATTTCATACTAGTAGGATCGACTACATCCTGATTGATCTCAGGCTGTTGCCTTGCGTCAACAACATGCAAATTCTTGAAAGTAGTGAGAGTGACCACAATCCTCTTTCCTTTTCTTTGAAGGGATGCTACTCTACCATTCCATTGGTTTCTGTCCCTATCCTTCTTTATAGGAATGCCAGAATGACTTTTGATAAACAGCATTTAAAATGGAACCAAGTAGTTAATCGCCCTGAGATCATCTTTGCTGTCACTGTTAATTTTAATGGCATCATGGCAATGATAGACAGTGGGCAACTGGACTCACATGAACGGCTAATTATAAATCATGCAGCCTTGTTTGACCGCATATCAGGATATTTTACATGTCTGATAAATTCTAAACCAACAGCGATTAAGTCAAATCCTTGGTTTGGTGCTGAGTGTCGTAAGTACCAAAGACATTTAGCCAGGGCTATCAAGAATAGAGATTTGTCTAGTATTTCCCTGACTCATAAAGCTTACAAACTAGCTATTGCAGAAGCTAAAAGGAATTGGGATGACCAGAGATGGATCCACCCTCAATGTAGCTTGTGCAGAAAGAGATCTTACCCTGTTCTGGGAGCTAGTTGCTTGCAGGGGCACTCCAGCCGCACTTGGCCCAGCAAACAACTAGCTGAGCATTTTGGGACCCTATATGCTGCTACCAGCCTAAAACCTCTTCCAAATACTTGTTCTCAACCTAATTTCCCTTTTTCTTTCCTCCGGAAGCTTTGTTTGACCTTGCAGATGTTGCATAATCTCTACAGGCCACTGCTAGGGGCAGAGATGCTGGCCCGATGGTGTTCAGGCTGATATCTTTTTATCAGACAAAGAAGCATGGACACAATATATCCTGTTCATTACTAATGCTATCGCTGTGGGGGGTCCTATCCCAGAGTCTTGGAAATGTGCCACTGTGATTCCTGTGCACAAGAAAGGAGATAGGGCCCCACCAACAAACTATAGGCCTATAAGTGTCATCGACTGCATTCAGAATTTTTTTTGTCGATGTGTTCTTGCCAAAATCCAAGACTGGATGTCAGGTATGCTCATTCTCTGTCCTTTTCAGGCAGGATTTCGGTCTAAAGTCTCTACAATAGACCAAGCCTTTCGGTTTTTCATGATTTATTGGCGCACAGTGCTCATAGGCAAGGGTAACCTATATGTCACTTTTGTTGACTTTCAGCTTTTGACCAAGTTCCTCGCTCCAATCTTTAGCAAGGACTCAGAGACATTTATTGTCACTGGTTGCTTGTCTTCATGAGGGAAATTTTGCACGAATAAGATGGGGGAGTCAGGATGAGCTGTCAGACAAGATCACAGTCAGCAGAGGTGTATGCCAGTGCTACGTGCTGGCCCCTACCCTATTCTCACTATATATAAATGATATTGTACCTTTTTTAACACAAATTGATGCAGACGCACCCTCTCTGGCTCATGTAAAACCCCAGTAATTTTATTCCCAGATGATACCCTGCGGGTCTCCAAGACCCCAAATGGCCTTCAGAAACTCTTGGTAAGGTTCGAGGAGCTCTGTGCCACAAGAGGACTGGAGATCAAAATAGATAAAACAAAGCTAATAATGTTTAATCCCCGTAAATCTTATAAAAAGGGTTTATCCTTTGGGGGAGAGCCCCTTGAAACCGTTCACAGTTTTACCTACCTGGGCATCACATTCAATAGCAACATGTCTTGGAAGAAACATCTGACTAAAGCTGCTTTAAAACTCAAGCAAATAACGGTAGCAATTCATAAAGAGTACAAAGCCTCTTACACTAAACCTATTCAGCCTGCCATCCACTTATATGAAGCCAGGGCACTAGGGTCAGCATTCTACGGGAATGCACTATGGGGTCACACAAATATTGACACACTCACAGCTACTGAAAACAAATTTCTCCGTAAACTGGTTTCCCTTCTCCTAGTACACCTTTGGCTCCACTTTTAATGGATTTGGGTCTAAAAAGCCTCCAGGACAAAGCCAGACTTCGCCCATTGCTTTACTGGAGGCGGCTATGGTCTACCCCAGAACTTGAACATTATACTACAGCCCTCCAGGATGTCATGCTAACAGGCCACTCAGTAAGAATTCCTTTGCTTATGTATGTCTAAGAGATGCAAGATTACATTGGGGCTCCTGAATTATGGCCCCACACAGCTACTACATTCTTCCCATCACAAATGCCTTCAAAAAGCTATTTTGGTCAGAGATAGAGGCAAAACTTGCCTCAAGAGCTAATCTTCCCACTTTTCTTGATTTCAAGTCCCGGATTAGCTATGAGCCCTGCTGGGACCAAGTGACTGTACCTTGTAAAAGGAAACTGTACTTTCAATTTAGCGCGGGTACTCTCTGGGTGAGAGCTTTTACAAAGAGTTGGTCTGCTGAGGCTATTGATACATGCCCTGTATGTCAATTTCAGGTTGAGAGTGTCCCGCATGTTTTCTTTGTTTGTCCAGCCTACGCGTGCCCCCGCAAGTTTTGGCAAGATACGATCTGCAGCCGATTATCCCAGCGTAGCTATCTAATGGCACTCTGTTTACTGAGATCGGATTGTTGTTTAACATATGCCATACCTCTCGCTAAGTTCCTAGGGGCCATGTGGATGCTGCGCAGAAAGCTTTTACTTCCTGCTTGATCTTTGGTGATTTTTACCTCATGATGATAGTATGTGATGTATTGTGCCTTATTAGTCTCTAATTTTACATACTTTATATTATATTTTATAATATTTATTGGAGAAGTTTAATGATAATTTGTACTGTATTGAAATATTTTACTTCCATAATTGATGATTTTTATGTATGTTTGTATCTGTAATTTTATGGCCCCGGTGGCCGAAATAAAGTTATTTTATGAATACTTGTTAGTCTCATATCGACATATGTTGTTTCTTTTCTCCTGTTTCATGTGTCTCTGTTGTATGGTATAAAAGGCTGTCCCTTGCCTTTTTCAGTTCATTGCGACACATGCCTCATACTCCCTGCCCTCTATTGGACCAGAAGTGCCAATTATCTACTGAGCACGTTGTCAAATGTGTTTTTTGATTCTCAGTAAGTTACGCATTTTTATATGGCCATGGTGCTCTGTTATTGTGCGTTTTTCATGTTACAGGTAAGCCTGGGCGGAGTTTGCATAGTTGCGCTATGCGGAACTCCGCGAAGTGTAAAAACAATCTGTATCGCTACGCAGAGTTCTGTGAGCAGACGAAGCTGCTCGCAGCGCCCGTTCGTGTGATTTTTTACATCATATGCAATGCGAAGGGCGTTCTTGCGCCGGAAATCGAGTGCGAGTGGCACCATGTGGTTCACATGGGTGCGCCCATCTTGTTTTTGCTCTGTTTATGGTGCTGGGGCCTACTTTTGAATCCCGACTTAATCTCTTTAATTCTACCCCACTCAAATGTATCTACACCTCATGTTTATTTATTATCTTACAGTGTGTCTTTGTGTTTGTATATCTTATATTTTTTCAAAATTGTTTCTGATTTTGTGTGACTTTTGTACTTTTTAAATTTTTTGCTTTACTCTCTTATTTTTTTTCCTTCCTTCCTGTTTCTTCTCTTCCCCCAACTCAGCGCCATGACAGAGCAGGGGAGTGGTAGCACCACTCCCCCATGAACCAACCATCACACCAGCAGCCCTGCGCCATTGTTTCAGAGGTGGGGGCGGCGGCACTAGTTTTTTATGTGCAGGCCTGGCAGTGGGTACGGCCTCCGGGAGCGTTGGCAGCTCTGGTAGTGGGTGCGCCAGACTGTGCGCCGCAGCTCTGGGGTCTGGCGCACCCAACAATAGCTTACACACTGGTGGGCTGACATCCTGAATAGGGAACAGGACATGCTCGACCTGCTTGGTGTGGAGTTTGCAGGGCTCAATGAGTAATAATTATTTATTTGTTCTGCTCTATGCTAATATTTTTTCCCAATTAGCAAGCATGCTGCTTAAGCTCAAGTAAGTTAAGTTTATGTTACAAATATTATGCAGTCATCATCTAGACAGCTGCTCAGTGGTGCTACCCTAATCCTACTCGTTGGCACTCACTTGGGCTTATTATTTAAGAAGTCATACAGAGACTTCTCTGTCCTGTCACTAAGATAGTAGTTATTAGTGAGTTAGCACATTCTCTCACTTCTATGTGCCTTTCTTTTTTATAGCTCGTACAGTCCCAACCCAAGCCATTTCCCAGTGATGTGTAGTATGCATGCATCTATGCAATGAAATAAATACAGACTGAGTTGGCCCGTCAAAGGGGGTTGAACTTGAGAACTTGAGAGAGATTGAGAATGAGATGAGAAGCCGAGATCATTCGCTGCAATTTATTAGTAGTTCCAAAATGTAGTTTTGGAAATTTCGGATAAGGTTAGGTTTAGGAAATTAGGAATAGGTCCACAATACTAGTACTAAAGGAGATCTGATTCACAAAAGTTCAATGTTACTACGTTTCCCTTTCCCTGTCAAAATATTTTGGGGAAATTAGTAACTGTACCACTAATCTTTTTTCATTTTATTTTCTTTATTTCTTACATCCAGGGGCAAGAAGACGGCTGGGCATAGAACCACCGAGGCAGGTGAGGGAGGCGGAGGTGCCTCCACAAGTGCCGCTGGAGATGGCTCTGCTGGCCCCAGTAAGTCCTCCTGTTATTATTATTTCCCTAACTTTTACCACTCCACATTTAGAATTATTATTCCTTTTTACTGTGTCTGTCTCCTATTTTTTTCCAACTTCTCTTCGTTCTGTTTCCGAACTTCTTCTTATCCCTGCATTCTCCTATCTGCTAATTTTATACATATATCAACTTTCTGTACTTGACTTCACACTGTGTGTACTAATCTTTCTGTAGCTTTTTTCTTCTGCTTTCAGTAAGCTTTCCCTCTCCCCTCATATATCTTGTGGACTGGTGGTATTGTAAGACTCAGAGAACCCATTTTAGATTAGTACTCTACTGTGAAGATTGCATGCCCAAGTAAGGTATTCTACGCATGTTTACAGAGAAGCCTTACTTTTCCTTGCTGATGCTTAAACAGTAAAACGAGAGAGTGGCCATGGTCGTGGTGGACCCCCAATGTTGTGTATGTATTATTATCATGGTATGCCAGTAGTTGAAGACAGTGCAGCATGGCTGGACGTATGAGGACGGCCTCATTGCATTTGCCAACCAAGAACCTATGTCCTTCATTGACCAATTATTGCACCAATTCATTGCCCTTCAATGACTCAGATTCATCATAGCTCTGCCCCTCCATTACAAAAAGTTTTTGTTTGACTTGACTATATGTTTTAAAAATTTGCCAGCCAACAAAATGACCAATGAGATATTAATAGAAGATACTGTAACCAAACTGTATTCATGTATTGTTTGAACTTTTTGTGGTTGTATTTTGCTAAAGAATAAATAGGGGGAGGCGTATCTGGCATCTAAAATGTGTAATGTTTTTTCTAGCTGCACAGACCACCAGTTCCGGGGCCGGCAGTGAGAGCGGCAGTGGTGGGTGAAAGGATGCGTGCCTGGGTGGGTAAAAGGATATAGGTAAAAGGACGCCTGCCTGGGTGGGTGAAAGGAATGCTCAGGTGGGTTAAAGGCATATCAGGATGGGTGAATGGGTAAATAGGTGAAAGGCTGCATGGGTGAGTAAATGGATGTTGGTGAAGGTTGAGAGCCATGTTTGGATGGATGGATTGGATATATATTGATGAATGGTTTGCAATGGTGAAAGACTAGATGAGAGAATGTAAAGATTAAAGGGTGTGTATCAAAGCCAAGGGTGAAGATTAAGAATACTAGAAGAACAATGCGATGATGAATTGCTAATTGCTTGACTTCTGCAGATGGGATAGTCTGTGATGAATGTGCCAACACTATATCCCGTTCCTTAATCCTTTGCCTGTACTGCAGTACATCGCTTTCTCCATCGTCTACTTACGGCAGACAGGATGTCCGCATGATTGATTTCTTTTATACCTGATGTGTATCATTCATAATATTCATCTGCCTTGTAGTCAGGGTATAATTGAAAGGCATTTTGAAGAAGAGCAGGGCCACTGGCATAAGTTAATTGTCTATAACAGCTTCTCCAGTTGCAGACTGCGGAGAGTAGCAAAGTACGACTAACGAGTACAACTAGGGCACCAACTGAGCTAGCATGTCTCCCTTAATTAATTTAGCAAAAGAGAGAATACTTGTACACCAATAGTGCATAATGCCTTCCTCATTAATGAGAGGTAATTAATTTGTATTTTTCCACAAAAAGTGTCTGTTTAGTTTTTACTAGGAAATTATTCAAAAGAAAAAAACCCTGTTTTTTTAAACTGCGGTGTTGTGCTGTTTTATCCTGCCTTAGACAGTTAGGGCATTTGCCATTTGCCTTTAGTTTTATGTGAGGCATGTGTGAGTAATAGCTGTGACTCAACTCATATCAAACCGAATGGCCCTAGGGGACCATCAATGTACTGCTACTGTGCCACCCACTACATACTTTTAAACATGTTTTTTGCACAGAGCATTGTTTACAATTTGTATTTTTTTCTTTCTAGCTACTCCTGCTGGTCATCCAGCTCAGCAGGACGCAGCAGCCCAGCTGTGGCAGCAGAAGCTGGAGGCCATATGGACAGAGTACCAGCAGCTGGTGGCCCAGGAGGAGGAGTAGGCAGCTGCCCAGGGCTCCAGCCAGCCTCCAGCACTCCCAACCTCTAAACAAGACCAGCACCCCAGTCCACTGGCAGCTCCCAGCCCCCATTTCATCACTGCTGTCCCCCACTCATACTACACCTTCCAAGGTTGTGTGTTGGTGAGGCTGGCATGGATTGAAGCCAGGCAGACCCTGGGTGGGTAAATGGGGCCAGTGTGTGCTATTGTTTCGATAATAAAAATGAAGATCAATTTATACGAAATAAAACATTTCAAACAGTGAGATGCAACGAGGCACTAACCTGATATTTTCACCGGTAAGCTCCGATTTCACAGCTCCTCTTTATTAACTCGTACACACGCTATTATTTAGCCATTTCTTGACTTTTCGTTCAACAACTTGACCCGTGTTTTTTTGGACAGATCTTGGTGCGTTGATCTAGATGCCGTAAACCGAACACATAACTTGAAAATATCAGGTGAGTGCCTCGTTGCATCTCACTGTTTGGAATGTTTTATTTCGTATAAATTGTTCACCAGCACATAACTCATACCCTCTCGTTTTTTTCAGAGTACATTTTCTTCACGCTGTGGTTCATCTTTTCATTTCGAGCTGGCTTGGGGCCATTCAGTGTAATTAGGAGGTGAGCTTTCAACAGCACTTGGGTTTTTACAAACCAATGGTTGCAGCAGTGACAGATTTATTTGTTCTACACTACATTCATTTTCAGGAGGTCGACTCCTTGTTCTTACAACTTTCCTATGACTCTTCATTACTAGCTTCAGGTATGTTTCCATTATATGTCACATAAATTAATCCATGCGATGATTTCTGCTTTTTCTCTTCTTTCTTCTATTTGGACACTAGGGGGCCGATTCCGATCTTGGCCGGTAGGGCACCGAATCGGATTTGGCTTTACCGGATCCGATTCGGAGGCCTAGTTTCTGACCGATTCGTACGGGCGTCCGCGCGAGCAAGTACGATGCGAGCGTACGCGAAATCGCCGACCGACTCGTTCCCGGGTCCGAACCGCTCCGACCGACTCGTACGGACACGACTCGCACCACGCAATGGAGACGTTACCCGACCGAGCAAGTACGATGCGCGCTTCAAACAGCCCGACCGACTCATAGCGTCCGGCTCCAAAGAGCTGTCGGAGCCGGACTTCGGGGGTCCGTGTCGGACCCCACTGCACGCGTAGCCGCGCGAGTCGCACACAGGGGGGACCCAAGGGTCTCCCCTAAACATGCATGTGCGGTGCGAGTCGCACCGACGCGTACCCCCTGTAGGGGGCCCCCCTGTTCGCGACATGCCCATTCAGTCAATGGGAGCCCGTGTATGCGTTGTACGACCGGCTCCCATTGACTTCAATGGGAGTCCGACCGAATCGAGTCGGGCAGCATACGGCCGCATCGTACTCGCTCGGTCGGACTGCGGGAGTCCGGCTCGGTCGAAAATCTCTCCGGATCCGGCTCGGTCGGAGAGATTTCCGGCCTGAATCGGAATCGACCCCTAGGTGTTGGGTTGACCCGATATTTTTAACATTCAGTCAATGCGCAACTTTATTGACACTTAAAACAAACACACAGACTGTCTAATGGAGCACTCAGTATTATTTGTTCTTTTTATTTGAGCTTTTTTCGTTTCTTCTTCTTCTTTTTCTTCTTTTTTCTCCAGTTCTTCTGATTTGGTATTTACAGCACAAACACCAACATATGAATGTGAGCACAATGGTACACAGTTGGGTGTATAGATATCTCCATGTAAATATGGATATAATTTTACAATTGATGAATTTGTTTGATTACAGACATGCCCCTGAGGAAGGGACCTCAGAGTCCCGAAATGCATCAGGCTTGAAGTTAATGGGATTACAAAAGCTTTTTCGCAAATAATGAAATTTCATGCCATTATATTTGTATACTGAAATTTGTGTTTTGACTAATGTGTTATATGAATTTTCATTGTGTTTTTGTGATAACGTTTACTGAACTTTTTATTCAATATCATTTGTTTTTCAATAGTAAGTTGTTTACGACATATAAAAACAAGTGGCATACACTTCATGATCTATGAGGTTATTTAATTCATTGTACATGTATGAAGAACGTAAAATATTAATTTAGATTGGTTTAGAACTCGCAGAGTTCTGTGTGAACAGTGCTCATCACATTCAGGACCCGGTACCTGTTATACTTTAAGGCATAAACTTGCACGTGATGTCAACACGAGCAGTGGTGATGCACCAATAGAGTACACTAGTTTTCAATACAGCAGTTGGTTTACAGATCAATAGGAACAGGTAGTGCACCTCCACCCCCACATTATTTGAATTAGTCAGTCAGACACAAACAAAATAATATAATGTTCCCCTAGCTATATCCTGTTTTTTGTCAAAGCAGTTCGGTGATAGAAAGTTCTATGGTATCCCAGGCCTATTAAGTAGTCAGTGAAGTAGAGTTCATCCTCAAACTCAGGTGCTTCACCCAGACGTTGGTCAGCTAATACATTTCCATGACCTGAGTCTGACCAATCACCCTCATCCTCCTCCTGTCGTACTTCAGCTATAGTGTAATTTGGTGGTATAAAGTGATGCTTCATTTTGATCATGGTTGATCTCTCCACATTTTGTGGCAAGAGACTGGTACTTCTCACTATGACAACTGCACCAGCTGCACTGAACACACACTCAGCAGGTACAATGGGGACCGGGCAAGCCAGATACTTTATTGCCAGCCTGCTGAGCACTGGCCATTGGCGCCTTTTCCCATACCAATACACCAATGGGTTTTGATCCAGATAGAACTCTGTTGGGTCATTCAGATAGGCTTAGACCATCCTCTCAATAGTCATTGTGCTCCACCTTGCTCCCCCTCTTTTGCCTTCGCCTCTGCACTGGACTTAAGCCAGGCCTTTAGATACCAAGCAAATGCAGAATTTGGGTCTGATGCTCCTGTTCCTGTTGTTGTTGTTGTTGCTGGTGTTCTTGTTATTTTTGGCTGCTGTGAGCCAACAGCACTGCCCTCAGGCTCTACTGAAGTTGGCGGCTGCACCAGCCGTCCTTTTTCTAGGTCTCCGGCATGCTCAGCAATCCACGTTTTGTAGTTTGAAACATCCCCATCTGAAAAAGGAATGAAAATTACCAGTAATTTTTTGTACCATGGATCAAGAATTGTGGTACAGATGTAATGGTTGGATGACACAATGTCTATTTGAAGCTTTGTATTAACAGAGAAGTGAAGGATTAAGTTCCCCACCAACTCATGTGCATCTTTTTTTCATCCATACCTGCGTACATTTCAGACATCTCCTTTAGCTGTTCCTGCAGCATATGCAACAACCGGAGAGGGTATGAGTTATGTGCTGGTGAACAATTTATACAAAATAAAACATTCCAAACAGTGAGATGCAACGAGGCACTCACCTGATATTTTCACCGGTAAGCTCCGATTTCACAGCTCCTCTTTATTAACTCGTACACACGCTATTATTTAGCCATTTCTTGACTTTTCGTTCAACAACTTGACCCGTGTTTTTTGGACAGATCTTGGTGCGTTGATCTAGACGCCGTAAACCGAACACATAACTTGAAAATATCAGGTGAGTGCCTCGTTGCATCTCACTGTTTGGAATGTTTTATTTCGTATAAATTGTTCACCAGCACATAACTCATACCCTCTCGTTTTTTTCAGAGTGCATTTTCTTCACGCTGTGGTTCATCTTTTCATTTCGAGCTGGCTTGGGGCCATTCATTGTAATTAGGAGGTGAGCTTTCAACAGCACTTGGTTTTTTACAAACCAATGGTTGCAGCAGTGACTGATTTATTTGTTCTACACTACGTTCATTTTCAGGAGGGCGACTCCTTGTTCTTCCAACTTTCTTATGACTCTTCATTACTAGCTTCAGGTATGTTTCCATTATATGTCACATAAATTAATCCATGCGATGATTTCTGCTTTTTCTCTTCTTTCTTCTATTTGGACACTAGGTGTTGGGTTGACCCGATATTTTTAACATTCAGTCAATGCGCAACTTTATTGACACTTAAAACAAACACACAGACTGTCTAATGGAGCACTCGGTATTATTTGTTCTTTTTATTTGAGCTTTTTTCGTTTCTTCTTTTTCTTTTTCTTCTTTTTTCTCCAGTTCTTCTGATTTGGTATTTACAGCACAAACACCAACATATGAATGTGGCACATGCTATCGTCCTCCTTGCTGACTTCCCGTGTGAAAACCTCAAAAGGAAGTAGCATCTCTGTCAGGCATTTGACTAGGCCCTTTTGGTCCATCTCAATGATCATGCCATTCACAGTTGCACCGCCTCTTTGCATGGCATATTCATTGATCGGTCTGTACTGCTCAAACAGACGTTGCAACATGTAATAAGTCGAGTTCCAACGTGTTGGCACCTCCTGTATGAGTGCTTTAACTGCCATTCTATTATCATGCTGAATGATCCTCAACTGCTTCCGGGCTTTAAAAGAGTGGCTGAAATGAGTGCAGATTCTTCTGCAGATGGACAGTAAGTGGCTGACTTGGTCTTCTTTTTGAGAAAGTCCTGTACAATTATGTTGATGCAGTGTGTCAAACACAGGACCCTGAAATAGCTGCTGTCTTTTGTTGCTTTAACTATATTACTGCCATTGTCCATGGCAACAAATCCAATGTTAGGCCCTCTCGGTTGCAGCCATTCAAAGACCCTGTTTTAAAGTCATTCAAGATGTTTGCAGCTGTATGGGACTTCACCATGGTGAGCTACTGTGGATGCTTCCGAGCCCCATAAAAAATGTCAGCAGTGTCAACACCTGCAGATATTATTTCTCTAACCCCAACAAAAGAGATCCAGTGTGCAGTGATGCCCATGTAATCAGTGGCTTGGCAACTGGTCCACATGTCTGTCATCAGGTGGATAGTGTGAACAGCACTCTGCTGCAAAGTTTGTCCAACCAATTCCAGCACATTGTGATACGGCGCTGGAACAGCAACTCTGGCAACATAGGTCCAGCTGGGTACCTTCCATTTTGGGCAGATGGACACCACAAATTCTAGGAAGCCCGTTCCTTCCACAAAAGAAAAAGGGAGGAGGACCAGCACTAACATTTTAGCCAGCTTCATGTTGTACAAACGTGCCATTGGGGGGTTGCGTTTGTACTGCCCCATCTGCCTACACATGCCAAGAATAGTAGCTTGGATTTTTTTCTTTTCTTGTACCACTGATGTAGGTGGCTTCTTTAGAGCAGATGGTGGCAGGCTAAATGTGTTTCTCTGCGGGGGAGTCACTGCATGCTCTTGCCTTGATATCTCAACCTGACTCAGAGTCTTGTGCCATTGCGATGTAGCTGATGTGGGTGGTACTAATGCAATGCTCACGGACTTCTTCACCTTCCACCATGATCGGATTAGATTCCCTGCTCTCACCCCCTTCACCAATGCCACTTGCAGTTTTTTGGCTGCTAAGGTGCTCCTACCAGTGGATTGCATGGTGTTTTCTCATTTAGGTTGTTTGGCCTCTGGTACCATAGGTTGTACCAAGCTTACACCAACTAACACTTGCTCTGCAAATTAAGCAAATGGCAATGTTTGTCTCCTTATTGCTAACAGTAAAGAAGTCCCAAACTGGGGAGGCCAACTTTTTGACACTTGTGCCACTGCCAATGTCAGAAGAAGTGGCGGTAGATGGGCATTTTGATGTTTGCCTCTCTACAGTGCCTACTTCTACTGAGGTGGTTGTGGATGTAGGTCGCAGCCCAGGCCTTGCAAATATGAAAGCTGGTGGTTGTGGTATCAGTGCCACATCCCTCAGAGCAGGTTGAGTTGGGGTAACGTCAGTCTCCACAGGGGCTGGGCTAACATCCATGATAACTTGCTTGTCGTCATCCTCTTCTTCATCCATAACGCTAAAGCTTTCAGAAACCTTCTTTTGACTAGCCTCTCCTGACGTGTTTCAGACTCAGGTGGCATCCAAGTGGAGTCTTGATCATCAGAAGGGGGGCTTGGAGAAGAAGATGGTGAAGTACCTCTCATTTTTCTTGCTGGAGATCTGGAAGACAATGGATCTTCTAAAAGAGAGGCTTCTTCTACTTCTTTCACATGAAGCTCAACATCCTGAAGTGCTCCTACTTCGGTAGGAACTACTTTTGCTGCCTGATTCTAGTGTTGTCCACTTAGCTGAGTTTCCGGCAACAATTTGGTACTACTTTGCTAAAGAGATAACTCCAAATCAATGTCACCGCTCGGCGGTGTTGCCTTGATTAGAGTGTCTGTCTGTGTGTCAGACATGGGCTTGGGCCTAGGTTGGGGTGGGGCTGCTGATGTGGGAGTGCTGCTCCTAGCTTGCTCCCCGGAGGCCAGTGCAGCAGGTACACTTTTTTGCCCGAAAAAGGTCTGGGGCAACAAACCAGTGGTGGTAAGCTCCTTCTTATTACTGGCCACTTTCTTGGTAGCACTTTTCTTTAGGGCCATCTTGAAACTGTCAGTTTGCATTGGCACTTAGCTCACAAGCTGAAGAGATGCCCATGTTGTGTGGTCATGCGTCACATCATGAACAGGCCTTCTGTCTGGCAGTACTGTGGGTGATGCCTCTTCTCTTGTGCACCTAAAAGCAAACAAGCAAGACGAACATCAGTGAAATGTGGCATTGTTGCAGTTGAATTAGTAGTACAAACAAACAATATGATTTAGTGTGGTTACTTATGTTATAAATAATTAACAACAATACAGTGTATCCATTCATAAAACCACACCATCATAAACTTTCATGTACACTCAGGAAGGATAAGAAAGAGCAACAACATACATATGTAACTGTTTGCTTTATGTGCATCAAGTTGGGATATGGCACTCAGGGAGGTGCAGGTGACAATGGAATAATCTATGGGGTTGATGATGAATGTTAAGAAAAATGTAAAAAGTAGAAAAATAATGCATTTTTTTAAATGTAAATAAAAATTCAAGTTTTTTAAAATTACATTTAAAAAAAGCATTACAAAAAATAAAAATAAAAACTTTACAAAAAGTAAAATAACTTAAAAAATATATATATAATTTAAAAAACAAATTAAACAACTATTGAATTAAATTAAAATATCATTGCTGATGTACTAGGGGACTACCATGAGAAACCCATTGGGAATTGGGAGGCAAGGACTGGTTCCCATTTCGGAAAATCATATGTTTCCTTGATACATATATTTCACTTTTTATATTTTACCAAATGAATTGCTGTATACCCGGTACACAATGAAAAACCATTGCAAGGCGCATCTCAGTTATTGACTCTGGGCACCTCAGGTTCTTGGTGAACCTACAAGTCCTATATATGCCTGCAACCAGAAGCGTCCAGCAAACATAACAGTATATTGCTTTAAAAAATCTGCAATACTTAGAAGAAGTTACAGGTGAAAACGTAAACACAAATGTCAGTTTTTTTCAACTGAATTCCAATATTTTTTTATTTCAACTGTTAGTTTCTATAGGAAAACCTTGAAGGATGTACACATATGACCCCTTGCTGAATTCAGAATTTTGTCTACTTTTCAGAAACGTATAGCTTTCCATTATTGGTTTTACACCCATTTCTGCCACTAACTGGAAGGTGGTTGAAAGCACAAAAAATTGGAAAAATAGGCTATGTCCTATTAAAATGCCAAACTGTGTAGAAAATGTTGGTTTTCTGACAAAAGTCTGTTCCTGAAAGCTGGGAAGATGGTGATTTTAGCACTGCAAACCTTTTGTTGATACCATTTACAGGGAAAAAACCAGACACTTTCTTCTGCAGCACTTTTTTCCCAATGTGTCCCAAAAAACCCATAATTTTGCTGTATTTGGCTAATTTCTTGGTCTACTCCAGGGGAATCCACAAACCCTGCATACCTTTAGAATTCTCAGAATGTTGGAAGAAAAGGACACAAATTTGGCATGGATACCTTATGTGGTCAAAATGTTACAGGGGCATAAGCGCAAACTACACCAAATAGCCAAAAAAAGGCTTAGCACCTGGGGGGGGGGAGGCCTAGCAGCGAAGGGGTTAGAAAGCAAATTATTTACACTATCAACATAAATATGTATCAACAAACTAATTATCATTAATGAAAAACGTATTTATTAATTAAATATAAATAATTTACATTCCACAATATATCCCCAAAACACAGAAAACACACTCCTAACAATTTACAAAAAATTAATTACTCAATTAATTGAGAAAATTAATTATCAATTTATTAATTGATATCAATTACAACATTTATTATTACCTAATTAAGATAAATTTTCCTCCCACCATATACCCCTACAAACCCAGAACCCACAGCTAAAATTTAAATAAAAAATATTTAATAGTACCTCTATAAGCCCCCACCTAAAAAAGAAATTACACAATTAACATCATTAATTATCAATTAAATAACTAATATTAATAAACAACTAATTATTAAGGAGCACATTACGATACCCGGCGTAAATAATTCCGCCAGGCATGGAAGCGGCAAAAATCCGCCCGCACACACCGCCTGAACACCGACCACGCCATTATGATTACACAAACCGAATACCGCCATCGGCGGAAAAAGCACACAAAATACCGCCCGCCAACGTCCGAGTCGGAGTCAAACCGCCCGCCACGGACGGAAACACGCACGACAACACAAAACCGCCCGCCCTCACGGCCGACACACCGCACGTGAAATTACGATCGCACCGACATGAGCGCGGAAAAACCACAAATATACCGCCCGCCAGCGCAAACAACGCCGATGAGAAGCGACACGGCAGAAGCCATGGCGCCCACGTACCTGCACAGAAACCATCCGCACACAAAACCAATAGCACACAACATGGCCAACAAGTCCACACAGCAAGGCACGCACAAATACACAAGCACAGTACATATCCCGAAAACACCCCCCGGACAAACAAAAAATACAAAGGCCAGAACCCCAGACACAACACACCTGAAAACAACAGACCATGAGGACACACCCACATAGGTGAGTACAAAAGCAGCACTCCCACAGACCACAACCCCTTGCAACATTGCAAACCAGAGAGGAGAGGAGAGGACACAGTGACACAGCAAGGACAGCAGCACACCACAGAAACGCACACATCACAACCACCACCACCACCACCACCACCAAACACCGGCACCACAAACCCCCTGCACATTACACAACACACACCGCACCAGCACCACAAACACCATGGCACCACAAAGGATGCCCAAGTTCACGCCCATGGAGCTGACGGTCATGGTCGACGAGATCATCAAGGTGTACCCACAAATCTATGGGAACATGGTCCAGCACACACCACTAGCCACCAGAAACAGAATGTGGAACCGGATCGTAGACCAGGTCAATGCAGTCGGGACCCTGCCCAGGAACAGAGTCGAGATTAACAAACGTTGGAATGACGTCAAGAGCCTGGTCAAGAAGAAGGAGGGCAAAAACAGAGAGCTGGCTGCCGTCACTGGCGGAGGGAATCCCGCGCTCTTTAAGACCTTCAAAGCGTGGGAGGAGAAGGTGCGAGTCGTAATACATCCGGAGATCCTCGCCGGATTAGCAGGGAGGTGGAGGCTGGTAAGTACAAACTAATGTATACCAGCACACCGCTATGTACTCACATGCACTACCACCATGCCACAGCTCCCAGGGACAAACACCCCCATGTCCAGCACACAATACACAACACATCACACACACATGCAACAGACACCACCACACACAGCCAAACCGAACAACTGCAAGATGCGTGGGGACATGTGTACACTAAGCCAGCCACGTAACCACCAACAGGTCCCCAAATATGCCAGAAGCGCCACAACGAGCACCCACCACACCCATGTGTCCGCCACAGCTGCACTGCACCAACCGACAAGTAACAGGTAAGTGGCAGGAACACAAAGTGCAGTGGGTGGGACGGTGGACAGCCCAAGTACAACACACACCAGGCCCCAGTCCCACAGCACAGCAAGGCGGAGCATCCCCCACACCCCACACCCACGTGTCAGCCACCGCAGTGCACAACGACAGCCGAAAGGCAGACATCACGGTCCACAGCAATCGGTGTCAGTGGGTATCCAGCCACCCCCACGACCCACAACACCCTCCCACCCCCACAGACCTGCAACATGGAGCACCCCCCGCTTAGAGCCATGTGGCATCCAGTCAGTGCACGCACGAACAACTTGCAGGTGGGAAACTGGACAGGGCCGGATCACTAGAGGCATGAGGACCGTAACACGACCAACACATGGGACATGTCACATAGCAGACGAACACGCAGCACCGCCCACCGTCACGAACAAGTGAACAATGTGCACACGGACATGAACAACAGACTCACACCCCACATGACCCATCACAGACATAGCAACACCCAAGGAGCCACGTCTGCATGCACAAGCCACACTGAATATAGTACCACACGGCAGCCACTGTGCAACTCATCACACACAACCGAAACACCATTGAAGTCCTGTCCATGTAGCCCCAACTGCCTGTCAACCACACACCCCACAACTACGCCTATGTAAGACAAACAACACTAGACGCAACAGAGCGGAACAACATAAATGCACACGAACACCACTGAACCCATCAAACACACAGACACACCATGCACAAACAACATACCATCCATCCCATCCGTCAGCCCCAGTCTCATGAAAGGCATGTCATCCGCACAGCTGCCACACATACAGCAGTCACGCTAAGATACATGCCCATTACCAACCATGTGCCAGAAGTCAATGAAGTGCACAACACACTGTGAGCAACAACACACAACATGGGCCACCCCCCCCCCCGAGCACTGCAGTGATGCACATGGCACAGGGCAGCACGCACACCAAGGAGATGGGACAACTGCAATACGGTGGCTGGCACACAACCATTACTCACTCATAACGATGCGTCCAATGCCATGTCCAGTAATCACAACAGACAGCAAATATGCAGGCCATGTCAAGCATGCACACACCTCAAACCATGCACTGTCATGCTGCCACAACACATGTCACGTTCGGCACCCATGGCTCACAGCATGTACCCCAAAAGCATATTCCCTCCCAAATGCGAATCTGGGGCATGGCCCCCATGTTGCCATATGCGTTCCTAAGCGTTCCATTTGAACCCCAAAAGCATATTCCCTCCCAAATGCGAATCTGGGGCATGGCCCCCATGTTGCCATATGCGTTCCTAAGCGTTCCATTTGAACCCCAAAAGCATATTCCCTCCCAAATGCGAATCTGGGGCATGGCCCCCATGTTGCCATATGCGTTCCTAAGCGTTCCATTTGAACCCCAAAAGCATATTCCCTCCCAAATGCGAATCTGGGGCATGGCCCCCATGTTGCCATATGCGTTCCTAAGCATTCCATTTGAACCCCAAAAGCAAAGTACAAACCAGACCCAGGATGGGCCAGGAGCCCGCATACACCAGAGTCACAATAAGTAGGGGCACAGCAACACACCCATCGGCATGGCCAATCCGTCCCATGCCACATGTGCACAGCACACAGTCCCATTGCCAAGCACACACAACTACAGATGCTACAGCCACACACACGCCTCCGGGAAACCCATGTACGAGATTGCACGAACTGTCAATGTCAGACGACAAATACATACTTCGCCAGGTGCAACACAATAACTAATCTCATTCTCTCCACAGGTGACGAACTGCTGGATGCTGGGGATGGAGCCAGCAGCCAGCACAGCCAGCCTACAAGCCCCCAACGAGGACACACGGATCTGGAGGATCTGTCCTCCTCTTCGGACACGGACAACCAAGCAGGCCCATCTGGTGTGGAAGGGCCCAGCCGCTCCCCAGGACCCCTCCTACCCACCAACCCATCATCCAGGGCTGCTGAACATTCACAGCCCCCTGCTGCCACTGTCGTTGCGGCCACACCCACGGTCATTGTGGCCACTACCACTGCCGCAACCGCCACCATCGCCGCACCGACCACCACCGCCGCCACCACCGCCACGTCTCCGCTGGCACCAGCCCCAGCGCAGGTGGTGGCCCGGACGACTGGATCCACCCTGGGAGCCACAGCGAGGACCGTGGTGAGCAATGTGGCTAGTGGGCAGGCCGGTGGCAGCAGGACTGGTAGGAGGAGCAGGGTCAGGGAAACGCCAGCCTCCCCTGGGAGCCATGCCCTGCCTCACATGGGCAGAGTCCTTGGGGCCTATGAAGAGGCCCAAGGACAATGGGTCCGGTCTGCCTCAGACACGCGTGAGGTGCTGGGGGTGTTGAGGTCCATGGACGCCCGTATGGGCCAAATCGTGGACCTCATGGGACAGCTGGTGGTGGCGGTGAGGTCACAGCCAGGGACAGCAGCTCCCCCTCCGCCACCACCTGCCGGGGCGCAGGGTGGAGCAGCAGTGTCCAGTTCCCCTGCGTCCACAGCCAGTGATCACACCTCAACCACCAGCATGTCGCAAGCAGGCACCCCCTCGCAAACGTGGAAGGGGCCGTCCGAAGAGGAAACAGATCTCCCGGGAGGACTTCGCACGCTCCAGTCGCAGGTGAGGCAGCCAGCCAGCCTTCCGCCAGCCTTCCTTGACCAGCCACTGCATTGACTTGGACTACGATCCCACTCCACACAGCCATCTGGATGGCATGTGTGTGTTGGACTATGGACATAGAACCAGTGGGTACACCCTGATCATCACGCAGCCATGACCGACAGCTCATTGTCACTGCACGCACCACTTTTGTCATCATCTTACACACAATCACATGTCACAGTTTGTAATAAATGCACCTTTTTCACTAACTGCTGTTTGTGCCCTGTGCTTTATTTGTACGGAATACAACGGCCACCTTGGGCGGAAAGGCACCTGATGCGTGGCATGGCAATTGAATCCGGAGGGCCTGTAGGGACCTAGGGGTGGGAGACAGAACAGGAGCACATTCAATGAGTGTGTCACACACCCATCACACAGTACATGTCAACAACTACAAGCAATGTACACACATCGCACAGAGCAATAGGGCACAATGCCACAGCCACCAACAGTGGCATACTACCCTGGCCATGGAGCGTTGACACACAGCACGCAGTGAACAAACGGCCACCCTGACACAGCACACACACACCTGCACAGATACAGCCACATCAGCCGTCGTACATGGACACTCACCGTCTAGTGAAGTAGCGGGCGATGAGCTGCTGCCGCACATTACCAGCTTCCTCCTCTCCGCTGTCCTCCTCACTCGAGCTGTCCTGGTCTGCGGGCTGGGGCCCTGGTTGATCTCCGTCATCCACGATGAGGGGGATCTGCTTCCGAATGGCCAGATTGTGCAGCATGCAGCACGCCACCACTATCTGGCACACCTTCTGTGGGGAGTACGCCAGCGCACTCCCGGTGCGGTCCAGGCACCTGAACCTGGACTTGAGGAGGCCAAAGGTACGCTCGACCACACGTCTGGTCCTCCCATGTGCCTCATTGTATCGATCGTCTGCTGGGGTGCGAGGATTCCTCAATGGACTGAGCAGCCATGCCCCATTCGGATACGCAGAGTCACCTGGGTGTGAGGGACACAGAGAACCGTTGCTAATCCAACTGGACAGGGGACAGCATCGCACAGCCAGCACGCTACACCACTCCACATACTCACCGACAATACAGGCACGATCCTGTTGCATATTGGACATCAGTCGTGGCAAGATGCTGTTGCGCATTATGTGTGCGTCATGGGCCGAGCCTGGGAACTTTGCACACACGTGGGTGATCACCATGTCCGCAAGGCACACCACTTGCACATTCAGGGAGTGCGTGTGCTTCCTGTTGCGGTACAGGTGCTCAGTGGCCTGTGGTGGAACAAGGCCGACATGTGTGCAGTCAATGGCTCCAACGACGTGTGGGATTCTGCCAAGGGCATAGAATGCACCCTTCACTGCCGCCAATTCACGAGCCCTGGGGAAGCGGATGTACCTGTTCCGGTACAGCATCATGGCTGCCAGTACATCCCTCAGCACCTTGCTGAACATGGGCTGGGACATCCCTCCTCCACTGCCCACTGTGTGCTGGAATGACCCAGTGGCGAAGAAATGCATGGCGGCCATCACCTTAGCCGTGGGGGTGACAGCAGTCGGATACACCCTGCGGGGACGGAGATGGGGTTCTAACATGGCACACAGTCGATGCAGGGTTGGCCTGTCCAGCCGAAACTTCCTAATGACCTCTGTATCCTCCATGTCTGCCAGCAATTGGTATGGGCGGTCAATGTTCGGTCTCCTCCTAGGGACAATGGCAGAGGACACATGTCAAAGCAACACGACACATAGCAATTCCGCATACACATCACTGACATGACTGAGCAAGCACATGAGCCACAGCCCAGCTGTCAAGCTGGGACGGCACGGCCACAATACACTTACACAGGTCTCCCACCAATGGCAATGGCTAGTGATACAAACCACTGCCATGTGCATGCACATGGGGATCTAGGCCCCAATGACTTGCGGGGCGTGCTGATGGGGACTGACTGCATATCCGTCAAGCGGCAACGCCACGGCAACATGAATGTCTGCTGAGCATGGAACTGCTTCCGTGGCTGGATGAGTATGGCACACGACGACGACGATGTGGGCACAGGCTGAGCGGCCAAAACAAGTGGGACCTGTGGCACGAGGGGATATGAGACAGTAGTAGGTGTCAGCACTGCACCCTATGTACAGCACTGTACGGATCACACCTCCCGAAACATTGACAGGTGTCCACATTGACAGCCCCATGCCAAGACGGCTGTGTGCTTGCAGTCACACGTCACAGGTGAGAGGTTACATTGCACGTGCCAGGTGGCAGACATACACAGTGGGAGCTGGCATGTGTGTGCATGTGTCTCCTGTTCAGGATCCACCACATGGGCGCTGACTCTGTACTGACCATTGGACACAGCATGTTCCGTGGAAGGCTTGTGTGTGTGGGATGGTGGCACTGGATGTGCCTCCGTTGGGTGGGGGGCCATGCACAGGGCGGGTACGTCGATGATTGTGCATTGTTGGTCACGGTGGGTGCACCAACTAAGATGTGTTGCCCTGTGTTCAATTCCTATGTCCGCATGATGATGGACTGTAGATGTGGGCAGACTACACATTGGTCGATGTGCTGTCTATATGCATGTGCCTTCACACCAGGCACAGCTGCCCCTGCACATGTGACCCCTGCTGGACTCGCTGCTGGGTCTGTGGAGCTGATGCACCTTCTGCGCGTGGGGCTGACAGCTCTCCTCACTTCCCTCATTGCGCATGTCATGACTTTGCCGCAGGTGACATGGATCATGGAGGGCCCACATGTACGCGTGGGTAGGCTACACATGATTGTACACTGGTCGCCACCCCCAGTCAGTGTTTCGAATGGGAAGGTTGTCGTGCTGGTGGTATGTTCGATGTGGCGGATGGGCGGGCCTAGGTGCGGGCTTACATTCCGGACATGGGGGTAGTTGGATTGGCGACTAGTTGCAGTACACACGGGACACGTCTCTTCCTTTCCACATCTGGGTCATCCCTTGTACTAACTGACAGTGATACAGTCATCTTCGCCCCAGCCCTCATGTCCTCCCCTCGCTCCCCCAATATGCATGCTCACCTGCGAGGCTAGCGCTTGCACAGGCAGCCCCAAGCTCGCACCAGAGAGGGCAAGGAGTGTATGTGTGGGTCCAGTTGCACGAGTGGGCTGTCTCAGGGTATGATGTGTGGCGGGACGCCGTCCACCTGCGTGGTGCCCCAAATGGAGACCCGGCCTGCATGGACTATGCATCACAGTCTTCGCCTTCCGGATCCGCCACCTGCGACACCCAGTGGCTGTGGCTGCCCTTGCGGCCAGGCCGCGTCCGTCTGTGGCTGATGGCCCATACATTCACTCTTTGGCCTCTCTGGGGAGGGCTCGGGGGTGGTGGCGCACGCGCTTGCACTTAGTCGCAATGGCATGTGGCGTGGTTGGTATGATGGGCAATGGATGGGATGGTGCGAGCCACCTCCCGTGACGTCAGTGCTGCTCGTGCTGTGGTGCGTCCCCCTACACTTCCATCTGACTTGTGCCATGCTAGACGTTGAGGTTCTATTGCCTGCGTGATATGACCAGGAGGAGCGCGAGGAGACCTCTCACACACCATGCTCCACTGCCATCCCGTGCCCTGTATCGCCTGTGCGGATTGACTATGTTGGGGTTACACCTGGTCGACTGGGGCTGTGTGTGCCTTGTCAGGGGCATGGCGGGCGTACAACAGGATCCAGCTTGTCCACAGAGGGTGGGCTGAGGTGCGCCTGGTACCGCTTTGTACGTGTGCCCGGCTGCTATGCACACACGTGTTCACTCCCCCCGACAGGTGTCCTCTCACAATGCCCAGGGAAGCGGTGGTGTACTGTTCATGACCCCTCCCAACACGGCGTGCTCCAACTTGGCATGTGCGCATCTACCCGTCGCACCCACCCACCTGAGCACTGCGTCCATACGACTTCACACGACACATGTGTGTCTTCCACAGTAGTGCTACTCATTTGCGTTGACATCCAATACCAGTGGACTACATGGTCATGTCACGACTGCCGTGTACTTCACATACTCTCACCCTCTCTCATTCGTACTTGTGAAATGAGTCAGCGGAGACAGTTTTGGTTTCAAACATTATATTGAGTCTTCTGTCCTCTGTGATGCAGTATAGTGGACACTACTGGCAGCGGAATACATGTTGAGGATATACTGAGCATGATTGCAAATGGGATAGGGTGTGGGGTTACATGTGATTGGCTGTTGCATGTGGGATGTGGGCTTCAGAGTGACATCTGCTTGGCCAAGGCTGTGCTAATGTACATTTACGTATAGCTGCGGAGCTGCGGACTTTGACACAGACGATATACATGTAGCCTACCAGACCGCTTGGCATCATGGGCACAGTCCATCTCAGTTCCATGTGACAGGTTTGCTGCGGTTGTTCCTCATGCACGCGTGCATGTGAGATGACATCAGGGCATGTGCTTGCGTGCATGCAGCGGCGTGCCACTTGTTGTTGCACTGTGGTGGTTACTGGACATGTCACAGTCACTGGGGTCGTGTTGTTGTTGTATGCACTTGTCGTCCATGCAAAGGTCCTGGTATGGGATTCCCGGGGCGGGGGTGGGAGGGGTGCAGCACCCACAGACTCCAGGCGACCTATTCATGTCCACTGAGCGGTGTGTGTGTCCATGTGCGCTGGATCCATGTCGTGTCCTGGTTGTTCGTGCAGTTCCGTCCATGTGGGTGCGATACACAGAGCCCATGCCACTGCCTCCCACGATGCATGCGGTGTTCCTGGATGTGATGGGGAACAGTGTGCATGTCCCGGTCATATCCAATGTCATGGCGATGTCGTTGATGGTGTGGTTACAGTTGCCGGTCGTTTGGTATGGCTGTTGTGGTGGTGACTGGCCAGTCCGTGCGGAAGCTAAGCATGGGTGCGGGGTTGGACATCATAGGTCACTCGGGGAACCTGCGTTGTGGTCCGACGTATTTACAGGTTGTCAGGTATGCGATGCCGTCCAGCAGGGCTTCCATGTCATTGGTGGTGTACATGTTTGCCAGCCAATGAAGTGGATGGTGGCTGTCAAGGTGTTGTTCGTAAGTTGTCCCTTGGAGGACCATGATGGGGCATGCTGGGTGACATTCGATGTAGCTGTTATCGATGATCCGTCGTGTGGAGGCACAGTGGTCCCATTTCAGTGCGGGTGCGATGTTGGCCACATACGCCATGCCCCCATAGGCAGAGCAGGCCCTGTCATGTGTGTCCAGAGGGAGGAGTAGTGGTAGCAGGTCCGCCTTCAGACATGCCGGGTTGGAGAGGCATATCTCGACGGGATGCTGGTAGGGACACCTCCGACAGTAGAAGACGGGCATGACGCAGCTGAACAATGTGATGCGGTAAGTCAGTCGGTAACTTACGTTCAGCAGGGACAGGAGATCGCATCCCAATGTATGGCACAGGTTGGTTTTGTACAGCTTGAGCTGTTCGGCGTAGTTGGGTAGGTGTGTTGCGGTTGCCATTTCGCAGCGGTTCGTAGAGGTGGCGTGCTCCGGCTGTGTGTGCAGTCTGCAATGTGCACGCTCCGAGGTTGCTGTGAGCTCTGTGTAGTCGTAGGGAGACAGGACTTGTGTTCTGTTGGCTTGTTTGGAGGACACGGGCCCTCATCCCACATGCTTCTCAGACAGTTCAAGGTCAGTGATGTGTGACTCCTTCCAATTAACTTGCATGTGGCCGACATGGGGGAGTGTTTTCTTCTTTCTTCCCCGTCCGTTGTGTGCTTCTGTGATATGCGCTATCTGCCCTGTGGTCGGTCTCCTCGGCATGCCTGTGTTGGTCTATTCTTGGACAATGGCTGTATTCACCGGCTTCTGTCGTAGGGCTGTGGTTTCAGAGTTGGAATGGAAGGTCATTCAGTGCTGTCTGCTCTCCCTTGTGTGGGCGGCAGGCTGCCTTTCCGCTCTGCGTTGGGCCTTGTGTGTGAATGTTATTCTTGGGCCACCTGTTGTCGGTCCCCGGGCTCTTTGGTGTTCCGTTTTATATGTCTTGTTCATATGTGCACGGTGGTATGGGTGTTTCTGTGTTGTACTGGCGTTCCTCTTCCCGAAGGGGCCCTGCTTCTCCTAGTTGGTGTTGCCGCCGCTGTGTGCTACGCCATGTTTGTTACACTGGGGTGTGTCCTGCTGTTGCGTGTCTTCACTGACATGTGTGCGTCGGTTGTGTGGCGTTGGGTGTTGTCCGTGAATTGGGCGTTGGGGACATGTCTGTGGCCGGCCTGTCACGTGTCATGTGCGTTCGGGGTGGGGCTGATGTGTGTGCTGCTTGGTTGTGTCCCTGTGTCTGTGTGCGACGCATGCATGGCGCTGCGGTTGGCCTCTGCGTTGTGCGCATGTGTGGCGGCGTCATCGGCGCTTTGGGGCCGTGACGGGGTGGTTGGTTCCTAGTCCCAGGTGGTGTGTACACATGTGTTCTGCGATGTTACGATTTGGCCTGTGTGTCATATGTGGATGCGATGGTGGATGTGTAGTGTACACGCGCTGGTGGGGGTTGTCCGCTTTTTCCGCCCTTGCACTGTGTGCGCTGTTTGCGTGCACTTGTTGTGTGTGTGCCTACCTGCGTCTCCGCGGTACGTTGCGTCCTTGGTGGTGCATCAGCAGGAGCATGGGGAGTGCCTGCAGTGCTGGATTCATGCTCGGGGAGCCGCTTTTCGTTGTCCGTGCTCGGCGTCCGTGTTACCGCTTCGGTTTGTCGTACGGTATCTCTTGGCCGTGGGAGCCGTTTGTTTGCGGCATCGTAATTTATGCGCCGGGCGGGACGTGTTTCGTCGGACGGTGTGTGTCAGTTGAGCTGCGCCGCTACGTGTACGGGCGCACTTTGATGGCGGACGGTGTTGCTGGCTTGCCGGCGGTGTTTGGCCTGCTTTTCGCATCGTAATTGGGCGGGCGTGTGGACTGCTGCGTGCCGGCGGTAACTGGTGCTTTTTGCATCCGCCAGCACGGCGGTTGTGCTTCCGCCCGCCATCGTAATGGGCCCCTAAGTAATTAAAATGAAACTGCTTCCCACCCTGTACCCCTATAAACCCCACAACCCGCTTCAGTACTAGAAAATCACAAAAATGAATTACATTAAATTTAATATCTACTAAAAATGTAACAACTATATAAAAAAAAAAATTATTATACAAAAAAATTATCATATACATTTAAAATATATATTAAAATACATAACAATAATTAAAAAACGAAATTATAACAACTATATTTTTGTGAACGATATTAATGACTACAATATTAAAAAAAACTATATTACTTACCTTAAATTCGATATTCTTGATAATGATATTCCTCCTGCCGATATTACCATATCATGATATTTTTAACATGATATTTTGGTAAATCAATATTTTATGCTCAATATTTTGCCTGAACACCTTGCTAAAGTAAACTAATTTTGCTATTTGGGTGTTTTATTGCGAGCAATAGTTCATGGGCACAACTGATTTTAAATACTAAAGTCAGAATAAGGAGAGTCTCACAAGAGATCTTTCGATTTTCACCTTATTTAGGTAGCCGACCTATTACAGAGATGGTTGATATTTACAAGGATAGAGGGGTGACCACTGCCAAATATGGGGCCGGTTTTTGGTGTTGTGCCTCAAGTACCATCCTGCAAGTTGAGGAAAATAGTTTTCTAAAACGGTTATTATGTTTACCTGCATCTGCCTCAAATGCGATTGTTCATCAGGAGGTTGGCCTGCTGTATCTAGAGGATATAGTTTTGGTGAGACCCTTGTTATTATGGTTTTCCTTATGGGCAAAAGAGGAAACTAGTTTTTCTAGATTAATTATTTTATATTCGTTTAAACCTGGGTAAAGTTTCATATATCCCTTGGTTAGCTTGCCTTAATTCCTCTTTTAGTAAGCTGTTTAAATTGCTCATATGGTCAGATCCTGCACAGGTGTTGTCACTAACTAAGACAACTATTAAAGAGATCTTCATTCAGCATAGATCTGACGATGTATGGTTGCTGACAGGACGAAATCATCAGTTGCTCTCTACATGTCATTTGACTTAGAGGAAGGCGGTAAAAGTTATTTATCCTGTGCGACAAATATGCAGCATTATTTTGTCTTAGTAAGACTGAGATGTGGTATTGTGCATCATTTAGTGGCCTTTCCAAATGTGAAGTCTTGTCCCTCAGATACAAACCCTTGCCCATGTGATGGTCGAAGCAAGCAAAGCACAATGCACTTTCTGCTGTTTTGTAATTTTTAACAGAATCTTAGGTGTTTTTACCTTAAATCTATTTTTTCTGTACAAAATATTAGATCTTATAAAGTTGCCATCAAATATCTGATTGCATTAATGAATCCTGTGTGTTACAATGTTGCCCTTTTTATACTGAAAGCCTTTAATGTGAGAAAAAGTATTATGTATTAGAAGGTCTTCAATTCTAAATTATGTAATGGATATAAGGCGATGATGGATTTTTAGTTGGTTTATATGATGGTTTACTGTATTTATTATATGTTTTATGCAGTTTAATAGCTGTTTTAAACTAGACGAATAAAGTTTTATGAACCGAACCGACTGGATGTAGGTGGCAGTTGGCCTTTGTTTAGTGCTCCCAGACAGCCAAACAATAGAGGGAATAGGTATGCCTAGATGGGCCATTACTGGCAGGATGGGGGGGGAAGCTGGACATAGCCCCACTTGCAAATCAATAGGCTGTGCCCTGCCTTTACACAAAGAACTTCACACTAGTACATTGTGCCTGCAGCCAGGATGGACTGGCTGCTGCTGTGGCCGGCTGTGTACTTAGGAAGACTGCTCTGCTGCCTGAAGCCTGCCTTGAACCCTCAGATGCCTGTCTTGCTGCTTGAGCCCTGTTCCACTGCTTGAACCCAGGACTATCAAAGTGACTCCAAGGGCTTGTTGTCTGGCCTCCTGATCAGAACCTCTTGGTCAGAAAAGGCTCCACCCATCTTGAACCCGCACCTGGACCCAGCCTAAGTAAGTCTTAACCCTTCAAGGGGTTCATATCCAGTCCTGGATCCTTGGAAGTGGTGCTAAAGTTGCCCAGATAGCCAAAATCCAAAACATGGTTGAAAACTGCTCTGAGAACCGAGAGGCGACTGGGACCTCCCTGCTCATCTATATACCAAAGGTTCATTGCCGGCTGGCTTGACTTCGCTGCAGCTCCTGCTGAATTCTTCTTCACAGCAGCAAGTCCGGTTTAGCTTTCCTTTGCAGAAGATGTATCCGGCCTCATGAAGCCCTTGTCATCTATAGCTTGCAGCTTCATCCATCTGGGGATTTCCAACTTCTAAAAAAAGAGACTAAATCTGAACGTAGAAATCTTCACTGCAACTCTGTCCAGTGGCTTCCATACTAACAACACCTCCTCCTCAGACACCGCCTGCAGCGTTGCCCTGCTGACCTTCTCAGACATGTTTCCACAACATTTCTTACGAAGGTAAGCGCCAACTGGGCCCAATTCACTTCTTGTATCCGACCCATGCTCCATGGCGGTCGGACATATTTTTTTACTTTGACCCTGTCTCACACGACTAGATATTCATGGTTGATGCTTTGATCTTTTAGGTGCTAGTTCTTAACTTAAACTTTAAAAAGGTCATAACTCTGGTTCTACTGATTGCAATTTTGTTGTTTTGGTGTCAAAGAATTTATTAAAATGTACTCTATTTTTCTAAATTGATGTGGGATTTATCTGGTGTTGTTTTTTCACCTAATTACTGTTTGTGTAATGTATAAATACTTCACACATTGCCTCTAAGTTAAATCTGACTGCTTTTGTGCCGAGCTACCAAAAGGTTTAGCACAGGTTAATTTAATGACTTTAGTGGTTCAACCTGACAGGGATTGTGGCTGTTGCTTGAGCAGGGTTTTCACTTCACTCAACCAACAACACAAACTCTCACAGCACCCTAGCAGTCATGTACAACAGTTGCACCCACTGAATAAAATCAGTGCCAAAATTCATGTCCCTCAGGACCGCTGACATATGCTGCCACCCCACGGTGTTGAAGGCATGCCCCACATCCAGCACCGCTAAGACATAAACAGACTCCACCATCTCCAGTGCACGCTTCACATAGTTTAGACAGCGGATGTTGAACATGGTGCTTAGTTCGAGAATACATTCCATCTGGTTCGGATTTACAGATGCTCCGGCAACTTGCAACAATCCAGAGGCTAGGATCTTACACAAGAGTTCCATGTCTGCATTGAGCACTGAAAGAGGTCTATGAGGCAAATTCTGATGGGTCTCTGCCTTCCTTTGGGATCAGCACCATTGTTGCCGCTCTCATGGAGGCTGGGAGGACCCCTCAGCCTCTGCAAAAACCTCTAGCAATCTCTCCAGTATTGTTGAGGGCAGAGCCTGATATAGTTCAGCCGGAAACCCATTTGTGCCCTTCGTCTTGCCTCTGCAAGAGCCTTCTTCAGCTCCTCTAACCCAATCGACCCATTCTGGGTTCAACTCCACTCCTTGGAGAGTTTTAGCAAGTTGACCTCTACAATGTATTGCTACGGGTACTTTGTTAAGTGATAATGGCGAGTGAACCCTTTCTGCAGGTACTCCAAGCATGCATCATTTATTTGATCCCTAATCACTAGGGCACTTATTTACAAGCCCCTTGCGCAGCCGGTGCGTCACTTTTTATGACTCTCCAGTGGTGCAGAGTGCAGACCCATATCTATGAGGCAACGCAAAGCCACTTTCCTTGGCTTTTCATGGTCTCGTAGAAATGGTGTAAGGCAACGTGGCGCAAGTTGCTGCGTTGCCTTACACTGTATCAGGAAGGCATTCCATGGGCATTGCAGTGGGTGTTCCCACACAACACCCATGGGTTTTGACACATTCCCAGATTTACAAGGATCTGTAAACCTGGGAATGCGTCAAAACTGTATGCCTTCCCAGGGCACGGGCAGCAAGGAGAAATATGCTTATTTCTACTTGTTTTTCCTCTTTCTTTGTAGCACAAATAGAAAGAGGAAAACACCTCCATAGATTGCTTTTGTTCTGGAAGGTGTTCCTTATTGCAGTAAACAATCCTGCCAACAATGCATACACCCTTGCACCATGCTGCAAGGGTGGCTGCATTGGAGCTATTGTGCACCGGCACTGGCTGAAAGGACAGGAATGCACAATATCTCATAAATACGGTGCATTTCTGCCTTTTTGATTTGGCATAGGGCAGGGAAACAAAAAGACTTTCAGTGCTGCCCTACGCCAAATCATTGTAAATGAGGCCCTAAGTCCAGGCTGCCACTCCAGCGCAGTGCTAAAAATATTAGAATGTAGTCTGTCTCCCTTTAGTAACAACACTAGCATTTTGCCCCATTTATCTCCCTCTCAGAATAGGCATTGCCTCTATTGTGTACATGTCTATTTCTCTAGGCATGCCCACATGCCTTCCAGCTGTCTCTTGACCTCTAGCTCTTACTTCGTCTCACCAGGGCTCGCGTCTGTGTGCTCTTTGAGGTGAGCATGCTTGCGCTCCAGCCCTGTAAGCCTTCATTTTAGCTGTGTTCATTCCCCATACAACTGTGCTTTGTCCTCCCCCCTCCCCCTTTATGTGCCTCCTGTTCTGCCCCCTTGCTGTCCGCTGTACCGGCATTACATTGGAAGAAGAGGTGGTGTAGTCCTGGATGTGGGCTCTCAAAGCCTCATCTGTCAAGGCTCCTATAGGCAGCCTCCTCATTGGGATTCTGAGTATATGCCATCTGGGCACTATCATTACTAGTAGTGGGGAATGGTCCAAGAGGTAGCGACTGAGGTATGCCAAATTTTTGTACATGGCAACCACATCTGTGCTACCCAGCTTGTAGTCTATGCGACGATACCCCTTATGCACATGGAAGAAATGTGCGAACACCCGCTCTGTGGGATGATGATACCACCATATATCCACCAGGTGGAGGTCTTCTATTACCTCCCTCAATGACCTCTCCATGTGGGGTTTGCCTCCTGGCCTTGGGGGGCATTTGTATGTTTGGCAATTTGAAAACTCTGGCCCATATAAGACGCATATCTATGTATGAGGCAACAACTCTCCGAAGGTCTCGGAAAAAGGATTTGTCATCCAGCTTCATGGCATACGTGTTCACAATGCAAGTTTCTATGCCATCTAAGATTCCTGCCACTACCACATATTGGCTCATAGGGTCTATCAAAGCTATCAGCTCTAGGAATGGGACCACAACCTCTATCTACGTCACCACCCCGTGCATAATTGGAGTATGTGGCCACGTACATATGAATCCTCCATTTCTTGCTCAAGGTAGGACTACACTTTTTATCTCTTAGGATACCTGTTGAGTATTTGTATATTCCATGTCAATACTGCTCTACTCATGGCAGGATTATTTGGTCTGGCAGCTTCCGGCCAGAAAGCCAGTAAACCCAGTCCAGTCTAAAGTCCATATTTGCCTGAGAGTGCAAAACATTTCTTGCCTGTACCAGTGCTCGCAACTTCCATAGTAATACAACTTAAACCCCCACCGTCCCCTCTCCCTTTGGGCAAAAACCACAACCTCCCAACTTCGGAATCACCCAGGTGTAACATCAAATTTCCCATCATAATGGGTAGGCAGGCACATTTCGCACTTCCACCACCCCATGTTTGGAACATCTCAAGCCCCCAACAATTAAACAAATAAGCAAAATACAGATGGCTATCGGCCAGCCCAGGCTCAGCCAACACCAGAAAGCCCTGACCAGTGCACAAATCCACCATCTGATCTATGGGAGGCAAAGACAGCATGTCCACCAGTCCAGTGCTTCTCCTCGCTGGTGGTAACGTTTCTCAGGCACTCCTCTTCAACAGTCCACCATAGTCAATGGACAACAACTCTATTCCGAGGGCCACATGCACTCTCTTTCTCTGTCCATCCACCACTGTTGGCCGTGCTAAATCCATCTCATGGTCCTCAGTGCCCTTTGAGACTCCTCACCAGGTGGCGCTGACCGGAAGGCCCATTCCTGGGAGTCCCCAGCATCACTTTGCGTTTCAGAAGTCGGGAGTTCCACCGTCTCATCTTGGCTCTCTCCTGTGGACTCATCCACCCTGGCCATCATGCCTTCCTCTCAGATCATGATAAGGGTAGCCCCCCTGGAACTGTCTTTCCTGCCACTAGGCCGGCCTGCTGTCACCTCCTGACCACCTTCCATTCCCGGTCAGACATCTTCATTCCCGCCTCTCCAACACGGCGTACACCCACTTTGTTCCACATATCCTGCCATGTCCATACTTTTTCAGGTGTTTCAAATTGCCTTTTGTCCTGTGCAGTCACTTTCAAGTGGGCTTGAAAGAGGAGCATATATCAGAGGTCGAGGGCTTTGAGTTTATGTTTGACTTGTAAACAACCTGCATTGCCCCTGAACCTTTCTAGTCTCAAAGAGGCAGGATGACATCTCCCTCTCTGATGCCAGGATGCTGTCTTGGTCCTTGTGATGAAATATTTCGGCTATGAGAGCTCTTGCGGTCGATGATGATCTTGAGGTTCTTGGTGTGGGTTGTGGGGATGGGTGTCTGTCCTGGCTCTATTGGCCTCCAGGTGGAATCCCACGGTGATGAACTCTTCCCGAAGATCACTATTTTGGTCTTTTCGGTGTTCAGCTGTAAACAGTTGGTCTTCATCCAGTGGGCGATTTCAGTCAAGCAGGCACTGAACTTCATCCGGGTACTGGGTATCTTGTCCGTGAGGGAGAGAATGAGTTGTGTCTCATCAGCGTAGGAGAGGATGTTGATGTTGTGAGAGCAGATGATGCTGGCTAGAGAGATCTTTTATATGTTAAAGAGAGTCTGGCTCATGGAGGAGCCTTGTGGAACTCCGCAGATGAGGTTGCCCTCAACCAAGATGCACGGTGCAAGGCTGATTGATTGGGTTCTTCCAGTCAGGAAAGAGCAAATCCAAAGAAGTGAAAAGTCCTTGGGTTCTAATATTGTGCAGGCGTTGGATGAGGATAGGAGGCTGTGTCACATGATGCATAGAGGTCCAAAAGGATGAGGACTGCCATGTCTCCTCTGTCCAGAGTCATGCAGATGTCATCCGTCAGTGCTTTAAGGGCATTTGCCATGCTGTGGCAGGGCCTGAAACCTGACTGAGTGATGTCAAGTAGATTGTGGTCAATGAGGTATCTGGTGAAGTGTTTGTTTATGATATGCTCTCAGTCCTGGGGCGGGAATGGTAGCAGAGAGATCGGTCTGTAGCTTGTGAGCGTTGAAGGGTCTGTAGAGGGTTTCGTCAGCAATGGGGGGACAGTTGTGTGTTTTGTGTTTTCAAGCATCTGGTGACAGTCGTGGAAGAGGTGGAAGCATTCAGAATAGGTGTGAGCATGGTGTTCATGTGTTGCTGTCCTCTGGAGTATGTGTGGTGGGGGAAGGGGTTCAGATGGGCCCCCTGAGTGGATGAACTTCATTGTGGAGGCCATTTCCTGAGGTAATGATGGGCCATGTGGTTGGAACTGGTTCTTTGAATTAGAGGTGGGAGATGTTTGGCGAGGTCTGTCGGGTTAGGGTACGGGCTGAAGTTGCTGTAAATGGCAGTGATTGTGTTGCTGAAGAATTGAGAGAGATCGTTGCAGAAGTCCTGCGAGGCAGTGATCAAGTTTGTGATGGCTGATGTTGAGATGCAATCTTTCACAATGGTCAAGATTTCTTTTCTTCAGTTGGTGCTGGCAACAATGTGGTCTGACAGAGCAGTGCGTTTGGTGGTTTGGATCATTTTATGGTAGTGTCTTAGGACAGATTTGAACATGTTCCAGTCTGCATTGCACTGGATCATTTGCAATTTGTACTCCAGTTGTTTGCAATGGCATTTCATCAGCCTGAGTTCCTCCATGTATCAACTGGCCTGAGGTCTGGATCTTGTAGTGCTGTGTTTGAGGGGGCCCAATGAGTCAGAGTAGGAGGGTCCAATTGTTAAATTTCTTTCTGGCTTTGGGGAGGTTGTTGCTGTGTTTGGGTTGGTGGGTGTTGAGAGCGGTGTTCCAGTCCATGTTAGTGATGTTGATCCAGTATCAGCTGGCAGGAGGGGCAGTGGTGCATGTGCGTTAGACCGGGATAGGGATGCTGAAGTTGACATGGATATGGTCTGTCTAGGGTATTGGTGTGGGCTCGTCCACTCGGATGTTTCTGATGTTGATGAAAATAGAGTCCAGGAGGTGTTCGGTGATGTGGCTAGGTCCCAGTGGCGTAGCTAGGCCTCTGGCCACCAGTGTGGCAGTCCCTGCATTTGCCGCCCCACGGCAGCCGCAGTGAAGAGTGGGGGGGGTGCTGGCGAGAGTTTTGACCGTTTGCCGCCCCCGTGTGGCAAACACATTAAGGAGCGGGGTTGCTATTGCCGCCCGAGACGGCAGGTAAGAGTGGGGGGATGCCGCTGCCCCTAAACTCATGCTGCATGAGGCGGCCTGCCCCCCCTAGCTATGCCACTGCTAGGTCCCATTACCCGTTGGGTGAGGCCCAGGCTTCCAAGGTCTTCAATGAGTGCTCTTGAATTGGGGTCGGCGTGGTCTTTCAGGGGGAAGTTCAGGTCTCTGAGTAGGATGTAATTGTTAACATCAAGGTCTGAGATGGTGCTGATGAAGCTGCTGCATGCTCTTGGTGGTTTGTAGATGAGAGTGCCACTTGATGTGATGTTGGCTATGGCGTAGAGGATGTTGGAGGATGCCGTGTCTGTGGATGTGCTGCAGCTGATGGTGTTCATGTGGTGGATGGCGATTCCACCTTTGGGTTTGTGAAGTCTGTGTTGCCTGGCAATCTTGTAGCCGGGTTGGGCTACTTTAATGATGCAATTATTGATATGGTTTTTGTATTGGCCAATTAGAATTAATAATGAATCTCTGCTTACTGATTGTGTCGTTTATTATCTTTGTCAGTGTAATAATTTTTTACAACAGCCTTACCTATAGTTTAGTGTTTGTTTATGACATTCACCCTTATTTATGTCTATTTTAACTTATATAGGGTAACAATTGTATCTTGTACAATGTAGTTATATTTAAATGAGTAATTGCTATGAGGAAAGCAAGTCATGTCTTATTTAAATTTTCAGAGATTGGGTTCATTAACTCCCAGTGCTTTTTTCTCTGTATGTTTTCTGTTTTTCAATAAAGATCATCAAGTTGAAAAAAAACTAAACTTAGCAGATGTTTTTGCTGGTTTTATAATTTGTAGAGGAATAGATTTTACTGTTGCTAACTTTTTCAGGAACTCTTTGTTTTCTAATTTAACCATTTTTCATTAGTTGGATTAAAACATGGAACAAGCTCGATGGGTGATACAACTTCTAAATTGTAACAGAAGCCTTTATATAAAATAGATTGCAAACCTTAGGTTGACCTCACAAAATAGAAAATAAACCCAGATACTAACAATGTCAGAGGCTGTTGTGAAGTGCTTTCAAGGGAAATACTGTACATTTCAAAGATGATCCTTGGGAGTTCCCGTGTGTTGCTTCTAGCAGCTGCTGGGTCTTATTTTTTGACATAAATATTTTCAGATGTATTGAAATCTTCTGTTAACTTGTATTACAGAAGGTGCTGTTTCAACCATTATGCCACGTATTTCATGGGATGACTCTTCAAATGCTGAGCTGCCATAGTGGCGTTACAGCCTTTGATTGAAACTTCAATCCAGGTGTTCTTAATTATCCTCAGCCACTTTTATCATCCTGACATCTCACAAATAGCGTCCAGTGAAACGCTTCAAAATGCAACATTTCTCATCTGGTGTCTGTGTGCTTATAAAGGAACATCTTTGTAGAATTCTCCAAGGACAGCTTCGGTATACAAAAAAGATGAGAACATAGCAGTAAAAGTCTCAGGGGCATATTATCAACAGTAGCGATAATTATCGCTAAGCGTGCATAGCGCGATTTAATTATCGCCGGCTATCGCTGGATTACATCGCTGAGATAGCGTGTTATTATCAACGCTTATCTCCAATGCGATAAAAAATCCAGCCATAGCGGCGAAATGCATGAATATCGCTGGAAATCCAGCGATAAAACCACAGCAATAGGGAAATCCTTGATAATAGGGCAGGGTGGACTTATCCTGACAATCCACCTCCCATAGGATAATATAGCTAAGTCAGTTTTAAATCAGGTGTTCAGATACCAGCGACAATCGCGGTTAGCGCTACTTTTATTATCGCTACCCGGGTTCGCGACCGGATTGATAATAGGGGGAAGTTGTGTTAGCGACAGTTTTCATGTTATTTTAGTAAGGAACGCCTACTTTGCATGTCATTAGCGATAAATATCGCTGACATGCAAAGCGGCAGGATAACCGGCAGCTATCTCAAGGAAACAAGCGCTAACGCATGTTAGCGAGTCCTTGGTGATAGTGCGATAGAAATATTGCCGCTTTTCCGGCGATATGTGCCGGCAAAGCGGCTATACTTTCCTTGATAATATGCCCCTCAATGTTTCTTGTACATATATTTGGAGCAAATTGCATTCCTGTTCAGGTCTTTGATTTTCATGCAACTTTGCACACATTCTTAGTTGGCACCTTTGCTCAAATCTTTTTTAAATGCCCCTTTATCGGGGGGATAGCAATTTATTGTTAGTGCAGTTTGCACAAGGTGAAAGCTGCGCACTTGGAGACAGTTCAAGGCACTGAGAAAACAGTGAGAAAAGTATGTTGCTCAATGGAGAAATGAGAACACTTCCTGCTGGAACCACACAGGTATTTAAAGGATGATGCATACCTTTGATTCACCATAACTTGTTTTCCATAAATCACTTCAAAATGCATTGCTGTGACTGCTAAGTTACGCAAGTAACAGTTGCTATTATCCATTGAATGGTACTCAATTTAACGACCACAGAATGATGGAATGGCGAGTCGGCTTTGCCAATGGGGATTTGTGGACATTTCACCAAGGGACAAACACCAACATGCTCTGAACCTTAGCGCCGGTTTTTCCCCTTCGGTAGTTGCTGTTTTTGTTATTTTTGAGGGGGGTACCCCCACATGCCCCGTTGCCCTCAGCACTGTGCCCACAGGCCTTGCATGACCTAAAATTGCAGGGCTGTTTAATTAAGAGCTGCAGTGCATGCGTCAAAATTTGGATTGGCATAATTACAGGGGCCAGAGTCCACATACCACCAAGAGTTAGAACTCTTCGTGGCATAAGGAACCCTGTAAAATGGTTCCCACCCCACTGGGAACTATGAGGTACACAAAGTTCCTCTGAACCTCTCTACTTTCTTCTGGAGATTTCGACTGATGACTTTCAGAGGAAAAGTGAGGGGGAAAATGAGGAATTACCCTGGGGAATCCAATCTGGAACTACTGATCCACGAGTAACGAGGAATTTCAGTAGTAATGAGGGATACATTCCACATCAAGCAAAAAGTGACAGTTGTCTCACCCCGAAAGTGAAGTCCCGGGACTTCTGGGCCCCTGGGCCCCTCCCCGGCAGTGACGTCACTTTCAAGGGTCTCATGACTGTCTTGGGTCATGTGTGTTGTGACATCACCCTGGTAATTTGCTAGTCACGTCCTCATAGTCCTATAACGTGGTTAGGATGCTGTCATGACAGGTACGGGCCCCATTGCCCTATGTCTAGGGCTTTGTCACAGGCAAAATTGCAGCACTCTCTGGGTGCACAGTATGTTAGTCTCTAGCAAAGCAAGCCTGGGGAATGTTCAGACAGCTGCAGTCAGGAATCCTTGATGAGGCAGATGGAGGGCTCCTCAAAAAGAGGCTCTTGAAATACACAGACGGAACCGCCAGCCCCACTGTCTCTTTAAGCCATCTGTCCTATCTCGGATGGCGCATATTTCACATAAAAATATCTTTTGTTAGAAACGTCTAGACAAATGCATGATTGAACCAAGACTGAAATGGAACCCAAACACATTTGGCTGCTACTTACCCTCCCCAAAGTGGGCCCATCGCATAATTAGCAAGCTCCACTAAGTATAAAATGCCGACACACACACACAATCAGAATCAACCATTTGCTATGAAATGGAACCCAAATGCAGATAGCTGCTCCCTCTCCTCAAACTGGGCCAATTGCATAATTAGCAAGCTCTAGCAAGTATAAAATGTCGTCCTAAGGTCACACACACAATCAGAAGCAGCCACTTGCTATGAAATGGAACCCAAACACAGATGGCTGCTCCCCTTCCCCAGAGTGGGCCCATCATATAATTAGAAAGCTCTACTGAGTATAAAATGCCACCCAAAGGTCACACACACACACAATCAGAAGAAATGGAACCCAAACACAGATGGCTGCTCCCCTTCCCCAAAGTGGGCCCATCGTATAATTAGCAAGCTTTACTAAGTATAAAATGCTGCCCCAAGGCCACACACACACATAATCAGAAGCAGCTGTGAAAGGCTTATTTTAAGTCCGTGGACAGAGGGGCCCGAGCAACAAAGAGAAAAGCTTTGAGCTGAATTGCGAGGAGCAACCGGGCGCCATAGGAAAACGTCTGCTGCAGGTAAAAAGAATGATATCTTATATCATTTAAATTATTTTTTTCCGTTCAATGTGTTGCATAGTGAAGCCCAGTTTCTGCTATTCATGGTCTCAAAATGTCTGCTTTTATTTATGGTTTGAAAAAAAAACGAATGTCAGCTTGTAGTTGGTAGTTGTGAAAATGCAAAATTGTTACAGTGTCCCCCCCAAAGCCTGTTGACTCAACATACAGAATAAAAAGCTAATGTGTGAAATTCCATGCTGCTTACAGGGGTTTATTTACAAAATGCGGAGATGGTTTGTACCAGTCTTATATAAAACTGTACATTTTAACAAAGCAGCCCTATGTAATATCCTGTAATTATTTAAATGTGTGTGTAAAAGAGGGGTGTCAGAGGGACAGCTATTTATTTTAACTGTGAGAGCTCAAGGACATCTGTTGTGGTTTAGAGAACGGTAGCTGAAGATTGCCGTCTGTTTCATTGTGTTGCATTTGCTTAGGAGGCTGCAGGCCATGTGGAAATCTGCATTAAAAAAATTTATTAAAAAAATCTGTTATTTAAACTATAGATTGACAGAGGTTAAAGGTCGGCAGCAGGTTTTGAACCAGGCTGCAATGCAGGCTGCGACAGGTCAGGACCTGAGGTATTGGTTGTGACAAATGCCTCTGAGTGGCGGTGAACAGGATAGGAACAGGGGGGCTGAAGGGTGGGGTTGAAGGGGAGCCGGTTCTATATTCATATTTGAGCTAGTTCCAAGGGTGGGATCGAATGTGGTTTAGAAACAGAACCATGTATACACCATCCCCAACACGGCAACTGTAAGGATTTCAACAAAAAAAAATGTAAATGGTTGTGCTGGTTTATTTTTTGCGCAGAAGACTGTAGCTCTTGAATATTTACTTGTAAATGTTTAATGGTCTATGTAATAGAACACACTGTCTAAAGTAAAATGTGTATATTTACGCTTTGCTAAACTGTGATGTGCTTTTTTTGAATAGGCTTTGGCACAATTCTGCAAGAGGGTCAAAGATCTAGCTCAGCTTAAGGGCTTAGATGCCAAAACTGTTTAGCACTGTTTCAAAGCTCCTGTTTTAATTAACCCTGTTGGCCACGCAGCTTGTTCCAAAACTGTAAATTATTTTATTATATTGTGAACAACACATGTCTAGAATTTTTGTTAAATGAGTCAAGGTTCAAAGGTTCAAAAATACTTTATTCGGATAGGACCATATCCATAAAAGCACATCACATACAACAAAATTAAAAGCACAAATTCATATTCACAGTAAAACAATTTCAATAACGTTAGTCAGAAATACACAATATTTTAAAACACATGCAGCAGGTTTCTAAAAGAGCCCACGCGTTTCAAGACACTCTTCATGGGTTACACATCGTTTTACGAGCCCATACAGCGGTTCTCAGAAAAGTGCCAACGCGAAAGACTAACTCATCATCTTCCAATTTGAGTATGCTCCTGTATGCATCTACTAAATGGATAGGCAGGGTTTTTTTAAAAAAACGGTTTTAAAAGCCATTGTGCATACTTTGTATAAAACTTGCAGAAAAGTAAGAAATCTAAAATTGTTTGGCCACTCTGTCCATCGCACGAACAAGGCAGAGAGTCAAGATTTGCGTTATACCCAAGAGGGAAACAGAGCAAGAATTTTACAGTGCCAGCCCTTAAACAAAAGAGAAGACCCCTCTCCCAGTGGCATATGGGCAGAGTGAGATAACTAGGCAGGGGTACACGGTGTACTCGATGGTCATAAAATTTGCAACAGTTAATTTCTTAGATTCCCACACCAGTCTTTCTGTGCTATAAAGTGTGTATAGTGCCGTCCTTAGGGCTTTTTTAGGTACAGTCTCAGTTGTATTTGGACTTCAAAAGAGCCTGCCATAATTAACGCTACTTAGGCTCTGATTCACCCCGGCAAGCCACGGGATATCCATCACTTTCTCATAACTAATGCGGTCACCTATTACCTATTACCTCTTGTGAGGGACGCTGCTGGTTTTTTCCAATTGGCAAACCATAATAAAACGTGGCGGGCCCTTATGAAATCCTTAATGTAGCTTAATTTCAATTTACTATGGCAAACATACTGAGCGGTGGAGATCGGTGCACCCAATAGTTTCCGACAAAATCTGTTTTCCTCTCGCTGGATGCTGTGGCTTTTAACCCTTTCAGTGCTCATGACGGAATGGTTCCGTCATGAGCACAAGTTTCAGTGTGCTCATGACTGAACCATTCCGTCATGAGCACATGCTCAGAAACTCCCTCTGCTGCAGACAGCAGAGGGATTTCCCTTTTTTTTTTTTTTGCCCCAGGCCTCTTTTTGAATGTTGTTGCAATGATGATCGCGCGCATGGTGCGCAATCGTCATTGCAACGAAAACAAAACTGAAACTTAGTTTGTTTCAGTGTTTCAGTGCTTGTGGGGCTATCTTAGCCCCCCGACCACCCTGCTTGGGGATCACCCCAGGTCTCCCGATAAAAATGGTGCCTGACTCGTGTGGGAGGCCAAGTACCCGCGACAGGCAAGGGCCCAAAACATTTTGTGATAGGCAATTTTGATGTCGCCTCAATATGTTTTGGGCCCTTGCCTGTCGCAGGTACTTGGGCCTCCCACACAAGTGAGGCACCATTTTTATCGGGAGACCTGGGGAAACGCTGAGTGGTAGGAAAGTTGTGTCAGCCCAGTGATGCCACAACTTTCCCACACGAAAATGTGCGGAAAAAGTGATTTTGTCAGCTAAAATTGAGGTTTGCAGGGGATTCTGGGTAAGAAAACTTTAGGGGATCCACGCAAGCCATACCTCCCTGGAATCCTCCAGGTGTCTAGTTTTCAGAAATGTGTGGGTTTGGTAGGTTTCCCTAGCTGGCCGCCGAACACTGGGCCAAAAACCCAGGTGACCCCCTTTGCAAAACCAGGTCGTTTTGTGATAGGCAATTTTGATGTCGCCTCAATACGTTTTGGGCCCTTGCCTGTCGCGGGTACTTAGGCTCCCACACGAGTGAGGAACAATTTTTATCGGGAGACCTGGGGGAACGCTGGGTGGTAGGAAATTTGTGTCAGCCCGGTGATGCCACAACTTTCCCACACAAAAATGTGTGGAAAAAGTGATTTTTTTCAGCTAAAATTGAGGGTTTGCAGAGGATGATAGATAAGAAAACGTTGGGGGATCCACACAAGCCATACCTCCATGGAACCCCCCGGGTGTCTAGTTTTCAGAAATGTGTGGGTTTGGTAGGTTTCCCTAGCTGGCCTCCGAGCACGGGGCCAAAAACCCAGGTGACCCCCCTTGCAAAACCAGGTCGTTTTGTGATAGGCAATTTTGATGTCGCCTCAATATGTTTTGGGCCCTTGCCTGTTGTGGGTACTTGGGCCTCCCACATGAGTGAGGCATCATTTTTATCGGGAGACCTGGGGGAACGCTGGGTGGTAGGAAATTTGTGTCAGCCCGGTGTTGCCACAACTTTCCGACACAAAAATATGTGGAAAAAGTGATTTTTTCAGCTAAATTTGAGGTTTGCAGGGGATTCTGGGTAAGAAAACGTTGGGGGGTCCATGCAAGCCATACCTCCCTGGCATCCCCCGAGTCTCTAGTTTTCAAAAATGAATAGGTTTGCTAGGTTTCCCTAGGTGCTGGCAGAGCTAGGGTTAAAAAACTACAGCTAGGCACTTTGCAAAAAAAGGGTAATTTTTCACTGTGAAAATGTGGTGTGTCCAAGTTGCGTTTTGGGCCGTTTCCTGTTGCGGGCACTAGCCCTACCCACACAAGTGAGGTACCATTTTTCTCGGAAGACTTTGGGGAACACGGGGTGGGTGGAATTTTGTGGATCCACGCAGATTCCAGAACTTTCCACCACAGAAATGTGAGGAAAATGTGTTTTTTTGGACAATTTGTAAGGATTGCAAGGGATTCTGGGTAACAGAACCTGGTGAAAGCCAGTCAAGTCACCCCATCCTGGATTCCCCTGGGTATCTAGTTTTAAAAAATGTATAGGTTTGCTAGGTTTACCTAGGTGCCGGCAGAGCTAGGGCTCAAAAACTACAGCTAGGCACTTTGTAAAAAAATTGTCATTTTTCACTGTGAAAATGTGGTGCGTCCACCTTGCGTTTTGGGCCGTTTCCTGTCGCTGGCTCTAGGCCTACCCACACAAGTGAGGTACCATTTTTCTCGGAAGACTTTAGGAAATCGGGGTGGGTGGAATTTCATGGATCCACGCAGATTCCAGAACTTTCCGCCACAGAAATGTGAGGAAAATGTGTTTTTTTGGACAATTTTTAAGGATTGCAAGGGATTCTGGGTAACAGAACCTGGTGAAAGCCAGTCAAGTCACCCCATCCTGGATTCCCCTGGGTGTCTAGTTTTCAAAAATGTATAGGTTTGCTAGGTTTCCCTTGGTGCCGGCAGAGCTAGGGTTAAAAAACTACAGCTAGGCACTTTGCAAAAAAAGGGTCATTTTTCACTGTGAAAATGTGGTGTGTCCACCTTGCGTTTTGGGCCGTTTCCTGTCGCGGGCACTAGGCCTACCCACACAAGTGAGGTACCATTTTTCTCGTAACACTTTGGGGAACGCAGGGTGGGTGGAATTTTGTGGATCCACGCAGATTCCAGAACTGTCCGCCACAGAAATGTGAGGAAAATGTGTTTTTTTAGACAATTGTTTAGGTTTGAAAGGGATTCTGGGTAACAGAACCTGGTGAGAGCCAGTCAAGTCTTCCCATCCTGGATTCCCCTGGGTGTCTAGTTTTCAAAAATGTATAGGTTTTCTAGGTTTCCCTAGGTGCCGGCAGAGCTAGGGTTCAAAAACTACAGCTAGGCACTTTGCAAAAAAAGGGTCATTTTTCACTGTGAAAATGTGGTGTGTCCACGTTGCGTTTTGGGCCGTTTCCTGTTGCGGGCACTAGGTCTACCCAACAAGTGAGGTACCATTTTTCTCGGAAGACTTTGGGGAACGCGGGGTGGGTGGAATTTTGTGGATCCACACAGATTCCAGAACTTTCCACCACAGAAATGTGAGGAAAATGTGTTTTTTTGGACAATTGTTTAGGTTTGCAAGGGATTCTGGGTAACAGAACCTGGTGAGAGCTAGTCAAGTCACCCCATCCTGGATTCCCCTGGGTGTCTACTTTTCGAAAATGTATAGGTTTGCTAGGTTTCCCTAGGTGCCGGCAGAGCTAGGGTTCAAAAACTACAGCTAGGCACTTTGCGAAAAAAGGGTCATTTTTCACTGTGAAAATGTGGTGTGTCCACGTTGCGTTTTGAGCCGTTTCCTGTCGTGGGCTTAAGGCCTACCCACACAAGTGAGGTACCATTTTTATCGGGAGACTTAGGGTAACACAGAATTGTAGAGCAACTGTTATTACCTATTGACTTTTGATGCATGTCTGCCTTCCAATCGAAAGACAATGTGTAAAAAAGAAGTCATTTTGAAAAATGACATATAATTCTCATGCTAGTATGGGTACTCCCAATTTCGGAAATGTGCAAATATCTACTGTTTCTAAACTCTATATTTTGTTCCCATTTCAGAAATAGATAGGTGTCTTTCATACCGATTTTTCCATGTATACATTTTCCCAAATGAATTGCTATATACCCGGTACATAATAAAAAAACAATGCAAGACGCTGCTCAGTTATTGGCTCTGGGTTCGTCGGGTTCTTGGTGAGCCTACAAGTCCTATATATCCCCACTACCAGAAAGATCTAGCGGCTGTAATGGTATATTGCTTTTAAACAACTGTCATAATTAGAAGAAGTTACAGGTGAAAACGTTGACACAAATAGCTGTTTTATTTTAACTAATTTTCAATTTTTCCTATATTTAACTGTTAGTTTCTATAAAGAAACCTTGAAGGATCTACACAAATGACCCCTTGCTGAATTCAGAATTTTGTCTACCTTTCTAAAATGTATAGCTTTCCAGGATCCATTATTGCTTTCATACCCATTTCTACCATTAACTGGAAAGAGGTTGAAAGCACAAAAAATAGCAAAAATAGGCTATGTCCCAGAAAAATGCCAAAACTGTGTAAAAAATGTTGGTTTTCTGACAAACGTCTGCTTGTCCCTGAAAGCTGGGAAGATGGTGATTTCAGCACCACAACCCCTTTTTTGATACCATTTGCAGGGAAAAAACCAGACGCTTTCATCTGTAGCCCTTTTTTCCCATTTTTTTTTTTTAAAACACCAAAAGTTTGCTGTATTTTGGCTAATTTCTGGGTCCCCTCCAGGGAAATCCACAAACCCTGGGTACCTTTAGAATCCCCATGATGTTGGAAAAAAAGGACGCAAATTTGGCGTGGATACCTTATGTGGTCAAAAAGTTACAGGGGCCTAAGCACGAACTACCCCAAATAGCCAAAAAAAGGCAGCACAGGGGGGGAAAAGGCCTAGCAGCGAAGGGGTTAACGATGCCCCAAACCTCTGCGCCATAGGGAGCTGTGGGTATGCACTGGGATTTAAAAAAAATTTAAATCGCTAAAATAGCCCCTGTTCTCTTTGGCCGAAGGAGGCTAAAAATAGAGTTGGTGGCCTTTGAGAACTTGTTCTTACAAAACACCACGTGTTCAGACCACGTGCCGTTCGCAGCAGAGAACAACCCAAGATATGGAAAAGTGCTAGTGCATTTTAATTTTTGGTTCCTCACAGATATGGAATTTACTGAATGTTTTCTCGGCCCACAAGACATTATAAAGGATTTCTTAAAATTAGTGCATAAGTCTAGACTGGCCATAAAATAAACAAATCCCTGCACTAAAGTGTGTGGGGCATTGGGTGTGCAGCCCATTAAAACCGCGTCATCGGCATATAATAACACAGGAAGTATTTTGCCATTTACTCTGGGAACATCATTAGTGAGTGTAATCAATGATTTGTGCAAATTATTAATATAAATAATAAAAAGAAGAGGGGCTAAGACGCACCCTTGCCTAACCCCTCTACTTGCTTTGATATCATGGGAAACCTCGCCCCCGCCACTGATCCTAACCCCGGCCTTCAAGTCTTTGTGTAGGTATGCCAAAGAATGCACCAATGCCTCGTCCAAGCCATATGCTAAAAGAATGCACCATAAACGTGACCTGTTAACAAAATCAAAAGCAGAGGTCAGGTCCATAAAGGCCAGATATATTGGCGATCGCTGTGCCATGGTGTATTTTCCAATGATTAAATTAAGATTTAGGCATTGTTCATTTATGCCTACTTTGCTCCTAAATCCCAGTTGACATGATTCGAAAATACGATTTTCCTCGGTCCAATTTAGGATCTTATTATATAAAACTCTGCCTAAAATTTTCAAGGTATTGTCGGTCTGTAGCAAATGGTTTGAGAGCGATCACCCTTTTTAAAAATCGGAATAATGATGCTTGTTGACCACGAGCTTGGTAGCAGGGCATTAGTTAAATTATTAAAAACGTTTAACAAGAGCGGCGCCCAAAAGTCTGGTTTATGTTTGATGAGGTCGATGGGTAGCCCGTCCGGACCTAGGGCTTTGTTACCCACACTCTGGTGGATGGCTTGCTTGACCTCAGACAACAATATTAAAATCCTGGTTGGGGCCCTATGCTTAAAGGGATCTGCTTCTTGTTTGGGGGCTGTGTAGATCATAGAAAAATGATTTTCCCATGTTTCACTTGTTATGTTGCAGCTTATTGGGGTTAGTAACTGTTCCATTGCCCTCAAATCTTTAACAGCAGCCCAAAATGTGTTCCCATTTTTTAGACCGGCGGCATTGGCATGTGCATCCCAGCGATCTTTTAGTATTTCTTCCTTCCTTTTAGAGGTCGATAGCTTATACTTCTGCCTTAACAATTTAACTAGTGGATTACACCTCAGACTGGTCGACAGGGTCTTGCGTAGCTGTCTATTGGCCTCCGAGCACTCACGGTTAAACCATCTGGGTCCGCGTTGCGCAGCAGTGGTAGGCTTCGATAGTAAGGATTTAGTAGCCTCACAAAGTTTAATAAAAGAGCTAATTGCCTCAGGGTAGGGATCCTGTGCTAACAAACAAGAATTGATAAGGTTCAGGTTATCCTTTGCCATCATGCAGAACAATTCAGTGTTGTTGACACCCCGCCAGACCAGTCTTAAGTTATCAGTGGAGAGTAATAAGTTCCTGGCACCATATTCTGTATTAAATGTTGGCCTGGGGGATAGTCTCAGCACTGTTTTAATCAGATTGTGATCCCCATGGGATGTGGCGATGAGTTCAGCTTTCAATAAACAATCCTCTAGGGCAGGGAAAATAAAAACATAATCAATGGTAGAAGCACAACCCCTCCCTCTAAATGTCGGCTCAGGAGGGTTGTTATCATTTGTTACGGCAGCAATTTCCATAGCATTGATTAGATTGTGATTATTCAAGTGTTCCACTAATTCCTCACCCCTGCGGCAGATTTGTCCTCTGCTACATGGCCATTTACTGGTCCTAGTGTAGGGTAATTTGGCATTGAAGTCGCCTCCCAAGCAGATACCTGCTATTTTGGTAAATTCGTTGTGATGCTGTAGGGTGGCGACAAATTCACTTAGATTTATAAAATTTCCATTTGGTGTCGAGTGGAAGTCATTGTTGTAAAAATTAATTAGGTAAAGAAAAACACCCCTTTTGTACAATAAAACTTGAAAATTGTCGCTTTTGGTACATAAGGCCTTAGCGCTACCACCTGCAGCTATGTTTACCCAGATCGATAAGCCCCCCGAGGGTCAACCGAACTTGGGGGTTGGGGCTACAATGTTGTGATATTCGAACCCGTCGATGTATAGTTCTTGGGTCGCCCATGTCTCTTGAAACATGAGGATATCCTGCTGTCTTACCAATTTTAGCCAATCCGTTTGATGCAACTTAGACTGAAGGCCGGCCACATTCCAGCTCAAGATGCTCAGATCTGAATTGGCTAAAACCTTAGTTGGAGCATGTGGGCCATCGGTCTCAATTACAGGTGGGGGGGAATACAAGCCCATGGACAGTATCAAGAGATTCCAGTGGTGACAGTAGTCAATCCTGGGTGTCCAGTTCAGACAAGGCCAGAAACCTGTTGTGTGTGGTAGAGAAGGGAGACTCATTAAATGAGTCAATCAACTAGGACCAGTGATGTTTGTTAGAGCTGTTTTAAACCAAATCTGTCTGCTCTGCACACAGGACCTCTCAGAATTAACATGGAGTTATGAGGAAATGGTTGAATATTAGCAAGGTACAGATATTTAGAGCGCTATAGTTCGGAGACCTTTGCCAGCCTTATTGTCTCAACAGCGCAGACTTAAAAAAAAACAAGTATTCTTGTGTGTGTGTTTTTGCAGGTTGAGGCAGAAGTGCAGCTAGCTATTGAAGAGTTAAAAAAAATCTTAGAGTCTAAAGACGCATCGTACTGCGTCCAGCATAATCCTGCTATTACAGGTAAATAAAGGGATGGCCTTATTGTATAAACGATGTGTAATGATTAGCCCGTACAGTCCAAGACCCCCCAAGATTCCATCAAGCCCTCAGAGTGTGTGCTAAATCAGTGTATTATATAGGAAATGTGACAGTGATTCCTTTTCTTCACAGTTCCCTGCAAGCACACGATTATGCCAAACCTCAGCAAAAGGTAGACCCCCAAGCAAAAGTGGTGTGTTGACCTCATCGAGTCCTGGAAGGGTCGCAACTTCATTTATAAAAAGGACGTCTTCGAGGCCTATAGACAGACAGGCCACGAAGAAAGGGGTTCCACAAAGGGGCAAAGCAGGTGTGTTATACATAATGTAGCTCCAGAAAAGCCCTAATGTATTTTTGTCTTAAGCATTGTGTTCCTCCAGCATCTGGTAAGGGCTATAAAAAATGTAAAGCAATAGTTAGACAGGCGGTTACAAACATAAGGTTGTAAAGAGCAGTTCAGGCTTTTTTTTTTACTAATGTGTTTTTTATTTGTTTCCATCGTAGAGCCAACACAAAAGGCAGGCTGTGGAGTACCAAGAAAAGTTAAGTGTACGTCGACGCTGCTAAAGGACATCACACAGATTCGTCAAAACAACCCTATGCCAGCAACCAGTGAGAGATGCCCAGTGCGTCATATCAAACCATGCGCGGACTCTGCAAATGCAGGCCTTAGAGACACCTGTTACTCTAACGCCAACTCTGCTTTACCAGCAAAACTCACAACCAGTACAGGGAAAACACATACAGGAAGGCCATTTTTGGGTAGGGGTGTAGACCTCAAAGGGTGCACACTTCCAGCCGCAGATACACAACAGCCAGGGTCATGTAAAAACCAGGAAGTAAATCTCACGGTAAACAAACCAAAATTGAGTCGCCTTTCATTAAAGAAAAAGAAACCCACGGCCCCAGACCTACAAACCGTCCCTTTAGATCTATCCTTAAAAAACACAGTTACTGCGGAGCCATGTCCCCATAATCTTAATGCAGGTAAATATTCACCGTCTGAGAGGGTGAATGTCGATGTGCTCCCCAGAGGATCCCCAAAACTGACTATAAATATCTCACATAGACTTTGGGACGAAGGGCTTGAAAACGAACATTCAAAAGCAGTCACACCTATAAAAATCACACATACTCTATTTGACGAAGGGCTTCAAAATGATCATCCAGACCAGGCCCCTTATTCTGCATGTATAGGTAAAGGGTTTCTAAAGGGCTTGACAGGGGTGCCACTGAGTTCTTAAACATCAGCCGGCACTGCAGCCGCTCACAAAGTTCCTTCTAATGTAGACCCAGAGGAGCAGCAGCTACCTGTTCCCAGCCCCAGCGTTTTCCATACCTCTACTGTGCAGAGCTTTTATGACCAACATTTAAATTCACCATATCCTATGTCACAGTTTACACCTCCAGGCACGTACGATCTCACCAGCCATGCATCAAGTGTAAAACCTCCATCACCCGCTAAAACATACCCCAGCAGCAGTACAGGATGGAACGGATGTCATAATCAGTGCTTTGAAACAGAGTATAGTGGCGAGGCATCCTCAGGAGCAGTCACTGGATACTCCGCTCGGTGTTCGGATTGAGAACTGCTTTTTTTAATCCCCTAATTCCAGACCTTCAGAACGGTGTTAATGGGGGTAGCCCAAGAGCGGTTCTAGGGGAGAATCAGGGAAATATATGCCCCACCCCTACTGTCACAGATAATGCCCCGGAATATGGGTTTTTAGCCTAAAAAGCTGCACTAGGGTCATGTGTGAAAGACATGCACCATGTTGTCAGAAAACTAAAATCCTATCTGAACTTTAAGGCCATAAAACTGTGGAAGACAGAAACTGAGAACCGACCCTTGAAGGATGCACTGTTAATCCAGAAGGTACAAAGGTGTAAAAGAGAAGTGTTACAATCTTGCGAATCAACCGTTGCAGACGTAGAGGTTATTTAATCTTGACGAGGTCTGCTGCACTTCCTAAAGAGCGGGGCTTCCAGCTTTATGAATAACTCAGTCCAAAGTTGCAAATAGAAAAACAATGTACAAGACATCCTTACTAAAGCGCGCCAGTTCTTACAACTCAGTATGGCCAAAAAGAAGTTAGAACCCTGAAGACAGGGCCTAAAAGTTCCAAATACCATGACAGCGCATCCTAAAATGGAGCGGATCAGACCCCCAAACAAAAATTTAAGAACTCACGAGGCAAAGCTGAGAAACCCAGATACACTGAACACAAAGACAGTCTCGAAGTAAAGTCTGTGGCCGGGGAATCGGAGAGGGCATCTTCAGCAAATACTCCTGAGACCATTCAAACTGCCTCTGAGGGACTGCCTAAAAAACGGGTGGGCTGGTAAAGAAACAAATGTTGGCTAATAGTGCCAAGCAGCATAGGCTTTTAATCAGTATATTAAAGAAAGCCAGAATTTGTGCAACAAGGAGGCTTAAAAATACACTGCTTCAGAATCAGAGTCAGCCCCCTCAAAATGATTCACTGGAGAGCTCAACATTCAACACAAATCCCCAGTCTGAGGATTCAGAGAAGGTGTTTTTAGAGAGCGTCAGAAGGTACAGGTGAAGGTACAGGGGAAATGTAGAGAGATTTAATTCTACAAAGTACTGCGAAGAATTCAGGTTTGTTAACTTAGTGCGCATAAACTCATCAGATCATTGGCTTTTTGGTATTTACATGGTGTGGGGTTGAATTATTACTTTCTGCTCTGCTTTCATGGGCAGGGTATCGACAGCCCCTTGTTCACCAGACGGTTTACCATCTCCATCATGAAAATCACTTTTATGGTATCATGAACCTGAAGGATTTTCTAGGAGACAAATATGTGTGCACCCATTGTGATCACATCTACAACACACAGACAGCTCATCAGTGAGAAATGCATTGTAAAATGTGTCAGATGGACAGTTGCATTGTAGTCGCAGATTAGAATGTGAGATGTCCCAGATGTAATCTATTCTGTCGCTCGCAAAACTGCATGAGCATACACACAGGGGTTATTCAGTGCATCCCTAAAACAGACTGTGCGGGGTGCGGCCACTACACAACCACCGATCACGAATGCAAAGGTATGAAATGCCCCCGGTGTAAGGCGTCTTTTCCTCTGGTAACAGAACACATGTGTTACATGACTAAAGGCTGGCCCCAGACCAAAGCAGAAGACTACATAGTGTTCGATATAGAGTGTACCGAAGAGACTGGAGTGCACCAACCTAACTATATTTTCACGCACCATCTAACTACCAATGAAAACTGGGAGTTTGAAGGCCCCTCTTGTGTGAATGAGTTCATGCAGACAAAATTCAATGGGTATACCCTGATGGCTCATAGTTCAAAAGCGTATGACTCCTTCTTTATTTTGCAAAATATGATTCGTGACATGATGACTGTAGAACTAATCACCCAGGGCTCCAAACTGATGCTGCTAACGGCTGTACCTTTACATATGAGGTTCATAGATACTTTGTATTATCTGCCCATGAAATTGAGCAAGTTGGCAAAAGCCTTTGGTTTTCCAGGTTGTAAAGGTCCTTTCCTCCACTTTTTAACACCAGGGTAAATCAGAATTATGAGGGTGCCATGCCTCCGCCCAACAGCTATGTTGTTGAGCTTATGATCCCAGAGGAGAAAGAGAGTTTTCTGCAGTGGTATGGTACTACAAAAAGAAGTTAAATTTTCAAACTGACTTGAAAGCTTGCTGTGAGGAAGATGTAATGATTTTGAAAAAAGCTTGCAATCTCTTCAGAGACATTGTTGTAGAGATGGCAAAACAAGAAAAAGTTCTGAAACCCAATACCGCCAAGATGCCAAAATCCATAGAGTACATTGACTATTTTCAACACGTCACGCTGGCTTCCATGTGTATGTCTATCTACAACCTGAAAGCAGAGCTCTAGTGCCGCCCGACCTCTATAATGGTAAACAGAAGCGTTATTCTATCCCCTCTATTTAATGGCTCATGTACGTTTCTGACATGGAAAACATCTTCATCCAACGCGCCTTGCAGGGTGGTGAATACCGTGTGGCCCTTATTTCCTAGTTAGGTATGCTGTAATTAATGGCATGCCAACGGATTTTGAATACAATGGTTGCTTTCACTACGGTTGTCCCCACTGCTACAAACCCCATGAGTTTAATAAGCTATTGGGTACCAAATTTGAACACTTGCACAGGTGTGCTCTGTTAAATGCCCAATAATTTTAAAACTGTGGTTTTGTTCTGAGATCCCTCGGGGAGCATGAGGGGCTAGATATGTTAACATCAGATGTGGAACTCTGCTCCTTCATTAAGAGCAATGAGTTACCCGAACCTTTAGAGCCCCGCGATGCCTTATTTGGGGGTTGTACAAATGCTATACAGGGCTTAGGGTGAATGTGAAAAAGTGCATTATTATGATTTCACGAGTCTGAATCCAAGATGAATTTATACCTCTTAGGTCACCCAGCATCATATATAAGAACTTTAAAGCCATAGACGAATACTTTGGGTTAGTTAAATGTCAAATCTACCCACCCCGGAGGCTTTACTTCCCCGTACTACCGTAAAGAGTCGATGGTAAGCTAATGTTCCCCCGGTGTTGAACATGAGCTAAAAGTAAAGAGACTAGTGAGTGCAGGCACACTGACAAGCAAACGGTGCTCACAGGGACCTTGTGTAGCATTGAGCTACAGGCGGCCCTAGAGAAAGGATACCGACTTTGAGGAATACACGAAATTTGGCACTTTGAGAGGACTACAACCCAACTCTTTTCTGAGTATATCAACTTATTTTTCAGAGACAAGCAGGAGACATTGGGGTTTCCAGAATTGTGCATTAACGAGGCCTCAAAGCAATAATACATCGATGATTACTAGGCTCACAAGGGCATATGCTTGAAACCCGAGTTCATTAAAGTCAACCCCGCCAGACGACAGCTAGCCAAGCTGTGCTTCAATTCCTTATGGGGAAAATTAACACAGCGTACAAACTTGTAGAACACGACCATTGTCACAGATCCTGACGAACTGTTTAAATATCTTTTTGCACCCTGTTACGAGGTGTCCAGCTGCAATTTTATCAATAATGAAACCACAGCACTGTATTGGACATATACAAAAGAGTACCCCACACCTTGTAATAATATAAACATTTTTATAGCCTGTTTCACAGCCACTCATGCTCATTTAGAGCTTTACAATGTAATGGATAAACTTCAGGAGAGGTGTCTGTATCACTATATCGACTCTGTGATTTTGTGAGCAAATTAGGGGATCAAGATCCCAACTCTGTGATTATCTAGCCGATTTGACCAGCTAACTAGAAAAGGATGACTGCATAGTCGAACCCTTCCCCTTACCTGTGGACACCATCTGTGCAGCACATAACCGTAGCTTGCTCACAGGTGTGTCCCAGCAGGCAGACAGTACCCACATGGCCAACACAGTGGTGTGGCCCAGTTCACCCATGGGGTGTGACTCCGGTCCCCTCCCCAGGGGCACCTCTGTACACCAGGACAGCAAGCCACAGTGGCCACTGACAGCTGTCAGTGACGAGAGCCAGGCCTCATGCCTCTAATGGCTCTCTATCCTCTGTGGCATCAGAGAGTGGGAGGCGGTAGCCCCAGGTGCCTGGCACCCTTCGTCTACTCTCTCTCTTGTCAGGTCAGGGATAACATCCTGACACTGACCCACTTGCCGAGGGTCTGATCCCTGAGACTGGACAGGAGAGGGGGTGGGCTCTCCCACACCATTTCCGCTTCCCTGGGGCTCTTTACCCTCTCACCAGGAGTAGTACCCCCAGACTCCAGAATTGTCAGGCCACCTGTGACAGGTGTCCTGCACAATTCTCCCACCAGTTCAGGGGTGCTATCCTGCAACTAGCACACCAGCCTAAGGCCTGTACCCTGAGGCTGAACAAGGGACAGAGGCGGGCTCTCCCACACCCTGTTCTCCTCCCTGGGGCTCTGCACCCTCCCACCGGGAGTAGTACCCCCAGATTCCATAACTGTCAGGGTACCTGTGGCAGGTGTCCTGCACAATTCACCCACCAGTTTAGGGGTGCTATCCTGCAACTAGTACACCAGCCCAGGTTCTGTACCCTTAGACTGGGCAGGGGTAAGGCTGCCCTCTCCCTGCTCCCCCTCTTGGGGCTCTGCACCCTCCCACCTAGAGCAGTGCCCCCAGAAGACAAACTGATAGGGGCACTGTTAGCAGTCACCCCTCCCTCCAGGTCAAGGGTGACACCCTAAATCTGCCCCTCCAACCCAGGGTCTGCACCCTCAGGCTGGACCTGTGCCTGGTCTTCCAGGGGGAGTACACCAGCCCTCCCCCAAGGGAAACACACTCCTCAGGAGTTGAGCAAGAGTCTGCCTGGTGCAGGTCTCCAGCCTACTGTCCACCCAAGCAGGAAGACCCCCCAGGCCAGAAGTGGCCTCACCAGGGTCAGTCCAGGGTGCTCTGATCTCAGAGCTGGCAACCCCTGACCCAATGGTCCTTCCAGTGGGGACTGTGTCCCCCTTCACCCCTCTCTCTGGACCCATGCGGGAAACAACCTTTACAATGCGGCTGTTACATCGTGTTATATTTACAACGTGGTTGTTACAACGACCGCATTGTTACAACGCAATGCCTTTACCACGCAAGCCATTAGATTGACTTGCTCTAGATGTCGCTCCAACCTAAGGAATAGTATAATTTACTATTCCAACACCTTCCCTATTGTTGCGCAGGGTGAAGTTGGAATAGTAAATTATACTATTCCTAAGGTTGGAGCGCCATCTAGAGCAAGTCAATCTAATGACTTGCGTGGTAAAGGTATTGCGTTCTAACAACGCGGTCGTTGTAACGACCGCGTTGTAATGGAACGCGATGAAAAAGCATGCGTTGTAGCATGCTATATTCACTCATGCACCCTCCCCACTGGAACGGTGCTGTCAGACACCAGAACTGGTGGGACGCTGGTTACAACAGCCCCCCAGCTCACCTGACACGTCAGGATCTCCCTCAAGGGATGGACCTTCATGACAGACTAGGCTCCCTTCCTGGTGTTCCCTCATGGAACCAACCAGGCCCTGGGATGGGGTATCGGGCACCTTGGGACTAAGCCCACCCCCACTCCCTCTCCTCAGAGACAGGACATGGGACCCCTAACCCATCCCACTACACTGGGACCTATTTGGGTCACTACCAACATCCCCTACCTCATCTGGTTAGGGAAAACCTGAGCCACCTCCTTCAGGATCACCCCCCAAAGCTTCTTCAGACCCTCTGGTTTCCACCAAAAAGTCTGCCTCCAGTGCAAGTTCCCTGGGGTCAGAGAACTCACACTCCACCGGGTGTTGGCATAGCTCTGGAAAACAGGGACTGAGCATATGCTCTCCAGTATCCAAATTACACAGCCCCTCACATGTGTCAACCAAACTACCCTTCACCCAACCATCCAGTGCCTCAGGAAAGTACTCCACATCACTCTTGCAAGACTGGTGAGACAGTGTCTGACTGTTGCTGTCACTCAACCCACACTCTGCTGGGCGGTCTCCACACTCACATACCAGGACTTATACCATGGGGGAACCCCTCTCCATGCACCTTTCATCGAGAGTCAGTAGAGTGTCCCTCCCACCACTAGGAATGTGATCCCCTGTGCCAGTTCTCCAATCTACCTCAGGGACACTGCGCACCACTGGAGTTACCTCACAATCCTGAACCCCTGGTGTATGTCAACCCCCTCCTTGAAGCAGGGCACCAAGCATGTGTGTATGTGTACATCTCCCTTGCCAGTACTGGACCTAACATATTTGCTGCCACCATCTGGGCTGGACCTAGTCCTCCTGGCTTCCCAGTCCAACTCCAGCCCTCCCACTTTAAGCTCATAAGCTAAAATGATTTCCCTTTCCATCTCTCCTCCTAATCTCCAGCTCCTCTGGAGACAGTCCTGGAGAGGAACTCCTGCTGCCTGACCCATAGGGTACCTCCCCTCCTAACAGATCCTGAGCCCTCAGCACATCTTCCCTTTGAATTGGCTCCCTGATCTCCACACTAGAATCCTCAGGATCATTCCTGGCTGCTACCCAGACCCTCAGCCCCTTTTGTAGCTCCTCCTTTTTGGTGAGACCTCTCAATGGGACTTTGAGGTTTTTGCAAACTGCCTTCAGTTCCTTTATGGGGTAGGTTTCCAACCTATCCTCCTCAAAAACCAATTCTAGGTATGTAACTGACAATGCTCTTGACTGAGACACGATGCAGTAGGAAGTTCAAGTTCAAAAATAGGCAAAGACAAAAATAGATCAAAAAGGAAAAACCCAGTATGTGGTACGTGGTGGTCTGCGATATGGAGTAGTGTACACCAATCACTGTAGGTCAAGTGCAAAGAAGGTCCTATCCTCACCGCTGACAACCAATGTTAGAAATGGGGGTCTCTAGTTGGCAGGTTGTTACCCTGTCAAAGTAGGGACCCTTCTTTCTAGTCAGGAGAAGGGGGATACACTACTGAAATAACGCCTGCTCACCTGCTTGGTAGCTTGGAACAAGCAGTCAGGCTTATCTCAGAGGCAGTGTGTAAAGCATTTGTATATAACCAACAATAATACAGTGAAAACACTACAAAGGGACACCACACCAGTTTTAGAAAAATAACCAATATTTTATCTGATCAAACAAGACCAAAGACAATAAAAATCCACAATACAGTTCTCAAGAATCTCAATAATCAAAAATAGGCTTAAAATGCAGTTCCTTGAAGTCGATAGCTCCGTCCTGGGCTATCACAGCGTCTTGAACAACAAATCCAAACAGTTCTGGCTGACCGCTGTATCGCGGGACAGCTTCGGTGTCGGGAAGACCTCTTGTTGAGCTCCAAAGAGACTGCCTCGGCAGGCGTCAGTTCCGGAGGTCGGTGCAGGAGTCGTCAGGCCTTTGAAGTCACAGGCGTTGCAGATCGAACTCCTCGCGGTTGAAGTCGGGAGCACCGGCGTCACCAGTTGTCAGGGCTGTGGTGCGAAGTGCAGCAGTGACGGTCGTCCAGCGGCGTCGGTGAGAACAGGGCTGCGGTGCTGCCAGGTCATGGTGCAAGCAGCAACATTGTCGGTTGACGAACTGGAGTGGATGGCGCTGGTGTCGGTGGGCCAAGGCTGCGGTGCCAGATGAGGATGGCGCGTCGTGTAACTTACGAGTGGTGCCCTTGAACCACGGTGCAAGCAGTAGCGTTGATGTCGGCATGGAGCGTCGTCGACGGGGATACTAGTGCAGCGGTGTGAAGTGAGGCGGGGTGAAGTGCTGTACCCACAGGTCGCGGTGCAAGCAGCAGCTCGGTGGCGGCATCCCAGTGCTGGTAGCAGATGAACTTGAAGTCTTCACTCTTCCTGAGACTTCTTGAACAGGGGGCAAGCTCTACCTCAAGCCTTTGGAGAAACTCACAGAAAGTTGCAGAAAGACCAGTTGAGTCCTTTCACTGCCCAAGACAGAAGCAGCCACTGCAAGCCAACACAGCAAAGCCCTTGGAGAATGCTCTAACAGCAGGATGATGAAAGTACAATCCAGTCCTTTCCCTGCCCAAGACAGAAGCAGCAAGCAGCAGGCCAACACAGCAGAGCACGCAGCAAAGTGGCAGTTCCTCCTGACAGATTTTCCAGCTCTTCTTCCTGGCAGGTTCCTTAGCTCAGCAGCAATCTAAAGTTCTGGGGTCTGGGCCCCAATACTTATACTCAGTTTCTCTTTGTTCTTGTGGGCAGAGAGTGTCTGTGCTCAACCCAAACCAGTTCTGTCCTCTCTGGTCCAGTTTCCCAGCAGGAGGTAGAGACAGCATTGTCCAAGGCAGACAGGGCCTATTCAGGTGCAAGGGAAATCTCCTCTCCCCACCATAAATAAAGACCAGGACTATTCAGGTGCTAGTGAAAACTCCTCCCAGTACTCTGAATGCAGCCCAGGTCTATTCAGCCCAGCCCTGACTCATTCAGGAAAGGCAGGACACACATCAACCCCCCCAGTGGCTGTCTGAGAGAATGCACATCCCAGCCCCTGTCACTCCAGAGCCAGACAGTCAATCCACAAACCAGTAGAGGCACACAGGATGGCTAAGCAAGAAAATACCCACTTTTTAAAAGTGGTATTTTCAAACATACAATATTAAAATAATCTTTACTAAAAGATGCATTTTTATATTCTGAGTTCAGGCATACTAAACTCCATTTTCTATCTTGTCCCAATGGGAAGTTATACTAAGATGTTTCAAAGTATTTCCCATTCTATCCTATGGGACAGATAGCCTTTCAATAGTGAAAAACGAAATACACTGTATTTCACTATCAGGACATGTCACACACACCAGTACATGTCCTACCTTTCACATACACTGCACCCTGCCCACACGGGTACCTTGGGCCTACCTGAGGGGTGTTTTACATGCAAGAAAAGGGAAGGTTAGGGCCTGACAAGGGGGTGCACTTGCCAAGTCGACATGGCAGTCACAACTGTGCACAGACACTGCAGTGGCAGGCCTGAGAACCCTTTGAAGGGCTTCTTGTGTGGGTGGCAGAACCAGTGCTGCAGGCCCACTAGCCACATTTGATTTACAGGCCCTGGGCACACACAGTGCACTGTACTAGGGATTTAAAGGTAAATCAAATAAGCCAATCATGGAAACACCAATCCATAAACACAATTTACATGGAGAGCATATGCACTTTAGCACTGAATAGCAGTGGAAAGGTGCCCGGAGTCCTAAATCAAACAAAAACAGGGTCAAAAACAAGAGACCAAAAGCAAAAAGTCTGGAGTGCACCTGCTGAAAAACCCAAGTTTAATACCCAGCAATATGCAAATCAGTCTTGACCCTGTTCCCTATGGGAACAGTCCAGCGCAAGCTGCCTGGCCAGATCCTCCCCGGACCAGAAACAAGCATCCTGGGACCGGTTTCGGGGTGACACCCCTCATCAGCCAGGCTAGCTTGAATCTGGTGGTGTAGCGAGCATGGGACCCACGTCTGGGCACACCCTTCCCACTTAGGGTGATAAATGAAAAAAGAACAAATGATGGACGGAATGCTGAAAACCTTGCGTATAGTGTTTGATAAAAGGTGCCTGACTGAAGACTACAAAACCCTGCCGTACCGTTATTGAAGGTGCATTAGAGTCTCGCAACCCTGACTATGGACACCAGGTTGCAGCACCCGTTCCACTACATTTTAGCAGGCCCCTCAAATTGCGGTAAAATCTATTTTATAAAGAAACTATTAGAAAATGTTCCTAGTGTTTTATCCCAAACCCCTAACAATACTGTTTGTCTTTATTCGTGCTGGCAAGATGATTATACAGAGCTATCCCTAAGGTTCCCACACATCAAATTTAAAGAAGGCATACCGAATAATCTCAATGACGATGCATTGTTACCTACTGGCCATGTAAACATGGTGATTGTGGATGATCTTATGAGTGAAGGATCACCGTGAGATAGAGACAGTTTTTACTCAATATTCACACCATTCCAATCTGAGCATATGTTACATTGTGCAGAACTTGATTTACAAGGGTAAGAGCAGTTGTTCTATAGCTCTTAACACCTCACAACTAGTTTTATTTAAAACCCCCAAGACAAACAACAGATATCCATTATAGCTAAACAGATGTACCCCGGAAACACCCAGTTTTTCTTGGAAACCTTTAACGACACTACTGAGTAACCCCACAGTTACTTACTGGTAGATTAAACACTCAATACTCTAGAAGACTACAGACTGCGTGCTGGTGTTTTCCAACCCAATCTCCCCGTCGCTTGCACACTTAAAACCAAGCCCAAAGCCTATAAAAAGAATTATTAAAGAGTCTCCTGTAACATTTACACTCTAGACCTTATAATACCAGGATTTAGTGGCTGCCATGTCAGAAATTGCCCTAAACACCCTAAAAGGTAATGTCCCTATATCAGAGCACCAGTTCCGTGTTTTGAAGAAGAAGCACCATCTTATCAAGAAGCTTATTAATAAAAGGGCTTCCACCATTTTAAGAAGAAGAAGAAACTGGTAAAGCAGTCGGGAGGTTTTATATGTTCTTTGTTGGGCATAGCTATACCGCTAATTACCAGCCTCCTAACCGGGAACTGATGGATTATGCCCAAAAGATGTACTTGGTACCTCAGCAGCAGCTGTAACAGTTGGGGATGTCTAAAGGTGACGCCTGGGATATCTGGAAAAATGAGACGCAGCGCCTGGATATGGTTGTTGGATACCACATGTACAACCTAGTCAACAGTCTTGCGCTCCCCAAAACTATCGCTCCAGAAAGCACCTAGAGGTTCCTTCGATCATCGTGGGAAATGCTGAACACAGTCGGCTGCTTGAAAGTTTGAATGATCTGACTTACAACCCCCCCAAGTACTCAAACGCCTGTTGTTTTTAAACCCCCTGTGGATGCCAGCATCCCCTTTCGATCCCCGATTATCCTTCTCTTGGAGCACCGAGGCTCTTCCTCTGGAACCTAAAAAAAGGCATTGTCCACAATGAACTCAGGGTTAAATGTCTGAAGTATCGTCTGACTTTTGACCTATGTGTGCCTGTGTTTGTGTATATAGTTTTGTCATAGTTAACATTTTGACGTTTTTCTTCTTTTATTTCTTTAGTAAGTTTATCATTGTGATGCTCATACTATGAAAAAACTGTTCTGTCAGTTAACTTTTCAAAGTGTTTTTGTCATTTTTTAAAAACACTTTAAATGTGTCCTTGCATCAGAATAAAGATACTGAGTCTGCATTCAATTGTGTATTCTTTTGTTTTAGACAGTACCATTACAATAAGAGGTGTTACACAACCTTACTCTTTTGACAAACTGCATAAACTGTTTTAACAGCACTTGATGTAGACCTAGAGTTTTCTTTCATATATTTCATACCAATATTGTCATTGTTAATTAGGTCATTTGAATATAGATTTTAAAAAAGTTCTTACCCTCAGATATTTTACTAATAAAATATATACAATGCTCTCCGCATGTGATAGCAAGAGAATCCTGTACCTGTATTTTTAAATTCTCCACCTTCGCAGCAGCTTTTTTTACATACCTGAATATAGGTTTTGTATAGATGCAATGGTCAGGGAATGCCGTTGCGCTGTCAAACACTGTAACCTTGTCTTTATCTCAAAACAGGGCCTCCCTGTGAGTTCCTTCCATGTAGTGCAGATCTGTGTTAAAGACGAGCGTGCGGGGTCTTTCGGACCCTATTTCACCAGATAGAGTGTTGCTTGGAAAAACACCTAAAGGTATTTCTTAGCTTTTTATGGTGGCTTAAAATATCCAGAATCTGATCAGTGTCCATTTTACAATATTTTAAAGATAGTCAAACAAAATCTGCTGGGCATGGTTGAACTGATTGACGTTGTTGAATACAGAGAATACACCCATGTTCACATTCATAGCCAAAGGCTGACTAAAACGTATTTCTGCTTTTAGATTTCCATTTTTGATCAAACTGTAGTGGTCGCCATCTTCCATGTCAGGGGTCAGATCGAAAGCAAACAGCGTGTAGCCTGACCCATATCCTTCTCTTGACACAATGACTCCCGAGTCATGCAGGTGCTACCCGGTTATCGAAACCAAGCACAGATATTCTCTGATATAATTAACGTCTCCAAAGCTGGGTGATTACAGTTTTGCAGGAATCACAGCCCCCTCATGGAAAAGTGGCATGTAGTTGATGTCGTAGTGTGTGAAATTGAAAGGGTTTGAGGGGTAGAGACCACTAGAAGCCGTGCTGTCGACAAAACCTATGATAATAAGTTTCGGTAGTTGACCCAAAACTACATTTTGCTGCTGGGTTAATCTGGTACCGGCTGGGATGCTGAATATCTTCAGAGCTACTCTTTCAATGGCTCACTTGGCATTTAATAGCTGTAAAGCTTTGGTGTGAGCCGATCTGACGTTTGGGGACACTTTCATTCTTTTTACAAACAAACTAGCAGACAGTAAGACAAGTATATACTGTTCCTCATCCCCACTGATGAAACAGAAACAAGTCCTTTTTGTGGTTAAGTTTGATCTTAAGATCGATACAGTTGATGAGTAGTTTATCTTGGAAGAAAAGGTCTGAATGTATACGCCAGAGGAGGTCAAACTGTCTACTGTCGACGGCAAAGCTTGCTTTTTTTTACAAAACCTTGATTGTCAACGTCCAGTTCCTTATCTTTAAAATGTGCATAAGTATCCTTGTAGAAGAGCATTGCTGAAAGCTGTGTGTCCAGGGCATCACAGCTGTAATTTAGAATACTCTTGATGTAGGCTCTGTAGGCAGACATGTTATCACTTTGTGTGATGAGCTGATTGCCGAGGGTAATGCCCACCTGAATATGGATGCAATGGGGTAAGCGATCGTCGCCACTATAGTGGTGGCTGGTATGTTGGCACCGTCCGCTTTTATGATTTTACAAACAAGATGCAGCAGAGTATTGTTGAGATCCAGATGCATGTCCGTGGACCCTGACACAAAAAACTCTATCAGCGCCAAAGGCGACAAAGCACCTAGAGGCGATACTTCCGTGAAAAAAGTGCTTTCGATACTGGTCTGAGTGAGAAAACAAGACTAACTCTGATTTGGTTCATTCTCGCGATGCACAACGTATGAAGGCCATGTTTCATGTTGTGTCGTAGTACAATATATTTACACTAGCGGGTGTTCTCTTGTTCTCAGAGGCTCTCTCCTGCCTCACGGATCTTCTTCTGTGAGCACTTTTTAAAGATCGCCTTGTTTTTTTATAGGGAACCAGCGGACCACTACGCCTCGAAGACCTTTGCTTCCTTTTAATACTTGTGCTTGGCCTGTACACAAGTCCCGCTCCTTCTTGAGGTTTTTTGTATATTCGTTCAGAGACAGCAGAAGTCACAGATCCCACCACATCCTGGGCAATGTTCGAGGCAGCCGCTTTAATGCGGGGTTTTGCAATTTCATAGCCACCTCTCAAGAAAGGCATAGCTCTTCGAAACAAATTACAGAAAAAACCTCCAGATCCAACCCTCTACATAACAGGGGGCCCTTGAAAGAATGGTGGCACTCCATATCTGGGGTGGTGTCTGTAATAGGCCCTGTACAGAGCGGTGTCGCGGTATGTTTTCATGATCACCATGATGACTTCTTAATATTCACTGTCGCGTCACGGTCTTAAATGAAGCTTAACAATAACTTTCCTATATTTACACCGGCTCATATTGATCGTTGAAGATCATGACCTACATAGTGTCAAAATGTTTTTTAGAAATTGATACATAGTCAGGTTTGATACATTGAAAATTAATCACTGTCTTATTTTCCTCCTTCACCTGGATCCATCTTAACAATGGTGAATAACTATCACCAATCCTCTGTGGCTCTACAATATCACTATACACGTAGAGTGTATAGAACCCTCCCTTAATATCGGGCGCATAGGGTCCGACTCTACCTGGCTTTTTATATGTTGTACTGGTCCTAAAACTCATTAATTTACCAGTACAGCGAAACTCTGTATCGCGATTTGGAGCTTTGAGAAACCCATTCCTTCTAACGTTATCTAATACTAGCTGACTATTCGAATATGTTTCAATACTGGCTATGGATTTGTTGATGGCCTTGACAACCGCTGCAATGCTGGGGTAATAGCCATGAGAAAAGCCAATGTGGATGCTCAAGGGGTCCTGATGACGCTTCATAGTAAACTTGGCCTCGAGCATTGTAAATGTAATCCATGTTCTTGGGTATTGGATTTTGGTTAGGGCTACCTCCCATTCCCCTTTTAGGTCCACAGGTTTAGCCAGTTTCACCATGTAAGTAGAAAATTGATTGTAGGGGAACATGTCCTTCGAGGCGTTGGATTAACCCTGGACAAAGCACTACGCTACGCTCGCGTAGTTTGCGAAGTTTGCGCTACTTCGCACAACGCGAATTGCACGTAGCACAGTGCAAACACGCGTAGCGTAGCGTAGCGTAGTGCAGCAGTCATTTTTGCTTGCTCGCGGTCCTCAACGTCAAGTTGGCGACCGCGAGCAAGCAAATGACATCCCGGCGAGACTTTTTCCTCGTTCGCGATCAGCAACATCAAGTTGCCGATCGCGAGCGTGGAAAATAAACCTCCGGCGAGATTCTCAACGCGGGAGGTCAGGTTTCTCATTGCGAGTGGTCGCGTATGCTCGTGACCGCTCGCGATGAGAAACTACCAGTCCGCGTTGAGAAAGCTGCCGCTCGAGTAAAAATCTACTCGAGCGGCAGTAAAAGACAGCTCGCACTGTGCAAGATGCCGTTTTCAATGATTGCACAGTGCGGACAAGCATCCGGCACTGTGCAATCATTGCGAACAGTGCACTACGCAGTTCGCGTAGTGCTACGCGTAGCTCGCGTAGTGCGAACTGCACTTTGCGTAGCTTCGCGTAGCGCTACTTCGCGAACTACGCCCAGGCTTACGTTGGATGGCAAGGTAATATAAAATTATGTTGCCTTTTTATTGCCATCTCCAGAGAGCCCCCCGTACTCACCCTGCAGAGAGCTGGCCAGCCCCCAACTGTTACATTTCTCAGGCCACTCCCTCCATGTGACAAAAGCCTGTCTGTTAGCACCGCTACCTTTCTGTTTCAGATTCTTTTCAACCCTGTACACCCAGAGTGGATCGTCCGGTACCTTTTGTAACTCTTTGTTGTAAAAGGCACCAACATCGTTCTGCCATCGCAGTCCTTTAACCTGTAAATGCATATAACTTTTTTAAGCTCCACACTCTCCACTATAAATATTTCATCACTAAATGTCGGCTGGTAGCACTTCGTAAAGGCCCCTTTCAACCTTAAAACCCTTACATGATCACCTTCTTTTAAAAGAGGCTTCTTTACCTTGGCAGCGAAATGGCTCCCGTACCGTTCTCCACAGCGCTAAGGAATCATTGGACGTTACCTCTATGGGAGATGTTTTGATGGTTCTGTGATAACTGGTGTTATAAGCATCTATAAACGCTCATAGAACATCCACATATCGGTAGGTGTTGTAAGCCGTGATATATCTCCACATCTTAGATTTTAAAGTTCTGTTAAAATGCTCTATAACAGCAGTTTTTACCTCTGTGTGCATTACAAAATGACGAACAGTGTGCTGTTTTAATAGTTTATGAAACAAATTGTTTAAAAATTCTTTTCCTGTGTCTGTTTGCTGTTTTTGAGGGGGTCGCCTTTTCCTGAGGATGTCTTTAAAGGCCGTGGATACACTAATACCGCTTTTATTGTTTATTGCTTCTGCAAAGGCGTACTTGGACAATACATCTATTACTGTTAATATATATCAAGCTCTGTTATTATGCTTGGCTAGACTAATTATGTCCGCCTCCCATTGATAATCTAGCTGTGTGTTAACGATGGTCGGTCTCCTCATAAAACGCCTGCTGGCTGGCTTGTGGAGTGAATACTCCTCTTCCCCAAATAACCAGGTCTTCACTTGCACTCTGTTTACCGGATCATTTTCAACTAGAGCCCTTCTAAACAGAGCTTTGGAGCTTCCAAAGCTTCCGACCCTGCTTGTATTGTAATAAAGCTTCCTTAACCCATCCCCCGACATGTTATCAGCCCCTTCATACCATGAACTGAAAGACAATGGTTTTGTGTATGGGCATTTTGTTAAAAATAAAGAATGTTAGCAACACATAAACATGGCATACTTTACAGTTTCATTGTGCATTTCTTGTCGCTGTTGGACAGTTTGCTGACTTTTCACTACGCATACATTATATGACACATGCTACATACATTACTAGGGGCCCGGCAGATAATTTGCCTTAGCATCACAAGTTTTGATATTTTTAAAACTATAAACTCAATGGCTCACACCTCCTATAACTTTGTACACTGACGGCATTCAAAAGATCGTACATTTCTCTATCATACATACAAAACCTTTATTTCCGAAATAATCTTTAGGTAGAAGCTCTAAGGCGATATGTATGCTGGTCGTCAGTGATAGTATTAGCTCCCTCATATGGCATTTGTATGTGCTCCAGTACTCATCTGTTGTAGGTAGCCATGCATTAATGAACCAGTTGGCTATGCTTGCAGGGCTGTCACACTGCATGGCTTCAGATAGCGCAGAGTTAGAGGCTGCATTTTAGCTATTCTTTCTTTAAGCAACACATATACCAATCTGGCAATACATTTGTAACCTGGACATAACTCAGAAGCTTCTTGCGCACCGTCATTCTGATGCTTGTCCTAAAAGCGATTAAGTATGTAACGTTAAATAATACAATAATGACATGCTGCCAGGGGACTCGTCATTTTTTAAAACAGTTTTCGTGGAGCTAAAGAGCCAACTTGCCTATTTTTAAAATAAATATCACACATATGTCTTTCTATAGCGCTTTCTGCCATCCTTCTAACTAAATACGTACACATACCTTGTATCTGACAGAGTTTTGAGCTTGGCTCGCTCGAGTATCGGATCTCTTTGAGCGTGGTCGAGAAGACCTTAATCATATCAGGGTGGACATTTTTCTTTTCCTCGGACAAGCCATACACCAACCTTAACACTTCATTTACTTCGTCTGGGTCCAGCAAGCTACATATATGACGGATTGTTCTTGAAGTGTAAGTCATATAGACACTCATGAGCTTCCTGCTGTGGATCATTAATTTTATGGCCGTAACAGAGGTTATAATAGTCACGTTTGGTACATGCGTTCAAAACAATCGCAGCAAAACCTCTAACAGGACATATGGCGTCATAGGGTACACCTGGAGTTTCCTTTCTGAATCTGCAATATTATTGGTACAAATACATTTCTTACCCGGCTGTTTGTTCTAGAGTGTGGAACTTTCAGTCTGTTTTGAACAGCATAAGTAGTAATAATTTACGGCGTTAACCCTTTGGCGCCGTCCCCTCTACCACAGCTCTTTTTACTGATGCCCTCTATGGTTCAAAACAGAAAGAAAGAAAGACAGACTATTGGTTGCAAATAAAATACAGCCAAATATAAGTAGGTGTCCATAACGATTTTTACTAACCTTGCCATTTTCATGGGATTCAGCGGCAGCTCTGAAATCTTGAGAGTTGCTGAGGTCCATCAAGGCATCACCGGCATCGGAGTTTGCGTGCGGCTGTTGCACGGCGATTACCTCCGTAGCTGATTTCTCCAGAAACCCTGTATCTTCACAGGCCAGTGTGTTAGGAGCTGTTATAGATTCTTTACCATCTTCCATGTCGATTAAATTGCTTCTACCATCTGCTTTGTTACGTGAGGCTTCGCTGCCGCTGCTGGAGCCCTTAATAAGGGACAGTTGCGGCAAATCCTTGAGGCTGAGCATTTCCAACCACAGGCAGAGCTCCTTGTCAAAACCGTTGACGGTGTGACCACCCTCTTTAAGGCCGCTCTGCTGCGAGTTCTGCTTCTTTGCAGCTGGTGTCAACCTACAATAATATCTATCGATAGTGTTCAACCCTCCATCAGAGGGCGTCTTTATGATGACGTGGCTGTATCTCTTCATAATGACCGAGCGATCTCTTTCTGGAGACCAGCTCCTGGGTTTGTCATAGGCTGCTTAGGGGCTCCTTATATGTATTCTAAGCATCAAAAAAGGGGCGTACTCCTCTACAGCACATCATGGTCACCTGATATCCAGGGGCTCCGGTTCGTTGAGGGCTGCTGCATAGCCCTAGCCACATAGTAGAACCATGAGCGTGTGACAAGCATGTGACCAGGGTGATAAATGCAAAAAGAACAATTGATGGGCAGAATGCAGAACAATGTCATACATTCACCCCAGTACAGAGATCTGGGCCTAAATCCATCGTTTTTTTGCTCCCCATGCCATTTCAGTTTGAACCCAGCCATATGCAAATCAGTCTTGAGCCTGCGCCCAATGGGAACAGTGCAGCCCGAACTGCCAGGCCAGGTCCTCCCTGGACTGGAAACAAGCATCCTAGGACTGGTTTCGGGGTTTCACCCCTCATCAGCCAGGATAGCTTACCTCCAGTGGCATGGAGAGCATGGGACCCACGTCTGGGCATACCCGTCCCACTCGGGGGACAAATGCAAAAAGAACAATTGATGGACAGAATGCAGAACAATGTCATACATTCACCCCAGTACAGAGATCTGGGCCTAAATCCATCATTTTTTTGCTCCCCATGCCATTGCAGTTTGAACCCAGCCATATGCAAATCAGTCTTGACCCTGCGCCCAATGGGAACAGTGCAGCCCGAACTGCAAGGCCAGGTCCTCCCTGGACTGGAAACAAGCATCCTAGGACCGGTTTCGGGGTTTCACCCCTCATCAGCCAGGATAGCTTACCTCCGGTGGTATGGAGAGCACAGGACGGTGATGTCACAACACACGTGACCCAACAAGGTCATGTGGCCCCCTGGAAGCAACGTCACTTCCAAGGTGGAACAACTGTCACTTTTTGCTTGATGTGTAAGGTATCCCTCATTACTACTAATGTCTGGGGGATTCTCAGGATTCAAGTAGGAAACTCTTTAAATCTATCCCCAGAGTTAAAGGGACTCCTGGTAACATTAACTCTGGTGTTCTACAATTAACAGCTCCGCAACCAGTGAACTCGCAATGAGGCTTAAACAGTTGTGACTGGGCAAATGCATTCAGAACACCTTTGTCAAGGTCTTTGCTGATTTTAGTAAAAAATTCTTCTTTGAGGAGTTCGGATTTAAATATCTTCTATCTATCAGACGGCAATTTTCTCTAGCTACACTCTGTGTACCCAAGGAGTCACATTCTGTAGCACACAATTTTCCCCCCAACTTTGCATTTTTCAGGAAACCCTCCATACACGTTTTCCCTCCATAGCATTCATTATCAAAAGCAGGTGATTCTATGGAAACCTATGTTCCAAAATATTATGGTAGAGTACCAGACTTTTATGTTAAAGAAAGGGTATACATATGCACTTAGGTAAGGGAAGGTCACAGGATGTGTAAAACGTTGATTACTTACACCTTAAACTAGTTCCACGGGTAGAATCCTTTACCTGCCACTAGCTGTCGAAAGCCTGTCCTAAAGAAACACTAACAATTGCGTTTATAAAAAGACTCCACAAACAAGGCATGGAAACAGATAGTTAAAAAAGATTGGAAACCAAGGGTGTAACAGAAGAAGGAAAGACGTCATATCTCAAAATGGAGTTTTCTTTGCATGGTAGTGGTTACTTCTCTTCCTAGTCGGTTTATATTGCAAGTGAAATGTATTAGAGTACTGGCCGTGCAATGCTGATCAACACCTACACAATTTTCTACAAACTTTGGACAGCCTAACTCCTCCTCTAACTAAAATGCCTTCCTGTTTGGCCACAGGCTGAAGGGAAAGCTATATATGTGTAAATAACGAAGGGTTGATCCCGGGAAGCCTTTTGAAAGGTGGAGAAAGAGAGATGAGTGCAGACATCTCTATCCCAGCTTTACAGGACAAACACTGGCAAGGGTGAATGAAATAAACAAGTACTAAAGGCGATATTTGAGGAATCTGTAGAGGTATTTTAAGAGAGGGTTTCTGGTGTAGATGTACAATAAAGATGCTAGAGAATATTCTATATATCCACTCAGGTCAATCCACTTTCACCGAGTGGGACATATATTTTGTCATTTAAAAATGAACAAAATATTAGTCACAGTTGAAGGCCCTCATTACGAGCATCTTTGTGAATTTCAATATGTGCGTCAATAGCTGGGCTTGTAGAGAAACCATCCACAAGCCAGTAGGTTGCTTAGCAGAGAAAATTGTTGCCTTACATCCATCCAGCTATCACTTTATCTTTGCATCTGTTCTTGTAGGCAAACTACAAATAGTAATAGGATTATTGATCCTATAAGGATTGAGGGGCATATTAGCAAGAACGGCGTTAAAATTATCGCCAGTTTAGCGGCAGGAAACTGCCGCTAAAGCGGCGATAATGGGCTTGATAATATGCCCTTGAGAATTCCAATAGAAGCCCAGGACCACACCAGAACATGGGCTTCTATTGGAATTCTCAAGGGCATATTATCAAGCCCATTATCGCCGCTTTAGCGGCAGTTTCCTGCCGCTAAAGCGGCGATAATTTTAACTCCGTTCTTGCTAATATGCCCCTGAATTCCTAATGGGTAACTCTATGGGCTTGGCTAACGTTACAAATCTTCTTAAATAATCTAGACTTTTTTCTCTGTTGCCTCTTAAAGGCAGATGAAAGAGTAAGAAGAGAGGGCCTGGCTTCTGACGCTTCGCTCGTGAAGGCAAATTAACCTTATTTATTTAACATTGTTTTTACACATGAACTGAGTGCTAGAAGTCCAAATTTAAGACAACTCAATACAACCGTTTTCGTCTGACTCATGACTTCGATATTTGAAGACTGGTAACAGTGCTATTTAGTACCTTAGACAGTGAGTGGTAAATTGTAGTTTATTACAAGAACTTGAACTGCTTCTCTGCTTTTGGGTGGAAATCATGAAGCTTTTGTTGACATATCTAAAATAAACAACAGAACGCAACACAGTAACATAAATTATAATTAAAACATATCAGGGCACATCACAAACAGTCAAACAAAACGCAACACCACATCCACAAAACAGTACAACAACACAATTGCAATAATGCATCACAAAAACACAGCAGATCAAAAACAAATCAGAAAACATCACCACCACAACACAATACCACAGAGCAAATTAAGCAAAACATTGTTGATACAGATTACCATCTCCAGAATTCTGCTTTTATAATACGGTGGAAAAAAGTGTTTAGAGCAAGCACTACCATATTTTACCACCAAGGACATGAAATACCAATAGTCAAAAACGTGTTCTGATCCTGCGTAATAAGTCTACAGCTGCACTGTGTTGCATCAAAGGGAGAGAGCAGAACAGCACCATATCTACTGAGATACGGTGCTGTTTCTCTTTCCCCTTGTGCTGGTGTACTTTAAGCAGCCTTGAGCGTGTGCATGATGTCTAGATTTTGTTCTTGAAGTATATCCTTCTAGTACAAAATACTATGCTTAGACATAGTTTAAAACGTGTCCAAACTGTATGTGTGCTCTACAGTACAGCGCACATGCAAAACTAGAAACAGTTGGTTAAAAAAAAAACCTTCAACAACGTTATGCCTGCCTAAAGGAGTTGTAAATTTGTGGTGCACAGCCCTGACCACTCTTTTTGTAGACACAGCTTTGTGTTAACGTCCATGGATGGTTGTATTGGAATGCCTGTGTACCACCCATGGGATGCCACCTTGACATGAAATAGTGTAAAGTTGCGCAAAGTGCTTATTTGCTTTACTGTGGGGCTATTTTCTAGCACAAATCATCCCAATTCAAGCTTTTGTGATGGAATGTGTCCCTTTTGGTGACACAGCAACGGTGTAAAGGCTTGATAAATCTGGCCCCATGTGAGCACGGTAAGTGGTTATTTAAGACATAGTCTGTGCCACAGTTGTGGGATGACTAGTGCTTTAAACAGTTGAAGAGCAGGCGCAGCACTATTTTATCACTTTAGAAGGTGGAGAATTTTTGCTTGTCATAGGAAATGTAAAGGTATCTGCTGCTTTGGTAGGCAATGTAGCAGCATCTGTTGACATATCTAAAGTACATAAAAGAACATAACACACTAACATGCAAAAGCAACAGAATAACATAATGAAAACATAACATAGTACGACACAATGAAAATTACAAAAAAGAGCCCAGCACAACAATCACAGTACACACAACATCAAATTGCACAAACATGTCAGCACAAAACAACAGAACACATTACCACCACAAAAAAATGCAACATAACAAATAAGGGCAAACATTCTCATCACATATCACCTCCTCTAGAAACCTGTTTTTATAATATAGAGGCAGGCAGAAAAAAAGTGTTGTGTTCTTGTCCACTACTCTAACAAACAGAAGCATACATTCAAGCATCAGTGAAAGGATATGCGGTGTCTTTAGTTGTCTTAAGAATTTCCTCAGCATGTTATTTAAGATAGAACTTCAGATTCATGTTTTTTTTTCTGTAGCTCACCACTCTTTCTACCTCACGCTATGTCTCCAACTGTGAATCAACCTCTCCTGTTTTCCTCTACCTCATTTCTGTCTCCCTATTTCACCTTTTTTCTCTGAACCCTTCATCTGTCTTTCTACCATGCACCCATCCGTACCCTCTCTCACTTTCACTCTGCTTTATTACTGTATTTACATGGTCACCGTTTCCATACTTCATTTTTCATTTATTAATCACTCTCTACATCACCACTCTTTCCCTCTAGTTTGAATCTCTCTATAGCTCTCTCACTACCTCATTACTACCCGTCTACCTGTATCAGCCTCAACCTCTCTTTAACTCACCTCTCTTTCCACCTTATTTCTCTCTACCTCGCCCCTCTGTGAATCTTGTCACTCTTCTTCATTCCGCATTTCCTTCTCCCTTCCTTTCTCCACCTCACCTAGTTGGACAGTGTTTCTGTATCTGAAGGGCACAATTTCTTGATCTGTGTCATACATTTTTCTGATGGCTGTACATGCATCCAGAATGGCACCACTTCATGCCATGATCCAAGGAAGACATATGGAGTATATTTTGAAATATAGATGGACACTGCATACCAAGAAGATGCTGATGCATTCCTTACTGTTCTGGCATCAAAAGAGGCTTCTCATCTTGATGGTGAAATGAGTGCACTTAATAGCCCCTATGGCAATGGGAGTGCTGCTTATGTTGTAGATGTCTTCCTGGAATTGTGTGATCTCATGTAATATGAGAGGATGGGGTCATGGCAGGGCTTTAAGTTGGCTGGGTCCTGCCGGTGCTCAGCACTGGCAGTTCTAAAAAGCAGGTGCTGAGACGGGTCCCTATTGGGCTCTCCATTTTTGCCCTAACCCCCAGGGTGAAAAAAAAATCTTAACTCTGCAGCAGTACCACCCTTCACTGCCTTTGATGTAACTTCAAAGAGACTCCTTATAGTTCTTTCACAGTCTCAACATTTCAGAACTGAAGCATTTTCAATATTATACACAAGGAAGCCATAGTTAGTGCTTATTTATCTTATGCAACTAACAATCATTGACAAAGCCAATATCCCTGGCTTGTTGGTGTAATGCTACTTGTGAATATATGACGTTACAACGCAAACAATTACAACGCATGCTTTTACAACGCAGTTTTTACATCGCAACTACCATTACATTGCATGATTTTACAAAGCATGCCATTACAACACATTTTTAAAAACTACCATTACAACGCATTCCATTAGAAAGCATACCATTACAACGCATACCATTACAACGCATAATACTTTTAGGGCAACAGTAGGGTAAGTGTTGGATAGTGTAGGGGTAAAATTACTATTCCCACTCCAGTGAGTGTAACAGTAGGGTAAGTGTTGGATAGTGTAGGGGTAAAAATTACTATTCCCACTCCAGTGAGTGCAACAGTAGGGAAAGTGTTGGATAGTGTAGGGGTAAAAATTACTATTCCCATCTACCCCAAAACCCATACCCACCCTAAAACTAAAAAGATCTCCATTACTTACCTTATAATGCGTTGTAATGGCATGTGTTGTAATGGTATGTGTTGTAATGGCATGCGTTGTAGTGATATGCGTTGTAATGGCATGCGTTGTAATGGCATGCGATGTAAAGGCAGTTCCGTTGTAACAGTTGCAATGCGATGTAATGACTGCCTTGTAATGGATGTTTCCTGCTACTTGTATTATATATCTGGATGCAATGACAGAAGCAGCACACTACCAGTCGGGCGGCACACTATGGTAGGCACAGATTTTTAGTTTATTTGTTTTAAGCCACGCCCTTAATTACATCGGCCACGCGCCTTTGAGACACCCCTCAGTTTTTCCGTTCCACTTAATGCCCTGGGTAATGGGTATTGTATGCTACATGGGATTCAAGCGCATCTGTGATTCGTGACAGCTCAGAACCACTTTACACTTTACACAGGTGTCTGTGTTGCACTGCTCCTTTTCCCTGTAAAATGTATTCTGTAATTACCATCAGCTTTAATTGTTCCATCCATCACCCCTCCAACGACAAACATACACCTTTATCTTTAGTTCCAACACCTAATTAAAACATGCTTCTTCTCCAGCCAGGTCTGCACTAGCTCCAAGTCGACTTAACATATCTTCAGACTAAAAAATAAAATTGTAATAATTTTTAAAAGCTGTGAATGCAAAACAGTCTACAGTTCGTAACACCTGCGATAAAATACAAGCGAAACTCAATGTTCCCTCCACTAACTCAGTGTGCTAATTCATCTATAAAATGTGTATTCTTTGAAGTAGTGTAGCAATTTTGCTTCTGCTATGAATACAATTATCGTTTTTCTGTCAATGATTTGAAGCGGCAGTAGTTTCTCTGTCTCCCACAGTTTACAGGAAGGTCAGTCAGGCTGTGCTGGGATATTGGAATCTAGTTTCAGAGAGAATAGCAACAGATGTAGGAAGGTGCGGCAAATAAAGCTTTCCCAGGTGATCAATTAGGCAGATATGGTTTGCTTCTTCCTTGACCTGAACAACCACTCTTAAGAGTAGCAAAGGAACACTTAAAATCAATTTATGAACACATATTTACAGTGCAAATGGAATGAGGTGACCAGTGTAGATATTCAATACAGTTTTTATTTATGCACCTGTACTCTTTGCATACACACCTACGTATATTTAGATAACTCTCTTAATAGATTTCCCTAGAACACTAAGAGATTAAAATTGTGATTTACAGTTACAAAAATGAATGAAAGATATATATGAGATAAAGTACCCCCTGCCATACTTTATAAATATATTGCAAGTCACCGAGGAGTTCCCTGACCATATAGAGGAGCCAATCTGAAGGAGAAGTTCCTTTACAAGGTCAGTGAACTCCAAGGTGAATTGAAATATCATTTTAATGACTGGCAGAGGGTATTAGGTCACATCACCACCCTTCCTGTAAACCATTTAGATCCTTGGTGTCTTGCTCTTTCATGTTTATTGCAGACAAGAAGAATAAAAGCAGAATATGTTCTGAGAACTAAACGCACAAAAAACAGCTAGTAATGTTTTGCAAAAAAATATTGGAATCATTTTAATGTAAGTCAGGTTAAAAAATGTTCAGATTGTGTAGAAAAATGTAATAAGTCATAAAAGTTGAGCAGCTATGTCATTTATTACAGGCAACTACAGAGATCACAAGTCACCTGTAATAAGAAATCAGAGACAGGTTTTTATACAGGGTTTGCAGGCTCCCGTGCACTATAGCCAAACTGTGACCGCACATTGATGATTTTAAAAGTACATTCATTTGATGTACCTTAAGTGATGCCAAGTTTAAGCCTTCCATTTGTAATCATGTAAAACACAGCTTCATAGGTGTTCTAGATGGTAGGGAGGCCTGATCTTTCTGGTAATGTAGAGACAGAAAACAGTAGGCATGTCACAAGGGCGCCTAAACTTATTTTTAGGACTATGTTGTTTAAACTGAGATTGGATAATTAGAAGCAGAATTGCTTTCTTTGTCTGCACAATTCAGTCAATTCAAAATGAGAAAATGGGATCAACGTTCCTATTGTAGTACAAAATGCACTTGTGCTACGTGTAATTTCGTTTTGGTGTCGGCTGACAGGACACTGCCCCTGCATTGGTGCATTTTGAAATACATTACATGTACAGGCACTCCCTTCGAGCTTGTAGCTAAGCAATTTAAATGTAATCTCCTCTGCCAGGTCTTTGACCTGTGACAAGGCTCTATTCATCAGCAACTACCAGTACAGGAGAGGAATCAATCATCCCCCCCCCTGGAGACCCTGCCCCCGTCTACCATTCCAACCTACACACACAAATGCACAATATCTCGGACAAGGTCTCATACTCTCTGGAAATTTCTTATACCCCGGTGTCAAGCAACTTTTAAATGATATTACAAATGGTCTGTTATAAAGTGTAAGGGGTTTTTAGCGTTCAGAGCGGGATAACATTAAGGAGTAGTAATGTGTTTTTAGTGCTCAGGGATGGGAAGCATTAAGAAGTAGTAAGCAGGTTTTGTGTGGTGAGGGAAGAGTTGTGCTAAGGGGTTATTAAAAAGTATTGTTTAACATACGTATGCGTGTGTGTGTATGCATGTGTATATACTCACTGAAAAAAGTTAAAATGTCGTTATAGTTAGGTGAAAAGTTCAGTGCCAATGTAACCTTTTGAACTAAAAAATCCACAGAAATTCACCAGTTATAGTTAGCAGAGCTGACTATAACTTGCGCCCCCGCCATGCACTGCTTATGAGCTCACAGATTACATTACTCATGCCGTGTTATGACATCATTATTGACAACATTGATGACACCTCAAATGACGTCACTAACGACACACTGATGACATCATCCAATGTATGTGTTAGTTTGTTTTAGACTTTGTATAGTGGCAGGTAAGTATCATCCTAGTTCGGTACCTAAGTTTGTACAATTTCTTTGCTGCAGTGCAAGTGTTTTCAAAATGTTTATGCTCCTAATGGGTCATAGGTGTGGAGAGGAATGGAGCACATTATGATTGTTTGTGTACAGGACTAAAAATGTGTGCAAGTGACATCTGATGACTTACACACGTTTTCTGGTTTTGAAAAACTGTTTGTAACAGATTAAATATTGTTTGTAGTAAATATTAAGTACTGTAAGCACCCTTGAGTATTTAAGGGAATTATCTCAGCATGATCATTTCTATATACGACAGATGACTGTGTGCTCTAGGTACTTACCCATGTACATGTGCTTGATAAGCCACCGAAGCCAGTCTATCTATAACGATTTAAGCAGAGTATAAACGATGTGGGTAGTATAAGTTTTAGCACCTTCAAGTCCTGGGTGTTTACAGTGAGTAGTCTCTCTTTGGAGAGGTTTTGCGTAGAGTGATCACTGTTCTTAGTAGATACTGATTATTAATCTGTGGTATGTTCCTCATAAGAGTTTGGCTGTCTACAAACAGTGTGGCACATGGTAAAGTCTCCGCATTGGGTGCAATCTGTTTATAGTACCCACTTTTCTACTCATGTCTGCTTCATTTCTCATGAGAGGTTCGCTAACCGTGAATCAATCAATCAATCACGGCATTTATAGAGCGCGCTACTCACCCGGGAGGGTCTCAAGGCGCTGGGGGAGGGGGTAAGTTACTGCTCGAACAGCCAGGTCTTGAGCTGCTTCCTGAAGGCGAGATGGTCCTGGGTTCGCCGAAGGTGAGTGGGGAGGGAGTTCCAGGTCTTGGCCGCCAGGTAGGAGAAGGATCTTCCTCCGGCGGTGGTTCTGCGGATGCGTGGTACGGTGGCGAGGGCGTGGCTGGTTGATCGTAGCTGGCGTGTGGGCGTGTAGAAGGACATGCGGTCGTTGAGGTACTTTGGGCCCAGGTCGTGGAGGGCCTTGTGTGCGTGGGTGAGGAGTCTGAACGTGATTCTCTTGCTGACGGGGAGCCAGTGCAGGTCTTTCAGGTGTACGGTGATGTGGCTGTGTCGGGGGATGTCCAGGATGAGTCGTGCGGAGGCGTTCTGGATGCGCTGGAGTCTCTTTTGAAGTTTGGCTGTGGTTCCGGCGTAGAGGGTGTTCCCATAGTCCAGTCGGCTGGTGACGAGTGCCTGGGTGACGGTCTTCCTGGTTTCAGTGGGGATCCATCTGAAGATCTTGCGGAGCATGCGCAGGGTGTTGAAGCATGAAGATGAGACGGCGTTGACTTGTTTGGTCATTGATAGGGAGGAGTCCAGGATGAAGCCCAGGTTGCGTGCGTGGTCCGTTGGCTTGGGTGCGGTGCCCAGGGCCGGGGGCCACCAGGAGTCGTCCCAGGCGGAGGGTGATGAGCCCAGGATGAGGACTTCCGTCTTGTCTGAGTTCAGTTTAAGGCGGCTGTTCCTCATCCAGTCGGCGACGTCTCTCATCCCGTCGTGCAGGTTGGCTCTGGCGGTAGTGGGGTCGTTGGTGAGGGAGAGGATCAGCTGGGTGTCGTCGGCGTAGGAGATGATGTTGAGGTTGTGTCGGCGTGCGATGGCTGCGAGGGGGCTCATGTAGACGTTGAAGAGGGTCGGGCTGAAGGGTATTGATACAGGCTACAGGCTTTCTGTAGTAGGGCATTACTTATGTAACAGGGTTTGAGTGTCTGATTCAAGTTGCTCTTTTTGATTTTGCTATCAGTACCTTTACAGATAATAAATAGATCATCTATATAACATAACCATAATACAGCCTGTTCCTACCACCAGCCCATAAAGATCATAAAGATAAACGCAAAGATGGGGGTGAACAATATTGCAACATGTCAATGATCATTTCTGTATGTGCTAGGTGGTACAAGAGAAGTGCTCTCAGAAAATGCCTTGTAAGAAGCTTTTTATGTTCAATGGTATACACTATAGACAGAAAACAGTGACTGTGACGGGAACCTGTTTCGTCCCCAGCTTTGCAGATATCTTTATCCCCGGGGCTAAATGCAATAAAAAAGGGGAGGGGCAATGCAACCCCCCCCTCCCAAGCCTTGTTGAGCTCCAGGGACCCCATTAACCAGGGCTAGAGGTAGGTTCCTCTGTGCCCACCATGCGGTCCCAGTCTGCTCCCCAAATGGTGCGGGAGCCGGCGACGCCCCCACCCAGAGGAAGCAGCTGTGTTTGCATGATCCCTCTGGGCAGGAGCAATATCTGTTATCCTGCCTGCAGGAGTGAAGGCAGAGAAACAGAAGTCTGCTCCCACGTGGCAGGAGCATTTTTAAATTGCTTGCTGGGTGGGAGCTGACATGTCTTCTCTGCCCACTCTGCTGCAGGTACGGAAGGCATGTTTGCTCCCACCCGGCGGGAGATTTAAAACTGCCCCTGCCAGGCGGGAGCAAACATATGTTTCCCTGCCTGCACTGATGCAGGCAGGGAAACTACTCTGTCCCAGTGGTGGGTTCCTCAGGGCAGAGTAATTAAGTGCTCCTTCCCCTTTTAAATGACACATGGCCCTTTGGGAGACTCGGGATGGAGGCCATGTGGCCTTCTGCTCCTTTGATTTTGAAATCTGTCCTGGGTAATGCGGTCCCCGGGACCTTTTAAGGCTTGGAGGGGGGCACTCACCCCTCTCCCCTTAATTAATGTAGTGGGCCCTGGGAGATGAGGTCTCAGGGGGCTGCCTTCGCTCTGCAAGGGGGGTCGTGCACCGCCATCCCCTTAATTAAGGTACCTGGCAGTGGGATTGTGGCAAAAACGGCTGATTTTTTAATTAATTTTGGCCACATGGGGGTTCCTCTGGGCCCCCCGTGGGCTTAGGTGTTGCTGGAAGTCGATCAGATCACTTGCTCTGGCTGCAGCACATCTCCCATAGGAGCTGATTGGCAAAAGGGGAAAAAAGTTTGCTGGGCCAATCAGAACACTCTATTTTTTAAATTGAGTTTGAGGGACTCCTGCGAGAGTTTCCTGAACTCAACCATCCAGATATACAAAGGTTTTTCCACCTTAAACTCTTAAAAACTACTGAACAGATTTACACCAAATTTAGTGTAATTCATTCAGCAGTTTTTGTGGTAGCGCTACCTAAAAAAAGTTCATGGAAAATGTATGGGGGTTTTGCTTTTTGGGACACCTCTTTTTCTTGACCCCCCCACTAAATGGATCATTTCGCAACTTTTTATATGCATGAACTAGGGGGAAAAATGTTTTGCTTTTAGGAAAGTTTGGTGGAGATTCGTCAAACGGGGCCAAAGTTATAAGCAAAACAAATAATGCATTTAATATGGAAACACCATAGCAAATACTTTTTCGTTTTGCTAATAACTTTGGCCACGTTTGACCTATCCCCACAAAACTTTCCAAAAAAAGTGCTACATTTTGACTAGTTTTCACATGAAAAGTTTCAGAGTGATTCATCAAGCAAGGACTGAGAAAAAGGGGGAGTCCCAAACACATTTTCTCCATATATAAGAACTTTAGACACAGCAACAGCCCAAATCGCTGCACGGATTTACACTAGATTTGGCAGAAAGATAGATCTTGTTCCAAAGAGCTTGACTTTTGTGTTTTAGTGTAAATCTGTTCAGTAGTTTTGGAGAAATTAAGGTAAACAAATTATACATATCACGCCGCGGAGGATCCACAAAGTCGTCAAATCTCAAACTGAGATCTGATTGGCTCCCACCACCTCAACCAGGAAGTGGTGGCAGCCATTTTAGGACTCAGGTCTCTGTCCCTTGTCCTAATAAAAATATTTAAAAAAAGACAAAAGGGGGCAGGGTAGGGATACCGTGACACCACTAGGCCTGGTGGTGAGGTCCAGGAGTGACCCTAGCTGGGGCCAAAAATGTTTGTTTTTTAAGAAATTTTGCAGTTAATTTGTGGAGGATCCACAAACTTGCCAACCTGCTGTAATTTCTTTTTTTTTTTTAAAGAAGCATGGCCTCCCACTCTTCATTTTAAATCTCCCCTGGACCAAGAGAGTGAAACCTTTTATTTTTGTGGAGAAGCATATGTATATACACACACACACAGATATATATACATATATATGTATATATTACCTACTGGCGGTCGCCAGTAGGTAGTTATAGTTAGGACCTATTTTCCATAGGAAATTCACAACATTCTATTTCCAATAACTTTGGCGCCGGTTGATGAATCTTCGCGAAAGTTTCAAAACTCGTGGGGCGCTCCGGTCCGCTCCTATCCTGAAAGTCTCAGGGTGATTCGTCAAGTGGGGGCCGAGAAAAAGGGGGGTCCCAAAACATGTTTTCCCCATGCAATTTTCCACAGGAACCTTTAGTCGCAGCTACAGCCCGAACTGCTGAATGGAATTACACCAAATTTGGCAAAAAGGTAGCCCTTGGTTCAGAGTCGTGCCTTTTGGTTAAATGGTGTAAATCCGTTCAGTAGTTCCGGAGAAATTTGAAAAAGAACACACATATATATCTGGGCAGAGCCTAACCACACATGTCATCGTGAGATCTGATTGGCTGTCAGCACTTCATCCTGGAATTGCTGGCAGCCATCTTTGGACCAATATAAATGATAGTACCGCATTGAAATGCATTGTAGTGAATCGAAGATTTTGAGGGTTACCAAAAGGAGAACTATAAAGGGTGATAACAGACTTTAGTTACATTAGAATTCATTTGTTGATGGTACCATACTAATTTCAGGAATTGTGGTGTGTTCTAAGGTGATTTTACCCTGTGAAAAACCTTCTGCTGGGATATCATGAATCATGTTTGAGAGAAAACTATTTTCACATGCTTGTCCCATACAGTTTTGGAAGGTGCTCCAGAAACTAAAATGAGAGCATATTTTCTGTAAATTCACATTATCTTTCTCAGTCATGTGAGAGTGAAGTCTGACATTCTCAGTAAAACATGTACATCCAACAAGGGCAGAGACTGTCAGTTGATTCCTTTGTGTTCTACTGCAGCTTCCCAGAGTGTTCTAAAGAACAACTAGAGTGCTAACAGCCTTACTTATGACAAAAGTATGGCACACCTGAAGCCATCTTGATTGGAATAAACTGGTAACACTTAAAACATTTAATTTAAAAAGGAACAAAATGATGGGGTTCATTTTGTCATAGAAATTATGGTTAGTGCTGTAGAAAGAAAAATTAGGACATGTTTTAAGTGAGATCTCAAATATCTTCCTGTTATATTTCAACAGGAGCAGCCTGTCAGTTGATGCCTTTGTGTTCTACTGCAGCTTTCCAGAGTGTTCTAAAGAACAACTAGAGCGCTAACAGTCTTACTTATGACAAAAGTATGGCACACCTGAAGCCATCTTGATTGGAATAAACGGGTAACACTTAAAACATTTAATTTAAAAAGGAACAAAATGAGGGGTTCATTTTGCCATAGAAATTATGGTTAGTGCTACAGAAAGAAAATTTAGGGCATGTTTTAAGTGAGATCTCAAATCCTCTTCTATTTCATTAGAAAATTCTGACATGCAGACTGAAACAATCACTTTCAATACCAGCAGTAGACTTCCAGTTAACTCCCTGGTGAGCAGTAGCTTTACTACAGTGATCTAATGAACAACTAGAGTGCTAACATTCTGACTTTATGGCAAATGTGTGACACATCTGAATGCCTTCTTGATGGAATCAAAGTAAAAAACTGAAAGCATTTCCTACTGAGGAGACTGCAGTAAATGACGAAATTAGGAAACTTCATAACAAATAAGTCTCCCTAGATGGCCACCAGAGAAAAAAGAGCCCAAATGTAGCACAAATATCACCCAGATGTAGCCCACATATAGCCCAATGACAGAAGTGTGCAAAACACTTTTTATTTTTATTTTTTCTGCAGTTTTATATAGTGCAAACTGGTCAGGTATTGGAGCGTTCCATCTTACTTGGACCTCTTAATGCGTATTTTGCACGAAGTACATGAGATTGATCTTGCGAAACATTGAACTTTACGATTCTGTTAACCTGAAGTTGCTCTGAACCGGGCTTTGTAACACCCGTTTTTACCTACTGGTTTTAATTAATTCTCACTGTATTGTATTAGGAAAGAGGATTTACTGTTTTTATGTACACTTTTATGATCTATGTTTCTAAATCAGATCAAATAAAGTTTATTGAATTCTATGGCAGGACGGAGGCGAGGATTATGCTTATCTTTCCTCACTTTATTTGCATAGCAGTTCAAAGAAAACGTAAAACAACAATCATTAAACAAAAGACTACACAACCCATGAACCATTAGGGGTAGTCTCCAAGGCAACTATAGTCCAATCATATCACAGTCCATCGTATATAATATCGTGATGTCCCTTCCGCTTCCTCTTTCTTCACTGCTCATCAGTTAAGTGCATTCCTTACATTCTTGGCTTAATCTGACGTTGATGCTGTTTGTATAGCGATTTCTTGTGCATGTTATTAGCATTATTGCCTTGGTATTGTTTCATATTCCCTGCGCAGCAGGCTCTTGCCCGAGCGCGTTCTCCCCCTCGCAGTTTCTCCCGCTGTGTGCTCTGCGCGCGGTGAGATCCTGTCAGGCGCGTCTGGTCCGAGCGAGGCAGCTCCGTCGAGCGCTCCTGCTGGTCTTTACGCGCGTTTGGGAATCCGGTCACTCCTTTAGTGTCCGCTTGATTCCCGACCAACCCTCGCCTAATTTTGACACCGCTATGTGGTGATTTCCCCCACACGGCCACGTTAGTGACCACCGCCACCTGGTGGTGGTAATTGGTATTGCGCCTCAGTCTATTCTTATAACAGCTTTCGGGGAACGCCCAGCTGTTGGAGCACCGGCGAGGGGGCTGGCTTAAGGATTTTAAGGGCATTTGTTCTGTGCTCACACCCTCTGCTATCATGTCTTCTCCAGAAGACCATTTTTACTCCTCCTACCAGGAAGTGGAGGAGGAATGGCCCCACAACTTCTCCCTCCAGCAGTGGACCAAGCCCTCTCTCTGGCTATTTCTAGGGCGCTGGCTCCTCTTAGGGATCAGGTTGATAAGCTGGCAAAAAGCATCCCTGGGGTGTTCAGTGACCCAGATCTGGTGGTGGCGGGTCCAAGTAGCTCCCAGATGGGGAATAAAAGGGCCGTTAAGCATAACGCGGGGCACTAGGAAGGATTTGGTAAACTTACGGAGACCTTCCTCAAGAGTGCGCGAACGCTAAAACATGCACCCTGCCGGGAGAAGGAGGGGCCCAGAGAAAATTGCGACACTGTCACCACTATTGTAGACCCCGACGGCGGGTTTCCCTTAGAGGGAGAGGGTGTATCGGAGGACGATTTCTCCTCCGATGAGGATAAGGACTCGGGGCGTCCCTGGCGTCCAGAGTCCCACTTCTCTCAGTCCCCGGTTGGGGACGGGGTCCACTCGGACATGTTCGAGCCTACCCAAATTTACCATCCTAGGTCGGCAGATTGGACACCTGACGTCAAAGTGGCAGAGTATCTGGTGGGGAAAATCCATCAACCCCTTGAAAGGGAGGTCAGGAATAGGATGAGGGGAGAATGCCCCAGGCCCTCACTGTAGGGGAAGGTGGCACACATGCCTGAAATTGATGAGAAACTATGTACCTTTTTCTCCAAGTATATGAGGGATCCCAAGAAAGGAATTGATAGGTCTTGGACGTGGTAGGGCCCTTGACCCAAATTATTCAATTGACGGAGCGTTCCAAAGAGTCAGGATCCCCTTTGTCCACGGATATTGTGGCTGGTTGGGCGCACTACCCTAAACCCTAAAACACTACCCCCTCCACTACCCAAACACCACTGCACTACCCTAAACCCTAAAACACTACCCCCAGCACGATACCCTACACTACCCAAACATAACTGCACTACCCTAAACCCTAAAACACTACCACCAGCACAACTCCCTACACTACCCAAACACCACTGCACTACCCTAAACCCTAAAACACTACCCCCAGCACGACTCCCTACACTACCCAAACACCACTGCACTACACTAAACCCTAAATATACCCCCAGCATGACCTCCCACACTACACAAACACCGCTGCACTACCCTGAACCCTAAAACACTACCCCCAGCACGACCCCCTACACTACCCAAACACCACTGTGCTACCCTAAACCCTAAAACACTAACCCCAGCATGACCCCCTACACTACCCAAACACCACTGCACTACCCTGTATCCTAAAACACGACCCCCTACACTACACAAACACGACTGCACTACCCTAAACCCTAAAACACTACCCACAGCATGACCCCCTTCACTACACAAACACCACTGCACTGCCCTAAACCCTAAAACACTACCCCAGCACTACCCCTACACTACCCAAATACCACTGCACTAACATAAACCCTAAAACACTACCCCCAGCACAACCCCCTACACTACACAAACACCACTGCACTACCCTAAACCCTAAAACACTACCCACAGCATGACCCCCTTCACTACACAAACACCACTGCACTGCCCTAAACCCTAAAACACTACCCCAGCACTACCCCCTACACTACCCAAATACCACTGCACTAACATAAACCCTAAAACACTACCCCCAGCACAACCCCCTACACTACACAAACACCACTGCACTACCCTAAACCCTAAAACACTACCCCCAGCATGACTCCCTACACTACCCAAACACCACTGCACTACCCTAAACCCTAAATCTACCCCCAGAATGACCCCCTACACTACCCAAACACCACTGCACTACCCTAAACCATAAAACACTACCCCAGCATGACCCCCTACACTACACAAACACCACTGCACTACCCTAAACCCTAAAACGCTACCCCAGCACAACCCCCTACACTACCCATACACCACTGCACTACCCTAAACCCTAAAACCCTACCCCCAGCATGACCCCCTACACTACTGCACTACCCTAAACCCTAAAACACTACCCCCAGCACGACCCCCTACACTACCCAAACACCACTGCACTACCCTAAACCCTAAAACACTTCCCCCAGCACACCCCCTACACCACCCAAACACCACTGCTCTACCCTAAACCCTAGAAAATAAACCCCCACCCCATGCCCAATCCCCCTTACCTCTCACTCCTCATGGTTCCTCTCTAATCGTGGTTCCTGCTTCACGTCATCTCTGAGGGGCGGTGCACGTCGTTGTGAGGAAACGGAACAGCCTCTGTTTCCTTACAACGACATGGATCGTCTACATGTTTTTTAGAACGTATGGTCATTTAACATACATACCTTTACAACAAAATTAGTTGTAAAGGCATGCGTGCTAAATGACCATGCGTTCTAAAAAAATGCGTAGTAATGACTTTGTGATGTACAACGCATGCGTGGTAATGCATGCGTTGTAATGGTATCGCAAAGTAAAAAAGTCGTTGTAACAGCTGTTTACCGATCGAAGCTGGCCCCTGTTCTTCAGTGAGACGTTTATTTGATTAATTAGGAGGAAGGATTGTGTTTTTTTTACCGAAAAGTGCATTCCCGGCTGTTGTATTGTGAAAGTGTCTGCGTGGCCTGGTTTCACTTCCGGTGAGAGAGTGGAAGAGTCTGTTTGGATCTAAAGGAGTTCTGTTGTTGGACGGGCTGGCGCGACATGTCATCAGAAAACATAGCTAATGGAAAGCGTCCTCCCTGAAGTGTGGAGCAGTGCCATGAGAGGTCAACGAGTGTGCGTCCCACCGCAGTATGACCGTACTGCGTGACCCATGTGCCGCCTCCAGGGTACGGGAGGCAGAAGCGGCATCGCAGGTCCTCTTGAAGACCGTTGTAGCATTAAATCTACATTTTGGTACTAGGGCATTTTAACTTCGTTGTTCCTGCCAGATACAAAGAGAAGATCCTGTGTTATTCAGTGCCCTTGTTACCTCTTTTGTGGGTTGTGGTGCTTGTCACTTCGCTGCCCCGCCGGTGCACACGACTGGGCACCCTACCTCGTGTGCCATCTGCAGGGCCTCTGCCCTCGGATCACTGGTTTCAGTTTCTTGAGTGGCAACATAAACAGTTGCTCCCAAAGGACTAGCCTGAACACTTAGGTGAATATCCCCTGCACCAGCATTCCACGGAAATTCTTTCCTAGCTCTCCCACATCAATGAGCACGGCTCCGCTCGCGACACCGTATGACGTCATCGGAGCCATAAGAGGACCTCGTCGGCGTGCTGACGTCAGTTCCACCCATTTTTTCCGTGCCACCGAGGCAAACAGGGGACCGAGACATTTTCACATGTATACATAGTATAATAAATATATATATATTCACTGAAAAAACCATAGGTTTCAGGCACGTTATAGTTAGAAATTAGCATTTAAAAAACCTTAGAAATTCACTGAAAAAACCATAGGTTTCAGGCACGTTATAGTTAGAAATTAGCATTTAAAAAACCGTAGAAATTCACTGAAAAAACCATAGGTTTCAGGGGCGTTATAGTTAGTTGGACATTTCACTTGTACAAAACCATAGAAATTCCCCCGTTATAGTTAGTTCAGCTAACTATAACTCGCGCGCCCGCAATGCACTGCTGATGACGTCACATATTACATCACTCATGACATGGTCAGTGACATCACTCATGACATCACTGATGACATCTCAAATGACATCACTGATGACATCATCCAGTGAATGTGTGTTTTTCTGAAAATTAAATATGTTTTATATATGTATATCTCAAGGTCGATGGAAGAATAAATGGGTATATAAGTGGATGATTTTTTTTGTAAAATTGATTGTATAACTGACTTAGGGGCCAATTCCGATCTCGGCCGGTAGGGCACCGAATCGGATTCGGCTTAACCGGATCTGATTCGGAGCCCTCTTTCCCGACCGTTTCGTACGTGCGTCCGGCCGAGCGAGTACGATGCAAGTGCACGCGAAATCGCCGACCGACGCGTTCGCGGGTCCGACGCGCTCCGACCGACTCGCACGGACACGACTCGCACCGCGTAATGGAGACGTTCCCCGGCCGGGTAAGTACGATGCGCACCGCGAGCAGTCCGACCGACTCGCGCCGTCCGGCTCGAAAGAGCAGTCGGAGCCGCACTTTGGGGGTCCGTGTCGGACCCCCCTGTACGCCTAGCCGCGCGAGTCGCACACAGGGGGGACCCATGGGTCCCCCCTACCTGTGCAGGAACGCCACGAGTTGCTTCGAGGCGTACCCGCTGTAGGGGGCACCCTTGTTCGCCTCGCACCCATTGAGTCAATGGGAGCCCACGTACGCCTTGTACGTCCGGCTCCCATTGACTTCAATGGGAGTCCGACCGACTCGAGTCCGATTGCATGCGTGCGCATCATACTCGTTCGGTCGGACTGCCAGAGTCCGATTCGGTCGGAAATCTCTCCGGGTCCGGCTCGGTCGGTGAGATTTCCGGCCCGAATCAGAATCGGCCCCTAAGTGTATCTTAGTGAATACATGGGTTAGTGATTAATGTTTAAATATGAAAATATCTGTATCAGTCTCTCACTTTGTGTATAAGTGGCTGCATGGGTTGGTGAGTAGCTACATGAGTGTCTATATGGGTTATTAGTTGGTTTTTTGAGTATCAGTATGAGTGTATGAGTGTCTGTATGGTGCGGTGGGGGTATTACTTAGTGCATAGATGCATGAATGAGTGACTCACTGTTTGTATGTGTTGAAGACAGCATGTGTGCAGGACTATATAGGTGGATGAGTATGTGTATGGGTGTGTTAGTGAGTGAATGACTGTCTCAATAGTGTCTTTATGAGTAACTACATATGTTTTAAACTAGTATATGTGAGTATTGGTGTATATAAGTGAGTATATGTGAGAGTGAGAGATTGGAAGAGTTCCTGTACAAATAAGTAGGTGTTTCTATAAGTGATTGTTTAAGAGAGTAAGTATGTGTAAGTTTCTGTAGAAGGAAGTGTGGTAGTGTGTGTATAACTCTATATGCAAGTAAATGGATGTTTGATACTTTGTTTGCATGTGTGACTATGTGTGTGAGTAACTCTATGGATGAGTGGCGGTGTGTAACAGGATGTATAGGTGTATGAGTACATATGATGAGTGAGTACATGTATGAGTGACTGTATAGGGACTGTTGGTGAATGAGTGGATGTGTGTGTAGATCTTGGAATTACTGAATAGGTGTGTTGTAACTGGTATTGGTATGTCCATTGTTTTGAAAATGTTAGTTTGTATTTTTGAGTGTGTGTATCAAAGGTTATATTAGGTTGAGAGGAGGTCTGCCACTCTATCACAAGGATGATGTCATCAGTGATGTCATCAGTGATGTCATTTGAGATGTCATCAGTGATGTCATGAGTGATGTCACTGACCATGTCATCAGTGATGTAATATGTGACGTCATCAGCAGTGCATTGCGGGCGCGCAAGTTATAGTTAGCTGAACTAACTATAAAGGGGGAATTTCTATGGTTTTGTACGAGTGAAATGTCCAACTAACTATAACGCCCCTGAAACCGATGGTTTTTTCAGTGAATATATATATATATATATATATATATATCCCAAGAATCCATCCTACTCCAACAGGAACCGAAGAAGAGGCGCGTACACATGGCAGGTAGGAATAAGGCAAATTTATTGTATTCAGGTCTCACACGACCCCGCAACAAAGGAGAGACGCGTTTCGCCTGGGCAGCAGGCTTTATCAATCTCATATATATGCATATTCACTGTATTCACTGAAAAAAGCTAAGGTTATGGGGATGTTATAGTTTGGCCCAGAATATACACACACAAAACCATAGAAATTCAGATGTTATAGTTACCTGAGCTAACTATAACTTATGCCCATGCAATGCACTGCTTAAGGCTTCACATATTACATCACTCATGACCAAGTCAGTGACATCAATGATGACATCACTGATGCCATCTCTAAATGACATCACTGATAATTGTGAGTTTTTTCTAAAAGTTTATGAGTGTTAAACATATATACTAAGGTACTACAAAAGTTAAATTAGTATACTGTGTGTACTACTAATGAGTGATACTATTTCTAACATATATTATATGAGTGGCTGTATGACTGTGTGCATCAGTGTCTGAATGGGTGTTTGAGTGACTGTATGGATGTGCGAGTGGGAGTGGCTGAATGGGTGTACAAGTGGGTGTGTGGGTAGCTGTATGAGTGAATAAGTGGGTATGTGAGTAGGTGCATGGGTAAGTTAGTGGCTGTGTGAGCGGCTGTATGGGTGAGTGAGTGGCTGTGTGAGTGGTTGTATGGGTGTGTGAGTGGATGTGTGAGTGGTTCTGTGGCTGATGTCATCAGTGATGTCATTTGAGATGCCATCAGTAAGGTCACTGACCATGTCATGAATGATGTAATATGTGAGACCATAAGCAGTGGATTGCGGGGCATAGGTTTTAGTTAGCTCAGGCAACTATAACTGCTGAATTTCTATGGTTTTGTGCAAATATAATGTGAGCCTAACTAAAACGTTACCGTAACCTGTTTTTTTCAGTGAATTTCAAAGATTTTTTAAATTCTATTTCCTAACTACAACGTCCCAGTAACCTTTGTTACTTTTCAATGAATTTCAAAGGTTTTTCCAAATTCTATTTTTAAAGTATGATGTCCCTGTAGTGTTTAGTTTTTTGAGTTAATTTCTAGGGCTTGTTTTTAGTACTAAGTACACTACAATTTATTTTGCATATACATATATATATATATCTATATATATATTCACTGAAAAAACCATAGGTTTCAGACACGTTATAGTTAGAAATTTGCATTTAAAAAACATGATGTCACTGACCATGTCATGAGTGATGTAATATGTGACGTCATCAGCAGTGCATTGCGGGGGCGCGAGTTATAGTTAGCTGAACTAACTATAACAGGGGAATTTCACGGGTTTTGTACGAGTGCAATGTCCAACTAAATATAACTGTCCCTAAAACCTATGGTTTTTTCAGTGAATTTCAAAGGTTTTTTAAATGCAAATTTCTAACTATAACGTGTCTGAAACCTATGGTTTTTCCGTGAATTTCAAAGGTTTTTTAAATGCTAATTTCTAACTATAACGTGCCTGAAACCTATGGTTTTTTCAGTGAATTTCAAAGGTTTTTTAAATGCTAATTTCTAACTATAACGTGTCTGAAACCTATGGTTTTTTCAGTGAATTTCAAAGGTTTTTTAAATGCTAATTTCTAACTATAACGTGCCTGAAACCTGTGGTTTTTTCAGTGAATTTCAAAGGTTTTTAAATGCTAATTTCTAACTATAATGTGCCTGAAACCTATGGTTTTTTCAGTGAATTTCAAAGGTTTTTTAAATGCTAATTCCTAACTATAACATGTCTGAAACCTATGGTTTTTTTCAGTGAATTTCCAAGGTTTTGTAAATGACAATTTTTAAATGTATTAATTGTTATCTTTATTTTTTTGATACTGATTTACTACATTTTTTAAAACTATTTATTGTTTAAATTACATTGTAATTACATTATACATTACATTACAAAATATACTTTCTCAGAATGAATTACTTTAGTTTAAATTCTTTGCAAATAGGCAATAGACTTTTAAGTTCAGTAGTTACAGTTGTTGCAATGGGCAACACAATTTCAAACACAATGCAACATTGAGCTCAATGTGAATTTCTAGTTAAATGCAATTAGTTACTTTATGGATTACTTTTCTAACCACAGGACTGGATCCTAGATTCAGTCCTGGGACATCTCCTGTAAACAGTTGAGTAAAAGCGTTTTGGTTACAGTACTGATTTTTAAGGAATATTATTGTATTTTAAAAGTTGACACTTAGAAACCTTTTCACATAGAATCACCAATGTTATCCTATGGGAGGAAATTCACTTAGCAGGTAAGTAGTGTTATCGTTACTTTTTCTTACTCAGTGGTGGATCCTGGATCCAGCACTGGTGCATCTCCTGTAAACAGTTGAAAGAATGCGTTTAAGTCATACAGGCGATTTTTATGGAATATTTGTAGTTTGTGAAAATTGACACTGAAACTTTTCTGCTGAAAACCAGACAATGGATTCCTATGGAAGGAAATACAAGTTACTGGTAAGTATGGTTAGAATTACTTTTCAGGGTCAGTGCTGGGCTAAAAGATGCAGCACTGGGTTCTCTCCTGATAACAGGTGAGTAAATCAGAATTCGTAGTTCGGCTGATTTTAGAGGAATATTATAAAGTTCCAAAACTCCACACTTAGAAGAATTTCCAAGTGAAACCAGTCAATGTTAGCCTATGGAAGGAAATTCAAGTTACTGGTAAGTACGGTTAGAATTACTTTTCAGGGTCAGTGCTGGGCTAAAAGATGCAGCACTTGGTTCTCTCCTGATAACAGGTGAGTAAATCGGAATTCGTAGTTCGGCTGATTCTAGAGGAATATTTGCACAATGGTGAAGGAAGGGGGTGGGGCCTGAGGTGACATGTCTGCAAACACGCCCTGTGGCGCCTTTTAAGTTGGAGAATTAATTCCCCTTCAATCCTGAGGGTCCCTAGGGGCCAACTAGCCCACCAGCTACCTCCAGTATGCGCCAGAGAGCTGCGTTGCAGAGAGGTGTTCAGAGGCCACGGCCCTTTTTGCACCTCTCTGCAATGCAGCTCTGTGGTGCTTTCTGGACGTACCTGGTGAGCTGGTTGTCCCCCAGGGACCCTCAGGATTGAAGGGGATTTAATTCCCCATCTTAAAGCACGCCACAGGGCCTGTTTGCACACATGTCATCTCAAGCCCCGCCCCCTCCCTTCACCACTGTGCAAACGCACCCCGTGGTGCGTTTTAAGTCGGAGGATTAACTCCCTTCAATCCTGAGGGTCCCTGGGGTGCAACTAGCCCACCAGCTCCCTCCATTATGCGCCACAGAGCTGCGTTGCAGAGAGGTGTAAAAGGGCGTGGCCTCAGAACACCTCTCTGCAACGCAGCTCCTGGCGCATACTGGAGGTTCCTGGTGGGCTAGTTGGCCCCAGGGACCCCAGTATTCAAGGGGAATTCGTTCCCCATCTGCAAACGCGCCAGGGGCGCGTTTGCAGAGTGGTGAAAGAAGGGCGTGGCCTCCGGCGCGATGCTGGTGTTTTTCTTTTTACTTTTTTTAAGAAGGGGGCTGTGTGGCCCCCTTCTTTTCTAATGTATTGGTCCTGGGGACCCCATCGCCCAGGGCCTGCCCCCTATTTATTTAAAAAAAAAAAAAAACAATTTGGAAGGGTGCCGCGTGGCCCCCTCCCGAGGCCTTAATCGGCCCCGGGGACCCCATCCCCGGGGCATGGCCTTTTTAAAAATGTTATTGTTTTGGAGGGGGTCTGCGTTGCCCCCCTCCTCAGGCCACTTATGGCCCCGGGGACCCCATCCCCCGGGGCCGGCCTTTGTTTTTTTGGTTTTTTTCAAACTTTTGGGGAAGGGGGCCATGTGGCCCCCCTCCCGAGGCCTTAATCGGCCACGGGGACCCCATCCCCCGGGGCATGGCCTTTTTTTTTTTTTATTGTTTTGGATGGGGGCTGCGTTGCCCCCCTCCTCAGGACACTTATGGCCCCGGGGACCCCATCCCCCGGGGCCGGCCTTTGTTTTCTTTTTTTTTAATTTTGGGGAAGGGGCCACCTGGCCCCCCTCCCGGGCCACTACTTGCCCCGGGGACCCCATCCCCCGGGCTGGCCCTCTCCGTTGGGGACTGTGGGGGGGTCCCCAATCCCCCACGGTCCCGCCGGCTCCCTGCCTCCTGCGGGAGCCGGCATTGCTTTTCCACATGGGGAGCTGCTAACATGCAGCTCCCCGTGTTGAAAAGCAATTTGCTTTGGATATTGGAAGCGAGAGCAGGTTTCCTGCTCTCGCTAATATCCAAAGCAGTTTGCTATGACAGGACGGGAGCCGCGAGGCTCCCGTCCTGTCATAGCAAACTACAGTGTCCCGGGGTAGGCACCCGGGACACTGCAGGAGCCGGCCCTGGGGGTGGTGGTCCCCAGGGCCATCACTGGCTCCAGGAGGGGCCGTGCGGCCCCCCTCCCTTGAATTGCACAGCCCGGGGAGGTGGTGGTCCCCGGGGCTCTGGGAGTCCGTAACGGACCCCCACATTAAAATATTTAGTGCCCCGGGAGGTGGCGGTCCCGGGCGTGTGGGGGCTCAAGCCCCCACATAGGTAATTTTAAAAAAATAAAAAGAAGCCCCGGGGGGTGGCGGTCCCCGGGGCTGCGGGAGGGCCGAGAGCCCTCCCGCATCATTTTTTTTATTAAAGCCCCGGGGGGTGGCGGTCCCCGGGGCTTGGGGGGCCTTAGAGGCCCCCCACACATAAAACTTAACCCCCGCATGCCCCCGGGACTTGGCCCACCCGGGGGCCAATTACCAAAGAAGCGCGGGAGCCCGCGCTTTGTTTTTTTTTTTAATCGGCAGGATCCACGCACCCTAAGCGCATCCTGCCGATTTAAAAAAAATAAAAATAAATTTGGGGGCCCTGGGGGTCCTTGTAGGACCCCTGAGCAGGCCTAGGGGGTCAGGGTGTTTCTACCCTGCCCCCTTTTTGCGTATTGCGCACTTTTTTACTGCTTTCTTGTTCCTCGGTTCTACCGAGGAACAAGATGGCTGCCAACACTTCCTGGTTTGGAGTGTTGACAGCCAATTAGCATGCAGCTCGTGGTCGGGAGGGTGCGCGGATCCTCCGTGCCTCTAAATATCGAAACTTTTATTTTGGATTTTCTCAGCAACTACTGAACGGATTTACACCATTTTTAAAAAGGGTGCTTTCTGAACCAAGCCCTACCTTTTTGCCAAATTTGGTGTAATTCCGTTCAGCAGTTTTTGCTGTAGCCTTGCATAAAGTTTCCTATGAGAAATCGATTTTTCACTCTTATTTTTTGAATTTCTCCGCAACTACTGAACGGATTTACACCATTTAAAAAAGGTCGCTTTGTGAACCAAGCGCTACCTTTTTGCAAAATTTGGTGTAATTCCGTTCAGCAGTTCGGGCTGTAGCCGTGGCAAAAATTTCCTATGGGAATTAACATGGAGAAAACGTGTTTTGGGACCCCCTTTTTCTCAGCCCCGCTTGACGAATCAACCCGAGACTTTCAGGGTAGGAGTGGAGCGGAGCGCCCCAACAAGTTGGAAGCTTTCGCGAAGATTCGTCAACCGGCGCAAGAGTTATTTCAAATAGAATGTTGCGGATTTCCTATGGATAAAGGTCCTAACTATAACTATCTACTGGCGACCGCCAGTAGATAATATGTATATATATATATATATACGTACGGCTCTGGAGAAAACAATGACCAGCACTCACGGGGAAGATTTATCCTATTTATTTGATAATTTGTGCACTTATTCAACAAACGCGTTTCGACAAAGCGCCTTTCTCGATGTTAGCGGCCGCCATTCTGTTTACTTCTTTTATGTCATTTCATTACGTCATGATAACAACACTAAAAACAGACTAAATAGACTGAGTTAAGCATCAGCACCATCTTGTAACATTAAAATTAATCTTTGTTACAAAAGATGAATTTTAATATTACAAGATGCCGCCGTGTGGATTCATTTTTGCCGGAGGGCCTGCCAACCGTTGCATTCTGCTTGATGCTTGAGACTTCCCATATCCACAGTAAGTGTGGCTTGTGGAACGCGGCAGGCCTGATTGGAGGGGGTCTGTGTAACGAAGCCAGCCACTCCGCAAATTGCATCCTCTGAAGATCAATTTGTGAATGTGCACATCCAAGTACAAAATTGAACACAGACCACCTTGGATGCTTAAAGGTTTTATTGCTGTTGCATGGTTGCCGTAACGCATTTCGGTCACAGCCGCGGCCTTGATCCCAAGTAAACCAGTGGTGTCATAGATGGGGGTTTTAAACTATACAGTAAGCACAGACATAAACAAAATACTCTTTCATTTTATTTTTTTCCTAATTCATAATAAGAGATTTTACAGTTATAAAATAAATGTATCTCACTATTGGCTAGAAACATATTATTGCTATTACATTCCAATCAAAGTATATTCTATTATTGCTTTAACTCTATCAATATACACGTGTGTTGGAAAAAGTATATCACCATCAATAGAGCACTAATGCAAAAATTGTGACTCTATCTTTTAATCCCTTCCCTAGTCCTTCCACTCACAGTGATATTCGGGCTTGTTATTATTCTGTTAGTATTCTAACACTTATTTCAGAGCTTAACTGCTACCAACAACTGTCTCTAGCGTGCTCAAACTTATGATACAGGTCCCCCGTATAAAAAATGGTGTAAATCTTCTTCCATATTTAAACCATTTGGGGATTTTGAATTGAGATTTAAGATATGCATACTTTCTAATCTTCATAGGGCTTTTAACCGGTCCCCTCCTCTGATGTTGTAAGGTATTGTGTCTATTACATAATATGACATTTAAGTAACATCACTTTGATGGATTTCAGCACTGTGCCTGGCCACTGGATAGGTTAGATCCTTATTGTTTATGGCACACATGTGTTGTGTTTGTGGGCTTGTAATACGGTACTGCCTATGTATCTCAACTTGCAGCTACATGTTAACACATATACCTAAAACTCATGACAGATCATTTAGATATGTAATAATGACTTGAGTCACTGGGGCTGAAGGACTGTTTGCAATGCATTTAATTGAACTGTGTCACACTCATTTATTCATTTCTTCCACAACAGATTGATGATGTGCTGCTTATAGCCTGAAATAATGTTGTTGTTGTGAAGTGTTTGTCTTTGTCACACCTTTCCCCAAGTCCCCTTTCCCATCCATTCATCAAACCCCTAACCCTCTTCACCTCGGCTGTGTGATTTATTGAGGTGTGACTTAATTTACACCATAAATGGTGGGGCGGATGTGGTGGGGCGGATGTGGTGAAAGCAACACCAGCTCACTGCAGGATCTTCTATTACCTGAGCAACAGCCCACATGGCTGACCCCATTTACCCACACACGCAGCCCATATTTTATATGTAGAAGAACATCATTCATCAACATCATCATTTAGGCCTTGTGTGTTGTGTTGTGTAAATGCTTAACCTTGCCCACTTCTAACTCTGAGTTCACTTTTCCTGACTCGAGGATTTCGTAAGTTTAGTTTTAATGAAATATTAGCTCCTCATTGCTCAGAAGAAGTTACTACTGCTAGTTTTTGTTATCATAGCAGGTCTTCTCTGTTGTGTCATGGTGGTAGTTGGGTCTCACTCTTTCTAAAGCTATGAAATAAATAATATAACCCACTAACTCTCTATTCTTTCAACCTAGTTGCCTGTGATGGGTAATCCTTTGATTAATCCTACAGTTGGAGTTTACCTAGGTGGGAGTGGGACATCGCTTGTGATTCCTTCCCTGTTAGGATGTTAGTCTGCTACTACTACCACCACCATAAGATGGCACCTTGGGAAACCCTGCAGTAAGAAGACCGAGAGAGGTAACAGCCCTCACTTCATCTATTCAGGTAAGCGTACTATGGAGTGAAGAGAGCTAGTTTAGTTAGCAACTAACTTCTACTGAAGATGTTGTTTATCTAGTTTGTTGTAGGCTATAAAGGGAATGGCAACCCCCCCTGGTGGTCAATATAGTTATAGAGGGTAGTAGGACAAGGGTAAAACTAACTTGTATACACTTTAAACTGATTTAAAAATAGGTTGTGCTTAAAGGCAAGCAGTTCAAAGTAAAACACCCCAAAAAAAGATTTGAGGTATAAATAAAGTAAAATAGTTATTTCCCTTTTTTCAACAATAAAATCCACCCTTTCTGCCCACAACAGTCTCACCCAACTCCTCAAACAAACAACCAGGTTCCCAACCAATGTCCAAAGAAATATTAACTGTCCAAAGTCCAAACCCCAGTCCCAACTCCCTTTCCCACCCTTTCCACCTAAAACAAAAGTCCCTCCCACAAAAACAAAAAATGTAAAAAGGGCTTACAGAGCATCCTCTACGTGGGTCCGGTGGCGGTCCAGGTTCTGATCATCTGGGCCACCCATTTTTCAAGCCATGCCGGATGCTGCAGGATGCAGTGCTGGAACTGGTGGTGTGAGCTCGAGGGGGGCAGCAGTGGTGATTAACCAGGTGCCTGACGGCTACCAGTGGTAATATTGCTGGAAGGCTGGAGGCTGCAGCTGGCTGGAAGAACAAGGGCTATGGGCAGCGAAAGATGTTTTATCCTCCTCGTATTCGAGAGCCAACAGCTGACAGCACTCCTGCTGGATTGTCTCCAGCCTCTGCAGCCACAGCTAGGATGCTATCTCCTGCCATGTAGGTGCAAGTGGGAGACCAGCAGGAGTTGCTAAATCAAGAAAAAAAGACAAATTGTAAACAATACTCTGTGCAAACACTTGTTTAAAATTAAATAGTGGCACAGTAGCAGTATATTGCTGATCCCCTAGGGCCATTGGAATTTGATGTGATTAGGAGAGTCACTGGGCTATTTGTTACCCACACACACCTCACATAAAAAGCCCTGACTGGCTGAAAAGAATTAGGGCAGAATAAACCCAGTTTTAAAAATAACAGAGTGATTTTTTTTCTTTTAAAGGCTTTCCCAGTAAGAAAACTAAACAGACACTTGGTGTGGCATTACCTCTCATTAATGAGTGAGGAATTATGCACTATGGAGTACAAGTTGTTGCTCTACATTAATGGAGGCATGCAAGTCAGCCTGTCATGCACTTTGCTATTCTCTGCAGTCTGCAGCTGGGGCAGCTGTAATGGACAATCATCTCACCTAAGTTCCAATAGCCCTGCTCTTCTGCAAATGCATTTCAATTTTGTCCTAACTCCAAAGAGGCAGATGAATAATAAATAAGATACTATGCCACAAATGTCACGTAAACAATGTGGATATCCTGTCTGCCATAAGAAGATGGTAGGAAAAACGATGCACTGCAGTACAGGGAAAGGAACTGGATATATAGATTGTATTTGCCATGTTCATCACAGAATATCCCATCTGCAAAACTTGAAATCAGACACTTAGGGGCCGATTCCGATCTCGGCCGGTAGGGCTCCGAATTGGATTCGGCTTAACCGGATCCGATTCAGAGCCCTCTTTCCCGACCGATTCGTACGTGCGTCCGGCCGGGCAAGTACGATGCGCGCCTTGAGCAGTCTGACCGACTCGCGCCGTCCGGCTCGAAAGAGCAGTCGGAGCCGGACTTTGGGGGTTTGTGTCGGACCCCCCTGTACGCGTAGCCACGCGAGTCGCACACAGGGGGGACCCATGGGTCCCCCCTACCTGTGCATGTACGCCGCGAGTCGCTTCGAGGCGTACCCGCTGTAGGGGGCACCCTTGTTCGCCTCACACCCATTGAGTCAATGGGAGCCCGCGTACGCATTGTACGTCCGGCTCCCTTTGACTTCAATGGGAGTCCGACCGAATCGAGTCCGATAGCATGCGTGCGCATCGTACTCGTTCGGTCGGACTGCTAGGGTCCGATTCGGTCGGAAATCTCTCCGGGTCCGGCTCGGTCGGAGAGATTTCCGGCCCGAATCGGAATCGGCCCCTTAGTCCCACTTTACTCCCTAGCCTCGCCCTCCATTACAAATTATTTCCAACAAATGTATTTGCTTGGCAGTAAGGAAAGGAAACCTATCTTACTCTACTGCAGGGTACGCTAGAAGGATAAAGTCAGGTAGGTAGAGCTTTTGCTATAGAATAGCGTGGTGTCACTGATCATCATCATGTGCCTAAGCTTTGGCTTATTCAGTCACTATAGTTGACGAAAGTTGAAGGGGGAAAATTTTAACAGGCACAAATATGTTATGAAAACCATGAAATACATGAATCATTTCACATGGCTAGAAAAATGTGGCACATGCCTAGAATGGATTTTTCAATTTTTTGGTAGGCTGGGACAGAATTTAGGAAAGAGTAAAGGAGTAAAGAACTAGTAGGGGAATGAGTGGGCACTTGGAGCGAAGGAAACACACCTTGTTTTCGGTTGTTTGCACTGCATTGAAAACTTTGTAAATGCCCATTATCTGAAGCAGATGCACATTGCTCAGCCAGCACTGCAGTGATGAATTGAACCATGCTGCACTTAGGTCATGGGTGGTGACATGCCATGAGCAGGGAGGGAGGTGATGAATGATTATGGGAGGGGTACATATCTGCCTTGATTAACAACAAATACAGTGAGTCAAGGGAGTAGACAAAAAATTAAAATACCCTCCATTTTGAACTGTAGCTTTGATAAAAACCAAGCAAGAGAAGTAGGTGAACATGCCCCTCTCCAGAAGAGCTCCCGTGTTTCTTCATCCAAGCAATTATCTATCCATCCATTCATTGTTCTATTCACCCGTTGATAGCCACCATTTAAGCTTTACTTTCTCTCATCCATTCTATCCATATTATCCATCCCATATTATCCATCTATCCATGTATACATCCATTCATTATCCATCATTTCAACCATCCTTTTACCCATCTATCCATTTACTCATCCACGCATCCTTTCACCCATCCACGCATCGTTTTACTTATATACCATTTCACCCATCCTTTCCTTTAACTTTCCATCCTTCTTTCCTTTTTCCATCAACCTGTCATGTTTAATGTTCATTATGAGCTTTTGCCTGCTGAGTTGCAGATAGAAGAAGCCATAAGAACTCAACCACCACTGTAGCTGCTAAAGTGGGGTTTCATGACTCAGTCATGGCACCCTTGCATTGATTATAAAAGTAATTGTCAATAAGCAAGCATGGTGACTTACCACCGCCAGTCCTTGCCACCGAAGGGTCTCCCTTTCTGACTGCCTATGTATCTGCAGAACTGACGCTGGCCCGACCCTGTTGGTCGGTGGAGCTAGAAAAACACTACACATTTTTAGATGCCAGATACGCCTCCCCATGTTATTTTTTTTTAACAGAATACAACCACACTACATCACTACTGTTCGGTCAGCAGTATCTTCTATCGAAAATATCACTTTAGGCATTTTGTTGTGTTGACAATGTTAAAAAAGCTTTGTAGTCAAGACAACCAAAAACTTTTCTTAATGGAGGGGCAGAGGTATGATGACTCTGGGCCACTGAAGTGCAATGCAGGGGTGGAATAATGGTCACAGAAGGACATGTGGGGGCAGATTTACAAGCCCCTTGCGCCACTTTTGCGTCACTTTTCCCATGTTAAAAATTACGCAAAAGTGGCGCAAGGGCCTTGTAAATAAGCCCCATGGTGTTGATTGGCAAATATAATGGGACCTCATACTTTTCTGCCATGCTGCACTGTCATGGAAACTGCTGGTAGATTGCATAAATGAATGATAAATCACCATTGGGCGGTCCACCATGACCATGGCCACTCTTTCATTTTAACAGTTTGAGTATGAACAAGAAAAAGAAAGCTTTTTCAACAAACGTGTGTGGTGAATAATACTAGCTTACTTGGGACTGCAATCTTCACAGTAGACAGAAGAGTACCAAAAATCTGTTCCCTTAGTCTTACAGTCACACAAGATATATAGAGGAGAGGGAAAGCTTACTGCAGAAGAAATCTACAGACATAATATTCATAATGTAAACCTTACTTACCTCTGAGTGTGAGCAGCATGCTATTTGAAAAAAAATATTATCATTGTAGAACAACACAAACACAACAAATAATTACTCACTGAGCCCCGCAATCTCGATGCTTAGCAGGTTGAGAAGGTTGTGCTTGCAGTCAATAATGTTGGCCCAGCGGTGCATCAACTGCTGTTGGATGAGCTGGACTTGAGTGTTGTGGCGCACACACCGTCCCACCCTCCCCTAATGCAGCTGATGCTCCCGCAGGGACCCACTCCAAGGCCTACCGCCTGATTCCATGATGGAGGGCAGGTGGTGCTGCACATACAAAACTAGTGTTGCCACCTCTGCCTCTGAAAAAATGGCACGGGGCTACACCCCTTGGCAGTGCCGATGACCACAAGGTGTGCGGCTAGCAGCTGCACTGGGCCCACCAGTTCCTCTATCGCCCCTCTTACCCAGCTCGGCCATAGTGCTGGCTGGGGAAAAAGAGAGAGGGAAAAACAAAAAAAGTACAAAAAACTCACAATGTCATGAAAAACACACAAAAAATGACAAAAACATAAAATACACAAAGACACACAATGAAACAATAAAGAAAAATGAGAGGTAGATCAGTCAGATAGGAAGAGGATTGAAAAGATTAAGGGTGGATTGAAAACAGGGACAGCAGCACCATGTACAGAACAGAAAGCAAAATGACTGTCCCCTTGCAAACAGCATGGTGCTGTTCGCGCATGGCTTCCAGTGTGGAAACGAGCCTCGCCCTACTGAAATTTAAAAACGTAGCGCCAATGGGCGTGTCAAGCAGCTCTGCCCACCGACGGAATTCCACGGAATCCTGTGGAGTTTTTGGGCCACTCTGCAGATTTCTCCACCAAGGCCTTTTTTGTGTGCTTGATGTAACACCCATGAGTAGCATTTAATTTACAGGCCCTGGGTACTGGTAGTACAGGTAGGTACAGGTAGTACCACTTTATAAGGGACTTAAAAGTAAATTAAATGTGCCAATTGGGTCTAAGACAATTTTACTATGTTTAAAGAAATGAGTGAGCACAAGCATTTTAACAGTGTTAGCAATGGTAGAGTTCACGGAGTCCTAAAGCCAACAAAACGAATTTCAGAAAACAGGTAAAACATTTTGGGGAAGTCTTTCAGGTCTAACAGTGGTCATGTTAAAAAAATAACTTTCCTCTTTTAATCCACCCAGGGTGAGCCAGGGCCTGTTGTGTTTGTTTATTTAAACTTTTTTAGGGGAGAGGGATGTGCAGCCCCCCTTCTCCAAGCCATTACAAGGCCATGAAGACCCTAACCCTCTACACTGCATCTAATTATTAAAGGGGAGGGGCATGCAGAACCCCTCCCTGGGCCATTACGAGGCCCCAGGTGCCCAAAACCTCAGACTGCAACAAATACAAAAATGCCCTGGGTGCCTCAGTACCACCTGGAACACCCACAACAAGAGCAGGCCCTGTTGCAGAGGGGGGAGCCACAGAGCCCGTCGGGTCTTCTAACTGCACCCTTCCGGAGTGCGGCTGGAGCCAGCTAAAATAGTTTGGACCCACCCAGTGGGAGTAGCTTTTCTCTCTGCTCCCGCTGGGCGGGAACAAATCTGTACTCCCTTAGTGCAAGAGCATGGGAAGAGAGTTGAAATTCTGCTCGCCTGTGCTCTTGAGGGCAGGCAACAGCAGCGTTCTGGGAAAGGGGTTCCCGGGCCACTGCTTCCATTAGGCCCTGGGGGATGGGGGCCCTTATGTGGCTTGGGAAAGGGGGCCGCATGTCCTCCTCACCAAAAATAAACTTTGGCCCCGGAGGATGGGGTCCATGGAGCCCTTTCCTGGCTCAGACTCCCTCCTCATTCAGAAAATATGAGCCCGGGAATGTAGGTCCTGAAGGCCTTGAAAAGGGAAGGGCTCGAGGAAGGGGGCTGCACGCCCCCCTCTCCTTTAGAAAGTGGTTGGGCCCCGGAGTAGCCACTTATTTAACATTCTTTGCTCCAGGCTGGGAACACCCCATAATGCCCTGTGGGCTTTTTCTTTTAAAATATTTTTTGATGCTCATGGTGCATGTAGAAGGGCAGGGCACACCAACCTTTTTTCAAATGTTGTGGGGGACTGCAGGGAGCGGTTGTCTGACATTACAATGCATGTGTTTACAAAGCATGCCTTTACCACCCAAACTTTACCACACAGAACTTTTACTACGCAATGCTTTTACCACGTATTTCTTTACCACCTATATACTTTCACCACGCATGCCTTTTAAAAAAAATATTATTTTCTTTTTGGGTGGAACTCCCAACCCATCACTTTTCGGTTACCTACCACACTACTCCCATAACCTCCCTAAAACCCTCAAAATACCCCTACCACCTTATACCTTTATCTTTCCCTAAACCCTAAGAACACCCTTACCACCCTATGCCCCTATCGACCCTAAACCTTAAAAACAAAACACCCTTACCACCCAATCACCCAATACCCTTGCCCACCCCTAAACCCTAAATTACATTATATACCCTACACACACATACTTCTTACATAAATTTACTTTTGTTGTAAAGGCATATTCGTGGTAAAGGTATGCGTGGTAAAGGCTTTGCGTGGTAAAGGCACTGCGTGGTAAAGGGTGCATGGTAAAGGCATCCCGTTGTAAAGACTCTCCCAGAGAGCACAGCAGCCCCCCTGACAATCTTTAAAAAAAATGCAGTAAGCCTCCAGGGCCATTGCATCCGTGACCCCAGGAGAGCTTACTATTATTTTCAAAGCACTCTGCGTTGGAGCTGTATGTTCTTCAGTTGGAGTGCGGAAGTTCTATGGCTGTATTGTGTGGACTGAAAAATGCTAAAAAAGACTCAAATACATTTGATTTTTTTTTTTAATGCTTTGGTAACAATACGTTGTGATAATCAGCATTATTAAACATTACAATGTGTGAATTTATGAAATATACATTTGACTATAGGTATTGATGACTTTTTGACAAATATATTAGGTCTGCTTTATATAAGTTGACGTCCTGACCCCTTTATATATCCAAAAGTCCCACTTTTTCATATTTTGGGATTCTGATCACTTGACAAAATCAGTCGGTCTGCCTTTCTTATAATGACACCCTTTATATTGTTACATGACATAGTCAGCCATGTGCTGTGGCACCCCAATCCCCATGGCACACATAGTCGAAGACGGTGTGTGGCAAGGAGTTGAGCAACTGTGGGGTATGGGGTTCAGGGCCTGGCCACAGGACAGCTGCTGTGCCCAACCCTAAGGCACACACTGCTGAAGACTGTGCACAGCGGAGGGTTGAGCACCCAACCCCACGCCGTGCACTGATGAAGACCATGCACAGCGGGATTTGGGTTCTCCTACGGTGTTGGGCGCATGCCCAGGTGCATGACGATGGACATCTTACTTTATGTTTTCCTGTAAAGAATGAATATGTGCACCTTTACTTTTTGTGTAGTCACTTTATACCACCACTTACAGGATAGATTCTGCAGCGCAAGACTTTTTTCTCTAAAAGTAGGTGAAAACACTGTAAAGAGGGTCCCTGGTAGCATCATAGGCTGAGAATGTGTGTGGGTATGGGAGAGAGTTTGAGCAGGTGAGTGTGCATGTGCATGTGTTAAGAAAGAAGGAGAGAAGATGTGTGTGTGTGTGTATTAAGTATGCTCATACATGTGTGTGTGTGGGGCAGTGTAAAAGAGAGCGGGAGGAAACATGTCAGTTTGTGATTGTACATATGCAAATGCATGGGCCTGGAGGCAGTATCCAGCATATGCAATATCAAGGAGGCAACAAAGAGCCACACACGCAGCTATACTTACCTTTGTTTCAGGGATTCTGCACATACACAGAACTATGCACAGGAATACGGGACCTCGCTGTATAGGGGCTAAGCCTTCCTACTGCCTGAGTACCCGCAATCCCAGGACCAACTAGCTATAGTGTCTCACTCCCTCTCCTACACAATCACAAAGATGCAAATGATTAGACACTCCAAAACACAACATTCCCGACTCTCTCAGGAATCGCGGTAACAAAACGTACCCTTTCGCTCACTCACTCGTACTTGTCCACAATAAGACTTGACAGAGACACTGATATAGTTTAAAATGTTTATTACAACTATCGTGCTCGATAACGCAGTATACGAGCCACTACCAGAAGCAAAACGCATAAACCTAAAACAGTTAGCATTGTCGCAAGTCCATATATTATAAAGGGAGATGTCATTTTATATAGACAGTGGATACAGAACTACAAGGCCTAACCACCCTCCCCTTGGCAAGAAACAGTATTGTTATATAATAGAAGATCTCTGGGCTTTGTCAGCAGACCCCATACCTTAGTGCCTATATGGTATGTCTACATCATAGGAACTGCATGGCTCTTCTCCCTGGAAAGGTCCCTCTCCAAGTGTGTGTTAACCAAACATGCATCCCCATAATATCAAAGCACGAATTTCCAGCAGCCGCAGCCGTGTTAGCATGTTTTGTCTAGGTGCTAGGGACTGACCAGAACAGAATAACAAGGGGCAGTGTTTATCCAACTTGCTCGCAGTGTTCAGACTAAACTCCAGGAACAGTCAGAGAACACACGAAGCAGACAGTTCTCATGTGAAAGGCATAAGCAGAGTCTTGCAAAATAAATCATGTAGTAACGTACGCAAAAGCAGCATCATGGCAGCAAAGCTCATGCTAACTTAGCGATGTTGATAAAGTCCCTATGGGCCATATGACACCTTGATTCTTTATTGAAGACTTTCATGATCTGTAGGGTCAAGAGAGGGAGATAACAAAAGGTCTCTAGGATCAAAAGCAGAAGAAATACAGTGGACAAGATCTAAAGTATCCCTGGTCCTTCTTCACCTGCAACTTTGGTCAGACAAAGTTTTACTTCTCCCTTGTCTATCACGAGACACCAAGGGGGTCATTACGATGGCGGGCGGAAGCACAACCGCCGTGCTGGCCGATGCAAAAACCACCAGTTACCGCCGGCACGCAGCAGTCCACACGCCCGCCCAATTACGATGCGAAAAGTAGGCCAAACACCGCCGGCAAGCCAGCAACACCGTCCGCCATCAAAGTGCGCCCGTACACGTAGCGGCGCAGCCCAATTGACACACACCGTCCGACAAAATCACGTCCCGCCCGGCGTATAAATTACGATGCCGCAAACAAACGGCTCCCACGGCTAAGAGATACCGTACGACAAACCGAAGCGGTAACACGGACGCCGAGCACGGACAACGAAGAAGCGGCTCCCCCAGCATGAATCCAGCACTGCAGGCCCTCCCCATGCTCTTGCTGATGCACCACCAAGGACGCAACGTACCGCGGAGACGCAGGTAGGCACACACACAACAAGTGCACGCAAACAGCGCACACAGTGCAAGGGCGGAAAAAGCGGACAACCCCCACCAGCGCGTGTACACTACACATCCACCATTGCATCCACATATGACACACAGGCCAAATCGTAACATCGCGCAACACATGTGTACACACCACCTGGGACTAGGAACCAACGACCCCGTCACGGCCCCAAAGCGGCGATGACGCCGCCACACATGCGCACAACGCAGAGGCCAACCGCAGCGCCATGCATGCGTCGCACACAGACACAGGGACACAACCAAGCAGCACACACATCAGCCCCACCCCGAACGCACATGACACGTAACAGGCCTGCCACAGACATGTCCCCAACGCCCAATTCACGGACAACACCCAACGCCACACAACCGACGCACACATGTCAGTGAAGTCACGCAACAGCAGGACACACCCCAGTGTAACAAACATGGCGAAGCACACAGCGGCGGCAACACCAACTAGGAGAAGCAGGGCCCCTTCGGGAAGAGGAACGCCAGTACCACACTGAAACACCCATACCACCCTGCACATATGAACAAGACATATAAAACGGAACACCAAAGAGCCCGGGGACCGACAACAGGTGGCCCAAGAATAACATTCACACACAAGGCCCAACGCAGAGCGGAAAGGCAGCCTGCCGCCCACACAAGGGAGAGCAGACAGCACTGAATGACCTTCCATTCCAACTCTGAAACCACAGCCCTACCAAAGAAGCCGGTGAATACAGCCATTGTCCAAGAAAAGACCAACACAGGCATGCCGAGGAGACCGACCACAGGGCAGATAGCGCATATCACAGAAGCACACAACGGACGGGGAAGAAAAAGAAAACACTCCCCCATGTCGGCCACATGCAAGTTAATTGGAAGGAGTCACACATCACTGACCTTGAACTGTCTGAGAAGCATGTGGGATGAGGGCCCGTGTCCTCCAAAGAAGCCAACAGAACACAAGTCCTGTCTCCCTACGACTACACAGAGCTCACAGCAACCTCGGAGCGTGCACATTGCAGACTGCACACACAGCCGGAGCACGCCACCACAACGCACCGCTGCGAAATGGCAACCGCAACACACCTACCCAACTACGCCGGACAGCTCAAGCTGTACAAAACCAACCTGAAACATATATTGGGATGCGATCTCCTGTCCCTGCTGAACGTAAGTTACCGACTGACTTACCGCATCACATTGTTCAGCTGCGTCATGCCCGTCTTCTACTGTCGGAGGTGTCCCTACCAGCATCCCGTGGAGATATGCCTCTCCAACCCGGCATGTCTAAAGGCGGACCTGCTACCACTACTCCTCCCTCTGGACGCACACGACAGGGCCTGCTCTGCCTATGGGGGCATGGCGTATGTGGCCAACATCGCACCCGCACTGAAATGGGACCACTGTGCCTCCACACGACGGATCATCGAGAACAGCTACATCGAATGTCACCCAGCATGCCCCATCATGGTCCTCCAAGGGACAACTTACGAACAACACCTTGACAGCCACCATCTGCTACATTGGCTGGCAAACATGTACACCACCAATGACATGGAAGCCCTGCTGGACGGCATCGCATACCTGACAACCTGTAAATTCGTCGGACCACAACGCAGGTTCCCGATTGACCTATGATGTCCAACCCCGCACCCATGCTTAGCTTCCGCACGGACTGGCCAGTCACCACCACAACAGCCATACCAAACGACCGGCAACTGTTACCACACCATCAACGACATCGCCATGACATCGGATATGACCGGGACATGCACACTGTTCCCCATCACATCCAGGAACACCGCATGCATCGTGGGAGGCAGTGGCATGGGGTCTGTGTATCGCACCCACATGGACGGAACTGCACGAACAACCAGGACATGACATGGATCCAGCGCCCATGGACACACACACCGCTCACTGGACATGAATAGGTCGCCTGGAGTCTGTGGGTGCTGCACCCCTCCCACCCCCGCCCGGGAATCCCATACCAGGACCTTTGCATGGACGACAAGTGCATACAACAACAACACGACCCCAGTGACTGTGACATGTCCAGTAACCACCACATTGCAACAACAAGTGGCACGCCGCTGCATGCACGCAAGCACATGCCTGATGTCATCTCACATGCACGCGTGCATGAGGAACAACCGCAGCAAACCTGTCACATGGAACTGAGTTGGACTGTGCCCATGATGCCAAGCGGTCTGGTAGGCTACATGTATACCGTCTGTGTCAAAGTCCGCAGCTCCGCAGCTATACGTAAATGTACATTAGCACAGCCTTGGCCAAGCAGATGTAACTCTGAAGCCCACATCCCACATGCAACAGCCAATCACATGTAACCCCACACCCTATCCCATTTGCAATCATGCTCAGTATATCCTCAACATGTATTCCGCTGCCAGTAGTGTCCACTATACTGCATCACAGAGGACAGAAGACTCAATATAATGTTTGAAACCAAAACTGTCTCCGCTGACTCATTTCACAAGTACGAATGAGAGAGGATGAGAGTATGTGAAGTACACGGCAGTCGTGACATGACCATGTAGTCCACTGGTATTGGATGTCAACGCAAATGAGTAGCACAACTGTGGAAGACACACATGTGTCGTGTGAAGTCGTATGGACGCAGTGCTCAGGTGGGTGGGTGTGACGGGTAGATGCGCACATGCCAAGTTGGAGCACGCCGTGTTGGGAGGGGTCATGAACAGTACACCACCGCTTCCCTGGGCATTGTGAGAGGACACCTGTCGGGGGGAGTGAACACGTGTGTGCACAGCAGCCGGGCACACGTACAAAGCGGTACCAGGCGCACCTCAGCCCACCCTCTGTGGACGAGCTGGATCCTGTTGTGCGCCCGCCATGCCCCTTGACAAGGCACACACAGCCCCAGTCGACCAGGTGTAACCCCAACATAGTCAATCCGCACAGGCGATACAGGGCACGGGATGGCAGTGGAGCATGGTGTGTGAGAGGTCTCCTCGCGCTCCTCCTGGTCATATCACGCAGGCAATAGAACCTCAACGTCTAGCATGGCACAAGTCAAATGGAAGTGTAGGGGGACGCACCACAGCACGAGCAGCACTGACGTCATGGGAGGTGGCTCGCACCATCCCATCCATTGCCCATTATACCAACCACGCCACATGCCATTGCGACTAAGTGCAAGCGCGTGCGCCACCACCCCGAGCCCTCCCCAGAGAGGCCAAAGAGTGAATGTGTGGGCCATCAGTCACAGACGGACGCGGCCTGGCCGCAAGGGCAGCCACAGCCACTGGGTGTCGCAGGTGGCGGATCCGGAAGGCGAAGACTGTGATGCATAGTCCATGCAGGCCGGGTCTCCATTTGGGGCACCACGCAGGTGGACGGCGTCCCGCAACACATCATACCCTGAGACAGCCCACTCGTGCAACTGGACCCACACATACACTCCTTGCCCTCTCTGGTGCGAGCTTGGGGCTGCCTGTGCAAGCGCTAGCCTCGCAGGTGCACATGCATATTGGGGGAGCGAGGGGAGGACATGAGGGCTGGGGCGAAGATGACTGTATCACTGTCAGTGAGTACAAGGGATGACCCAGATGTGGAAAGGAAGAGACGTGTCCCGTGTGTACTGCAACTAGTCGCCAATCCAACTACCCCCATGTCCGGAATGTAAGCCCGCACCTAGGCCCGCCCATCCGCCACATCGAATATACCACCAGCACGACAACCTTCCCATTCGAAACACTGACTGGGGGTGGCGACCAGTGAACAATCATGTGTAGCCTACCCACGCGTACATGTGGGCCCTCCATGATCCATGTCACCTGCGGCAAAGTCATGACATGCGCAATGAGGGAAGTGAGGAGAGCTGTCCGCCCCACGCACAGAAGGTGCATCAGCTCCACAGACCCAGCAGCGAGTCCAGCAGGGGTCACATGTGCAGGGGTAGCTGTGCCTGGTGTGAAGGCACATGCATATAGACAGCACATCGACCAATGTGTAGTCTGCCCACATCTACAGTCCATCATCATGCGGACATAGGAATTGAACACAGGGCAACACATCTTAGTGGGTGCACCCACCGTGACCAACAATGCGCAATCATCGACGTACCCGCCCTGTGCATGGCCCTCCACCCAACGGAGGCACATCCAGTGCCACCATCCCACACACACAAGCCTTCCACGGAACATGCTGTGTCCAATGGTCAGTACAGAGTCAGCGCCCATCTGGTGGATCCTGAACAGGAGACACATGCACACACATGCCAGCTCCCACTATGTACGTCTGCCACCTGGCACGTGCAATGTAACCTCTCACCTGTGATGTGTGACTGCAAGCACACAGCCGTCTTGGCATGGGGCTGTCAATGTGGACACCTGTCAATGTTTCGGGAGGTGTGATCCGTACAGTGCTGTACATAGGGTGCAGTGCTGACACCTACTACTGTCTCATATCCCCTCGTGCCACAGGTCCCACTTGTTTTGGCCGCTCAGCCTGTGCCCACATCGTCGTCGTCGTGTGCCATACTCATCCAGCCTCGGAAGCAGTTCCATGCTCAGCAGACATTCATGTTGCCGTGGCGTTGCCGCTTGACGAATATGCAGTCAGTCCCCATCAGCACGCCCGCAAGTCATTGGGGCCTAGATCCCCATGTGCATGCACATGGCAGTGGTTTGTATCACTAGCCATTGCCATTGTTGGGAGACCTGTGTAAGTGTATTGTGGCCGTGCCGTCCCAGCTTGACAGCTGGGCTGTGGCTCATGTGCTTGCTCAGTCATGTCAGTGATGTGTATGCGAAATTGCTATGTGTTGTGTTGCTTTGACATGTGTCCACTGCCATTTTCCCTAGGCGGAGACCGAACATTGACCGCCCATACCAATTGCTGGCGGACATGGACGATACAGAGGTCATTAGGAAGTTTCGGCTGGACAGGCCAACCCTGCATCGACTGTGTGCCATGTTGGAACCCCATCTCCGCCCCCGCAGGGTGTATCCGACAGCTGTCACCCCCACGGCTAAGGTGATGGCCGCCATGCATTTCTTCGCCACTGGGTCATTCCAGCACACAGTGGGCAGTGGAGGAGGGATGTCCCAGCCCATGTTCAGCAAGGTGCTGAGGGATGTACTGGCAGCCATGATGCTGTGCCGAAACAGGTACATCCGCTTCCCCAGGGCTCGTGAATTGGCGGCAGTGAAGGGTGCATTCTATGCCCTTGGCAGAATCCCACACGTCGTTGGAGCCATTGACTGCACACATGTTGGCCTTGTTCCACCACAGGCCACTGAGCACCTGTACCGCAACAGGAAGCACACGCACTCCCTGAATGTGCAAGTGGTGTGCCTTGCGGACATGGTGATCACCCACGTGTGTGCAAAGTTCCCAGGCTCGGCCCATGACGCACACATAATGCGCAACAGCATCTTGCCACGACTGATGTCCAATCTGCAACAGGATCGTGGCTGTATTGTCGGTGAGTATGTGGAGTGGTGTAGCGTGCTGGTTGTGCGATGCTGTCCCCTGTCCAGTTGGAATAGCAACGGTTCTCTGTGTCCCTCACACCCAGGTGACTCTGCGTACCCGAATGGGGCATGGCTGCTCAGTCCATTGAGGAATCCTCGCACCCCAGCAGACGATCGCTACAATGAGGCACATGGGAGGACCAGACGTGTGGTCGAGCGTACCTTTGGCCTCCTCAAGTCCAGGTTCAGGTGCCTGGACCGCACCGGGAGTGCGCTGGCGTACTCCCCACAGAAGGTGTGCCAGATAGTGGTGGCGTGCTGCATGCTGCACAATCTGGCCATTCGGAAGCAGATCCCCCTCATCGTGGATGACGGAGATCAACCAGGGCCCCAGCCCGCAGACCAGGACAGCTCGAGTGAGGAGGACAGCGGAGAGGAGGAAGCTGGTAATGTGCGGCAGCAGCTCATCGCCCACTACTTCACTTGACGGTGAGTGTCCATGTACGACGGCTGATGTGGCTGTATCTGTGCAGGTGTGTGTGTGCTGTGTCAGGGTGGCCGTTTGTTCACTGCGTGCTGTGTGTCAACGCTCCATGGCCAGGGTAGTATGCCACTGTTGGTGGCTGTGGCATTGTGCCCTATTGCTCTGTGCGATGTGTGTACATTGCTTGTAGTTGTTGACATGTACTGTGTGATGGGTGTGTGACACACTCATTGAATGTGCTCCTGTTCTGTCTCCCACCCCTAGGTCCCTACAGGCCCTCCGGATTCCATTGCCATGCCACGCATCAGGTGCCTTTCCGCCCAAGGTGGCCGTTGTATTCCGTACAAATAAAACACAGGGCACAAACAGCAGTTTGTGTAAGAGGTGCATTTATTTCAAACTGTGACATGTGATTGTGTGTAAGGTGATGACAAAAGTGGTGCGTGCAGTGACAATGAGCTGTCGGTCATGGCTGCGTGATGCTCAGGGTGTACCCACTGGTTCTATGTCCATAGTCCAACACACACATGCCATCCAGATGGCTGTGTGGAGTGGGGTCGTAGTCCAAGTCAATGCAGTGGGTGGTCAAGGAAGGCTGGCTGGCTGCCTCACTTGCGTCTGGAGCGTGCGAAGTCCTCCCGGGAGATCTGTTTCCACTTCGGACGACCCCTTCCACGTTTGCGAGGGGGGGTGCCTGCTTGCGACATGCTGGTGGTTGAGGTGTGCTCACTAGCTGTGGACGCAGGGGAACTGGACGCAGCTGCACGACCCTGCGCCCCGGCAGGTGGTGGCGGTGGTGGAGCTGCTGTCCCTGGCTGTGACCTCACCACCAGCTGGCCCATGAGGTCCACGAGTTGACCTATACGGGCGTCCATGGACCTCAGCACCCCCAGCACCTCCCGCGTGTCTGAAGCAGACCTGACCCATTGTTCTTGGGCCTCTTCATAGGCCCCAAGGACTCTGGCCATTTGAGGCAGGGCATGGCTCCCAGGGGAGACTTGCGTTTCCCTGACCCTGCTCCTCCTACCAGTACTGCTGCCACCGGCCTGCCCACTAGCCACATTGCTCACCACGGTCCTCGCTGTGGCTCCCAGGGTGGATCCAGTCGGCCGGGCCACCACCTGCGCTGGGGCTGGTGCCAGCGAAGACGTGGTGGTGGTGGCGGCGGTGGTGGTCGGTGCGGCGATGGTGGCGGTTGCGGCAGTGGTAGTGGCCGCAATGACCGTGGCCGCAATGACCGTGGGTGTGGCCGCAATGTCCGTGGGTGTGGCCGCAACAACAGTGGCAGCAGGGGGCTGGGAATGTTCAGCAGCCCTGGATGATGGGTTGGTGGGTAGGAGGGGTCCTGGGGAGCGGCTGGGCCCTGCCACACCAGATGGGCCTGCTTGGTGGTCCGTGTCCGAAGAGGAGGACAGATCCTCCACATCCGTGTGTCCTTGTTGGGGGCTTGTAGGCTGGCTGTGCTGGCTGCTGTCTCCATCCCCAGCATCCAGCAGTTCGTCACCTGTGGAGAGAATGAGATTTGTTATTGTGTTGCACCTGGCGAAGTAGGTATTTGTCGTCTGACATTAACAGTTCGTGCAATCTCGTACATGGGTTTCCCGGAGGCGTGTGTGTGGCTGTAGCATTTGTAGTTGTCTGTGCTTGGCAATGGGACTGTGTGCTGTGCACATGTGGCATGGGACGGATTGGCCATGCCGATGGGTGTGTTGCTGTGCCCCTACTTATTGTGACTCTGGTGTATGCGGGCTCCTGGCCCATCCTGGGTCTGGTTTGTACTTTGCTTTTGGTGTTCAGATGGGACGCTTAGGAACGCATATGGCAACATGGGGGCCATGCCCCAGATTCGCATTTGGGATGGAATATGCTTTTGGGGTACATGCTGTGAGCCATGGGTGCCGAACGTGACATGTGTTGTGGCAGCATGACAGTGCATGGTTTGAGGTGTGTGCATGCTTGACATGGCCTGCATATTTGCTGTCTGTTGTGATTACTGGACATGGCATTGGACGCATCGTTATGAGTGAGTGATGGTTGTGTGCCAGCCAACGTATTGCAGTTGTCCCATCTCCTTGGTGTGCGTGCTGCCCTGTGCCATGTGCATCACTGCAGTGCTCGGGGGGTGTGGCCCATGTTGTGTGTTGTTGCTCACAGTGTGTCGTGCGCTTCATTGACTTCTGGCACATGGTTGGTCATGGGCATGTATCTTAGCGTGACTGCTGTATGTGTGGCAGCTGTGCGGATGACATGCCTTTCATGAGACTGGGGCTGACGGATGGGATGGATGGTATGTTGTATGTGCATGGTGTGTCTGTGTGTTTGATGGGTTCAGTGGTGTTCGTGTGCATTTATGTTGTTCCGCTCTGTTGCGTCTAGTGTTGTTTGTCTTACATAGGCGTAGTTGTGGGGTGTGTGGTTGACAGGCAGTAGGGGCTACATGGACAGGACTTCAATGGTGTTTCGGTTGTGTGTGATGGGTTGCACAGTGGCTGCCGTGTGGTACTATATTCAGTGTGGCTTGTGCATGCAGACGTGGCTCCTTGGGTGTTGCTGTGTCTGTGATGGGTCATGTGGGGTGTGAGTCTGTGGTTCATGTCCGTGTGCACATTGTTCACTTGTTCGTGACTGTGGGCGGTGCTGCGTGTTCGTCTGCTACGTGACATGTCCCATGTGTTGGTCGTGTTACGGTCCTCATGCCTCCAGTAATCCAGCCCTGTCCAGTTTCCCACCTGCAGGTTGTTCGGGCGTGCACTGTACTGGATGCCACATGGTTCTAAGCGGGGGTGCTCCATGTTGCAGGTCTGTGGGGGTGGGGGGGTGTTGTGGGTCGTGGTGGTGGCTGGACACCCACTGACACCGATTGCTGTGGACCGTGATGTCTACCTTTCGGCTGTCGTTGTGCACTGCGGTGGCTGACACGTGGCTGTGGGGTGTGGGGGATGCTCCTCCTTGCTTTGCTGTGGGACTAGAGGCCTGGTGTGTGTTGTACTTGGGCTGTCCACCCTCCCACCCACTGCACTTTGTGTTCCTGCCACTTACCTGTTACTTGTCGGTTAGTGCAGCTATGGCGGACACCTGGGTGTGGTGGGTGCTCGTTGTGGCGCTTCTGGCATATTTGGGGACCTGTTGGTGGTTACGTGGCTGGCTGAGTGTACACATGTCCCCACGCATCTTACAGTTGTTCGGTTTGGGCTGTGTGTGGTGGTGTCTGTTGCATGTGTGTGTGATGTGTTGTGTATTGTGTGCTGGACATGGGGGTGTTTGTCCCTGGGAGCTGTGGCATGGTGGTAGTGCATGTGAGTACATAGCGGTGTGCTGGTATACATTAGTTTGTACTTACCAGCCTCCACTCCCCCTGCTAATCCGGCGAGGATCTCGGAATGTATGATGACTCGCACCTTCTCCTCCCACGCTTTGAAGGTCTTGAAGAGCGCGGGATTCCCTCCGCCAGTGACGGCTGCCTGCTCTCTGTTCTTGGTCTCCTTCTTCTTGACCAGGCTCTTGACGTCATTCCACCGTTTGTTTATTTCGACTCTGTTCCTGGGCAGGGTCCCGACTGCATTGACCTGGTCTACGATCCGGTTCCACATTCTCTTTCTGGTGGCTAGTGGTGTGTGCTGGACCAGGTTCCCATAGATTTGTGGGTGCACCTTGATGATCTCGTCGACCATGACCGTCAGCTCCATGGGCGTGAACTTGGGCATTCTTTGTGGTGCCATGGTGTTTGTGGTGCTGGTGCGGTGTGTGTTGTGTAATGTGCAGGGGGTTTGTGGTGCCGGTGTTTGGTGGTGGTGGTGGTGGTTGTGATGTGTGCGTTTCTGTGGTGTGCTGCTGTCCTTGCTGTGTCACTGTGTCCTCTCCTCTCCTCTCTGGTTTGCAATGTTGCAAGGGGTTGTGGTCTGTGGGAGTGCTGCTTTTGTACTTACCTATGTGGGTGTGTCCTCATGGTCTGTTGTTTTCAGGTGTGTTGTGTCTGGGGTTCTGGCCTTTGTAGTTTTTGTTTGTCCAGGGGGTGTTTTCGGGATGTGTACTGTGCTTGTGTATTTGTGCGTGCCTTGCTGTGTGGACTTGTTGGCCATGTTGTGTGCGATTGTTTTTGTCAGCGGATGGTTTCTGTGCAGGGACGTGGGCGCCATGGCTTCTGCCGTGTCGATTCTCATCGGCGTTGTTTGCGCTGGCGGGCGGTATATTTGTAGTTTTCCCGCGCTCATGGCGGTGCGATCGTAATCTCACGTGCGGTGTGTCGGCCGTGAGGGCGGGCGGTTTTGTGTTGTCGGGCGTGTTTCCGTCCGTGGCGGGCGGTTTGACTCCGACTCGGACGATGGCGGGCGGTATCTTGTGTGATTTTTCCACCGATGGCGGTTTTCGGTTTGTGTAATCGTAATGGCGTGGTCGGTGTTCAGACGGTGTGTGCGGGCGGATTTTTGCCGCTTCCATGCCTGGCGGATTTTTTTACGCCGGGTATCGTAATGGGCCCCCAAATTACTTACTAAACAAACATCAATCCAGCAGCCTGGCTAATACTGCATGCCCCCAGATTTTCTCACGCTCGTCCACTACTTTCCCTAATTGATTGGATCGCTATTAAACATCGTATTCAGTTCAAGACCTTGTACATAATCAGTAGATCTTTGTTAGAAAACCTCTGAAAAGGTGCATTCCTATAGAAAATTACGCTCTCCTTCTAACAACCTTTTGACCACCCTTACATTTTATAAAGCCATAACTGGAACTGTAGTTTCTCGGTATGCTCGACCAAACTGTGGAATTCTCTTCCTGATGACCTTCACCACATAGCTATTCACTAATCTTTTGGGCGTTCTTGTAAACCCTGACTGTTCCCTAAAGCATTAAATTCCATCTAATTTTCTCATTTGCTCCCATGAGGTCGAGTGCCAAGAAACCTATGGTGATCGCACGTTCTGCAAATTTCTCTAACATAAAATAAAAAAGATGAGTGAAAATGTATTTCAAAGCAAACACAAGGAGATGATGGACGGAGTGCTGAAACTTTTCAAACACTCACCCCCAGTCACATATCTGGGTTGAATCCATCATCATTCTTTAGCTCACTTTGCCACCCCAGTTCAGACACAGCTATATGCAAGTCAGTCTTGACCCTGTGCCTCATGGGAACAGTCCAGCCCGAACTGCCAAGCCATGTCCTCCCTGGACCGGAAACAAGCATCCTGGGACCGGTTTCGGGCTAACAGCCCTCATCAGCCAGGCTAGCTTGAATCCAGTGGCAAAGTGAGCAAGGGACCCACGTCTGGGCATACCCTGCCAACTTAGGGCGAACAAAGCAAACACAAGGAGATGATGGACGGAGTGCTGAAACTTTTCAAACACTCACCCCCAGTCACAGATCTGGGTTGAATCCATCATCATTCTTTAGCTCACTTTGCCACCCCAGTTCAGACACAGCTATATGCCAATCAGTCTTGACCTTGTGCCTCATGGGAACAGTTCAGCCCGAACTGCCAAGCCATGTCTTCCCTGGACCGGAAACAAGCATCCTGGGACCGATTTCGGGCTCACAGCCCTCATCAGCCAGGCTAGCTTGAATCCAGTGGCAAAGTGAGCAAGGGACCCACGTCTGGGCATACTCACTTTGCCACTGGATTCAAGCTAGCCTGGCTGATGAGGGCTGTTAGCCCGAAACTGGTCCCAGGATGCTTTATTCCGGTCCAGGGAAGACATGGCTTGGCAGTTCGGTCTGGACTGTTCCCATGAGGCACAGGGTCAAGACTGATTTGCATATAGCTGTGTCTGAACTGGGGTGGCAAAGTGAGCTAAAGAATGATGATAGATTCAACCCAGATCTGTGACTGGGGGTGAGTGTTTGAAAAGTTTCAGCACTCCGTCCATCATCTCCTTGTGTTTGCTTTGTTCACCCTCAGTTGGCAGGGTATGCCCAGACGTGGGTCCCTTGCTCACTTTGCCACTGGATTCAAGCTAGCCTGGCTGATGAGGGCTGTTAGCCCGAAACTGGTCCCAGGATGCTTTATTCTGGTCCAGGGAAGACATGGCTTGGCCGTTTGGTCTGGACTGTTCCCATGAGGCACAGGGTCAAGACTGATTTGCATATATCTGTGTCTGAACTGGGGTGGCAAAGTGAGCTAAAGAATGATGATGGATTCAACCCAGAAGTGTGACTGGGGGTGAGTGTTTGAAAAGTTTCAGCACTCCGTCCATCATCTCCTTGTGTTTGCTTTAAAAATGTATTTCTACATTTATTTAGAATGCGTTTTTCCCATTCATTCACTGCTGAAGGAAACACCCTATCATTAAATGATAATTATAAAGAATATTCTATTTAAACGTTCACAATCTTACAATTAAACACTGCTCTTCCTTAAAAGGGACCTGGAGCCATATTATGCATTTTCATTGTTTGCGCCGAGCACGAATCACTGACAGAATATCGATGACAAAAATATCGGACCCGAAATATCGATGTCCAGAATATCGAAGTCCTATCTACATAATGGTAAGTACGAAATTATTGAGAAAAAAATATTGTTGTTAAAATATCGTTAAAAATATCGTTTTTTTTAATGTTTAAAAAGAAAGTGAATAATACATATAATTAAAAAAAATAGTTAGAATTATCAGAAAATGTTTAAAATTATAAGTAATACATATAATGTAAAAAAAAATAAACATACATATATATGAATTATAATATATATATATTTGCTTAATAATATTAAAAAATAATTATTTAAATAAATTATAAATTATTACAAACATATTAAAAATTATAAATACATATATATACACATACACCAATAACATAAAAATAATAATTAAATATATATATATAATAAATTAAAATATTAAAATATTTTTAATATTTTATAAATACATTTACACTACATTAACTAAAACAGTAGAGAAAATATTGGATAGCGGAGGGAATAAAATTACTATTCCAACTCCAAAGAGTGCAACAGTAGGGAAAGTATTGAATAGCGTAGAAGTAAAAATTACTATTCCCATTCCAAAGAGTGCAACAGTAGGGAAAGTATTGGATACCGGAGGGGTAAAAATTACTATTCCCACTCCAATAAGTGCAACAGTAGGGAAAGTATTGGATAGCGGAGGGGTAAAAATTAATATTCCCACTCCAGAGAGTGCAACAGTAGGGAAAGTATTGGATAGCGGAGGGGTAAAAATTACTATTCCCACTCCAGAGAGTGCAACAGTAGGGAAAGTGTTGGATAGCGTAGGGGTAAAAATTACTATTCCCACTCCAGTGAGTGCAACAGTAGGGAAAATGTTGGATAGCGGAGGGGTAAAAATTACTATTCCCACTCCAGTGAGTGCAACAGTAGGGAAAGTGTTGGATAGCGGGGGGGTAAAAATTACTATTCCCTCTCCACTGAGTGCAACAGTGGTGAAAGTGTTAGATAGCATAGGGTTAAAATTAATATTTCCCAAAAATTAAAATTTAAAAAAAATAGCAACTACAATATAAAATTTTTGATAACACAAAAATAAAAACAAATATAAAAATATTAAAAATTTCAAAAACATAGAAAAATTATTTAATGTGAAAAAATACTAAATAATAACTACAAACATGAATTTATAAAAGTTTAAAAACAACATTTTACTAACAAATAACTATTTTGTACATAAATTAATTATAATAAAAAATTATTTATTAATAATTTTTAAATAAATAATTCACACCATATTCCCCTATAAACACACAAAAAACTCCTACATATTTGACACAATTAACATATTTAAAAATTAATGAATTATAATTTACAAAGATTATTAATTAATTATTAATAAATCAATTAGCACAAACAACACTATAAAATAGAAATATAAAATAAATACCAATAAATAAAAAATATTTATTACTTTATTTTAATTAAATTACTTCCCACCCTATTCCCATATAAAGCTACAACCCACTTCTTTAAAAAATAACACTATTAATATAATTATCAGTTAATCAATAATATAATTTAATAACCAATTAATAATTAATTAATTATAAATAATAATAAATAAATATGAATAATTACTTTATTATAATTAAATTACTTCCCACCCTATTCCCCTATAAACTCACAATGTGCTCATAAAAAAATAACGCAATTAATATAATTATCAAATTAATAATAATTAATAACCAATTAATAATTAATTAATAATAAATCAATTATAAATACTAATAAATACAAATTAATAATTACTTTATTATAATTAAATTACTTCCCACCCTATTCCCCTATAAACCCACAACCCGCTCCTAAACAAATAACGCAATTAATATAATTATCAATTAATTAATTCAAAAGAATTAATAACCAATTAATAATTAATTGATAAAAAATTATTTTCATATACTAATAAGTAAAAATTATTAATTACTAAAAAATAGCGCAATTAATATAATTATCAATTAATTAATAAAAATTCATAACTAATTCATAATTAATTAAAAATTAATTACTTATACATACTAATTAATAAAAATTATTAATTTCTTTATCATAATTAAATTACTTCCCACCCTATTCCCCTATAAACCAACAACACGCTACATAACTAAAATACGCAAAATTATTTTACATAAAATAAATAACTTCTAAAAATTTCACACATACATTAAAAAACAGATATACTTATACAAAAAACATTAAATAACATACTATTAACATACACACTAAAATACACAACACTAATATAAATATCGATATTAATAACGATATTTTAACAAACGATATTACTAACTTCGATATTTAAAAAACGATATTTCTTACCTTCATGTCGATATTCTGGTCACCGATATTCTTGATGTCGACATTCTGTACCTCCGATATTAACAACTCGATATTTTTGTAGGTCGAAAAAAAAAACACGATATTATGTCTGTTTACCGCCGAGCACACCTATTAAAAGGTGCGCCCGGTGCAAACAATGAAAGTGCGCCCTATTACGGTGAATGCGCTGACCCCAGGGCAGCCGCGAAGTAGCGCTGCCACCAGGGCACCACATTCATGTGAAAATAAAGAGCGGCTGCTCCGCTCCGTGTTTTCACAGTGAAGGCAGCACCTGCCTGCAGTTATACAGGGGATTAGAGATCCCCTTGCAAGCGGGTGCAGTCAGTGACTGCACCTGCCTGCAATGGGATGTCTGGGGGGTCCATAGGGCCACCTTTCCCCCTCCAGAGGGCTGCTCTCAGGGGGCGCACTCGCAGTGCTTCTTTGCCTCTGTGCCAATGTCGATAATACGCCATGGACGCAGAGGCAAAGGAATTCCCTCATTTGCATGGGGCACGCCTCTTTGCAAATGAGGGAATGACCCCTGAAGGTGGTGCTGGCGCTTTAAGTGCGCCGGTGCTATCGGTATTACTGAAGGGGACGCACAATCGTCTGTGCCCCCTTCTGTAATACAAAAGTGCCCTGGGGGCCCACAAAGTGGGAGCAAACACCGGTTGCACCCCCAGGGCAATTAATGTAATACGGCCCCTTTTGTTAACATATTTTCTTCACACGTTGCTTCATTTGTTAATGCATGACGGTAACACAAAGGTCCTCATTACAAGTTTCTGGATTTAGGTGCGGTGGTGCCTTTGTAGGTTTGGGGGTGTATAATTCCCAATTCTGGCCAATATCCACACATCTAAATCGAGGGAATATGCATTATTTCCCTAAGGCTGAAGGAATGGGGAATCAGATGTGGACCAGATATTACCGGGCCCAGTTCTTAGCCATTTACCACCAGCACGAGCAGATGGTAGATGGACGTTGGGGAGTATTTAGAGGGCTGCAGTATAGGTGGGGGAGGTGTCAGATGATGGGCAGAGTAGATGAAAGGAAAGCTGCGGACAGCATTTGCTGGCCCCTGTTATACAGCAGGGGCCGCATTACACATGCAGCACAATTTCCTTGATTGCACCGGGCGCACCTTTAAAGGGTGCACCAGGCGCAATCAAGGAATGTGTCCCACATTATGAGGAATGCACTGCCCCCAGGGCACCTGCGAACTCGTGCTGCCCTGGGGGCAACGCATACACTCGAATTATGGAGCAGCTGCTTTACAGCTGCTGCTCCATAATTCGAGTGTATGCTGCTCCGTGTTTCACAGTGCCGGCAGCAACCCACCTGCACTTTTGAAGGGGATGTCTGTTGGGTCCATGGGACCCCCTTTATCCTCTTCAGAGGGCTGCTCTTAGGAGGCGCACTGACAGTGCGCCTCCTGAAGCCTTCTTTGTCTCTGCGCCCGCATCGGTAATACGGCACAGGCTCAGAGGCAAGGAGATTCCCTCATTTGCATGGGGCACTCCCCCATGCAAATGAGGGAATGCCCCCTTGAAGATAGCGCTGGCGCTTTATGTGCACCTGCGCTGTTGGTATTAAAGACAGAGCCACACAAGCGTCTGCAGCCCCTTCTTTAATACCAAAGTGCCACGGGGGCGCGCAAGGCAGGCGCAAATGCCTGTTGCGCCCCCGGGGCACTTTATGTAATACGGCCCCAGCAGGAGGGCAGCATGAGCCATCCGCAGGTATCACAAGACTGGGATTCTCAAAATGGCCCAGAGCAGCATTCCCCTAAAGACTGCCTCTCCAGGTCATTTGTTATGAGGTTCAGAGAGTGCAGCAGCAAAGTTTGTTGCACAATGTTAATTAATTATTCTGTGAACGTTGAAACAATACACCAGGGGCCGCACATGCAGCGCACATTCCTTCATTGCGCTGGGCGCACCTTTTTAAAAAGGTGCACCCGGCACAATGAAGGAAAGTGTGCCGCATTATGGAGAATGCGTGACCCCCAGGGCAGCCTCAAACTTTTCCTGCCCTGGGGACAGCGCATTCAGGTGAAATATGGAGTATCTGCTTTACAGCCACTCTGGTTTCACTGTGCAGGTAGCAACCCGCCTGCACTTTTAAAGGGAGATAGAGATCCCCTTGCAGGCAGGTGCAGTCAGTGACTGCAGCCGCCTGCAAGGGGATGTCTGGGGGGTCCAGGGGATCACCTCTACCCCCTGCAGAGGGCTGCTCCCAGGTAGCGCACTGACAGTGCATCAACTGAGAGCCTCTTTGCCTCTGCTCCCACTTCGGTAATACGGCGTGGGCGCAGAGGCAAAGGGATTCCCTCATTTGCATGGGGCACGCCCCCATGCAAATGAGGGAATGTTCCTTGAAGATAGCGCTGGCGTTTTCTGTGCATCAGAGCCATTGATATTACAGAAGGGGCCGCACAAGCTTCTCGGGCCCCTTTTGTAATACTTAAGTACCACAGGGGTGCGCAAAGCGGGCGCAAATGGCCGTTGTGCCCCCGGGCACTTTATGTAATACAGCCTCAAGGACAAAGTAAAACATGAAAGTATTCACTCATTAAGACTTGTTTCAGTTTTAAAAATGACCATAAAAAAAAATGCTACAAGCTACTGTATATCTACACTACACTAAGGGGGCGAATCCGATTCGGGCCGGAAAAAATACCGACCGACTCGGTACGGGATAATAGTCCGACCGACACGTACCGGCGTTGCCCAACCTGGGAAGTACGATAAAATGCATGGGAATCACGACCGACTCGCACGGAACTCAAGGCGAACGACCGACCCGGCCGGAAACAAGCTATCCGGCCGGGAAACCACGCGAATCGAACCGACGGACACGCATCAGGAAATAATCCGAACGAAACGTACCCGCGAACTCCGACCCCCTCAGTACGATGCAATGGGTGCAAATTCAGACCGATTCGTACGGAGCCCAAGCCGTATGACCCGACACGCATACCAAACCCAGCCGAACAAACACAATACTCTGCGACCGACGCGTACGCCGCATGTGAAACTGAGCTGAAACACAGCGGGAACGACTCAGAGAGGCGCGCATGAGACAACTGCAACGTCCTACTCGGTCAGAAGAACGACTCCTACATGCACAATAATAACAAATGAAAAAATACAAAAAAAAAGGGCCAAACAAGCAATGACAAAGCCAATAAATACAGGGGGTGAAAAAAATGGAACAAGGACACACCCCCAACTCCACCTACATAAAGCCCACAAATCCCTACCATGATCCTTTGCAAATCCCACTGACCTGCCAGCACAGAACACCATCACACACAGCTCATCCAACACAAAAGCCACACACCATTAGCACCTCAACAAATAGCACCCTCACACACACACAGCAAAACCTACGCACACACACCCTCACTTGCACACACACACATCAATCACCACCACCACCACCACCCATCACCATGCCCCTAAAGAAGAATCCAAAGTTCCTAGATAGTGAATTGGAAGTCATGGTAGACGAGATCCTGAGGGTAGAGCCACGGTTGTTTGGCACATTGGTCCAACAGACCCCCATGTCGCAGAAAACCAAGATGTGGGCGAGGATCGTCGACAGGGTGAACGCACAATCACCATGTTTGCGCACAAAGGAAGACATCCAGAACAGGTGGTATGATGTGCGCAGGAGGGTCAGAGACCTACTCAAGAAGGATTACCTCCTGAGCCAGCACACCGGCAGTGGCCCTCCTGCAAAACCAGTATACCTCAGGCCCTGGGAGGAGAAGGTGCGGGCCATCCTACCACCAGTGAGCGTATATGGACTAACAGACATCCCAGAGCCTGGTGAGTACACAACTAATATACACAATATTGTTTGCCAATACACACACATCACTCTCAAGGGGACAGTCAAACCATCCACCCCTAGCAAATCAACAGCAACCAAAAGATAATCATCCCAAGATGTGTATGTCAGTTAGAGAAACACAATACATGCCATCTCATAGTGATATGTAACTGTGTCATGACATGTACAAACCTAACAACAAATAGAGCAAGGCAGTGGCACAAATATAACCAACAAACACTGCCTGATATTTTGCCACCACTAGAACACCACCTCACAGGGAAGCTCACTTAAAGGAAGGAATTCTGTGTATGCTGGTGAAGTTAGTGTAGCCAATAGCATGATGGGAGTTGTAGTCACAGATACTGCTCACCCTCACAATTGGCCCATCAACACCACTCTGAACCATGCTCACATCACAGGGAGTGGATAAGGACTGACAAGATGGCTGACACTGGCTACTGCTGTGGGGAGCACAAGGCCCTGCTGGGAACTGTGCACCAACAAACAGCACAACACCACTGCCTGACATCCTGAAAGCCAACTTGCACTCCCTGCAATGCAAGAACGTTGCATGGTGGGATATCTGGCTGGCTGGGAAGGAGGACTCACAGCACTGACCATAGTTACAAGCAGCTCACCTCAAACACCCCCTCAACACAAACTCCACATAACCCACCTGGGAGAATGCAATGCCTCACATACCAAATGAAGATCCCACAAAGAACCACCACCCTGGGTAATGCTGTGTGAAGCACAGGGACACACCTGGGATTTGTAGCCAAACAAACGCAAGGACAACACTGTCAGCCTTCCTGTCAGCACAGGCACACTACCCCACAGGGAAGCACAGTCCAAAGGAAGGAAGTATGGGCATGCTGGGAAGGGGGGTGTAGGCAATAGCATGATGGGAGTTGTAGTCACAGATACTGCTCACCCTCACAATTGGCCCATCAACACCACTCTGAACCATGCTCACATCACAGGGAGTGGATAAGGACTGACAAGATGGCAGACACTGGCTACTGCTGTGGGGAGCACAAGGCCCTGCTGGGAACTGTGCACCAACAAACAGCACAACACCACTGCCTGACATCCTGAAAGCCAACTTGCACTCCCTGCAATGCAAGCACGTTGCATGGTGGGATATCTGACTGGCTGGGAAGGAGGACTCACAGCACTGACCATAGTTACAAGCAGCTCACCTCACACACCCCCTCAACACAAACTCCACATAACCCACCTGGGAGAATGCAATGCCTCACATACCAAATGAAGATCCCACAAAGAACCACCACCCGGGGTAATGCTGTGTGAAGCACAGGGACACACCTGGGACTTGTAGCCAAACAAACGCATGGACAACACTGTCAGCCTTCCTGTCAGCACAGGCACACTACCCCACAGGGAAGAACAGTCCAAAGGAAGGAAGTACGGGCATGCTGGGAAGGGGGGTGTAGGCAATAGCATGATGGGAGTTGGAGTCACAGATACTGCTCACCCTCACAATTGGCCCATCAACACCACTCTGAACCATGCTCACATCACAGGGAGTGGATAAGGACTGACAAGATGGCTGACACTGGCTACTGCTGTGGGGAGCACAAGGCCCTGCTGGGAACTGTGCACCAACAAACAGCACAACACCATTGCCTGACATCCTGAAAGCCAACTTGCACTCCCTGCAATGCAAGCACGTTGCATGGTGGGATATCTGGCTGGCTGGGAAGGAGGACTCACAGCACTGACTATAGTTACAAGCAGCTCACCTCACACACCCCCTCAACACAAACTCCACATAACCCACCTGGGAGAATGCAATGCCTCACATACCAAATGAAGATCCCACAAAGAACCACCATCCTGGGTAATGCTGTGTGAAGCACAGGGACACACCTGGGACTTGTAGCCAAACAAACGCAAGGACAACACTGTCAGCCTTCCTGTCAGCACAGGCACACTACCCCACAGGGAAGCACAGTCCAAAGGAAGGAAGTACGGGCATGCTGGGAAGGGGGTGTAGGCAATAGCATGATGGGAGTTGTAGTCACAGATACTGCTCACCCTCACAATTGGCCCATCAACACCACTCTGAACCATGCTCACATCACAGGGAGTGGATAAGGACTGACAAGATGGCTGACACTGGCTACTGCTGTGGGGAGCACAAGGCCCTGCTGGGAACTGTGCACCAACAAACAGCACAACACCACTGAATGACATCCTGAGAGTCAACCTGAACCCACTGCAAGTGTGGCATGCTTCATGGTGGGATAACTGGGCCAGGTGGAGAAGGATGGCCGGATGTCCACCAAAACAACCAATGCTGGCCATGCACACACCTCAACATTCATATTGAAATGCCCCAGGTATGCATGACAATGTGCTACACCAATATCAACCTCTTACTGTGACAACTTAGGACAATGCAATGTACATGCCCTCATCCAGAGGTACAGTCACAACTGTCAGGTGTGTGAACCATTGATGTCTGTAGAAACATTACATACAATGTGTGTCTCTTCCAAATACAGGTGACGATGATGGGGACACAGCAGCAGGCAAGGAGGAGTCCCTGTCCCAGGCTCCGGGGGACACAGAGCTCACTGGTGTGGAACAGCCTCTGCCCTCCTCGGATGGCGAAGACCTACCTGGCCCCTCCGGTGTGAGTCATCATGCAGCACCAGCTGGACCAACATCTGCACCCCCTGCACCCACCCCTCCAACAACTGCCAACATACAGACCACCCCCGCCGACATGGACAGACCAAGGACCACCGCTGACAACAGCACAGGGCCCCAGGCCCACCGTGGAGCAACAGAAGACAACACCACTAACAACCCCCAAGTGGGCCTTGGGTCACTTGTGCGTGCCACCGCAGGTCCTGCACGTGTCGCCAGGGGTGGTGGGAGGGGTGGTAGACATAGGTCGCTGCTTGCAGAGGGGTCTGGACTGCATGATGACCCACAACTGGCACGCATCGCTGATGCGTACCAGGATAGCACCGGAGAGGTCAGACAGGTAGTGGGGATCCTCAAGGACATACAACAGCAGCAGGCTGCCCATCATGCCCGCTTGGACTCCCACATGGCCCGTGTGGAGACACACATGGCCCGTGTGGAGACACACATGTCGGGCATGGAGTCCAAGTGGGACACATTGCAATAATTCACAGCGGTGCATAGGGACATATTGACATGCCTCCGCCAGATTAGCACCAACATGGCCACACCTCCCTGTGTGCCCACAACATCTGGTGCTGCAACAACTGACACCGCCACAGGGAGGGAGGAGGACTCTGGCGGAGAGTCCCCTGCACCGCCGCAGCCTGCACGTGAGGGTACCCCCAAAGAAGAGGGGTCGTCCGAGGAAGGAAAACTGAGAGGTTGATGGCCACGTACATCCCCCAGGAAGCCAACACCTGTTCCGGAAATTCTCCTTTGTGTGCAAACGTTTCACCCTGTCAAATGCAACACTACTTTCCCACATGACATGGGGAGTTCAAGTTGGACTAATGTATCATATGACTGTGGACTTCACTCAGGACATTTCTGCTACCAAGACTTCCAACTCATCTGGGAACTTTGGATCACAATCCCAATGTACAGCACCCACCATCCTGTGCACTATACACACACACATTTCTGTAAATAAAATCACTAGTACACCATACTTGCCACTGTTGTTATTCAAATGTGGATACTGTTATGGTGATGATGTTCTGCTAAATTACACTATGTATGCTAACTGCTACAGCAAGTACAACACCGTCGTGTGAGTCATGGTGACGTGACACATATGAGGGAGACACACCACTAGGGCTACACAACACAGACACCAGGGCCATCGGACTCATCGCCCACAGTGATGTTGCCAGGAAATACAGTGGAATGCACAGACACCACACCTATTCAGAGTCTGTGTCAACTAGCCCACAGGTGCAGTAAGCAAATGTCAGTCAGATGTGTGACCACAGACAACGCACATCCCAAAGTGAAGCACAGGTTTATTACACATGTTGTTTCCACTACAAATGCAAGGTTTACCCACGTGGCAGTGGCCACACAGTCAACAAGTGCAGAAGATATGAAGTTGAGGGGTGTGTGGCACATCACTTGTAGGCCAACTACTGCTGCCACCCTGAAAGCTGAATCATGGTGTCGGGGGATCCAAGTTGACCAAAGTACTCAGTAAGCACCCTGTGAAGGACAGACATGACACACAGTTAAAATCACTGTAGAACAGGACAGTACTGCAATACTCATGCCCAATACATGTCACAAGACAACTACACAAAACCAAGTTAGCATATCAAAACTGTTGGGGAGTTCAGACTACCTGGAAGGACACAATGCTTCACGCATCCAGTCAAGTAGCACATGGCCACACTCAAACAGCACCAGAGCACCACACACACATATCATGCAAACTCACGTCATTCACATTAAATCTCCCTGGATACTCACATTCAGCTGAAGAAGTTGGTGATGAGCTGTGTGCGGACATCACCATCATCATCATCATCATCATCATCACTGGCATCGTGGTCCAGGCCAGGATCCTCCACAGGTGGCGGACGTTGGTCATCGTCATCCAGGATGAGAGGCAACTCCTTCCGCACTGCCAGGTTGTGTAGCATGCAGCAGACGATGACAATCTTGCACACCTTTGCTGGGGCATATGGGAGGGCCCCTCCTGTCTTGTCCAGGCAGCGGAAGCGGCTCTTCAGGAGACCAAAGGTCCGCTCTATCACTCTCCTGGTCCGACCATGTGCCTCATTGTAGCGCATCTGGCCTGGTGTCACTGGGTTCCTGAGGGGTGTCAGCATCCACGGCATGTTGGGGTATCCGGAGTCACCTACGGACAGACAAGTGCACATTAGCTGATTTGGAAAAGTGGGTGGAATACTACAGATCACAACACACACAATGGTACAAAGTCAGTACACACCGACAAGCCAGGCACGCTGGTTCTGCATCTGTGCCATCATCCTCGGGATGCGACTACTCCTCATCACGTAGGCATCGTGTGCTGAACCAGGGAAACGGGCGCACACATGTGTGATGCTCATATCTGCTAAACATACCACCAGAGCATTGATCGAATGGTAATGTTTACGGTTCCGGTATGCCTGCTCATGTGCCTGTGGTGGTATCAAAGCCACATGTGTCCCATCAATGGAGCCAATGACATGTGGCATCCTCCCCAGGGCATAGAAGTCACTCTTGACGTCAGTGAGTTGTTGACGTGTTGGGAAATAGATGTACTGGTTCAGGCATCTCAACATTGCCTCCAAAACATCGCGTAGCACACGGCTGAACATAGTCTGTGACATCCCACCGGCAGTCGCAACAGTGTGTTGAAAGGTACCGCTGGCAAAGAAGTGTAGAGCTGCCATTACCTTCACCTTGGGGGTCAGCGCCGTAGGGTACGTCCAGCCAAGTTGCAAATGTGGTGCCAAGCGCACTGCCAAATCCTCAATCAGCTGCCTGGTGAAGCGGTACCGTCGGATGCTGTCACGTTCCACCATCGTTGCCAGGTCAGGGAATGGTCTATGGACAGCTGGAACCCTGCAGTGCATAGGTTGAAGGAAGAAAGATTGTCAGTCACCCCACATATGTGCCATTCACCATACTCAATTTCACATGATACATCATTACGTGACACAAGTACTTGATGTGTGTGCCGTTCAGTCGGACATAACTCGCACCTACATGGCCATCATCTAACTTCTCAGTACAACATGTGTGCACAACAGGTACCAGGTTGTGCTATGGGAAACCATTAGGCTGTGTCACAGTACCCATTTACTGCTGTCACGTTCCACACACACACAACAGTGACATGTCTGGACAGATGCGCCACAGGCATCACAGATCATTGACAGGTAGATTCCAAGTGACCCTGTCTTGCCACATGGCCACTGGCATGACATGGCGTATCATGTAAACGTCAGAAAAACAAACATGACTCCCACAGGTAGTGGCCCATGTCGCATCCGCAGGACAGACATGGACGCCAGTGATGCACAACATCAAAGTCCATGCACAAACAACGTTGATGTGGAGACTGTCTCCCATCGTGCACATGGAATCAGTGACATCGGAAACACAACATGCACACAGACTGTGGAGGGACATCACTATTGTGGCAATGGGTCATCCTGTGACGTGCATGCCTTCCCACATGGGACTCTGGGGGTATGTGACATGTCATACACATACACAACCTGGAAATGTGACCATGCCACATGCTCAAAAATGAACTGTTGCACATCACAGTGGTCATGTGCACAACACACCAAGGACCCTGTCCCCATGAGCACATGCACAGCCTGGGTGTGGCTGCCCACAAGTGCCACCACAAAACCACATGTTAACCCCCATACACAGAGAAGGAAATGCAGCCTTACATGCCTCAGGAAACAGTGTGGACTGGGTGTGGTGTTGTAGGTGTGCCCCTGGGTCTCTGGCAGGTATATGTGGCTGGCATACGTTCACCAGTGACAAGCATGGTGACATATGCGACTGACCTCTACAGGTACGCGTTGTACAGCAATGGACCGATCGGTGTGCCCGGCCGGCCCATTGCATATGATGTGTGCGGGTACGCGTTGTATCCCGAAATACGCGTTGAACAGCAATGGACCGATCGGTGTGCCCGGCCGGCCCATTGCATATGATGTGTCGGGTGCAGCGTTGTATCCCGAAATACGCGTTGTACAGCAATGGACCGATCGGTGTGCCCGGCCGGCCCATTGCATATGATGTGTGCGAGTACGCATTGTATCCCGAAATACGCGTTGTACAGCAATGGACCGATCGGTGTGCCCGGCCGGCCCATTGCATATGATGTGTGCGGGTACGTGTTGTATCCCGAAATACGCGTTGTACAGCAATGGACCGATCGGTGTGCCCGGCTGGCCCATTGCATCTGTTGTGAGCGGGTACGCGTTGAACAGCAATGGACCAATCGGTGTGCCCGGCCAGCCCATTGCATATGATGTGTGCGGGTACGCGTTGTATCCCTAAATACGCGTTGTACAGCAATGGACCGAACGGTGCGCACACATTGGCTGGGGCCTGGCATGGCAACGGACGCGTTTTCGAAGCTCCAACGAGTCTGATGCAGTGAATTCAGTTGGCCAGCCACAACAATGTTGCAAAATCATGGGTGTCATGAAGTTGAAGATTTGAAGGATGCTGTGGGCGTGTATTAGTGCTGCTATTCCATGGATTGGTCAGATTCAGAAGATGCAAACAACTTGGACCTATCACTTTGGACACATGGGACAGTATCTGCCTCTGCAGCACACATATAATGCTGGCTGTTCCCCTGAGAGCTCACTTGCCTGCACTACATGCTCCAGGATGACATCTGCCACCAACACTGCTGCTGTTTATGCATCCTCTGGCTCCTGCAATGGCACGTACTGTGGAGAGAGCCCCAGCCTTCAGCCTTGAGGAGAACCAGGCCCTGCTGGACAGCCTCCTTCCACAGTACAGCAAGCTGTATGGGAAACCAGAGGAGCAGGTGAGTGTGCTGTCCACTGCCTCACTAATTGTGCATGTTGTCTGACTAGCAGGACTTTCAGTGTGCACACCACTGGCTAGCATGCCCACTGAGTGGTTGTCACACCCCAAAGTGTGTAGTTACATGCACTGAACTGGTACAGTGCAGTAACAGTGCATTCCAACTAGGTTTACTTCCCATGCAATGATACCATGTAGTGACTGCTGGCAAACTGTTCATAGCCATTGTTGCACTGCCTGTGTACATCATATGCCCCTGTGATTGAGACATGTATATCCAACTCTGTGATGCACGTATATGTTGCATGTGTAGTAATGGCCTTTTCACTTTGTCATCCTCACAGGTTGATGCCCACCAGAAGCAGGAAATCTGGCTGACCATCGCCCGGAAAGTAAGATCCGTGGGGGTCTACAGGCGCAGGATCCACAACTGCCAGAAGAGGTGGCAGGACCTTCGTGGCTGGATTCGGAGGATCGCAAGGGTCCAGCTGAAGCTGTCGCCTCCTCGCAGGAGGGGCGGACACCGGACCCTGACCCCCCCACATGCTCCGGATCCTGGCGGTTGTCTTCCCTGACCTGGATGGGCAGCTGAAGGACAGACAGCAGCAAGGAGGGGGTGAGTCCATGACTGCACTGTGCACCTTGTCTGAAATGCTATGTGCCCTCCTCTGGCCTGGTTAAACTTCCACAGTACATCAGTCATGTGGTCCAGGACCCATGTCCCTCATTTGTGACATGCCCACTTCTCCTCTGATACGCATATGTGTGGCCCTTATAGTCAGGAAATTGTGTCATTTGGGGACTGTGTCATTGCATTTAGCTTTGCTCAAGGTGGGGGACAGCATTTGTTCCCGTGACTATGTTGTGCGATTCATGGGTGGGTCAATTGCTTACACAATGCCTAAGTTCTGACATGTAATCTGGGTGTAACTTTGATATGTGGTCCGCTTGCTGCTCTGACTCACCACAAGTCCCTGGGGAATTTGGCACACACCCATGCTGCTGGTGGGAACAATGTTTGGGCCTCAGGAGTATGTGTATCCAGAGTGTCACACATGCTTAGCCACCTGCCTACTGTCCAGGACTCATCCCTCTTACAGGTGGAGCTGGACAGTCATGCCTACTCCAGGGCATACAATACACTCTGTACTCCCACTCCCGTGTATCATCTGGCATGTTGTGATCAGTGAAATGTACCCTCAGGTGTCTGCCTCTGTCTCATTGTGCTGTGTCTTCGTTGTCAGGACTACTGGTATGTTTATCGGTTAGGGCTCAGCATGCCATCTGAGATGTGACCATGATAGACGATACTTCTGTGACTTATAGGTGTCTGATCACTTGACTGTGCACACAGGTGTTTGCAACTGTGACTTTCAGGCAGCTGTATTTTCATTCACAGCACACTGTGAGGTGCTCAGGTTCAGAGAGTTGTGTTTCATGTCCCCCATATGTCCAGTTGGTATGACATTGACAAATAGTAGTACAGTTGATGTGGTATTTGGGGGATGGACATGTGCACTTGTCAGTCACAGAACTTGCATTCCCCATGCCCTCGGATTGTGACACAGTGCAGACTGTTGTTGGCTGGCTGCCATGGCCATGTGACTTGAGACAGTAATGTATGACTTTGCACGCATTCCTGTGTCATGGCATTAAACTTCCTGAGACTGATCCTGCAGGGGAGTGACATGTGCAACATGCACCCCATTGTGGCATTGACTATCCGGACATGGGTGCATCATGGTGTCTGGTGCTGGTATGCATCACATGCATTTCTATTTAGACTCTGGCCATCCCTTTATCCGGACACCTGCACTGACTCAGTGGCAAGAGATGTGATGTGTGCATGTTCACATACTTCACCATGTTCCCTGCAATGTCCAACAACTGTGTAGGTGGTGCATGTGTCCACACTGGGGTCTTACCATCAGATAGGCACCAGACAGATGGGTGCAAGGGCAGGAGGGGTGTGAGTCCCATGGTTGACCATCAGACTGACAATTGGCTTCCCCGAATCTATGTGAGGACTTTAGGCAATGTTCAACTAAGGATGCCAGGGCTTGCTCTGTAATGTGCTGTACTTACTGTGGTGTGTGCGGTCAGTGCAGGTGACTGATGTTTGTCTGTTTCCCTAATTGTTTGCAGATACATCCACGGCCACAGGAGGGGACAGCTCCATGGACCAGGAGGAGCAGCGGAGCCAGACTGGGTCAGCATCGGACAAGTGGTCAGAGGGACCCAGTGGCACGGAGGGCGAGGGGAGCCACACCGAGGAGTCCTCAGCACCATCCACCTCAGCTGAGGACCACAGCAGCTCGGAGGATGACTCCCTTGTGGAGGCGGGTCTCAGCAGCCACCAAAGGCCAGCTAGTCTGTCTGGCCCCGCCACCACCACCACCACCACCGCCCTCCCATTGGCTCCCATTCCTGAGGTCCGTGGAGGCTCCCGTACTCGGGAGCGTGTCTCCTTCATGCCAGGCACCGCACCCCCTGCCCCTGTGTCCCCTGCTGCCCTGAGTGAGGAGTCTGTGTACCTCCTTCGGCAGCTCCATGTAGGGCAGACAGCAATGCTGAGTGTCCTCCATGCACACACCACTCTGTTGACACAGCTGGTGTCGTTCATGGAGGGCATCTCGACGGGTATGTCTGCCCTACAGAGGAGCAATAAGTCCATGGACTCCTCCCTGACGGCAGCAGTGTCCCTCCTCCAACAGTCCCTCACCCCTCTCTCCTCTGCCCATCCACTTCCTGCCCCCCTACCTGTCCAAAGCACATGCACACCTGCACAGTCACCCAAACACACAGACACGAGCAGCACAGACACACCCAAGAGAAAGGCAAGACGTGCACACAAGCATCCTCAGGGGACTGATACCACAGACACAGGGGATGGGGAACACACACACACACACAGGCATCAACATTCACTCCGCAGTCCTCCAAATCCTCTCCCTCCAAGACTCCTTCCCTTGCCTCGCCTACTACCCCACCTACACAGCAGATCTTCCTGTGTGACCTCGGCCTCTTCCCCTCCAATCCTGCTGATCCAGCATACCGGGGGAAGAGGAAGTCCACCCACACAGAGGGGAGTGCCCCTCGCTCCCGGACACCCTCCCCCAGGTGCAGGCAGACACAGGACCCCATTCGGAAGTCCCCCCGGACCAGGAAGAGCAAGACCCCACCACCACGCAGCTCCACCACCCAGTCTCTCTCCTCCATCCCCCAGGCCACCACTGCACAGGTTCCCCCGCCACACCCTACCCCAGGTTCCCCCACACACCGATACCGCATCCCCAGACTGCTTAGGCCCTCCCCCCTGCCACTTGCTCTTCCACCCCCAACCCAGACGCTCTGCCTGTTAGTGGCACTGTTGTGGAGACCGGGTCCCCCCCTCTGTCCTGCCCACCTCATCTGCCCACCCTTCCACTCCCTTGGAGTCATGCACTGCAGTGGAGTCCACAACCACCACGTCTGACTCGGGCACTGCAGTGGGTACCCAGTCCACTAAATCAGTCCAGCCCACTGCAGAGGTTGCAGCACCCACACCAACTGACTTGTGTACCACAGTGGTGCCGGCCCCCCCTGAGTCAGACACCTCCACTGCATTTGCCGGTGACACTCCTGCACCCACCACCCCTTCACTGCCTCACTCTGCCATCCCCTGATCCTGTCCCTGCGGTGCCTGGCCTGCCCCTTGTATGCCCCTCCAAGGGGGATGTCCCCTAACCGTACCAGTGCAGGCAAGCAATGTGTGACCAGTTGTCACTTCTCACCCCGTTGGGACTGTGATTTTGGACTGGCCATTGGCCTTAGTTTCTTTTGGACTTCCTTGTTTACCCTGACATTTGCTGAATAAAGCCTCTTTTTGTTTACTTGTGGGTTTTCTTTTGATGTACATGATGTGGATGAGTAGCATCCTGCATTTGCAGTTGTAATAGTGTTCACATCAGGAAAATGAAGTGTTGCAGTGATGGACTCCATGTGGTCCATGGGATATGTGTCCTGTTGTAGTCTGGATTTATGGCATCCTTTGCTACAGTCTGAGGGTGTAATGTTCAGCATTTGACACAGGGATGTCCTTTTTGCATTTGTAAATGAACATCTTTGTCTTGCACTGATGCACATCTGGTGGGCTTACCACTGTTCAATGTTCCGATTTCCCTGACTGTGTGCCCAGCTCCACTGGACATGCAGTTTTGCACATCAATGTCGAAGGACTCATCTGTGTATACAGTGCAACTTGCTTGACACGTGTTTTGTGTGTGTGCAGATGACTGACGTGACACTCCCGTACCCAGGCTGATGTGAGCAGAGCCTTCTGTGTGTTGTGGTTGTTGACTCACTGACGGAGTGTTCTGCTGACATGTTTGGGTCATGCACAGACAAGGTTTGGCACAGCGGACCTTCCACAGGAGTGGAGTGCCCTCATGGCAGTGTGTAATCCGGTGACATTGCGTGGGCCTGTGTTGTGTGTTGTGTAAGCATGTCTGTGCGTGTTCCCTTCCCTTTTCCTACACAGGCTGTGTCCCTAGGGATGTTCCTGTTTGTGATGCTTGCTGAGTTGTTCTGTGTTCATCCAGCATCTTGGACCTGGCTTCTCCGTGATGTGGGTGCATGGCAAACTAATGTTCATGAGGTTGTCATACCAGGTTGTCTTTGTTGTCAGGGCTGGGGATGTGGGCAAACGCAGATGGGACACATTCAGGATTCCCCTTGGCACTTGTTGTTTACACGAGTCATGTGATTTACAGTTTGTGTTAGCTTTCAGTGATTGTGACACGTTGTGTGTGTGACTGCTGCCACTCCTCAGGGTCAGAGCTGCAATGTTGGAAGTTGTGTACGTGTGTTCTTCGTTTGGTACCTTGGCTTCTTCGTTGGTGTGTGACTATGGCCAGGATCCCATTGATTGTGGTGGATTTCACATCATGCCCATGTACGGCATACTGTGCTGTGTGTCAGACATTGACGAGTCTTGTTGACTGGCCATGTGTGATGGGTTTCTGCACCTTAGTTCCCACCACCACCCCTGGTATTGTCATGGGTGCATGTCCAATGTCACCAGTCCATGTGAGCTTCACTGCTGCACATTGGTGGAGATATGGGTGTGTGGTGTTGAGTGTGTGCAAAAGTGAGTTGTTGCACGGCTAGACCCCTACCTCCATATTGGCCTTGGCTGGCAGGCCATGCTGATTGATTGGAGCTTGTGTAGGTGTGATGGTAGTTAGTTGCTCAGGACACATGATTGTGGTTCACAGTGTGAACGACATCTAACTTTGTCATCACAGTGGGATTATCATGCAGGCTAGTGTCAGCACAATGTGGGGTCCCTGGGGGTAGTGCTGTGGTGGGTCTGTCTCTTGCTGTGTTAGTTGCTGTTCCTACAAGCTTGTGTGACATGTGTAATTTGGGCTCCCTCTCATCTAACAATGCCTGATTGCCCACATAGGGGTATCCGATCCATGAGTAACTTTTGTATGGCACTGTATACACATCTGTGTGGTTGGAATTCAGGCCTCCTCATGTGTTGTGTGGTTGCCTGGGGACACTGGCACACCCCCCCATCACCTGTTGTGTTTGATATGCAGTGTGAGTCTGCCTATTTGTGTTTGTGCCTTTGCACCACTGCATTGGCATATCTTGAGTGTGCCATTGGCTGTATGTTGTTTGGTGGGTTTCCCCTGCTGTCCCTGGGACTCCTAGGTCATCAGTCAGCACAATAATCATGGTCTGTATGTCCCATTGCTGCCATGGTATGGTATTTGTTCACCTGACATCTACAGTCTCCACAGGATATCTACATTTGTGTGTCCGTTGGTGCAGATATGTGGCTCAGCATTATGATGGTCACTTCTGTCATTGTGTTATTTGTGAATGTTGACAATGTGTGCCCCCATGGGTGATGTTTGTATGCACATGGCCAAAACGATGTTTCAGTGACACTGCACTGTTTCCCTCGACCAATCTATGTTGCTATGGGACAGAAGCACTACTATGCCACTGATGTGTTTGTTGTTGTGTGACCAGGATTCATCCATGCAGTTTGGCTTTGGCAGCTTTTACCATGACTACACTTCCCTTTTGGTCACTGTGGTGATGGGGCTTTAGGCCCCATTGCCACACTGTTCAAAATGTGCATCAGCTATGGACACCACACTTCCCTTTTGGTCACTGTGGTGATGGGGCTTTAGGCCCCATTGCCACACTGTTCAAAATGTGCATCAGCTATGGACACCACACTTCCCTTTTGGTCACTGTGGTGATGGGGTGTTCGAGCCCATTGCCACAGTGGCCATGGTCGGCTTGCATTGTGGAGGCCACACACATTTATGTGTGACACATGTGCTAGGGGGTCACATTGTATGTTCAATGTCATGTTCAGTGTTGTAGGCATTTGACACAGACTACACACACTTGTCATGGTGTTGGGGGGATGTAATCTTCTGTCATTCCTTATGTGGGAGTATGCTAGTTGTGTCATGCATTACCCGTCCTATGAGTAGGAGTGGTGTTAGTGGTAGGCATCCATCCCCCATGAGTGGGGATGGTAGTAGTGACAGGCATCCAGGCCCCCTGAGTAGGGGTGGTGGTAGTGGTAGGCATCCATCCCCCATGAGTGGGGATGGTAGTAGTGACAGGCATCCAGGCCCCCTGAGTAGGGGTGGTGGTAGTGGTAGGCATCCATCCCCCATGAGTGGGGATGGTGGTAGTGGTAGGCATCCATCCCCCTGAGTAGTGATGGTGGTAGTGGTAGGCATCCATACCCCTAAGGGTGGGGATGGTAGTAGTGGCAGGCATACAGGCCCCCCTGAGTAGGGGTGGTGGTAGGGTGGTGTTGGTGGTAGGCATCCATCCCCCTATGGGTGTGTATGGCATTGGTGTTGGCCATCCCACCCCTATGGTTCTGCTGTTGCTAGTGTACGTTATTTGTGCATCCCTATGTGTGTGTGACATATTTCGGGTACGTGTAGTTTGTTTGTATTGTTGGTGTTTGACTTACCGTCTGCGCCGTACGCGTCCGTGCCAGTCCCGGTAATAGATGTAGAGTATAGGTAGGACCTGCGCAATGGGATTCATGCTTGGATCGTCTCGTTCGGGTTTCTCGTGTCTTCGAGTTGTACTCGTAGCAGGCTTGTTCGTCTCATAGCCGTGGATCGTCTTGTGGCGCGAAACGGAGCTTATGTACGGCTCGCCCTGATGCTCAAACGTGTCGGACGTAGCGACGGGTTCGGCGCGTACGGATTGCGCATCGTACTAGTCCGGCCAAAAGGTGCTGTGTATTTGCTTCCGTGCGGCTCGATTCGGCGTTCACGGATCCGGCTCGGGCGGGGAACAGGAGCTGGATTGGGTGAGTACGGCTCGCTCGGAAAATGAGTTGTTATACGCATCGTACTTGTTCGTCCGGACTAGGTGCCCTACCGGCCGAGATCGGAATCGACCCCTAAATGTGAATCAGAAACTAAGCCCCGTATTTAACAAATTACTGTGGCTCATCACTAGTAAAAATCTTTCAATCACTTGTAAAGCAGTAAAAGTGGGATTTATAATTACACTTAAGAGACCAAGGTACATATTACAAAACTGCTCCATGAGTGCTTCTTGCATTGCTGGTGTTAGGTATTATAGGAAGGGGCGCGGATGTTTGTGAGGCCTCTTCGATAATGCAGATAGAGCAGTGCAGTTTACTGGGGAGTTTCTTTATTTGCATGGGGGCACGACCTCAGCAATTGAGGGAGCACTTTGCCTTTGATGCTAGCTCTGCCTTACTTATGTAAGGCAGAGCGGGCGCAAAAGCAAAGTAGCTGTATGGAGGCGCCCTTACTGTGCACCCCTTGTGATGAGGGATAGTATCCCAAGGACCCTGCAGGCCCTTTGCAGGCAGGTGGGTGCAGCAACCCACTGCAGTCTCTTTCACGGGATCATGTGAAATTACGAATAGAGCTGCTAAGACTACTTTTATGTTGTACACTGTATTCAGTATTTTAACAGTATTGCATTGTAGCCTTGAAAGAAAAGACGTGTTCCTGCTTTTGAGCACCATGGTAACAGCCGAGGAATAGAAAAGAAAATGTGAGATGTACTTTTTATATAAAATAAAAATGTTCCACCGTGGTCTATCTTCCCTGGCCTTGCCTCTTCTCTCTCCATCCTTGCCTTAATTTCTTTGTCTCAATGACTCAGCTAGATGGGGCCAATTACCTGATTACATTTCAGTGTGTCCCTTATGGGCCACTGTGTCCTGGTACCCACTGTACTTCCTAGTGCCAGTTGAGATGCGCTCGGAGAGTTCTTACCAGTCACATGTTCAAAAGATCCCAGGCCAAAGGAAGTTAATTCCCGATTGCTGCTTTGAGCGGCCAATGGAATGAGCCAATATGGACTACCCATTTTCAAGTGAGGTACTCGAAGATTTGCTCAAGTTTGTTGGTGTTTACCAGGGACACTCATACTTCGCTCAAGTGCTGAACACTCCTTTCAGTCTTTCAGAAGAATTCAAGGAACTTCCTCTGGAGTTTTGCCACAAGAGAGAAGACCTTTCACACAATTATCTTGAGTCTCTTATCTAGTATCCAAAGTCCGGCCATTAGACTGCCAGGAGGAGCAAACCTGTCTGTGCCTTTCTGTGCAAAAAGTTAATGCATGCTTTGCCACAGAGCAGCGTATATCTATTTTGGCTCTTCCCCAATGTTGGCAACATAGAGATGCCCATTTGTACTGCGTATAACGTCCTGTTAGTTACCCCAGGGATGTACAAAAACGTTTCAGAAATCCAAAATCTATATCACCTGTTACTTCGAGACGAGCCAGGTTATCCAGCTACATCCAATTTCTGAGAAGTCTCTGGGAATCTATGTGGCAAGCTGATGTCTGCCAAATGTACCACAGTAGTTATTGAGAATTTGCATAGTAATTCACTCCCCAGTACTCACCTGAGACTAGGCTTGTCCAAAGATGTTCGCAAGGAAAACCTGTCCCATATCGTTGGTTTCAGTTCTTTTTGAAGGAATCCATTTTGAAGGACGAAAACTGTGCTTTTTCAACCTGTCCCTGAAAGTACATAAAACTGTAGCCTACACAGCAAGGCAGTCTTCCAACACTTATTTAATTTAAAAAAAGAAACCTTTTAGTAAAATGCCTATCGTTTTATACAGCTTAGAGTTATTGTGTGTACACTTGAGGGTGCATAGAATGGAAATACTGTAAGCCCTGTAGGCAAGTGTGGTTGTGGATGTTGAAAGTGATATGGTACACCATTTAATAACCAGTTAAGGTTGTAATGCAAGTGGTACTCCAAGGTAAAGGCTGAGCACACCTGCTGTGACTTGCAGAGACATGTTTCAAAGTTGATTGTAGCTTAAAGTCAAAGGGGCATATTAGCAAGGGCCTTATCGCCGCTTTAGCAGCACTTTTTGCCACTAAAGCGGCGATATTTCTATTGCCCTATTAGCAAGCTGTCGCTAACAGCTGTTAGAGACAGCTTTATGGCGAAAGCAACCGTTTTGGTGCCGCTTTGCATGTCAGCGATATATATCGCTAATGACATGCAAAGTAGGCGTTCCCAACTAAAAGCGACTGAAAACAGTCGCAAACACAACTTCCCCCTATTAGCAATGCCCGCGAAGCGATAAAAATTTGCGCTAACCGCGATTATCGCTGGAATCTAACACCTGCTAAAAACCTGACTTAACCATTCTAGTCAATGGGAGGTGGATTGTAAGGTTAAGTCCTCACCTGCCTAGTAGCAAGCTTTTCATTAGCGCGTTGAATTTATCGCTGGATTTCTCGCTCTATTGCTGGGTTTCGCCGCTATCGCTGGATTTTCCATCGCCTTGGAAATAAGCATTGATAATAACGCGTTATCTCCGCGATGAAATCCAGCGATAGCCGGCGATAAAAAAAACAGCGCTAAGCGCGCTTTGCGATAATTATCGCAATTCCTTGGTAATATCCCCCAACTTCTGTTTGAAAAAAGCTGAGAGAAATGCTAAAGCTTCTGTCGACATTAAATTATCCACCAGTTGATGTCTGGGCATGTGCCCATGTTAAATAGTTGTAATATAGTACTATAGACAAATTCTGTCTAACAAGGATGTTTATAAGGTGTGACTGTTTATTTCCAGAATTTCCCTGAAGAGTTTTAGGCATTATGGATTGATGAATATTGTAGAATGTAAAGGTGAATAATTTAGTGGTGTTTTAACCCACACTGGGGTTGTAAGAGTACATTTAAGGGTGCATGCCATTGTGCTCATCTTAGGAATATGTGTAGTATATACTAACACATTTCGGAGATTGTCCATAGGATTTGGCAGGTGTCTTTTCAGTGGCAAATGCATCCCTGTCAACCTCTTGACTTAAATTTGTGAGTCTGGTGAAGTCTTTAATAGGGTCATCCCATTAAGGTGAATTGAGTACGAACTCTTTTTTAGAGTGCTCAAGGTTTAAAAAGGGGTAGGCCTCATTAAAAAAGTATGGAGGCATTTTGTTTGTTAGGTGGATGGATATCAGCAAAAAGAGGGTAACATCCACCAATTGTGGATGAGTTGACAGTTATACTATGTGTCCAGCTTATGTCCATTATCGCTTGATTGGTGGGGGAAGTCGGTGCAGGTGTAGCTTGCTCAATTACTTCAAGTTCACAAACGCAATAGGACACTGTCAGAGTGACAGGATGATGTCATCAGTGATGTCATCAAGGATGTCATTTGAGATGTCAATGTCATCAGAGCTGTCATTAATTATGTTATTTAACATGTAATGTGTGATGTAACATGTGAGGTCATAAGTAGTGCGTGACAGGGCAAAGGTGGTTTGATCGTCAAACGATTAACTGTTTAAGTATAGTTAGCTACATAAATTATGCCTTTGATGAATTGGTTTCTGTTGAATGAGCACTGGGTCCACTCTTTGCTTGTGGTGGTGGTTTTCCTAGATATTTATAGAGTCTGTGGTCATTCCTTGATAATGACTATTTGGTGCCAGTTCAGCGACAATCTTTAACTTGAATACATATTAATGACAAGTCTGGCAGTTCTGTCCAGAATGTATCTATGTGAGAAATTGCCTCTATTTGCATGATCAACTCCATTTTCTTCTGACTGGAATTGCTATTTTTATTACTCTGCACACTGAGGCACTGCTTTCCAGGCTTAACTGTATGCGCTCTGATCCCTAAAACATTTGAAAACTGGCTAATTCCCAATTTACCTATTTAACTTTACAGTAAGCATAAGGTGCAGGAAAATACACCAATGGCATTCAAAGTTAAATGTCACCCTTGGACTATAGCACTCATTGTGCCATCCAGAATGCAGCACTTATTGTGCCATCCACTTGAGTAACCAATAAAATATGGCTAATGTCCTTCCAGTGTAGACTGACTCCAGCAGCAGGTGTAACTGTCAAAATAACCCTTTTTACAAAAAAGAAGCCTACCTTTTTTTTTCTCAAATAGTAAAGGTCACCCCTACGTAGGACTTGTAACCCACGGGGGGGGGGGAGGGGGTACCTTGTATTTAAAAGTGCTACATGCAAGAATTTAAAGTTGGCATATGTATACAGTGACTACCTCCCAAAACGCATTTTCACTTTGAAGGGCTATAGCTGTCCTATGAGAAAGTGCAGCATAAAATCATATGTCTACTAACTATTGATTGGGATAAGTTGCAGAGGTGATTGAATCACTCTACTTCATTGGTGGAGTTGGATTTTTTAAACATTGTACAAAAGTGAGTTAAGTTACATTTTGCCTGCCTGAGCCTCGAGTGGCTAATTAGCATCATCCTGCTGGCAGATAGCCTTGCCAGTGCTTCCTCTTAATGAGGTGTGACAACTGCTCCCACAGCAGAAACAATGGCTTAGGCCTTTTCACAGGAAGGGCAGCTGGGTGGGTTCAAGACCTTGGGAAAAGAAGCATTTTGTTCCGCAGGCCCTCTGTAGCCAGCTTGGCACCAGCCCAATGGGAGAGGGAGCTGGTCCCAGAGCTAGTTTGGTTTAACTCTGGAGGAGGGGACTGCTCATTTCCTTAAACACACCATTGGCTGGCACACAAGCTCTTCTCTGGGGCAGATAGATTCTGGCAACTTGGATTTGCTTCAGAGTAGTGCACTGTGGGATAGTTTGCAGTATGTCAAACAGAATGTACTGCAAAACTGGGAACGTTTTCCTCATTGGTTAGGAAGAGTCCAGGAGGCAACCCTATCCACTGGCTAGTAAATCTTAAATAAGATGCACCTCACTCACTGCTCATCAGAACATTCTCAGAACCTTTCGAACAACAGAGGAAGACTGGATCTGCTGTTTGAGACCTGTATGGAGACTTAAATGGCTGGACCTGTTCCGACATTGTACCAAGGATTAAGAAGAGGACTCCAAGGATCAGTTGACTAACCTGTGTGTATACAGGTACACATCAAGCCACAAGAGGCCTTTTTCATGAAGCTCCAGCTGACCAATAACAAGTGGACCTGGACACAACTGTGCTGGTCGCTGCTGCTGGAGTGAGTCCTCTCCTCTATGTGTTGTCCCTGAGGTCTTGGGAGTCCCTGAATTGTCCAAGAGGAGCTGCTTGGAAACTCTCAAAAATTGGGGATTAGAAAATCTTTGGATTTCCAAGACCTTTAGAGGTGAGAGGGACCTCGCTCCACAGTGTCTGATTTCAAAGCTACTTTGTCAGATACATCTCCAGGCTTCCTTCCTTGCAGGATTTTGAGCTCCATACAAAGACCAAGTCCTAAGGTAGTAATCTTCCCCAGGCAAAGGAATGAACATTATCCACCCAATGCAGGACTTCGATGGCTGTAAAATTGGAATTTCTCCTGGTCGGAGATTCCTTGCCAAAACCAATGACTTCAGCTGGAGCTAATCCAGCAACTACCTGGCTTCAAGAGGTCTTTGGCAGATACAGCTAGCAACTTTACACTGCTGGAGGATTTCGATTTACCATTCAGAGTCTAACTTAGAAGATAAATTCTTTGACTGGGAATAATCCACTTGGTGTATGAGACTTGCGCTCCATTGTGGTTGTCCTGAAATCGTGCCTCGATCAACTATGAACAGTGATTGCTGATTGGTGCTTTACTTTATCTTGGTGGTTTTTGCCTTAAATGTTTAAAAAGTCAGATCTCTGGTTGCCATTATAGGATTTTTGTTATTTTGGTATCATTTCACTCATTACATTTTTCTCTATTTTTCTAAATTGGTTGTGGGATTTTTATTAGGTAGTGTTTTGACTTTTTAACTGTTTTGTTACTGCTAATTGCTATACATATTTTACCTTGTTAAAGCCGTCGGCTCTGTGCCATAGATACCAGAGAGTTGAGATCAGGTTTAAATTAATGAAATAGTCCTTTCGTCTGACCAGTTTTTGGTCTTATTCCTTGTGGTGGACTCACATCCACCCCAATTAATAACCCACTTTCTTACAGTCAATGTAAGATTTTAAATCTGGCCTCTGTTGATCTGTGGCCAGTTAGATATCTGGTCTGATATATTATATTATATTATATTATATTATATTATATTATATTATATTATATTATATTATATTATATTATATTATATATTATATTACACCTCCTGAATAACAAATGTTCCTGCCTGTCAGGCTGGACAGGGCAGGAAGGGCTTTGCCTTAAATGGGGAACAAGAAATTACTCATTGAGGGTGGTGAAAACCTTTGAGGCTGTAAACACTAGCCATCCTGGGAGGGAGGAAATGTGACCTCCATTATGCCCAAGCATTTGTCTCAATCCTGGGGAAGTACTAGCACATCCCACCAGAAGGGCAGACTCTTGTCTTGGTGGGAAATGGCTCCGGGAAGCCCGCCAAGGCACTGGGTCATTTTATCCTAGGGGGCACCCACTTGAGGTGGCACCCCTGTGCATGCCAGCTAACCCTTGGCATGAGAATTGTGTTGGGGGTGAAAAAGCACAGGGTTTACACCAAACATGACATAATTCAGTCATTCCATAATGGAGCTGGCTATCTCGAGTTTTCATGGTAGCCAGCCCATATTACTATATGGACCGCTGATCACTTATAGTAAAACCTTGCTACTGTAGGGATATATATGAATAAACATACATATCCACACCTTTAATGTAATGCACTCCTGGGCCTAGGAGGACAACCTTAAGAGTGACTTACTTGCATTAAGGCAGTGGTGTGGTTCTGCAGCACATGGTGTGTGCAGAGTCACTCTCAAGCAGACAGGCTGCTCATGCAGGGCTGCAATGGCAGACCTGCAGACACATTTTTACTTGGGTCAAACAGGATGGTACTACCAGTGCTGCAGCCCTGGTGACCACTTTACCATCCTTGCCCTGGGTACCACTCGTACCATATACTAGGGTCTTATAAGGGGGCAAAGTACCTTGGTAATTGGTTGTACCAATTCACATCACTCTTAGGGTAAAGAGTATGGATATTGGGGGCCTGGTTAGCAGGTCCCAGTGCAGTATCAGAGTCAAAAAACAACATCTAGTAGTCTAAAATGGGGCAAAAAGTGGGGGGCATCTGCAAATTAGCCCAGTTTCCAACACTATATATTTGACAGGAGCCAATGTGGTAAATTTCTTACTGCTAATACCTGTCTATATGGAGGCCAAAGACCAGTCATGCAGTGTGGTTTTAGAGTATAGCACTGGAACCACCTCCATATTTGGCATTGTCATAATCAATCCAAGGCTACACTGCAGGATCCACCACAGGATTCTTATGGTCCTGCGAGGAACAGATGTATCTTTTTGTGAGAAAGGGTAAAAGAAACAGCACAGCACCAACACACCATTTTATCCCCTAGGATCACGTCAGTGCTCAAAAGTGCCCTTTTATCTTTAGAGACAATAGGGAATCCAGCTCCAGCAAGGTAGGGGGCAAATGTTACAGGTGGAAGATGTAATATTTTAGCCTTAAGATTATTCTTTAAGTTATAGCTCTAATGAGCTATGGTTATTGATCACACATTTTTTCCCTGATCTCCAGAAAGCATGACTACAGGGCTTGATAACCCTCTTCCAAGCAATGTGCCAAATACAGAGTTTAATGCCATGAGCATATGACTGCCACTCAATGATATAGAACAGTCCAGATATACCGTGGAACCATAAAGGACCCCAGAAGATGCAACTGTTTTATCTGAAAAGAAAGAGCCTGTTCTTCCTGATAAGAGTGAAGGTAATAAACTAAGAGTTGTGGGATCTTCATTTGCAAAGTGGAGGTTCTGCATAACAGAACATTATGCTCCATTGTGTTGTAGCAACGGGCAAGTCCAGAATTGTATTCCTCAAAAAGGTGTAATGTATCATCCCAAAAGGTCACCAGAACAAAATATCAGGAGTATTATTTTCTAACAGCTGTGTGACTCAGGCTAACTAACTAATGATCTGAAGGTGAACAAGCACAACTTAAGATGAGCACAAAAGAAAGTAATTGATACATGATCAGAGTTCAGTGAAAGGCAATACTTTTTATTTAATACTCATACGTATTATAGAAGATCCTTGCAGTGGTTCATTTTTGCAAAGGGGCTCAGGTTTATATATTCAAGATGGGAGAAACTATAGTGCACTGTAGGAAAGTGCATCTTTTGACATGGTTAGCCCCCACGTGTTTCCTGGAACATGATGTAATTTCAACTGAAAGTGCACTGTGTCCCTGCTAACCAGGTTCCCAGTACCAGAGCTCTTTCCTAAAACTTCAGTAACCACTGTAAGTCCCCAGTAAATGATACCCCTGGTACCTGAGGCATTTGGACTGAAGAGGATCTACTAGGGCTGCAGCACAATTTGTGCCACCCTAGGGATCCCTCACCTAGACCATGCAAACTGCCATTGCAGGCTGCATATCTCAGTGGAGAAAACTGAAGAGTCAACATGGCACACATCCCTGTGTGCCATGCTCACAGACACTGCATGAGGTATAGGTAAGTCACCCCTACTGCAGGCCTTACTGCCCTAAGGCAGGGTGCACTATATCACATGTGTGGTCATATCTGCCTGAGCAGATATGACCCTACAATATTGAATTCTTGGATATTGTAAGTGAGCAGGGAAGCAATAGAGAGTACATGCCCCGGACGCCCTTCATTATGAGTTTCCCAGCACCATGATAGCTTCACTGTAACAGGGATGTTTGGTACCAAACATCTCATTTTAATAAATCCACACTGATGCCAGTGGTGGATGTATTAATAAATGTATACAGAGGGCAGCTTAGAGGTGCCCCCTGAAAACCTACCAAACACTGGTATGGTCTCTGAGTATTCTTAGCCAGCATACCACCACCAGACATATTTCTGACCTCATTTCCAATTACTCCATCTTGGGTCAAGTCAGCGATGCTGCGAGCGCAAAGTAAGTGCTTTTATTTATTTATTTCTTTACTCTCCACTTTCCCGTCGTATGTCACACTCCACTACCCCCCACCCAGCCTCGACCCCGCCCCGCCTCACCGCCCCACAGCATTACCTGTGCAAGCTGCCACTGCTCCCACGTATGCCAGGCACCAGTGGATGGAGCCCAAGGGCTAGTTGGCTAGTCTCCTGTTAAGCACCATGGACACAAAAGCTTAAGAAGCCCTGCACCTACACAATGCCCAGCTGACCAGTTGCCACTGGAATTGCCCTGGACTCTGCTGGTGTAGCTTGTGAGATTGAGTCCTAGCCCCCAAGAGGTGCCCCCAGATTCTGGAACCTTGGCTCGTGCTATAGTGGGGAAACTGCCATCACATTGCATGCGTAACAACGCATGCAATTACAACGCGGTCGTTATAACGACTGCGTTGTTACATTGCAGTACCATTACAACGCAAGTCGCTACAACGACTTGCTGTAGGGGGCGCTCTAAACTAAGGAATAGTATAATTTACTATTCCAACACCTTCCCTACTGTTGTGCAAGCTGGAGTTGGAATAGTAAATTATACTATTCCTAAGTCCAGCGCGGCCCCTACAGCAAATCGTTGTAACGACTTGCGTTGTAATGGTACTGCAATGTAACAACGCAGTCATTATAATGACCGCATTGTAATCGCATGCGTTGTAAACGCATACAATGTAAAGGTTTGTATTCGCTATAGTGTACTCTTTCTCTTCACAGAAATGCAACGTGTGAACCTAAAGCAAAATATAAAGTTTTTTGAGCACATATTATGAGGTTCATACACTAATGCTAGTTGACAGTTCATAGGTAGCCTTGAACGCCACTGGGAAGCAAGGCTTCCACCAGACTGCTGGATTTCACCTGTCCATCAAACCCAACACTGGGCTCAAGCTACAGAGGACCTTACTAACGAGCCCAACTATAAAAAAAACAGAGATCTAAGTGCAAAGGTAAAAGTTTGACTGCGATCAACCCCCCTGCATTGGACACACACTCCATTGCGTTCAGCCTCAAACTTTGACTTTCCCACTAGACCTAGACATTCAAGGCTCATATACTACTGCTAAAAGTAAAAAGCAGTGCTTTACAAATCCCTCTGGAGAAAATGCAGTGATTTAGGAAAACCTTGAAAAAAATCTTAACTCCAGTCCCCTTCATCAGACTGTTGTCATTTTGATATCTATTTTAAGAAAAAATATATACTATTGTTTATAAATTGAAGTGGGATTTTTATTGTGTTGTGTTTCTTATGTATTAACTGTTTTAGTACTGGTAAATCCTTTACACTTTTTTTCTTTGAGTTTGGTCTGACTGCTCAGTGCCACAGCAACCCAGAAATGAGCTAAGATTTGATTTTACAGAAACCTAACTGTACTTGATACAAAATAGTGACATAATTACTTGGTGTGGTGTCTCAAACACTCCAACCAATAATCCACTTTTTCACATACTCCATCAGTAATCAGGGTATTTTTTTATCGAGGCCTAATTTCACAAATAGTGTATCTGCATAAAGAATACTCAATCCAGGAAAGGGTGGGGTCTGAAATTCCCTTTCTTGTTGCATGGTGAAGTCACTGAAAGAAATGGTGAAGTCCAAGGTCTGAAATGCTCCATAGAAGTCTGTTCTACATTAACTCGGGCTACTCCTGCATTGTGATATCATTGGAAGCTGATTGCCTGCAGTACAAGACACAGTCCGCTTCTAGATGTTTATAAAGGTATAAGTTAGGAGTGTTTCACATTACCTTGGAGAAGAAACATAATTTAAAATAGTAAGCATTTGGAAATGTCATAAAGTTTGGTTTTTGTGTGGTCCAGGTATAAGGGCCATATTAGCTGTCAACCCTGCATTGGGTGAAAAGATGTAAATAATGACATATTTGAGGAGTATTTGCTAGCAGTCTGTAACTAATACAGGAGGACATTGATCATAACATTGTGAATGTTTTTAGAGCATGGATGGTGTTGGTTGTCTCTTCTAAGTTGGTGGAAGCAATGCCTATGAGAGATTAGGTGAAATGGGTGACAAGTGGACCATCATTTTACAGAGAATTGAGCAGAGAATCGATAGCTAATTTGGAGTTCTACATTTGGTGGTGAAATTGTTAAAGATATTAAATCAAAGGACCTCCTGGATTTCCAATGTGGGCATTATTTTGTGCATGATCATGTATTTGTTGCTCTTTGAACAGTTCTGGTTTGGTCTTCTGTTACCTGTTTTAGCGGCTTGTGATTAGCTTTCCTGATTTACTGTGGCTAGTCTATAACTTCCTGAATGGATCGTGCAATATGGGGAGGTATCTAATTGAGGTGTATGATGGAGTCCTGAAACATGGAAGAAATTGTAGTTCCAGAACTAGCTTATTGCCTTGGCGCTTTTATAAAGTGGTTAACTGGTAGATGTCTTGTGTGAACGATTGGTCAGACATAAAAAAATGATCTTTCAGGTAAGACTTTGGAAGAAAACCAGGAGCTAGAACTGGGAAATACATCACCGAGGACCGCAGCAACATATATATTTTTCAGCAACGTTTTGAGATCTCCTTGAATGGGTCATATGTTGAAAAAGAACTATAGGAGGTATATGAGATTCCTAGCCTTTAATAGTTAGCGTTATGAGTGGTTTATTGTCATGTAAAAACATTTTTGTGCAGTGGAGTTGCAGAACAAAATCAAAATGCAACCCATTATATTTAGTGAAAGACGTCTAGAAGCATCCTCTTTGTAGTCTGAATATGTTTCTGTGTCTCAAAAGGTTGATATAATGTGATTCGTGCAGAAACTCTGCAAGAGTGTCATTTTTAAAAATAAAGCTGTCACTTTTTAGGGGACAATACATGCCTGGGTAGTTCTGGGATACATAACTATTTAATCTATTTAATCATTTAAAAAAATTATATTACAAATGAAGGGGCATATTAACAACGAGGCGATAGTCAATTATCGCCGCTTTAGCGTCCGTTTTCGGACGGAAAGCGGCGATAATTCTATCGCCTAATCAGCAAGGTCACGCTATCGCGTGAATCCCTGCACTATCGCCCTTTCCCCAACGCCCATCCTTGCATCTCTAATGAGATGCAAAGTGAGCGTTACTGGCGTACCCCAGATGGGCTACGTTGTAAATATCGCCGATGTGCACATCGCGATATTTACAAGGCAGCCCACAGGATTATACCAGGCGTTAGATTTTGGCGAAAACGGCAGTTTTAGCCAAAATCTAACGTCTGCTATAATCCCGACTTACCTATGTTAGCCATAGGAGGTGGATTCTGCTGATACGACCCTGTGGGTCGTATCCAGCAAGGTTATCGCCCTTTTGCAGGGAACATCGCTGGAAAACCAGCGATGTTCCCTGCAAAAGGGCGATAACATCGCTATCTCTGGTATTTTTATCGCCCTGGAGTAACGTGTTGTTAATAACACGCTACCAGGGCGATAAATGCCAGAGATAGCCAGCGATAATATAATTATCGCTACGCACGGCCAGCGATAATTATCGCTGGCCGTTGTTAATATGCCCCCTCGATGTATATGGGAGTTTGATAAAAAAAGAGTATCACTGTAATATGAAAAACAAAATATCAGATGAAGTATATCGGGCAGAGGGTATGTGTTTATGAAGTTAGGGGCTGATTACGATGGCGGAAGGACTGTCACCACCAGCCTGGCGGTGGCGGTCCTTCCCACATCGGACCGCAATTTTCTCACCTCCAGATTACGATGGCGGTGGGATCCAGACCACGACCGCGGCGGGCGCAAAGACCGTCCGCCATGGAACCGCCACAGGCAATCATTCCGATTGCCTGGCGGAGCGGTCTGCATCCGTAAAATGGTGGCGGTGCCTAGCAGGCACCGTCCTCCAAATTACGATGCGGTCTTCCGCCAGCCTTTCCGCGGCGGGTAAACCGCCATTGAAAGGCTGGTGAGATTGGTTTCGGGGGCCCTTTGCGGGCCCCCAATGTGTTGGGGGGGTGTTTGTGCACTGGGGGGGTACCCCCGACATTTCACTGCACCAAGTGGCAGGCACCGTGTGGTGCCTGCCACGTAGTGCAGTGACATGCACGACATGCATTTTTGACATAGCAGCGGGTGCTGCTCCTGTTATGTAAAGTGCTTGGGCACACATTACTCAATGCAGTGCTGTTCCTCAGAATTGCTTGAAATAGAATGTGATGGTGATCTGACCATATGCAAGTGAGGACCGACCCCCTTCTTGATAGGTGTGTTGTGCGACCATACCAAATTCAAAGTATGCCCCTTAGCATGGGTGGGTAATTGAACCTGTTGATTGAAAGATAAGGATGACATGAGGTTAAAGGAATCTTTGTCCTTGGAATTTGCATGAGGTTTGTCATACCAAAAGTTAAAATCCGCAACGGGTGACATTGGCAATCCCCCACCCCTCCTCTGAGAGTCTCCATTGGGGATTTTTTGAGAGGGTAATGCACAATTACAGGAAACAGTAACAAGCTATTTTCAATCTGGAAGCAACGGTTTAGTTACCCACCCCCAATTACCATGAAGAAGTGGGGGAACATCACAGGAGACAGAATGCTGTTGGCCACCTGGCACTAAAAGGAAGGAAAATAAGATAGGTTGAGGGCACAGAAAAAAGGGGAAACAGCATTTACAACGCTGTCATTACATCGCAATACTATTAAACGCGGTCGTTACAATGAGCGCGTTGTTAGTACGCGATGTATTTACATCGCAAGTCATTACAACGACTTGCTGTACGGGGCGCTGAGGTATTGGAAATGAATTCCAACACCTTCCCTACTGTTGCGCAGACTGGAGTAGGAATAGTAAATAATACTATTCCTAAGTCCAGCGCGCCCCCTACAGCAAGTCGCTGTAATGACTTGCAATATAAATGCATCGCGTACTAACAACGCGGTCGTTGTAACAACCTCGTTGTAAAAGCACGCAATGTAATACATCGCGTTGTAATGTACTATAATCAGAAAAAAGTTACATAGCCCTTCATCTCCGGCTCTGTCAAAGGTTATGTCTTTGAAGAACTGCAAGAAATCTTTTTCCAGCGTAGGAAAGAATTGGGTAGACCTCAGTATTTCCATAGAAGTTTCTCCATGGTAAAAATGCTTTCCATATGGAAAAATAGAAAAATATGTTCTTTTGAACATTTCCAACATGTGCCCTGCAGCAGATTGTTCACCTTCTGGGCAAAACATGGCGGGCCAGATTTATCATTCTTTCATAAAGCAAGCCACCTTGCTGTGCTTCATGAAAGGGAACGGGCAGGAATGTGCTGTATTTATCATTATTCAGTGTATTCCTGTCCTTTCCTAGTGCTAGCACACTTTTGGCTGCCTAGCACCAATGCAGGCACCCTTGGTCATGGTGCAAGTGTGCCTGTGTTGTTGACAGGTTTGTTTTTGAGCAGGAAGGGACATCTTCCTGCACAAAAACAATCATGAGATGCATTTTCCTCTTTCTACATGTGCTGCAGAATGCAGCACATGTAGAAAGACAAAAAAACAAGGAGAAAGAAAGATATTTTGCAGGGATGCGCCGTATTCACAAGAATACGGTGCACCCCTGTGTTTTCTAAAAACAGTTGCCTGGTACCAGTGCAGGCACCCTTGCTCTATTTTGCAAGAGTGCCTGCATTGCAGGGATGATTGTTTATGTGCAGGACTGTGTTCCTTCCTGCACATAAACAATCAAGAATGGCGTTTTGCTCCTTCATGTGTACTGCAGAATGCAGCACACATAGAAAGAGCAAACAACGAGGAGAAATAAAAGTATTTCTCCTCGTTGCGCCACTCTAACGGCTGCTCTTCAGTGGCGTTAGTTTTTGGCACTGCCTTAGATTTACAGATTCTTGTCAATCTGGGGCAGCATCAAAATGCAATGAGTGTTGCATGGAAACGCCCACAGCAACACCAATTGCACGCCCCTTTTACGCAAAGTGATGCGGGAAAAGGATTCGCATTTACAAGGTGGCATTAGGCCACTTGAAGTGTCTTAGTGCTGCTTTATAAATATGGAGCAGGGCATAGCGCCACTTCAGCGTCGGTTATGTTATGTTATGTTAATTGAATTTATAAGGCACACAGCTACCCCAAGGGGTTTCCAGGCGCCACTCTGGTAAGGAAAGAGAAGAGGAGCAGAGACGTTACAAGTTGAACAGCCAGGTTTTCAGACATCTGTGAAAATTCCCATAAACTGTTTCTTTTCGTAATGAAATGGGAAGAGAGTTCCACATGGAGGGTCCTAGGTAAGCAAAGGATCAACCGCGCATGCGCATCAATCTGAATCTGGGAACAGTGAATTTAAACTGAGTAGTGGAACGGAGGGGGCGTGAAGGTATATAGGGTTGAACTAAGGATTGCATATATTGAGGGGCTAAGCCAGTTTTGATTTTGAACATATAGCTCAAGGCTTTGAATTTAATACGATTCTCCACCTTTAGCCAATGCAGGTCACGAAGAAAGCCTGAGATAGAGGCAGTCTTAGGAACTTGGCAGATCAGTCTGGTAGCCGCATTTTGCACCACCTGCAGTCTTTGTATCACATCTTTGTTTGAACCCAGATATAGGACATTGCCGTAGTCCAGCCTAGAAGTAAAAAGGGCCTGGACTACTGTTCTCTGAGTAGAGAAGGGTAGCATCCAAAGAATTTTCTTTAACCATTTGAGAATGGTGAAACAGATTGAGGCCACCTTCGTGACTTGATGTTTCATTGATAACTTATCGTCGATGATAAAGCCTAGGTTACGCACTTGATGACCAGGCTGGGGTAAGACACCCATTTCCAAGGGCCAGTGCTGGGGACCCCAGAGATCTTGTTTTTTCCCTAAGATCAGAACTTCCGTTTTTTCTCCATTAAGTTTGAGTAAATTATTTTGCATCCAAGACGCAATTTTCCTTAAACCAGCCTGGAGAGTCGATGATTCAGATTCCTTCGCTACAGAGAGGGAAAATATTATCTGAGTATCATCAGCATAGGAGAATATGGACAGCCCTGCCTCTTCGGCAACATCTGCCAGGGGGCGAACATAAACATTAAACAACAGAGGGCTCAGTACAGAGCCCTGGGGCACTCCATATGGAGATAAGGGGGGTTTAGAGCTGGCCATGGAAGAAAAAACCTGAAACGTACGGTTAGTAAGAAAGGAGTCAAGCCATTGGAGCGCTGGGCCCTCAATACCCAAGGATTGCAAAGCTTTCAGCAACACGGTGTGTGACACCATGTCGAATGCAGCACTCAGGTCAAGTCAAATAAGGGCCACCGTGTCACCAATGTCCAGTCAATGACGTAGCATTTCAGTGACTACTAATAGAGTCGTTTCGGTAGAGAACCCTGCTCTAAAATCTGATTGAGAAGTGAGTAGGAAGTTCTGGGACTCAACAAAGAATTAACATGCTTTTCAAGAATTTTAGAAAAGGCCGGAAGCAGTGAGATCACTCGGAAGTTGGAAGGCTGAGAAGGGTCAGCATTGGCCGTCTTTAAGAGAGGGAGAACCATGGCATGTTTCCATTCTGGTGGGACTACTCCCTCCTGTAAGGAGGTGTTGAGGAGTCCCATAATTAGCATAAGTGAAGGAGACTCAAGCTGCTTCAGCACAGAGATAGGGAGTAAATCACATGGAGAGCCAGATTTTAAGCTAGCCAGAAGCTGATTAAAAGAGCTTGTTTCCAGGAGAGACCAAGCTTCCAGTTTGTTAATGGATTTAATCTTCCTACAGTTCTCCGGTCCTGTATCCCTGGCTGCATTGGGAGAGGTGGCCCAGATGTAAAATATTAGATAGATTGTCACCAGCCAGTGCAGAATATATTGTTTTGACTTTGCTCACAAAGAAGTGGGCAAGATCCTCACATTGCGTTTCATTGAGGGTAAGAGGGGTAGTCTGACTTTCTGATCCGGATAGTTCTTTGACCACCTTGAACAGGGTCTTAGAGCAGTTCTCAGCTTGAAAAAATGTAGAGGAGACATATTCAGCTCGAGCTGTTTTGCAGAGAGAGTGGTAATCCCTTATGGCCTTTTTATAGGCCAGTTTGGTGTCAAGCGCATAATTCTTCCTCCATTGTCTTTCTAGAGTTTTACATTTTGCTTTTTCATTTTTAAGCCTCTCAGTGAACAAGAGGGCAAGGGGATGGTGATTACTACACCGTTTGTTGGAAAGAGGGAGACAGATATCAATCGATTGTAGAATCCAACTTTGAATAGCCCCAAGATCCGCAATTGCCATTTGTTTAATTGCAGGTATGCTGTTGGTTAAGAAATGATTTAAGGTCCAACATCAAGCTTTGCCCAATTTCTAACTTTAGATTTTGTTCCCGTCAAGGTTACCGGGGGACCGGGAGCGACTTTTATCCGAAAGGTAACAGCAAAGTGATCCAACCAGCACAAGGGAAAGGCCGGGGGCAGCAAATATCGGACAAGATAGAGAAGATGGGGTCTAGTAAGCGACCAGCCACATGAGTCGAACCAGAGTTGCAAAGTTGGATATTCATTGCTTCAAGATCAGCAATGAATGCAGGACTTTTTGCGCATGCCGGATCGTCTAGATGGAGATTCAGATCACCCAGGATGGTGAAGTTGGCAGCATTCAGAAGGTAGGGGGTTACTAGGTCGGGGAAGGACAAAGCCCAAGGTCCGGAAGGACCAGGGGGACGATAAACCAGTATACCCGAAAAGGTAAATTGGGGTGTAAGTGTGATTTTGAATAAGGAGGCCTCGCAGACAGTGGAGGGTATATCCTCAAATTTACAATCAAGAGACCTTTTGTAAATAACAGCAATGCCCTCCCTATCTTTAATTCCCTGTCTTTCCTGACGATGGAATAGTTTGTAGGAAGTGCTGAGGCTACATCAGGACCTGAACTCTCATGCAGCCAGGTCTCTGTAAGAAAAACAGCATCAGGCTGTTCGTTGAGCAGAAGATCAAAGATGTCAGCCTTGTGTTTAGGGAGCGAGCGGCAGTTAATATTATAGAAGGTGAATTCCTTATATAATGAGTGTGTGTTTTTTTGTAAGGTATGTCCCTGCAGATCTGTATAGGTTGGAGTCTCTGAGTCACTCCGTTTAATTCGGGTTCTACCCTAATAATCCTTGTGAATCCCTGCAGTGGAGGCAAACCTACAATGGGAACATATATGGGAGCCGTCATCAAGGTTAAACATAGTGCAGTTAGAAAGGGGCATCCAGCAGTACTCTATTAGCTGTTTAGCTGAGGAGCTAATTATCTTTGTCCTAGTTGGACCAGGGATCGTGGCCCCTGGTCCCGGTCGGGCGCGGACGGGCGCAGACAGGCTTGCCTTTGGCGTGCCTTCGGCGAGCCGTCGGTGCGCTCGCTGCGCGCGTCCGCTCCGCGTCCGCTCTCAGGCCATTAAATGGGGTCCGAGGCAGGACGGCGTGCAACCACTAGAGCGCTAACGTGAGGGAGCGCGAGGCACAACAGAATGGCCACCCGGGGAGGAAAACCCCGTCTAAAGTGCAGGTGCAGATGAAGCAACTGAGTATAACACACTCAGAACAGTTTACATAGTTAAAATAAAGCAAGATTAAAAACACATTATGGCTACATAAAAACAACACAGTAAGTGTGGTTCCGTGCATGTAAGAAAAGCGAGTAGGTGAGAACCTACCAAGCACTGCGCGTCTGCTCTCGGCCCGTTAAATGGGGTCCGAGGCAGGACGGCGTGCAACCACTAGAGCGCTAACGTGAGGGAGCGCGAGGCACAACAGAATGGCCGCCCGGGGAGGAAAACCCCATCTAAAGTGCAGGTGCAGATGAAGCAACTGAGTATAACACACTCAGAACAGTTTACATAGTTAAAATAAAGCAAGATTAACACAGTTTAGCTACATAAAAACAACACAGAAAGTGCGGTTCCGTGCGTGTAAGAAAAGCCAGTAGGTGAGAAGTCGGTAAAAGTGATGCTCCGGTGGTGCTATACTCTTGTAAAAATGCCACAGTAATTCTATGCAAATTTAAGATTTAAGACTAAATCATTTGGATTAAACACCTAAATCCATTATTTTGCTCTCATCTCACTATAAATGTGTCTGAAATCCAAACTTAAAAAACTAAAAAAAGGCTACTGAAAATGAGACACTCTATTTTATTGTGATTAATTGAGCGAGAAAATATTAGCAAAAAAACATTGACTTAAATCAATGTCCTTGCTGTCAAATCAAGGGCAACTAGATCTGTGTAATGGTTAAGATCCTGCCAACAATTGGGTAATACATATATCCCAAAATATAAAACTGTATGCAAAGCCTGCTTGTTAGATTACCTGAACGGATAATACATTTTACTATTTAATAATCTACATGCTCATGGCTTGAAAATACCATTAGTGCGTTATTGAACTGCATAGTTGATTTTATCAGTGCAGTGCGGAAAAAAGTTTTTTCTTTCATTTGAGCGTTTCAAATATCTTTTTCAAAGCTGGCTCCTAGACAGGAAGGAGCCTTCGTGTCACATACAGGTCAGTCATGTCAGCCAATGAAGCACGCAGTCCCATTTTCGATGAGAAGAATTTCCTTATTTTAATAAAATTTCAAAATTGTATCAGAACTATAATAAATTGCACTTTTCCAAGCTATGAATGGAATATCCATTTTACAATCTAAGATGAATATCCATGATTAAAAGGTGACTGGCTTACAAGAAAATCTATGCCACTGAAACTCCATGCATATATTCTGCATGTTGTGAATATTTTTGCAGGTTCCCAAAGTACTGTTCAACAGAGTTCAACCAAAGCGTTGCGCATACATAGATAGGTCTTAATGGTAGTAGCAGTTGCGAGATATACATCTGAGCATTTTGAGGTTCAAATATGCATAGAATTTTGCTAAGCTTGCGAGAAAAACTCAGTTTCCTGTAAAAATGCAACAGTGGTTTAGAAGGACGCATTAAGAAAGCATGAGAAGCTGGAAAGAGTTAACAGTTTTCAGGTTTAGGCTGTGCATACTGCATTGACAAGCCCTATAGCAAACATGTCCTAGTTATTGCAACAGAGGTGGCGGGGGATAGAGGAGAGTCAATTATAATGGAACTAAAGCTTCATTATAACTTCATAATCTCGCTGTCAACTTTTATTTGTGTTTAGTCTCACCCAGTTTTGTTTCACCTATGTAGATACAACTTTCAACCCCACAATGATCGGTAAACCACGAGTGAGCGACTTAATGTCCAGTGGAACTCACCACAAACCTCAGACCGAGAGTAGCTCCTCACTGAATATTCTAGCTCTCTTGATGGCTTTACCTTTTCCTTATTGAAGGATCAGCAGATTTATTCTTGGTTGACTCTCACATCTCAACAGCTGGTATATGTGAATTTGTCAGTCATCCTTGCCCAACTTTTTAGAATATTTCACTTCAAACTCTGAAAGACATGAGTACAACCATTTGGAAAGGAGAATCTCATTGTTGTCCTACAACAGTAGGAAGTAACAGTATTTATGAGACTCCTCTTATTGCTTCCAAACCACAAGTCTCATCTACCTCCTCCAGCTGAAATGTCTTCTCAATATGCATCATTGTCCCTAAAACACAAGTCCCCCTCTGCAAAGCACTTCAGAATTCATTGTCTTGTCTAGAAATGTTGCTGCAAAACTGCAACCAAATGAGTAGTTTACAGAAGGCATATTTAATCTCTATTAAAAAAATACACCTTTTCATGCCTGCAATTCCTCACAACCATACAATTAACAATTAACTTGTCATCCAAACTCTTGCAAAATCTCTGGCCAAGACAACTTTGAGCATGGCTAAAGTAGGGTCTTCCCAGCACCAAATTACTTCAACTGTCACTGACCATGTCATGAATGATGTAATATGTGACGTCATCAGCAGTGCATTGCGGGGGCGCGAGTTATAGTTAGCTCAACTAACTATAACGGCCGAATTTCTCTGGTTTTGTACGAGTAAAATGTCCAACTAACTATAACATTCCTGAAACCTGTGGTTTTTTCAGTGAATTTCTAAGGTTTTTTAAATGCTAATTTCTAACTATGACGTCCCTGAAACCTATGTTTTTTTCAGTGAATTTCTAAGGTTTTTTAAATGTTAATTTCTAACTATAACGTCCGTGAAACCTATGGTTTTTTCAGTGAATTTCCAAGGTTTTTCAAATGCAGAATTTTAAGTATAAAATTATTTTAATCTTACCTTTTTTACGATATTTGTAAGTGTTTTATCAAATTCCTTTTATTTAAAAATGTTTGGAAATATATTTTTGAACTTTTCTTTTTTAAATTATACTTAGTTTCTCTAAAATCTTCTTCCAAAATTAAAATCACTATTATAAAATATATATATCATACAGTACTAAAAATATACTGTGCTGTTTATGTGTACAACTTAAATTGATATTTACTTGAAATAATGATTTTAGTAGTGTGAAAGTTGTTTTATTGTATTGTTATGCTTTCTTTCTTTTTTATTTGTATTTTTACAAAGAAGTCGCGCACCCTACGCGTACCTACACGATGAATGTGCGAATTCTAAATGCGCGGTCTCACCTTCCGCGTGTCCGAAGTGGCATTGGAGTTGCGACTTCGGCGTGATTTGAAAAGTATGAAATATTATTGTAGAAATTATAAATATTAGTTTTGGTTGAAGTGTTTCACTATTATAATTTAGAAAACAATTTATAAACAGGAATTTATACTTAATCATTAAGTGTATGACATTTTACGGGTGCGCGACGTATGTGTGTAGGGTGTGCGATCCTTGCCGGCACGTATTTCCGGGGTCGCGTAGGTGTCGCGACGTTGGCATAATTTTCAAAGTGTGAAATATCAGTGTAGAAAGTTTAAATATCAGTTTTGTATAAACACTTTCACTAATATACTTTTTTAAATATGTTCTAAACATTTATTTATACTTTATAATTATGTATACGAAATTTTACGGGTGCGCGACTTGCACACGACGGGTGCGCGCACCCTACGCGACTCCATGTGACTTGAAAAGAAAGCTTTTGATTGGTTTAAAAGCTTTTCATTCTGTAAGAGGGAGGATCCAACACCTGTTTTATTCCTCTTATTTTGGGTGTGCCTTCTTGTGAAGACCTGTTTTTTGTAGGCTCTTACAATTCTTTTTTTTTTAGGTGTGTTGACTTTTTTGCTCTGAAATGGCATCCAGTCATCCTGAGGAAGATCTGCTGGAGGAGCCGAGAAAGTTGAGGAGCCTGTAAAAAAACGCAAAGAAAGCATCGTATGGGCTTTTTTTACAGTGCCTGAAGGGGGAAAAAAAGTCAATGCTAGGAATGTGACTTGCACTCTGTGCCAAAAAGTACTGTTGCAAGGGTCAGAGAAAAAATATTCATGTGGCTCCTCGTCGATGAAAAAACATCTAGAGACCATCCATCCCACTCATTTGGCCAGAGAAGTCATGCGGCGTCAGCAAAACGAGGAAGCTGCGCAACCAGATCCTAATGCACCATCAACATCTGGTGCAGGGGTTCCACCATAACCTCAGCCGCATATTATACCAGAACTGGTGGATGCTTTGATTAATTGCCGCAAATGTTATGCAAAACTGTGTGTTGGAGAACAATGCATTGACATTGTTGTCAATGCAATAAAAACACACGTGTTACTTTTTTAAAATTTAATTGACAATCTTATTTTTTCTGTTATTGTTCAACTAGTGATGTTGCACTGTTGAATTTAGTTTTTTTTTTAAAGTCAAAAACACCCAAAAAAATTGTTTAAAAATACAAAAAAATACAAAATTGTTTTAAAAATAAAAACGGTTCTTACGGAACCACATAAACTGGTTAAAAATAGAAAAAATCTTGAGTGATTGCATGAGTGTAGAAGTAGTGCCTGAGCAATTGGAGGAGTACAATGGTAGTGTCTGAAGGCATGGATGAATGCAAGGCTAGTGTTTGAGTGAAAGAATGAGTGCAATAGTAGTACTTGAGTGATTGAATGTCTGCATCAGTACTGGATGGCTGATTGCATAAGTGCAGGGGTAGTATCAGGGTGATTGGAAGAGTGCATGGGTAGCGTCTGAGTGCATGGATGAGAGTATGGCTAGTGTTTGAGTGAATACATAAGTGCAATAGTAGTGCCTGGGTGATTGAATGAGTGTATAGGTAGTGCCTGGGTGATTGCCTGACTGCATGGGCACTGGCTGATCGATTGAAGGAGTGCATGAGTAATGCCTGGCTGATTGTATGAGTGCAGGGGTAATGTCTAGATGACTGGAGGAGTGCATGGGTAGTGCCTGAGTGATTAGACGAGTGTATAAATAGTGCCTGGCTCATTTTATAAATGCATGGGTAGTGGCTGGGTGATTGCAGGAGTGCATGGATAGTGCCTGGATGACTGGATGAGTGCAAGGATACTGTCTGCGTTATTCCATAAGTACATAGATAGTGCCTGGGTGACTGCGTGACTGCAGGGGTGGTGCATGACTGATTGAAGGAGTGAATGGGTAATGCCTGTGTGATTCCATGAGTGCAGGGGTAATGTCTGGGTGATTAAAGGAGTGCATGGGTAATGCTTGGATGCTTGGAACACTGTATGGGTAGTGTTTGGGTGATTGCATGAGTGCCGTAGAAGTGCCTGATTGCATGTATGAGTGTAAGACCACTGTCTGAGCAATTGAAGGAGTGCATGGATAATGCCTGGGTGATTGTATGACTGCAGGGGTAATGTCTGGATGAATGGAGGAGTGCATGGGTAGCGCCTGAGTGTTTAGATGAGTGCATAGGTAGTGCCTGGGTGATTTTATAAGTGCATGGGTAGTGTCTAGGTGATTGGAGGAGTGCATGGATAGTGCCTGGATGACTGGATGAGTGCAAGGATACTGCCTGCATTATTCCATAAGTGCATAGGTAGTGCCGGGGTGATTTTATAAGTGTATGGGTATTGCCTGGATAATTGTATGAGTACACGGGTAGTGCCTGGGTTATTGCAGGAGAGCAAGGGTAGTGCCTGGGTGACCGAAGGAGTACATGGATAGTGCATGGCTGATTGGAGGAGTGCATGGTAATGCGTAGGTGCATCGAGGAGTGCATCAGTCGTGCCTGGGTTAATGCATGAGTGCATAGCTAGTGCCTGGATGATTTCATAAGTGCATGGGTACTGCCTGAGTGGTTGAAGGACTGCATGAGTAATACCTAGGTGATTGCATGAGTGCAGGGGTAATGTCTGGGTCATTGGTGGAGTGCATGGGTAATGCCTAAGTGATTGTATGAGTGCAGGGGTAATGTGTAGGTGATTGGAGGAGTGCATGGGCACTGGATAAGTGATTGAAGGAGTGCATGGGTAATGCCTGGGTGATTGCATGACTGCATGAGTACTGACTGGGTGATTGGGGGTATACATTGATAGTGTCTGGGTGAATGGAGGAGTGCAAGGGTAGTGTCTGGATGATTGCAGTAGTGCATACCTAATGCATTGCTGATTACATGAGTGCAGGGGTAATGTCTGGGGGATTAGAGGAGTGCATAGGTAATGCCTGGGTAATTGCATGAGTGTAGGGGTAATGTCTAGCTGATTGCATGCGTGTAGAGGTAGTGACTGGGTGATTTTATAAGTGCATGAGTTTTGCCTGGGTAAGTGTACGAGTACAGGGGTAGTGCCTGGGTTATTGGAGGAGTGCAAGGGTAGTGCCTGGGTAATTGAAAGAGTACATGGAAAGTACATGGCTGATTGGAGGAGTGCACGAGTAATGCCTAGGTGCATCAAGGAGTGCACCAGTCGTGCCTGGGTTAATGCATGAGTGCATAGGTAGTGCCTGCATGATTTTATAAGTGCATGGGTACATCTTGAGTAATTGAAGGACTGCATGGGTAATACCAAGGTGATTGTATGAGTGCAGGGGTAATGTCTGGGCCATTGGACGAGTGCATGGGTAATGCCTAAGTGATTGTATGAGTGCAGGAGTAATGTGTAGGTGATTGGAGGAGTACATGGTTACTGGCTAAGTGATTGAAGGATTGAATGGGTAATGCCTGGGTGATTGCATGAGTGCATGTGTACTGACTGGGTGATTGGAGGAATACATTGATACTGCCTGGGTGAATGGAGGAGTGCAAGGGTAGTGTCTGGATGATTGGAGTAGTGCACACCTAATGCATTGCTGATTGCATGAGTGCAGAGGTAATGTATGACTGATTGGAAGAGTGCATGGGTAATGCCTGGGTGATTGAAAGAGTGCAAGGGTAGTGCATGGTGATTTTATAAGTGCATAGGTAGTGGCTGAGTGATTGCATGAGTGCATGGGCACTAACTGGGTAATTGGTGAAGTGCTTGGGTAGTGCCCGGGTGATTGGATTAGTGCATGGCTAGTACCTGGGTTATTGCATAAGTACATGAGTAGTGCCTGGGTTATTGTATGAGTGGATCAGTAGTGCCTGGGTGATTGGAGGAGTGTATTGGCAATTCCTGGGTGATTTTGTAAGTGCATGGGTAATGCTTGAGTGATTGAAGGAGTGCATGGGTAGTGCCGAGGTTATTGGAAGAGTGAGTTGTTAGAGTTTAAAAAAATGAACGACTACAATAAAAGTGGCTGTAAACATTTCTTCATATTATTATGGTTATTACATTATTTCATCTTACCTTCTTTATTGAAGTAGATATTAAACTCATTGACATTTTTTTACAGTTGTTTCATTGTAAACTAAATTTAAAATATTTTCAAACTTTAGTATTACTTTCTGTAAAAAAGAAGAAAATAAACTGTTATTGCATATAAAATTTTAGTTTTAAGAACATAACATAATTTTAGAATTACATAACATATTCAGTTTCCCTTTTTTGCTGTTTTCAGATTCTATTGAATTTCACCATACAGAGATTTCAATGTTGATCATCATATTACAGCGGGAAAAAAACAACAAGTTCAACTATCTGGTTACTTATCTACAGTTTCTAAATTACATTCTTCAACCACATTAAATGATCTATTTCTCTGAAATTCATTTTCTAAAATATACACTCTCATTTACATCGCATATGATATAAACAACAAATATATAAACTACTTGTTTCAAACACAATTTTGCAAACGCCATAAGAATTAGCACAAACAATAATCCAAACAGTAATTCTCCACATTTTCCCAATAGGCCGAATAATGTTTCTAAATCTATTTACATTTAAAATATCCAAAATAAATTCATTAATTCGTGTTCACATCTTCCCAATAGGCCGAATGATGTTTTCAAAACTTTGGCATCAAAAATATTAGATATGAATTTGGTAATTCGTTAGGCAACTGACATTTGAATTCCAAATGGGCATCATTACAATGTGTCCATCCTTTATTGCACTTTAAATACACAGTATTGTTTCCAGATGTTGCACTGGGTCCATCATGGAAAATAATAGCAATTGCTTTAAAAGTTCTTCCTGAAATTGATATTTTACTTGCCACAAAATTTTTAATTTTGGTTTCCAATTTTCTTCCATCTGCTCTACAACGTTGTAGCATTAAAATGACATATTGTCCAAATCTTTCTATAAATGTTGACAACATTTCTGATTTACAACGAGAACATTTAATATCTTGATTAGCTGTTTTTATTAATTTGTTAAAAGACACTGATTTGCAATCTGGTATTGTCAAATATATGAATTGTTCAGTGTCTATTTCAGTGGTAGAAGAAAATGAGCACTCTTCACATTTATGATCCCATCTGTAACTTAGTCCAAACAAATTTTCAATTTGAATCCTTCTTCTTCCAATACTGCAAGCATAAACATAAGAAACTCTTGTGCATCTTGTTGTATATTAAGTGTAAATTGCGAAGAACCAGTACATATATCCAAAAGATGCCGAATGCCAGAAGCAGTATGGATTTTAGTTCTGTTACTTACCAACTTTTGAAAAAGATGATGTAATAAAGAACAGAATCTTTTTTCACGATTTTCCATAACTTTATGATAAAGATCTTCTAGATAAAAGACAACATTTAGAATTACATTAGCATAGCAGTTGATACCTGAACTATTTTCTAACTGGTATCCTACAATATCATCAACAGAGTCCATTTTCATTTTCTTGGCAGCTTCATGCTTCTCTTGAAATGTTTTCTTTTTTTCAATCTCACTAGATTGTCATATTTCCGTTTTGGATATAGTAAATGTTTTTCATTTATGGGATAGTCACCTAAGTTAGGAGCATAAACTCTTCTTAATCGATTATACTCATTTACACAATTTACATCAGCACTAACTTTTTTCTCATCAAAATCAATCAAATACAAACCAGATAATGTTCTTAATCGAGATAATGCAACATATGCCATGCCCTCTTTAAGCACTGTACTTCCAATATTTACCAAAGCATTGTCAACACTTAAACCTTGAAATTTATGAATGGTCACCGCATATGCTAAAGAAAGAGTAAACTGTTATCTACGAACATACAAGTCTTTTACAAGCAAAAAACGAACAGCACAACGTCCAATCTGTTTTACCTCTTCAATCTGATCAAATTTAATCTTCAAAAATTTAATTCCATCTCTGTTCTGATAATTAACAAAATCAACAACTTTTCCCATTGCTCTATTTACTAAACCTTTTTCAACATCTAAATTACGCTGTAATATTACCCGACAGTTCACACATACATATAAAGTATTTTCCAAACCAGCAGTCTTAGATGTAGACTATCCAAAGAATCCAATTTTGATTTTAATTTTTCTGAGAGAATAATAGTAACTCCTTTGTGTTCCATTTTTATCAATGGCTTCCATTTTCAGTATTGGTTGTTTCTCCAGTTTCAAAAGTTATTGATTGAATGTAGAACACTCTTGCAGTGTTGGCATTAGACAAACTATAGATTTATTTTCTCCAATTTTTTTGTACATTATTTCAGGTGCAATATTTTCATTTGGAAACAAGTTTGTTATTAGCCGACTTTGTAAAGCTTCTTTACCATGTTTTGTCAAAGCACAAATTCTAATATCCTGAAGAATGTTCCCATAATGTTCATCACTTGCTTGTCGCATATTCTTAATAAGTTCTTTAAATTCAAAAAGAGACCAAATGTTCACATTTCCAATACTTCCCAAAGATGTCTTAGGGGCCTATTAGGATGACGGGCGGACTATTGTCCGCCCGCCACCCTAGCGGTGCTGGGACCGGCCGCCAGTGGTGCGGCGGTCCCTCACAGGTGATTAGGATGCCACCGTGGCGGTGGCATCCTCCATTCCCAGCATTGTGGCGGGCGGTGGACACAACACCGCCCGCCACAATGCTGGGAACGCACTGTGTGCATTGGCATGCACAAGGTGGCAGGCACTGCGCGGTGCCTGCCACCTTGTGCATGCCAATGTTGGGGGTACCATGGGTACCCCCCAAGTGCAGCTCCCCACCCCCCCACCCCCCAGGGGGCCCGCAACGGGTCCCCAAAGGCATTCTCCGCATGCCTTTCCATGGCGGAGTCTCCGCCATGGAAAGGCATGTGACCGCCATCATCCTAATATGGATGGCGGTGCCTGCAAGGCACCGCCACCATATTGCAGGCCTTTTCCGCCTGGTAGGCAATCGGGCAGGTTGCCTACTGGCGGAAAACTGGCGGACGGTCTTTCCGTCCGCCTGGGTCCCCACCGCCATCGTAATATGGCGGGGGGAAATGTTAGGCGGGCGGTCAGAAATGGCGGGCGGATCGCCACCGCCATATGGGCGGCGGCGATCCGCCCGACATCATAATGACCCCCTTAGTGTCTTCATGGACAAATGTTTTAAAAACTGGTTGTCCTTTCACAGGAGTAAGTTGTAATAGATCGCCGAATACAATTACATGTTTTCCGCCAAATAAAACATCATAATCTGTTTTTAAAATCTGTTGCATTCTTAAATGTACAAAGGCAAGCATTACGTTTGAGACCATGCTCACCTCAACAATAATCAGAAGTTTCATTTTCTTTAGTTCTCTTGAAACTTCATAACAAGCTTCTCCAGATAGCTTGTGATATTCCAACTTATTTTCATGTTCAACTGGTAGCATGAGTAATCAATGTAATGTTATGTGCTGCTAACCCAGTTGGAGCGGTTACAACACAAGATAGATGTGATTGAGTGGCCTTAACTGGTCAAAACTTTAATTAAGAAACTTTTTCCTGTTCCAGCTTGTCCACTGATATACATTCAAATAGGTTTAAATAATGTACATTGGCATTCTTTATTTTCATGCAGTAAACCATGCTGTATCTGTTGTGTAACTTGCTGATATATTTCTTTTTGTTCAATATTTAGTTGTTCTTCCAAGTTACCCAAATCAATAATATCCTGTTGTGCTTGTTGCATTGCCGTTTCTACTTCATTCATAGCGATTGCTGCTTCATTTTCAAGAATTGGTTGTCCTAGTGGATCTTGACTTAGTGGAGCAGAACTTCGACTATCTTGAGAACTATCTCTAATGATTTCAGTTGCAATACTATTTTCTTGTTCAATCTCTTCATTCAACATTTGTAAATATTTTGGAAAAACTGTGCATTTAATGCTATCTTTACATGCATTAAAAGAATCTTCATAGCAGTCAAAATCTCCAAGTAATTCCATTTCACTACGCCAAGGCTTAAACAGTTGCAAAAGTACTAAATAGAAAAATTCCCTTTTATCTGGAGTATCACAACTGAGTTTCCTGTGATTAATAAGATTTCCTTTGGCATGTTTTACCAAACATCCATCATGTCCAATTACTGCATATTTTTCTTCATTTATATTTTCTGTAACATTTCTCTTAAAGCTGTAATGTTGCAGTACTTCATAGAGACATATGTTTTCCAGATGTGGACTCCTTTTGGGATAGTACGTATTTAACATATTTGTTTTAACAATATCTGTACTTTCTGGCTCATTCAAAGCTAAGGGGCCCATTACGATGGCGGGCGGAAGCACAACCGCCGTGCTGGCGGATGCAAAAACCACCAGTTACCGCCGGCACGCAGCAGTCCACACGCCCGCCCAATTACGATGCGAAAAGCAGGCCAAACACCGCCGGCAAGCCAGCAACACCGTCCGCCATCAAAGTGCGCCCGCACACGTAGCGGCGCAGCACAACTGACACACACCGTCCGACGAAACACGTCCCGCCCGGCGCATAAATTACGATGCCGCAAACAAACGGCTCCCACGGCAAAGAGACACCGCACGTGAAAGAGAGGCGGAAACACGGACGCAGAGCACGGACAACGAAGAAGCGGCACCCCGGGCATGAATCCAGCACTGCAGGCCCTTCCCATGCTTCTGCTGATGCACCACCAAGGACGCAACGTAACGCGGAGACGCAGGTAGGCACACACACAACAAGTGCACGCAAACAGCGCACACAGTGCAAGGGCGGAAAAGCGGACAACCCCCACCAGCGCGTGCACACTACACATCCACCATCGCATCCACATATGACACACAGGCCAAATCCAAACATCGCGGAACACATGTGTACACACCACCTGGGACTAGGAACCAACCACCCCGTCACGGCCCCAAAGCGCCGATGACGCCGCCACACATGCGCACAACGCAGAGGCCAACCGCAGCGCCATGCATGCGTCGCACACAGACACAGGGACACAACCAAGCAGCACACACACCAGCCCCACCCCGAACGCACATGACACGTGACAGGCCGGCCACAGACATGTACCCAACGCCCAATTCACGGACAACACCCAACGCCACACAACCGACGCACACATGTCAGTTAAGTCACGCAACAGCAGGACACACCCCAGTGTAACAAACATGGCGAAGCACACAGCGGCGGCAACACCAACTAGGAGAAGCAGGGCCTCTTCGGGAAGAGGAACGCCAGTACCACACTGAAAAACCCATACCACCCTGCACATATGAACAAGACACATGAAACGGAACACCAAAGAGCCCGGTGACCGACAACAGGTGGCCCAAGAATTACATCCACACACAAGGCCCAACGCAGAGCGGAAAGGCAGGCTGCCGCCCACACAAGGGAGAGCAGACAGCACTGAATGACCTTCCATTCCAACTCCGAAACCACAGCCCTACGACAGAAGCCGGTGAATACAGCCATTGTCCAAGAATAGACCAACACAGGCATGCCGAGGAGACCGACCACACGGCAGATAGCGCATATCACAGAAGCACACAACGGACGGGGAAGAAAGAAGAAAACACTCCCCCATGTCGGCCACATGCAAGTTAATTGGAAGGAGTCACACAGCACTGACCTTGAACTGTCTGAGAAGCATGTGGGAAGAGGGCCCGTGTCCTCCAAACAAGCAAACAGAACACAAGTCCTGTCTCCCCACGACAACACAGAGCTCACAGCAACCCCGGAGCGTGCACATTGCAGACTGCACACACAGCCGGAGCACGCCACCTCTACGAACCGCTGCGAAATGGCAACCGCAACACACCTACCCAACTACGCCGAAGAGCTCAAGCTGTACAAAACCAACCTGTTCCATACATTGGGATGCGATCTCCTGTCCCTGCTGAACGTAAGTTACCGACTGACTTACCGCATCACATTGTTCAGCTGCGTCATGCCCGTCTTCTACTGTCGGAGGTGTCCCTACCAGCATCCCGTCGAGATATGCCTCTCCAACCCGGCATGTCTGAAGGCGGACCTGCTACCACTACTCCTCCCTCTGGACGCACACGACAGGGCCTGCTCTGCCTATGGGGGCATGGCGTATGTGGCCAACATCGCACGCGCACTGAAATGGAACCACTGTGCCTCCACACGACGGATCATCGAGAACAGCTACATCGAATGTCACCCAGCATGCCCCATCATGGTCCTCCAAGGGACAACCTACGAACAACACCTTGACAGCCACCATCCGCTTCATTGGCTGGCAAACATGGACACCACCAATGACATCGAAGCCCTGCTGGACGGCATCGCATACCTGACAACCTGTAAATACGTCGGACCACAACGCAGGTTCCCCGAGTGACCTATGAAGTCCAACCCCGCACCCATGCTCAGCTTCCGCACGGACTGGCCAGTCACCACCACAACAGCCATACCAAACGACCGGCAACTGTAACCACACCATCAACGACATCGCCATGACATCGGATATGACCGGGACATGCACACTGTTCCCCATCACATCCAGGAACACCGCATGCATCGTGGGAGGCAGTGGCATGGGCTCTGTGCATCGCACCCACATGGACGGAACTGCACGAACAACCAGGACACGACATGGATCCAGCGCACATGGACACACACACCGCTCAGTGGACATGAATAGGTCGCCTGGAGTCTGTGGGTGCTGCACCCCTCCCACCCCGCCCCGGGAATCCCATACCAGGACCTTTGCATGGACGACAAGTGCATACAACAACAACACGACCCCAGTGACTGTGACATGTCCAGTAACCACCACAGTGCAACAACAAGTGGCACGCCGCTGCATGCACGCAAGCACATGCCCTGATGTCATCTCACATGCACGCGTGCATGAGGAACAACCGCAGCAAACCTGTCACATGGAACTGAGATGGACTGTGCCCATGATGCCGAGCGGTCTGGTAGGCTACATGTATACCGTCTGTGTCAAAGTCCGCAGCTCCGCAGCTATACGTAAATGTACATTAGCACAGCCTTGGCCAAGCAGATGTAACCCCACACCCTATCCCATTTGTAATCATGCTCAGTATATCCTCAATATGTATTCCGCTGCCAGTAGTGTCCACTATACTGCATCACAGAGGACAGAAGACTCAATATAATGTTTGAAACCAGAACTGTCTCCGCTGACTCATTTCACAAGTACGAATGAGAGAGGATGAGAGTATGTGAAGTACACGGCAGTCGTGACATGACCATGTAGTCCACTGGTATTGGATGTCAACGCAAATGAGTAGCACTACTGTGGAAGACACACATGTGTCGTGTGAAGTCGTATGGACGCAGTGCTCAGGTGGGTGGGTGCGACGGGTAGATGCGCACATGCCAAGTTGGAGCACGCCGTGTTGGGAGGGCTCATGAACAGTACACCACCGCTTCCCTGGGCATTGTGAGAGGACACCTGTCGGGGGAGTGAACACGTGTGTGCACAGCAGCCGGGCACACGTACAAAGCGGTACCAGGCGCACCTCAGCCCACCCTCTGTGGACGAGCTGGATCCTGTTGTGCGCCCGCCATGCCCCTTGACAAGGCACACACAGCCCCAGTCGACCAGGTGTAACCCCAACATAGTCAATCCGCACAGGCGATACAGGGCACGGGATGGCAGTGGAGCATGGTGTGTGAGAGGTCTCCTCGCGCTCCTCCTGGTCATATCACGCAGGCAATAGAACCTCAACGTCCAGCATGGCAAAAAGTCAAATGGAAGTGTAGGGGGACGCACCACAGCACGAGCAGCACTGACGTCACGGGAGGTGGCTCGCACCATCCCATCCATTGCCCATCATACCAACCACGCCACATGCCATTGCGACTAAGTGCAAGCGCGTGCGCCACCACCCCTGAGCCCTCCCCAGAGAGGCCAAAGAGTGAATGTGTGGGCCATCAGCCACAGACGGACGCGGCCTGGCCGCAAGGGCAGCCACAGCCACTGGGTGTCGCAGGTGGCGGATCCGGAAGGCGAAGACTGTGATGCATAGTCCATGCAGGCCGGGTCTCCATTTGGGGCACCACGCAGGTGGACGGCGTCCCGCCACACATCATACCCTGAGACAGCCCACTCGTGCAACTGGACCCACACATACACTCCTTGCCCTCTCTGGTGCGAGCTTGGGGCTGCCTGTGCAAGCGCTAGCCTCGCAGGTGAGCATGCATATTGGGGGGCGAGGGGAGGACATGAGGGCTGGGGCGAAGATGACTGTATCACTGTCAGTTAGTACAAGGGATGACCCAGATGTGGAAAGGAAGAGACGTGTCCCGTGTGTACTGCAACTAGTCGCCAATCCAACTACCCCCCATGTCCGGAATGTAAGCCCGCACCTAGGCCCGCCCATCCGCCACATCGAACATACCACCAGCACGACAACCTTCCCATTCGAAACACTGACTGGGGGTGGCGACCAGTGAACAATCATGTGTAGCCTACCCACGCGTACATGTGGGCCCTCCATGATCATTGGGGCCTAGATCCCCATGTGCATGCACATGGCAGTGGTATGTCTCACTTGCCATTGCCATTGTTGGGAGACCTGTGTAAGTGTATTGTGGCCGTGCCGTCCCAGCTTGACAGCTGGGCTGTGGCTCATGTGCTTGCTCAGTCATGTCAGTGATGTGTATGCGAAATTGCTATGTGCCGTGTTGCTTTGACATGTGTCCTCTGCCATTTAACCCAGGCGGAGACCGAACATTGACCGCCCATACCAATTGCTGGCGGACATGGACGATACAGAGGTAATCAGGAAGTTTCGGCTGGACAGGCCAACTCTGCATCGACTGTGTGCCATGTTAGAGCCCCATCTCCGTCCCCGCAGGGTGTATCCGACTGCTGTCACCCCCACGGCTAAGGTGATGGCCGCCATGCATTTCTTCGCCACTGGGTCATTCCAGCACACAGTGGGCAGTGGAGGAGGGATGTCCCAGCCCATGTTCAGCAAGGTGCTGAGGGATGTACTGGCAGCCATGATGCTGTACCGGAACAGGTACATCAGATTCCCCAGGGCTCGTGAATTGGCGGCAGTGAAGGGTGCATTCTATGCCCTTGGCAGAATCCCACACGTCGTGGGAGCCATTGACTGCACTCATGTTGGCCTTGTTCCACCACAGGCCACTGAGCACCTGTACCGCAACAGGAAGCACACGCACTCCCTGAATGTGCAAGTGGTGTGCCTTGCGGACATGGTGATCACCCACGTGTGTGCAAAGTTTCCAGGCTCGGCCCATGACGCACACATAATGCGCAACAGCATCTTGCCACGACTGATGGCCAATCTGCAACAGGATCGTGGCTGTATTGTCGGTGAGTATGTGGAGTGGTGTAGCGTGCTGGTTGTGCGATGCTGTCCCCTGTCCAGTTGGAATAGCAACGGTTCTCTGTGTCCCTCACACCCAGGTGACTCTGCGTATCCGAATGGGGCATGGCTGCTCAGTCCATTGAGGAATCCTCGCACCCCAGCAGACGATCGATACAATGAGGCACATGGGAGGACCAGACGTGTGGTCGAGCGTACCTTTGGCCTCCTCAAGTCCAGGTTCAGGTGCCTGGACCGCACCGAGGGTGCACTGGCGTACTCCCCACAGAAGGTGTGCCAGATAGTGGTGGCGTGCTGCATGCTGCACAATCTGGCCATTCGGAAGCAGATCCCCCTCATTGTGGATGACGGAGATCAACCAGGGCCCCAGCCCGCAGACCAGGACAGCTCGAGTGAGGTGGACAGCGGAGAGGAGGAAGCTGGGAATGTGCGCCAGCAGCTCATCGCCCGCTACTTCACTTGACGGTGAGTGTCCATGTACGACGGCTGATGTGGCTGTATCTGTGCAGGTGTGTGTGTGCTGTGTCAGGGTGGCCGTTTGTTCACTGCGTGCTGTGTGTCAACGCTCCATGGCCAGGGTAGTATGCCACTGTTGGTGGCTGTGGCATTGTGCCCTATTGCTCTGTGCGATGTGTGTACATTGCTTGTAGTTGTTGACATGTACTGTGTGATGGGTGTGTGACACACTCATTGAATGTGCTCCTGTTCTGTCTCCCACCCCTAGGTCCCTACAGGCCCTCCGGATTCCATTTCCATGCCACGCATCAGGTGCCTTTCCGCCCAAGGTGGCCGTTGTATTCCGTACAATAAAGACACAGGGCACAAACAGCAGTTAGTGAAAAAGGTGCATTTATTACAAACTGTGACATGTGATTGTGTGTAAGGTGATGACAAAAGTGGTGCGTGCAGTGACAATGAGCTGTCGGTCATGGCTGCGTGATGATCAGGGTGTACCCACTGGTTCTATGTCCATAGTCCAACACACACATGCCATCCAGATGGCTGTGTGGAGTGGGATCGTAGAGCAAGTCAATGCAGTGGCTGGTCAAGGAAGGCTGGCGGAAGGCTGGCTGGCTGCCTCACTTGCGACTGGAGCGTGCGAAGTCCTCCCGGGAGATCTGTTTCCTCTTCGGACGGCCCCTTCCACGTTTGGGAGGGGGTGTGTGGTGGCGACCTGCTGGTGGTGGGTGAGGTGTGCTCACTGGCTGTGGACGCAGGGGAAGTGGACACTGCTGGCCGACCCTGCGCCCTAGCAGGTGGTGGCAGAGGTGGTGTTGCTGGCCTTGCCTGTGACCCCACCGCCACCACCAGCTGGCCCATGAGGTCCACGAGTTGGTCCATACGGGACACGAATTGGCCCATATGGGCGTCCATGGACCTCAGCACCCCCAGCACCTCCCGCGTGTCAGTAGCAGACCTGGCCCATTGTCCTTGGGCCTCTTCATAGGCCCCAAGGACTCTGTCCATTTGAGGCAGGGCATGGCTCCCAGGGGAGGCTGGCGTTTCCCTGACCCTGCTCCTCCTACCAGTCCTGCTGCCACCGGCCTGCCCACTAGCCACATTGCTCACCACGGTCCTCGCTGTGGCTCCCAGGGTGGATCCAGTCGGCCGGGCCACCACCTGCGCTGGGGCTGGTGCCAGCGAAGACGTGGTGGTGGTGGAGGCGGTGGTGGTCGGTGCGGCGATGGTGGCGGTTGCGGCAGTGGTAGTGGCCGCAATGACCGTGGGTGTGGCCGCAACGACAGTGGCAGCAGGGGACTGGGACTGTTCAGCATCCCTGGATGATGGGTTGGTGGGTAGGAGGGGTCCTGGGGAGCGGCTGGGCCCTGCCACGCCAGATGGGCCAGCTTGGTGGTCCGTGTCCGAAGAGGTGGACAGATCCTCCAGATCCGTGTGTCCTCGTTGGGGGCTTGTAGGCTGGCTGTGCTGGCTGCTGTCTCCATCCCCAGCGTCCAGCAGTTCGTCACCTGTGGAGAGAATGAGATTTGTTATTGTGTTGCACCTGGCGAAGTATGTATTAGTCGTCTGACATTGGCAGTTCGTGCAATCTCGTACATGGGTTTCCCGGAGGCGAGTGTGTGGCTGTGGCATCTGTAGGTGTGTGTGCTAGGCAATGGGACTGTGTGCTGTGCACATGTGGCATGGGACGGATTGGCCATGCCGATGGGTGTGTTGCTTTGCCCCTACTCATTGTGACTCTGGTGTATGCGGGCTCCTGGCCCATCCTGGGTCTGGTTTGTACTTTGCTTTTGGAGTTCAAATGGAACGCTTAGGAACGCATATGGCAACATGGGGGCCATGCCCCAGATTCGCATTTGGGAGGGTATATGCTTTTGGGGTACATGCTGTGAGCCATGGGTGCCGAACGTGACATGTGTTGTGGCAGCATGACAGTGCATGGTCTGAGGTGTGTGCATGCCTGACATGCCCTGCATATTTGCTGTCTGTTGTGGTTACTGGACATGGCATTGGACGCATCGTTATGAGTGAGTGATAGTTGTGTGCCAGCCAACGTATTGCAGTTGTCCCATCTCCTTGGTGTGCGTGCTGCCCTGTGCCATGTGCATCACTGCAGTGCTCGGGGGGTGTGGCCCATGTTGTGTGTTGTTGCTCACAGTGTGTCGTGCGCTTAATTGACTTCTGGCACATGGTTGGTCATGGGCATGTGTCTTAGCGTGACTGCTGTATGTGTGGCAGCTGTGCGGATGACATGCCTTTCATGAGACTGGGGCTGACGGATGGGATGGATGGTATGTTGTAGGTGCATGGTGTGTCTGTGTGTTTGATGGGTTCAGTGGTGTTCGTGTGCATTTCTGTTGTTCCGCTCTGTTGCGTCTAGTGTTGTTTGTCTTACATAGGCGTAGTTGTGGGGTGTGTGGTTGACAGGCAGTAGGGGCTACATGGACAGGACTTCAATGGTGTTTCGGTTGTGTGTGATGAGTTGCACAGTGGCTGCCGTGTGGGACTATATTCAGTGTGGCTTGTGCATGCAGACGTGGCTCCTTGGGTGTTGCTATGTCTGTGATGGGTCATGTGGGGTGTGAGTCTGCTGTTCATGTCCGTGTGCACATTGTTCACTTGTTCGTGACGGTGGGCGGTGCTGCGTGTTCGTGTGCTACGTGACATGTCCCATGTGTTGGTGGTGTTATGGTCCTCATGCCTCCAGTAATCCAGCCCTGTCCAGTTTCCCACCTGCAAGTTGTTCGTGCGTGCACTGTACTGGATGCCACATGGCTCTTAGCGGGGGTGCTCCATGTTGCAGGTCTGTGGGGGTGCGGGGGTGTAGTGGGTCGTGGGGGTGGCTGTACACCCACTGACACCGATTGCTGTGGACCGTGATGTCTGCCTTTCGGCTGTCGTTGTGCACTGCGGTGGCTGACACGTGGGTGTGGGGTGTGGGGGATGCTCCTCCTTGCTGTGCTGTGGGACTGGGGCCTGGTGTGTGTTGTACTTGGGCTGTCCCCCTCCGACCCACTGCACTTTGTGTTCCTGCCACTTACCTGTTACTTGTCGGTTGGTGCAGCTGTGCCTGACACATGGGTGTGGGGAGTGCTCCACCTTGCTGTGCTGTGGGACTGGGGCCTGGTGTGTGTTGTACTTGGGCTGTCCCCCTCCGACCCACTGCACTTTGTGTTCCTGCCACTTACCTGTTACTTGTCGGTTGGTGCAGCTGTGCCTGACACATGGGTGTGGGGAGTGCTCCACCTTGCTGGTCTGTGGGAGTGGGGGCCTGGTGGGTGTTGTACTTCAGCTGTCCCCCTCCGACCCACTGCACTTTGTGTTCCTGCCACTTACCTGTTACTTGTCAGTTGGTGCAGCTGTGGCGGACACATGGGTGTGGTGGGTGCTCGTTGTGGCGCTTCTGGCATATTTGTGGACCTGTTGGTGGTTACGTGGCTGGCTTAGTGTACACATGTCCCCACGCATCTTACAGTTGTTCGGTTTGGCCTGTGTGTGGTAGTGTCTGTTGCATGTGCGTGTGATGTGTTGTGTATTGTGTGCTGGACATGGGGGTGTTTGTCCCTGGGAGCTGTGGCATGGTGGTTGCGCATGTGTGTACATAGCGGTGTGCTGGTATACATTAGTTTGTACTTACCAGCCTCCACTCCCCCTGCTAATCCGGCGAGGATCTCCGGATGGATTACGACTCGCACCTTCTCCTCCCACGCTTTGAAGGTCTTAAAGAGCGCGGGATTCCCTCCGCCAGTGATGGCAGCCAGCTCTCTGTTTTTGCCCTCCTTCTTCTTGACCAGGCTCTTTACGTCATTCCAACGTTTGTTTATCTCGGTTCTGTTCCTGGGCAGGGTCCCGACTGCATTGACCTGGTCTACGATCCGGGTCCACATTCTGTTTCTGGTGGCTAGTGGTGTGTGCTGGACCATGTTCCCATAGATTTGTGGGTACACCTTGATGATCTCGTCAACCATGACCGTCAGCTCCATGGGCGTGAACTTGGGCATCCTTTGTGGTGCCATGGTGTTTGTGGTGGTGGTGCGGTGTGTGTTGTGTAATGTGCAGGGGGTTTGTGGTGCCGGTGTTTGGTGGTGGTGGTGGTGGTTGTGATGTGTGCGTTTCTGTGGTGTGCTGCTGTCCTTGCTGTGTCACTGTGTCCTCTCCTCTCCTCTCTGGTTTGCAATGTAGCAAGGGGTTGTGGTCTGTGGGAGTGCTGCTTTTGTACTCACCTATGTGGGTGTGTCCTCATGGTCTGTTGTTTTCAGGTGTGTTGTGTCTGGGGTTCTGGCCTTTGTATTTTTTGTTTGTCCGGGGGTGTTTTCGGGATGTGTACTGTGCTTGTGTATTTGTGCGTGCTTTGCTGTGTGGACTTGTTGGCCATGTTGTGTGCTATTGGTTTTGTGTGCGGATGGTTTCTGTGCAGGTACGTGGGCGCCATGGCTTCTGCCGTGTCGATTCTCATCGGCGTTGTTTGCGCTGGCGGGCGGTATATTTGTTGTTTTTCCGCGCTCATGGCGGTGCGATCGTAATTTCACGTGCGGTGTGTCGGCCGTGTGGGCGGGCGGTTTTGTGTTGTCGTGCGTGTTTCCGTCCGTGGCGGGCGGTTTGACTCCGACTCGGACGATGGCGGGCGGTATTTTGTATGATTTTTCCGCCGATGGCGGTTTTCAGTTTGTGTACTCATAATGGCGTGGTCGGTGTTCAGGCGGTGTGTGCGGGTGGATTTTTGCCGCTTCCATGCCTGGCGGATTTTTTTACGCCGGGTATCGTAATGTGCCCCTAAGTATTCAATTTCTTGTACAAATTTCAATACTCTATTTCGTGTTGCAGCAAGACCTAGACTTACCCAAATGATTCCTCTTGACTTTGAATATAAACCTGCAGAGGACAACTGATCCGAACATTCGTAGGATCCAATCTCTCGATGGGAAAGCATCTTCAAACTAAAGCTGTACAATTTGTTACTAAGAGTCTTCTCTTGTGAAATTTCTTCCCACAATTCTTTCAACTCCGTCTTTTCAGATTTGGTTATATATGATGTAACATAGCAAGCAACAGCAATCGAATTATCTGCAACATATTGGATATCCATATTTACATTCCACATCGTCAAAATCACTGGATTGTAGTCATTAATATACTTTGAATCTACACTTCTTTTTATATTGTAAGTATTCTTCGGAGTTTTTCGAGTTATAGTATGCCTTACTGCTCACATGAAACTGTTGACTCTTCCTTTCGAAATTACTGGACGTGGGAATCCAAAACGACATTTCGTATAAAATTTTCCCTTAGACTTGTATTTCCGGCGACAATATTTCCCACATCGATGACTTTCAAACCGTAAAACATGTTGTCTTAAGCTATTTTCTCCTCCTGTTTTTGGAATAGCACAGGTAACATAGTCTTCAATGAAAGACAAAACAGTTTCATCAGAATCGGTTCCAAATTTAGGAGCATCCTTGATCCATAATAGCATGTGTATATGAGGAGCACCTCTGGCTTGGTACTCCTTTCTCCAAAAGAAATCAATAACTTCTCCAAGAGGTGGATTATTTGTATTGCAGATAAAAGACATCATAGCTTGAAACCTATGATTAAAATATCTGCACACATTCACAGGATCCAAGGAACACAGTTCTCCAGCTGTCTTCAATTCAATGCTTTTAATATTTGAATTTGCTTCTCGTAGAAATTCAAGTAAATCGTCCCATGCGTATTCAGCACAAAGCTAAGCGTAGCAAACCATGTGGGGGTTATAGGGGTTCCTAAGTTCCTTAACATACATTTAAGTTCTCCATGACGACGATACCAATACTCATTGGTACCACGTTGACATGCGATCAAATTAATTAACTGAGATTCTAAATGATCTTCTCTTTGTTGAACTTTGTCAAAAAATTCCTTTGCAGAAAGAGGTGTAAGATGAACTCTTGTTTTTAATATGTGGTTCACTGCATATGAAAGTCCAGACAAGTCACTTTCAAACAGAAGATGAAATAATATTGAACACACTGTCGAAATCTTGGATCTTCTGAATACAATCTTGTTGAACGGTATTCTGAAGCTGGAATCTGTACTGGTCGTTCATCATATCGTCCACCTTTTCCAGTGGGGAAGAGCTGTGGAAAACAATGGGCTTCTAAACTTCTTTCCCAAACACTCATGGGAGTTCCCTTCGCTTTCTTCATTTGGAATAATTCAATAGTATTTCCAATCACTTCTTTTGAATGTAAAGGATGTATACTATAATGTTCATAAATTTCTTCACTCCTGGACTTGTCCACTTTTTCGATTTGGCCAGTTGAAATTTCTCTATCATCTCCTAAAGATATTTCTTGTTCTTCCAGATATATATTTTTATAATAAATATTGTTTTCTATGAGATATAACGTAGCTTTTTGAACTTTGGTGACATCTACTAACTCTTGCCATATTTTCTGACTCTTTGTTGGTACACCATTAACTAGAATAACTACAGGTTCAGTTACTTCTCTCTCTACACTAATAGTTTCAATATTTTTCTTAAAATCTAAAGGTAAATACACAATTCTTCCTTTTAAACCTCTTTGTAAATCTGTGGGAGGTAGCTTACCTGTTTTAGGCTCCATACCGACTATAGCCTGAAACGGGTGCACAGATTGAATTAGAATGGACTCATATGTATTTAAATCCACCAGTTCCGGTGGAATAGCTACCAACTCTAGGTTATTATGTACAGCTCTAGCTGGCATTTTGTTTTCTTCTAGTTTGCTGTAACAATATTTACAAATACGTTGATCACTACCCAACTCAAAACGACCTTCCACCAACAAATAAGCACCAAATTGCTCCCACTTATCATTGTTTTCCTTTTCACTTTTTAAGTACACATCAACATTCCTAGTTTGACTTCTATAGTGAGTACGTCGACAACAAATACAAACATAGTTTGGTTTCTCACAAGAAAATACCTTAAACTTTGTAATTTCTTCCACAAACTTCTCAGTAGTACTATCTTCCACCTCTTCTTCAACACCTACACTTATCAAACTCTCACTTTCTCTACACTCTTCTTCAGTACCAAAGAAACGAAACTGTATATCATCACAAACTTTTTTTACATCCAACACTGAACCATGCAAAAGAGCAGTGTTTATTTCACTTAAAGATAATGCAGGACTTTTTACATAGTACAATCTTCTTACTAACTTACGCATTTCTGAGTGATGTACTGTTAACATTCTCAAATGATGAAAAGTACTATGACACACTTTTCTAGAAAGACAAGCCAGAGAATGACCCTGCAAGCCAGTATTTTTTTCACTTTACAAGGATCTAGTCCTTGCAACATCTTAATTTTCAGTTTAACACTTTTTTTATTATACTCTCGTAAGAAATTTTGTAAAATATCAATAGATTCCTATCGTATACTACAAATACTACTACAATCCCACCTATACACAGGAGCTTGTGAACGTCTCCCTTGAACTTCTTCAGCTATTACTTCTTCCACATTTCTAACTACCATCTTTTCTTTTTCAATTGGTCAACCATTTTTAACTTCACAAGAACGACCACTGGTATCAACTGCGTGAACTAATGTATTTTGTTGAAAATAGCTTTCTTCATTAAAAAAAGGTTCAGAACTAGAAGTGTGCCTCCATTCACCCAAACAAATTGTTTTTGCAAAAGTTAGTTCTATTAACAAGTCTTTTTCTTTTACTTTTCTATTTCATAAAATGCGTTGTTTTATTCAATGTTTTCATTCTCTTTAATACTAATATAAACAATCTTCTTTTCAATTCAAAAGCGTTTTCAACTACATTTTCAATATGTTGCTTTTTCTTGTAAAATACGGATCTTTTTCTATGTTTTTTGCAATCTTTCAATAACTTTTGTAGTACTCTACTTTTATACATTCTCTTTCTAATGTCTTTAAATTCTTTCATCCTTCTTTCAACATAGATTTTTTTCACATAACCAGATTTTCTATTAATATGTCCTTTTTTCATTTCCTGAATGGTTGTACTACTTTTCTTTTTCTTTTCTCCTATTTGAAAATTCGTAATCTTCTTTAAAACTCTTTTAACAAAAATCATTAGTTCTCTTGCCAGAAGCCTTTTTCTTCAATGTCACATGTTGTACTTTATCTAATTTCTCCTTTTCTCTTTCCTTTAAATAGTATTGTTTTTTTTCTTTTCTTTTCTTTTGATATTTTCTTGCCATACTCAATCTTTATTACTAATAATGGTGAGTATCTGAAAAGAAAGAAAACTTTTGTTAAATCATTTAATATTAATAAAATAATTATATACAAATATTGCCATATATAAATAAAAATATATTTTAATTGCATTCCAAAGGTATGTCAGACACTGCAGAATTCCTACAATTAGAAGACATCACAACCTATACAACAAAACCACAGAGCACAACTAAAAGATTTCTCTTCTGCTATCCAAATCAAATTTGAAGTGCACTCTGTAGTCCCTAGGTGATTGCATGAGAACAAAAGTACTGCCTGGATGATTGGAGGAATACTAGGGTACTGCCTGGGTGATTGCATAAATGCATAGGTAGTGCTTCAGTGATTTAATAACTGCATGAGTACTGGCAAAGTGATTGGAGGAGTGCATGGATCCCAACACAGTCATTGCAGGAGTGCAAGGGTAGTGCTTGGGTGATTGAAGTAGTGTATAGCTAATGCATTGGTGATTGCATAAGTGCAGAGGTAATGTCTGGGTGACTAGAGTACTAATTAGGTTATGTCTGGGTGATTGCATGAGTTGAGGGGTAATATCTGGGGGATTACAGGAGTACATAGGAACTGTCTGGGTGATTTTATAAGTACATGGGTACTGCCTAAGTGATTGGAGGAGAGTATAGATCCTGACAGAGCGATTGGAGGACTGCAAGGGTAGTGCTTGGGTGATTCGATTAGTGTATAGCTAATGAATTAGGCCCAACACTCTCAGCATTACTAGAATGGTAAAGCAGCAGGACAAAAGTGATATTTAAGGCATGTAAGGAAATGGACTGCAACAGAGGTGCAGAAAGAGGGAAGAACAGTGCAGAAAGAACCAATACACGTGCCGGATAACGGAAAAAGGGTGCAGAAAGAGGCACGAGGGTGCAGAAATAACAAAAAGAAGTGCAAAAAGAAGCAACAGAGGTACTGAAAGAGGCAAGGGAGGTGCAGAAAGAGAGAACAGAGTTACAGAAAGAGGCAAGTGAACTGCAGAAGGAGGCAAGAGAACTACAGAAAGAGGCAACAGAAGTGCAGAAAGAGACAAGTAAGGTGCAGAAGGAAGCAAGATAAGTGCATAAAGAAGTAACAGAAATGCAGAAAGAGGAAAGAAGGGTGGACATAGAGGGAAGAGGGGTCCAAAAAGAAGCAAGAGAGGTGCAGAAAGAAGCAAGAGAACTGCATAAAGAAACAACAGAGAGGCAAAAAGCGGGAAGTGGGGTGCAGAAAGACACAAAAGGGAAACAGAAACAAACAAGAGAGGTGCAGAAAGAAACAAAAGAAGTGCAGAAAAAAGGAACAAAGGTGCAGAAAGAGGCAAGAGGGGTGCAGAAAAAGCGCAGAGTGGTGTGAAAGACACATGAGGGGTGCAGAAAGAAGCAACAGAGATGTACAAAGAAGCTAGAGGAGTGCAGAAAGAAGCAACAGAGGTGCAGAAAGAGGCAAGAGGGGTGCAAAAACAGAGAAGAGGGGTGCAGAAAAAGGCATGAAGGGTGCAGAAAGAGGCAAGAGATGTACAGAAAAAAACAAAAGAAGTGCAGAAAGAATGAACAGAGGTGTAGAAAGAGGCAACAGGGATGCAGAAAGAGGAAAAAGGGGTGCAGAAAGACCTAAAAGGGGTGCAGAAAGAAGCGACAGCTGCAGAAACACACAAAAGAAGTGCAGAAAAAAGGAACAGAGGTACATGGATACTGTCTAATAATTGAAAGAGTGCATGGATAATGTCTGGGTGATTGCATAAGTGCAGGGGTAATGTCTAGGAGATTGGCGGAGTGCATAAGTAAAGTGTGGGTGATTGCATGAATGCAGGAGTAATGTGTGGAAGGTTGTATGAGTGTAGTGGTAGTGCCTGGGTGATTTTATAAGTGCATAGATACTGCTTGGGTGATTCAAAGAATACAGGCCTAGTGCCTGGGTGATTTGAAGAATTAAACGATACTGCCTGAGTCAATACATAAGTGTATATGTACTAGCTGGATGATTTAAGAAGTGCTTTGGTAATGTCTGTCTAACTGTATACTGCAGCGATAATGCCCAGGTGATTCCATGACTACAGGGATAATGCCTGGGTGATTGCATGAGTGGAGGGGTAGTGCCTGGGTGATTATATAAGTGCATGAGTAGTGGATACATGATTCAAAGAGTGCATGGGTAATATCTTGGTGGTTGCATGAGTGCAGCAGTAATGCCTGAGTGATTACAGCAGTGCATATGTAGTGCCTACTTTATTGGAAGACTGCATGGGTATTACTTGGGCGTTTATATAAGTGCATGAGTGTTCGGCCTTGCGAAATATAAAGCAACAGACTATTACATGACACAACTACAAGTCTCTTCGTACTGTCAGAAGCATGCATACATATGTCTCTATGTTTTCAAATCATCATCATATCTAAAAGAAATATATATACAATATTTCTGGAATATAGTGAAACCTAGAAACTGAAACATGTAATAGATCTGCCTGAGTGATTGCATAACTCCATGGGTAGTGCTTGGGTGTTTGTATGAGTGCAAGGGTAGTCACCGGGTAATTGCAGGAGAAAATGGATAGTGACTGGCTAATTGCATAAGTGCACACATAAACATTGAGTGCATGGATAAGTGTAAAAATAGCACTTGAAGGCAAGGATGAGTCATGGAGTAGTACCTTTTTTTTTTTTTATTGACTTTTTTTTTTTTTTTTAATTCTTTTTATTAACATTGCTCATGTTCAAGGTAGTACACAGCGGCAGTTCATGATATAGTCACAGGGATCACAGTTCGTCATATATTTTGCATGCATGGAAATGCAGATGAGTAATTGCAACAATCTTCTATCCCAACCCATCTTGTACGGCTCGAAACCTTTGCCAGGGACCCCACACCTTCCTCCATTTGTTCACACATCCCCGGGACCTATAGACCGTTTCCTCCGCCCTCTGACACCAATCCAAGTCACAGAGCCACTGACCCCACGAGGGGGGCGCCTGTGCACCCCAGCACCTGGCAATATTGCCTTTAGCCACCCCTGCTGCCAGCCCCAGCCAAATCTCGTTATGGCGTGTCCAGTCCGTGGCTCCTTTGATCATGAGCAAGAGCCACTTGGGCTCCAGTGGGACCGGGGACCTCACTACCCCCTCCATCGTTTGCGTCACCCTGGTCCAAAACGGAATTATGAGTGGGCAATCCCATAGAATGTGATAGAATGAGCCCTCCCCTTGACAGCCCCTCACACACAAGGGCGATAGAGTCCTACCCCAGGAGAACAGGTGGGTGCGGGGATAATAGACCCTGTGAAGTATTTTTAACTGCACAAGGCGGAATTGCGGCCGGATCGCGACCTCGCGAGGGCTCTGCAGGGCGTCCTGCCAGTCGTCGTCATCTAGTGTTCCAATGTCTCCCTCCCATCTCGCCCGCAGGGGACCCAGGGGTCCGGCATATTATTAATAAGTTTTCGGTAAATCGTTGACGTGGGTTTCGTTAGAATGGGGTCGAGAAGGAGCCTGTCCTCCATAGGGGAGTACTCCGGGATGGAAGTGCCAGCACGGATGTGGGCCCGCAATGCATGTATAAGGCGCAGGTAATGGTAGTGTTGGGAATCATTAAGTTGATATTCTGTTTTCAGAGCCGCAAAGGGGACCGGGGCCCCCCCTTCCACACATCACCAAGATACTCAATGCCGATCAGTTTCCACCCCCTATAGCCTGATAGTCCCGCCACCTCCTTTAGCTGATCACCCGTCCAAAGCGGGGTCCGTCCCGTTAGGGTGTTCGTCCAGCCCAAGAATTTGTTGGCCTCCCTCCAACAGTGGAGTACCACCCCGGTGTGCGCGGGCAGATCCCGACCCCGCCCGCGGGAGTAGAGATATGACTCGCAGGTTCCCCCAATCATAGCGTGCCTATCCATTCTGTAAGCCGGCTCCGAGGTCGGCGCGTAAACCCAGTCGTTGACCACCTCCAACTGTGCTTCCCAGTAGTAGAGTTGAACGTCCGGGAGGGCCAGCCCCCCGTCGTACACCCCCCTCGTAAGCTTCTGCAACGCAATCCTCGGGTTGCCGCCGTCCCAAAGTAACGTCCGCAACTCCCGGGAGATCCGCTTAAATGTCGCCGTCGGGACCAGGTACGGTGTGTTTTGGAGGATATATAGAAGTCTTGGCAGCGCCAGCATTTTAAAGAGCGCCACGCGCCCCATCAAGGACAAGGGCAGGGACCTCCAATGTCCAATGTCCACCCCCAGCCTCATCAGTTGAGGCTCCAGATTTCGGGCGAAGAACTCCCCTGTGTCTCTGGTGACGTACACTCCCAAGTACCGGAATCCAGCGGTCTCCAGCGATGCTGGGCAGTCCCGCGGGATGCGAGGAGGTGGACCCGACAGAGGATAAACCACCGACTTGGTCCAATTAATCGAGTAGCCAGAGTAGCTACCGAAAAGGGCGAAGAGGTGGAGAGCCCGCGCCATGGAATGGTAGGGTCTGGCCATATACAGGACAATATCGTCAGCGTATAAAGAAATACGCTCCTCCCATTCATCCGTGAGTGCCAGGCCCCAAAGGCCCTATCTCTTCTGATCCAATGAGCGAGCGGCTCCAAGGCGAGGGCAAACAGGAGCGGTGACAGGGGGCAGCCCTGCCTAGTGCCCCTATACAGGGCGAAAGCCCGGGACGTCACCCCATTGACCCTCACCCTTGCCATCGGCTGCGTGTATAGGAGTCTCACCCAGCTACCGAACACGGGGCCCAAGCCCAGTCTATTCAGTACCATAAGTAAGTATGGCCATTCGATGCTATCGAAGGCCATTGAGCGTCCAGCGCCATCAGTGCCGTCTGCGCATGTCCCACGTCCTTAGTCATGTGCAGAATACCATGAGAGCCTCCGCAGGTTGTGCCGAGAGTGCTCCTGTGGGGCATAAAACCCGACTGGTCTACATGCACGAGGTCGGGCAGTACGGATAGCAGTCTTGTCGCTAAGGCCTTGGCCAATACCTTCGCCTCCACGTTCAGGAGGGAGATAGGCCGATAGGACGAGCAGCAGTCCGCCGGTTTCCCGGCCTTATGAATAACCACAATCGTGGCCTCTCTCTGGTCGGGCGGAAGCACGCCCACCTCCCGTGCCTCAAGGAACATGCGTCGCATGGGCTCCAGTACCACACTCGCCTGTTTCTTAAAGATTTCGACCGGGAGTCCGTTGGGTCCCTGCGCCTTGCCGGCCTGGAGGGCATTGAGGGCTTCTCCCAGCTCCGCTCTTGTGAGGTCTGCATCCAGACACTCAGTTTGTTCCTGAGATAGCATAGGCAACGCAAAGTCTCGCAGGAATTCCTCACAGTCTCTCTCGGTTCTGGTGCACACTGGGGTATATACTCCTTCATAGTAGGACGCAAAAGCCTCCGCAATGGCTGCGCTCGTGGAAGCCGGGCCCCCGAACCATCCCGCACCTCCGTAACCCAGGAACGCTCCCTGTCACGACGCTCCAGCCACGCAAGAAGCTTCATACTCTTGTCCCCTGCATCATATATCCGATGCTGCGTGGCAAGGGAGTAGGCACGTGCCTCACCCTCCGCTAACGAGCGAAGTTCCCTGTGCTTCATGGCCAAAGCATGATTGCGCTCCGGCGAGGGCGACGCACTGGCCTCTCGCTCCAGAGACTCGATTTCGCGCTCCAACTGTTGAATCTGCAGCGATTCCTCTTTCTTCTGGGCACCGATCAAAGCCTGGGCCTGTCCCCTCAGGACCGCCTTATATGCCTCCCACAACGTTAGCTGGGAGGTAACCGACCCCTGATTGTCGGAGAAATAATTCTCGGAGCCCTCCCGAAGCTTATCAGTAATCGAAGTGTCTTTTAACCGCCACGGATCTATTCGCGGGAATGCGGCACTGTCTACCACCGTCCCCTGAAGGAGAACACCCACCGGAGAGTGGTCCGATATGCCTCGCGCCATAATACACGGGTCTACAAAATCACCCAACTGATCCCCCGCGTGAAAATATAGTCCAACCTCGAGAAGGAGCCATGTCTGGCCGAATAAAAGGTGTAGAGTCTACGGGCTGGGAACCGTGTTCGCCATATATCGCAGAGACCCATTGCATCCGTGAAGCCCCGCAGGCCCGTCTCCCCTCCGCTGGCCCGTCTGTCGCCTGACCGGTCGAGTTCGACGTTCATTACCGCGTTAGTGTCACCCCCCAGGACCAGAGTGCCGTTGGGGAGGTTCGCCAAATGTGTCCCCAGTTTCTTGTAGAGTGTGGCATGCAGGCCAGGCGGGATATAGCATGAGTACAGGAGCACCGTACGTCCTTCCCATCTCACCGCCACCGCCGCGAAGCACCCAGCGTCCTCCGTCCAGGAATTTAGTACAGTTACTGGCAGACTCCTACGGACCAATATTCCCACCCCCCTCGAGCCGGACGTGAATCCGGAGTGGGCTACCATCCTGTACCCGAACCTATCTAAGGCCCTGCAATTATTACCCCGGAGGTGGGTTTCCTGCAAGAGCACCACATCTGGGGAATGGCGTTTCAGGTGCTGTAGTACTAAAGTTCTCTTGATCTTGTTGCCCATCCCATTGACATTCCATGTCCATATTTTTATCTTAGCCTGATCCCCCATCCCCACTGTGAATCCACAACCTCGACGGATTTCCACCCTGCCACTGCGTAGTGCCCCCACAATACAACAGCATTGAAATAAATATAGTGACATGAGCTAAACTTAAACTTCCCATCAACCCCATCCCACCCCCCCATTCTGCTCCCCCTCCCTGCCTCCCTGCTAAGTGGGCCCCCAACCCCCACCTTAAAAACTTGCAGAGTGCCTGTCGCCCAAATAATCCCATTTCAACTAACTGAGGGAACGTAAGCCCACAACTCGCAGAAACTGGCACAACTGACTGTCGGATTTCCACCCCTTAAGCAAAAAATTAGCACACACCCTCCCCCCTCCCCCAAACCCCAGCGGGCCAACGCCTAGAACCCTTTGGACGAGCAGTCCACATCAGCCAGCGCGGTCACTTACAGTCTCGGAGATGTTCAAAATGTTTGTGCAGCATGACTAGTGGCCCCCAACTCACCAGGGCACAAGAGCGCGCGCCTTTGCCTGCCTCCCCCATGTGTAGCCCTCAATGCGGCCTATGTCCCCATCAGTCCTCCGGTGGCGGGCGTTCACGCTCCTGACTCCCTCGGGCTGGTGCTATATCCTTCCCGGCCTCACGAGAGGTGTCGTTGGAGGTCCGGCGTCGTGCTCCACCCTGGCGGCCCACGGTCCGCCATCCCTCTATCCAGTCGCTCGCCTCCGCCGGAGAATCGAATTTATTGACTTTTTTAATTCAACAACACAACAGGTACAGTACATGGTAGGCATCATATTTACATTGCATGGAGACGTCGGTGCAATGCATAGAAAAGTGAGATTGAGGATACAGGACACAATACGTCATATCTGGCATAGGCATGGTATACAGAATTTCACAGCTGTTGTACTATAGGGCGACCCCGCTAAGTTGAGGCCTAGCGGTCTCAGTTTGTCAGATAGTCTACGCACGTACAGCGCTATCTTCATTGTCTCTTGCAGCCACTCTTAGCAGGTAGGTGGTGAGAGGTTCCCAGATATCACAGGGCCGTGAGCGGAGCGGAAGCAACTCAGCATATATATTGTTTTGCTCCTGACAGTAAGTGAGGTCTGCCAACCAGTCCTTAAATTTGGGCGCCCTTCCCCTCCCCTATCTACATGCGAATTTACGCTTGGCGATGAGGAGGCCCAGCGCCAGGAAGCGTTTGATACGGCCTTTGTGCCCGGGTAGGTATCCCAGGAGACCTATTTCAGGTGTGAGATCAAGCTGCCCTCCCACCATGTCTCCCAAGGCCGCTTCCAGCTCGGTTCAGTAGTGTGCTATGGGCCCGCACTCCCATGCAATGTGTAAAAAACCAGCTCCCTCTTGTCCGCAGCGGTCGCATTTGTCACTATCCCGCAATTGAAGTTTGTGCAGTTTCACAGGGGTGTAGTACATTCTGTGAAGGAATTTAAAATGTATAATCCGAAAGCGGCTGGTGGCTGTGATGCGTTCAGTTTGTTGGCAACAATATGCCCAGGCCCCTTCCGTGATTGGATGACCTAAATCCGCTTCCCACCCCTGTTTTGCTTTTAGGGTGTTATGCGTCCCCGCCCCTATGGTGGCCCTATATATACGGGACACGGCATGTGGTGCCCCTGCATGTATCGTTTGGTGCAATGGGAGTAGTGTGGGGGGTTCCTCCGGGAACAAGGGTGTGGCAGCCTTATCGTCCTGTCGCAAACGATGTAAAGGAACTGGTCCATAGCGGTGGGGGGAGTGTCGCCAAAAAACTCTGCTGCGCCTTTGAATTGTCCTAGTTGGTACATGTCCCCCCAGGTGTTAACACCGAACTTGAGGAGCATACGCTTACAGATGCCTTCTTGGGTGACTGGCAGATTGTGTTGGTCTTGAAGGGGGAGTATCGGGGAATATAGCATGGGAGCTTGGGAGCGTTTGGCTATGGCATGCCACGCGTTATTAGTACAGGCTACTGTGGACCGTTTTCCCCCAGCTGTTTTATTATCTGCGCCTAGGAACCCTGTGAGGGGTACGGGTGCCATAAGCCCCAGTTCTACCGCCAGGTGTGTCATGAAGGGCGGAGGCTCAAGCCAAACGCGGCTTAGTGTGCCTGAGCACTTAGATAGTAAAGTTCAGGATCGGGCGCTTCAAATCCGCTCTGAGCAAACGGCAATGTGAGGGTGCTCCACCTGATCCGGGGCTGTTTCCCGCCCCAAGCCAGGCGGATAAGCTGACTCTTCAGTCTGGTAAAGAAGTGAAGACCAGGGGAGAAGGGGATGTTTGTAAACAGATATAAAAATTTGGGCATGATGACCATTTTCATTAGGGCTATTCGGCCTGCCACGGAAAGCGGAAGAGCTATCCATCTGGTGATCGAGTCCTCTACCTTAGTAAGGACCACTCCATAGTTCGCTCTCGAGTTCATCTTGATCTTTGGTTATGTTGATGCCCAGGTAGCGGACCTCACCCTCACACCACTGCAGCGGGTAGTCCATTGGGAAAGAGACGGTACACCTGGTGAGCGGCAAGACCTGAGACCCCAGTTTATGGTGATACCCGAGAAGGCCCCAAATTTTATTATTTCGCGAATCATGGCATTGAGCCCGTCTGCAGGATCACACACATATAGCGTGACGTCGTCCGCATACAGTGAAAGTAAGACGGGCCGGGTGGGGTAATCTAGCGCATACTGCTTATGGTGCTGTCGCAGCATAGCAGTCAGCGGCTCCATTGCTATCACGAATAGCAGGGGCGAGAGGGGACACCCCTGTCGCGTACCTCTGGAGATGCTGAAGGCAGGGGAGCATTCCCCGTTCAGGAGCAATGTGGTGCAGGGACGGTGGTACAGCAGTTTAATCCACACGAGGAACGCGGGTGGAAACCCCATATGCGTTAAGACTGCGAATAGGTATCCCCATTCCAGGGAGTCGAACTCTTTGGTGGTGTCAAGGAAGACCGCTACCGCTTGTTCCTCCTGATCAATACCATGCATAATAGAGAATAGGGTCCGTAAATTGTGAGAAGTTAACCGGCCCGGTATGAAACCTGCTTGGTCTGGCCTGATGAGGTTGCCCATCAGAAGCGTGAGCCTATTGGCCAACACTTTGGCTAGTACCTTAACATCACAATTAATTAGGGATAGGGGTTGATACGAATCCGGGGAGTCAGGGGACTTCTCGGGTTTCAAGAGCGAGACCAGCATTGCTTCCCGCATGGTGGACGGGAGCGTCCCTGCTTAGGCCGCGTCTTCATATACCACTTTCAGAAACGGGGCCAGCGTATCTATGTAGGTCTTATAAAATTCAATACCTAGGCCGTCTGGGCCCGGCGCCTTCCCATTCCCCATTTGCATGATGGCCTCTCGGATTTCGTCTTCTTCAATATCGGCCGCTAAGAATTCTCGTTGTCTATTACTGAGCCAAGCCAATTCTATCTGTTGCAAATATTGTGAAGTCTCGTCTTGACGTGTCGTACAGGACGTGTACAGCGTTTGATAATGAGTGTCTAAAACCCCCATTATGGCCGGGGTATCCCGGTGTGCCGTGCCCTCCCCGTCCCGGATCACCATCACATGATTCGCCGTCTTTGGTGGCCTAATGGTCTCTGCAAGTGCTTTGCCGGGGCGCTCGCCCTCACCATATTTGCACGCCGTGTGATATTTACAACAAAAGAGGCACTCCCTTTCCGCTTCAGCTTGATACTCTGTATGTAGTTTGCGAATTTTGGCTAGAGTGGGACCCTCGCGCGCCGCGTGAGTGCTCGTCTCCTGCTGCTTGATATGGCGTTCCAGGCTGGCTATGGTTGTGCGAATATCTTTGAGGATGCCCCCCGCTTTGGCCATGCAATGGCCCCTAACAGTGGCCTTCAGCGCTTCTCATACAGTGGCCGAGGAGGGTACTGAGTCTATGTTGAGCCTCAGGAATTCTTCTAGTGTTTCTCCCAATTCCGTTATAAACACCGGATCGAGGAGCGTCGTGGGCTGTAAGCGCCACATCCTAGGTTGGGGCGTGGAGCCCGGTGGGTTTAGCAGCATAAGCACTGGAGAGTGGTCTGAGTAGGTGCGCGCTAGGTGGCGGGTGGAGAGGGCGTGTATTGCCATATCTTGCGACTCAAGCCAAAGGTCCAGCCTGGACCAGTTGTTGTGTACCGCCGAGTGGAATGTTCCCTCACGCAGCATGGGGTGGTGGTGACGCGAGACGTCCACCAGCAGGTTGTCCGCTATTATTTGCTGTAATTGGTGTTGCGCTTTGGAATAGTGGTGAGGCAGCGGGTGAGAGCGGTCCTGTGTGGGATGCAGTGTTAAGTTAAAATCGCCCCCCCATATGAGATGAGTCGAGCCTATGTTAACTATGCGTGCCCATAAGGTGATAAAATAGTCTTCGTCATCCACATTAGGCCCGTAGCTACATACTAATGTGATCGAGGCTGACGCTAGCCTGCCCCATGTCATGCAGAATCTGCCCTGCGGGTCAAGTGCAGAACCCTCCTCTATGTAAGGTACCGGTCTTTTGATTAGGATAGCAGTACCTCTCGAGAAGGCTGAGTACGAGGAGAAGTATCTATGGGAGGCCCATCTGGAAGCGAACTGAGGCTGCTGTGTAGGGAGAGTGTGCGTTTCCTGCAGCATAGCTATGCTGACATGATGCCTATCCAAATAGGCCAAAATGTGCCGTTTTTTTCTAGGGTCACCTAGCCCTCTGACATTCCATGTGAGGAGTCCCATGTGCGCTGTGGTGTTATCTCTCTGTCCCTCATCCGCCATTACCTAGTGTCCCGTATGTATGTAGGTGTGATGTACGTGCGCCTGCTTCTGAGTTCGTATTGCACCCCCGTAGCCTGTTATCCATTGCAAACTTGGGAATGCCTACACTGGTTCCCCAACAACCCTCCCACAGCGGCAACTCCAACTTGCCGTGCACAGTCCCCAATCTCGTAACCCCTCCCAACATATCTAAAAAAACTTGCATAAACTGTGTCACAGCTACCCCGAGTTGACATTCCATCAGCAATGCTGTGTAGATACATAGCATCATCAACATAAGGACATTGTGGTATAGCGACATGCAGGTGCTAACGGTAAGGAGAATGAGTAGTATTCGGATCTCAGGGTCGCTGGTGACCTCTGTTTGAAATGTCCCCACCATACAAAAATAAAGGCAACAGCCGAACAATACAATCCCCTCTAATGGAGGAAAGGGGAACACCCTCGGAGACGTGTGCCCCAGGGGGCGTGACTGCACCTCCCGCACCATCATGACGTGCAGGAGGGGGCCCCGGAATGCAAGTTCAATATCCTGCAGGGTTGTCACTGTCTATAGTCAATTCGGTGACAGTTCGGGCAGTCATACAAGGACAACATGTAGCGTTACCTGCGACTTGAAGCGAACAGCTATACCGGCAGTGCCCACAGGAGAACCTGCGGGGAGTGGTCAGCAGGCGAACATCAATTGTTCTCAGTCCTCATCATGATGCGCTGGGTCTTCCCTGCCGCCTGATGGGGAGCGCTCCGCTATCTTGGCAGCCAGCACTGTCTTCTTGAAGAAGTCCGCCGCTTGTTGTGGAGTGTTGCAGATATGGTGCTTGTCCTCGTAGGTGAGCCGCAGCCGTGCGGGGTAGAGCATAGCATACTCCACTCCTTCTTGCTGTAGCTTCTTTTTAATAGGTACGAATTTCTTCCGCGCCTCTTGGACATTGAGGGTGAAATCGGGGTACAGTGATATAACATTGTTCTGAAAGATAACGTCTTTCATCTCCCTCGCTTTACACAAAGCTGTATCGTGGTCGCGATAGTTGAGCAGTCTTGCGAATATGGGCCGGGGCGGTGCACCCGGTGGGTGCCTCGGTGCCAGTGTTCGATGCGCCCGTTCCACGATGAGCATTCACAAGAAGGTCTCCTGGCCGAAACATGTAGTGAGAAGCCTTTCTACGTAGTCTTCCAGCCGGCCTGTGTTGGTTGTCTCAGGGACACCAGTAATGCAAATATTGTTCCGCCTTGAGCGGGCTTCAATGTCTTCGTTTTTTGCCGTGATTACCTTTAGCAACTTGCCAATGTCTGTGAGTTGCCCAGCCGCCTGTGCGTGGTCATCTTCGAGGGTGGAAATTCGTGTTTCAGCCTCCTTTATTCTGCCGTCTTGTTTTTCAATGTTTTGAGTAATCTGGTCCATTCTGGCGCACATGGAATCCATTTTCCCTTCAAGGAGGCGAAACTAGCTTTCATTGTGTTGAGCAGCGTCTGCATGACCACCACGTCCGTGCCCTGGTTCGCCTGACCAGCGCCGTCCTGCTCCATTTCGGGTGGCTGTCCTCTGGGCGTTCTACGGGAGTCGAACGTGAGCTTGGGTTGTTTGCCATCCGGCTTCCCCATTGTCGCACCGGTCTTGGCAGGAGGCAGTGGCCTGGGTAATCACTTAACTGGTGTCCTATACGCCGGTGGGTGCAAGTGCTGTTCGGCGGCTTCGGGGTCCGTATCGAGTGCCCTAGTGGGTTCTGGTACTGTTCGGGCGAGCCAGGTTCAACTGGTATGGACTTTGCTTGGAACTTGTACCTTCAATGAGATTGATCCTTCGGCTCCCACCAGCACAGAAAACGGGCGTCCAGCTAGGGCTTGTGATGCCTTGGAGCTCTGGGGCCACTATTCCGGCAGCGGGCCCTCTTCTCTCGCGGCCCAGCGGGTCTCGTCACTTCATGTCGGTCGCTGCCACCCCGTTCAAGTTCCTCCGGGCGCCGCTGTTGTCCCGACTGAAAGTTCACCAGTGGCTCTCAAGTGCCCTGCAGCAGGAATTGGACCTTTGCGGGTATGGTTGCTCGCACCGCACGTCCGGTAGCGGATCCTCTCCTCACGCGGCCTAGCCGGTCTCGTCTCGTTGCGCAGGCCGAAGGTTTACACAGCACTCAACTGGTCAACTGAAGCTGGTGGTTCGCCGCCGAAAAGTCGTGTCGCTTCAACCGACCTACGGCAGCACAATGGTGGGGTTAAGGAGTGAGATTACCCCACGGGTTAAGGATATATGCTGGATCGGGGCTCCGGGGGAGACGGAGCCTCACTACAGTGCGGCCATCTTGTCCGAATGCCCCCTAGCGTCTCCGTCATGTAGTAGTACCTATGTGAATAGATGATTGCAACAGTAGGACCTGGGTGATTGAATGACTGCAAGGGTAGTGTGTGGGTTATTACTTGACTGCATAGGTACAGGCTGCATGATTGTATGACTGCAGGGGTAGTACATAACAAGTGCCTGGGTGATTGCATGACTGCAGGTGTAATATCTGGGGGATTACTGGAATACATAAGAAGTGTGTGGGTGATTTTATAAGTCCATGATTAGTGCCTGGGTGATTACAGAAGTACTAAGGTACTATCTGAGTGGTTACAGGAGTGCAAAGGTAGTGCCTGGGTGATTTAGAAAGTGCATGAGTACTGGTTGAGTGATTACATAAGTACAAGAGTAGTGCCTGCGTGATTGAAAGACTGGAAAGATAGTGCCTGGCTGAATGAAGCACTGTATACCTAATGCATTGGTGATTGCTTGAGTACAGGGGTAACGTCTGGGGGATTAAAGGAGTACATAGGTAACGCCTGGTTGATTGCATGACTACAGGGGTAATATCTGGGGATTTACATGACTACATAGGAAGTGACTGGGTGATTTTATAAGTGTATGGATACTTCTTGGGTGATTGCAGGACTACTGAGGTAGTGCCTGAGTGAATAAAGGAGTGCAAAGGTAGTGCCTGGGTGATTGCATGAGAACAAAAGTACTGCCTGGATGATTGGAGGAGTACTAGGGTACTGCCTGGGTGATTGCATAAGTGCATAGATAGTGCTTCAGTGATTTAATAACTGCATGAGTACTGGCAAAGTGATTTGAGAAGTGCATAGATCCCAACACAGTCATTGCAGGAGTGCAAGGGTAGTACTTGGGAAAGTGATTTGAGAAGTGCATAGATCCCAACACAGTCATTGCAGGAGTGCAAGGGTAGTACTTGGGTGATTGAAGTAGTGTATAGCTTATGCATTGGTGATTGCATAAGTGCAGAGGTAATGTCTGGGTGACTAGAGGACTACATAGGTGATGTGTGGGTGATTGCATGAGTTGAGGGGTAATATCTGGGGGATTACAGGAGTACATAGGAACTGCCTGGGTGATTTTATAAGTGCATGGGTACTGCCTAAGTGATTGGAGGAATGTATAGATCCTGACAGAGCGATTGGAGGAGTGCAAGGGTAGTGCCTGGGTGATTCGATTAGTGTGTAGCTAATGCATTAGGCCCAACACTCTCAGCATTACTAGAATAGTAAAGCAGCAGGACAAAAGTGACGTTTAAGGCATGTAAGGAAATGGACTGCAACAGAAGTGCAGAAAGAAGGAAGAACAGTGCAGTAAGAAACAGCAGAGATACAAAAGAAGGAAAGAGATGTGCACAAAGAGGGAAGAACAGTGGAGAAAGAACCAATACACGTGCAGGATAACAGAAAAAGGGTGCAGAAAGAGGCACGAGGGGTGCAGAAATAACAAAAAGAAGTGCAGAAAGAAGCAACAGAGGTACTGAAAAAGGCAAGGGAGGTGCAGAAAGAGAGAAGAGAGTTACAGAAAGAGGTAAGTGAACTGCAGAAGGAGGCAAGAAAACTACAGAAAGAGGCAACAGAAGTGCAGAAAGAGGCAAGTGAGGTGCAGAAAGAAGCAAGATAAGTGCATAAAGAAGTAACAGAAATGCAGAAAAAGTGAAGAAGGGTGGACATAGAGGGAAGAGGGGTGCAAAAAGAAGCAAGAGAGGTGCAGAAAGAAGCAAGAGAACTGCAAAAAGAAACAACAGAGATACAAAAAGGGGGAAGTGGGGTGCAGAAAGATGCAAAAGGGATACATAAACAAACAAGAGAGGTGCAGAAAGAAACAAAAGAAGTGCAGAAAAAGGGAACAAAGGTGCAGAAAGAGGCAAGAGGGGTGCAGAAAGAGCGAAGAGGGGTGTGAAAGACACATGAGGGGTGCAGAAAGAAGCAACGGAGATGTACAAAGAAGCAAGAGGAGTGCAGAAAGAAGCAACAGAGGTGCAGAAAGAGGCAAGAGGGATGCAAAAACAGAGAAGAGGGGTGCAGAAAGAGGCATGAAGGGTGCAGAAAGAAGCAAGAGATGTACAGAAAAAAACAAAAGAAGTGCAGAAAAAATGAATAGAGGTGTAGAAAGAGGCAACAGGGATGCAGAAAGAGGAAACAGGGGTGCAGAAAGACCTAAAAGGGGGGCATAAAGAAGCGACAGCTGCAGAAACACACAAAAGAAGTGCAGAAAGAAGGAACAGAGGTGCAGAAAGAGGCAAGAGGGGTGTCAAAGAGGGAAGAGGGGTGTGAAAGAGGCATGAGGGGTGCAGGAAGAAGCAACAGAGGTACAGAAAGAAGCAAGAGAGGTGGAGAAATAGGGAAGTGGGGTGGAGAAAGAGGCAAGAGGGATACAGAAATAAGAAGAGAGGTGCAAAAAGAAACAACAGAAGTGCATGGGTACTTCTTGGGTGATTACAGGACTATTAAGGTAGTGCCTGAGTGAATAGATAAGTTCAAAGTTAGTGCCTGGGTGATTACATAACAGCATGACTAGTGGCTGAGAGATTACATAAGTACAAGGCTAGTGCCTCTGTGATTGAAAGAGTACAACGTTAGTACCTGAGTGATTATACAAGTGCATGAGTAGTGGCTACATAACTCAAAGGGTACATGGGTAATACCTTAGGGATTCCATGAGTGCATAGGTAGTGCCTGGATGTTTCCATGAGTGCAGGAGTAATGCCTGAGTGATTACAGCACTGCATATGTAGTGGCTGGATCATTGGAAGACTGCATGGGTAGTACTTGGGTGTTTTTTATAACTACATGAGTGTTGGGCCTAGCAAAATATAAAGCAGCAGACTATTACATGACTCAACTACAAGTCTCTCCATATTGTTACAAGCACACATACATATGTCTCTAAGTTTTCAAATCATCATGATATCTAAAAGAAATATGTATACAATATTTCTGAAATATAGTGAAACCTAGAAACTGAGACATGTAATAGATCTGCTTGAGTGATTGCATAACTCCATGGGTAGTGCTTGGGTGATTGTATGAGTGCAAGGGTAGTCACTGGGTAATTGCAGGAGAAAATGGATAGTGACTGGCTAATTGCATAAGTGCACACATAAACATTGAGTGCATGGACAAGTGTAAAAATAGCACTTGAAGGCATAGATGAGCCATGGAGTAGTACCTACGTGAATAGATGACTGCAACAGTAGGGCCTGGGTGAGTGTATGACTGCAAGGGTAGTGAGTGGGTTATTACTTGACTACATAGGTACAGGCTGCATGATTGTATGACTGCAGGGGTAGTACATAACAAGTGCCTGTGTGATTGCATGACTGCAGGGGTAATATCTAGGGGATTACTGGAATGCATAAGAAGTGAGTGGTTGATTATATAAGTCCATGAGTACTGCCTGGGTGATTACAGAAGTACTAAGGTCCTACCTGAGTGATTACAGGAGTGCAAAGGTAGTGCCTGGGTGATTTTATAAGTGCATGAGTACTGGCTGAGTGATTACATAAGTACAAGAGTAGTGCCTGCGTGATTGAAAGAGTGGGAAGATAGCGGCTGGCTGAATGAAGCACTGTATACCTAATGCATTCGTGATTGCATGAGTACAGGGGTAACGTTTGGGGGATTAAAAGTGTACATAGGTAACACCTGGGTGATTGCATGACTACAGAGGTAATATCTGGGGATTTACATGACTACATAGGAAGTGACTGGGTGATTTTATAAGTGTATGGATACTTCTTGGGTGATTGCAGGACTACTGAGGTAGTGCCTGAGTGAATAAAGGAGTGCAAAGGTAGTGCCTCAGTGATTTCAGCATGACTACTGGCTGAGTGATTACATAAGTACAATGGTAGTGCCTCCGTGATTGAAGAAGTACAACGGTAGTGGCTGGGTGATTATATAAGTGCATGAGTAGTGGCTACATGATTGAAAGAGTGCATGGGTAATATGTTGGTGATTGCATGAGTGCATACATAGTGCCTGGGTGATTGCATGAGTGTAGCAGTAATGCCTGAGTGATTACAGCAGTGCATATGTAGAGCCTGCATCATTCGAAGACTGCATGGGTAGTACTTGGGCGTTTTTATAAGTGAATGAGTGTTCGGCCTAGCGAAATATAAAGCAGCAGACTATTACATGACAAAACAACAAGTATCTCCATATTGTCAGAAGCATGCATACATATGTCTCTACGTTTTCAAATCATCATCATATCTAAAAGAAATATGTATACAATATTTTTGGAATAAAGTGAAACCTAGAAACTGAGACATGTAATGCGTCTGGGTGATTGCATGACTACAGGGGTAATATCTGGGGATTTACATGACTACATAGGAAGTAACTGGGTTGATTTTTATAAGTGCATGGGCACTTCTTTGGTGATTGCAGGACTACTGAGGCAGTGCCTGAGTGAATAAAGGAGTGCAAAGGTAGTACCTGTATGATTTCTTAACTGCATAAGTACAGCCTGCATGATTGCTTGACTATAGGGGTAGTACATATCTACTGCCTGTGTGATTACATGACTGCAGGGGTAATATCTGGGGAATTACTGGAATACATAAGAAGTGAGTGGGTGATTTAATAAGTCTATGAGTAGTGCCTGGGTGATTACAGAAGTACTAAGGTACTACGTGAGTGATTACAGGTAGTGCCTGGGTGATTTTATTAGTGCATAAGTACTGGCTGAGTGATTACATAAGTACAAGAGTAGTGCCTGCATGATTGAAACAGTGGAAAGATAGTGGCTGGCTGAATGAAGCACTGTATACCTAATGCATTGGTGATTGCATGAGTACAGGGGTAACGTCTGGAGAATTAAAGGAGTACATAGGTAACACCTGGGTGATTGCATGACTACAGGAGTAATATCTGGGGATTTACATAACTACATAGGAAGTGACTGGGTGATTTTGTAAGTGTATGGATACTTCTTGGATGATCGCAGGACTACTGAGGTAGTGCCTGAGTGAATAAAGGAGTGCAAAGGTAGTGCCTGGGTGATTTCGTAACAGCATACAAACAGCCTGCATGATTGCATGACTGCAGGGGTAGTACATAACTAGTGCCTGCGTGATTGCATGACTAAAAGGGTAATATCTGGGGATTTACATGACTACATACGAAGTAACTGAGTGATTATATAAGTGCATGGGCACTTCTTGGGTGATTGCAGGACTACTGATGTAGTGCCTGAGTAAATAAAGGAGTGCAAAGGGAGTGCCTGTGTGATTTCTTAACAGCATAGGTACAGCCTGCATGATTGCATGACTATAGGGGTAGTACATAACTAGTGCCTGGGTGATTACATGACTGCAGGAGTAATATCTGGGGAATTACTGGAATACATAAGAAGTGAGTGGGTGATTTTATAAGTCCATGAGTACTGCCTGGGTGATTACAGAAGTACTAAGGTACTACCTGAGTGATTACAGGAGTGCAAAGGTAGTGTCTGGGTGATTTTATAAGTGCATGAGTACTGGCTGAGTGATTACATAAGTGCAAGAGTAGTGCCTGCATGATTGAAAAAGTGGAAAGATAGTGGCTGGCTGAATGAAGCACTGTATACCTAATGCATTGGTGATTGCATGAGTACAGAAGTAACATCTGGGGGATTAAAGGAGTACATAGGTAACGCCTGGTTGACTGCATGACTACAGGGGTAATATCTGGGGATTTACATGACTACATAGGAAGTGACTGGGTGATTTTATAAGTGTATGGATACTTCTTGGGTGATTGCAGGACTACTGAGGTAGTGCCTGAGTGAATAAAATAGTGCAAAGGTAGTGCCTGGGTGATTTCTTAATTGCATGACTACTGGCTGAGTGATTACATAAGTACAAGGGTAGTGCCTCCGTGATTGAGGTAGTGCAACGGTAGTGGCTAGGTGATTATATAACTGCATCAGTAGTGGCTACATGATTGAAAGAGTGCATGGGTAATATCTTGGTGATTGCATGAGTGCATAAGTAGTGCCTGGGTGATTGCATGAGTGTAGCAGTAATGCCTGAGTGATTACAGCAGTGCATATTTAGTGCCTGCATCATTGGAAGACTGCATGGGTAGTACTTGGCATTTTTATAAGTGCATGAGTGTTCGGCTTGGCGAAATATAAAGCAGCACAGTATTACATGACACAACTACAAGTCTCTCCATATTGTCAGAAGCATGCATACATATGTCTCTACGTTTTCAAATCATCATCATATCTAAAAGAAATATGTATACAATATTTTTGAAATAAAGTGAAACCTAGAAACTGAGACATATAATGCGTCTGGGTGATTGCATGACTACAGGGGTAATATCTGGGGATTTACATGACTACATAGGAAGAAACTGGATTGATTTTATAAGTGCATGGGCACTTCTTGGGTGATTGCAGGACTACTGAGGTAGTGCCTGAGTGAATAAAGGAGTGCAAAGGTAGTACCTGTATGATTTCTTAACTGCATAGGTACAGCCTGCATGATTGCTTGACTATAGGGGTAGTACATATCTACTGCCTGTGTGATTACATGACTGCAGGGGTAATATCTGGGGGATTACTGGAATACATAAGAAGTGAGTGGGTGATTTAATAAGTCCATGAGTAGTGCCTGGGTGATTACAGAAGTACTAAGGTACTACGTGAGTGATTACAGGAGTGCAAAGGTAGTGCCTGGGTGATTTTATAAGTGCATAAGTACTGGCTGAGTGATTACATAAGTACAAGAGTAGTGCCTGCATGATTGAAACAGTGGAAAGATAGTGGCTGGCTGAATGAAGCACTGTATACCTAATGCATTGGTGATTGCATGAGTACAGGGGTAACATCTGGAGAATTAAAGGAGTACATAGGTAACACCTGGGTGATTGCATGACTACAGGAGTAATATCTGGGGATTTACATAACTACATAGGAAGTGACTGGGTGATTTTGTAAGTGTATGGATACTTCTTGGATGATCGCAGGACTACTGAGGTAGTGCCTGAGTGAATAAAGGAGTGCAAAGGTAGTGCCTGGGTGATTTCGTAACAGCATACAAACAGCCTGCATGATTGCATGACTGCAGGGGTAGTACATAACTAGTGCCTGCGTGATTGCATGACTAAAAGGGTAATATCTGGGGATTTACATGACTACATACGAAGTAACTGAGTGATTATATAAGTGCATGGGCACTTCTTGGGTGATTGCAGGACTACTGATGTAGTGCCTGAGTAAATAAAGGAGTGCAAAGGGAGTGCCTGTGTGATTTCTTAACAGCATAGGTACAGCCTGCATGATTGCATGACTATAGGGGTAGTACATAACTAGTGCCTGGGTGATTACATGACTGCAGGAGTAATATCTGGGGAATTACTGGAATACATAAGAAGTGAGTGGGTGATTTTATAAGTCCATGAGTAGTGCCTGGGTAATTACAGAAGTACTAAGGTACTACCTGAGTGATTACAGGAGTGCAAAGGTAGTGTCTGGGTGATTTTATAAGTGCATAAGTACTGGCTGAGTGATAACATAAGTGCAAGAGTAGTGCCTGCATGATTGAAAAAGTGGAAAGATAGTGGCTGGCTGAATGAAGCACTGTATACCTAATGCATTGGTGATTGCTTGAGTACAGAAGTAACATCTGGGGGATTAAAGAAGTACATAGGTAACGCCTGGTTAACTGCATGACTACAGGGGTAATATCTGGGGATTTACATGACTACATAGGAAGTGACTGGGTGATTTTATAAGTGTATGGATACTTCTTGGGTGATTGCAGGACTACTGAGGTAGTGCCTGAGTGAATAAAGGAGCGCAAAGGTAGTGCCTGGGTGATTTCTTTACAGCATGACTACTGGCTGAGTGATTACATAAGTACAAGGGTAGTGCCTCCGTGATTGAAGTAGTGCAACGGTAGTGGCTGGGTGATTATATAAGTGCATGAGTAGTGCCTACATGATTGAAAGAGTGCATGGGTAATACCTTGGTGATTGCATTAGTGCATAGGTAGTGCCTGGGTAATTGCATGAGTGTAGCAGTAATGCCTGAGTGATTACAGCAGTGCATATGTAGTACCTGCATCATTGGAAGACTGCATGGGTAATACTTGGGCATTTTTATAAGTGCATGAGTGTTCGGCCTAGCGAAATATAAAGCAGCAGACTATTACATGACACAACTACAAGTCTCTCCATATTGTCAGAAGCATGCATACATATGTCTCTACGTTTTCAAATCATCATCATATCTAAAAGAAATATGTATACAATATTTTTGAAATAAAGTGAAACCTAGAAACTGAGACAAATAATGCGTCTGGGTGATTGCATGACTACAGGGGTAATATCTGGGGATTTACATGACTACATATGAAGAAACTGGATGATTTTATAAGTGCATGAGCACTTCTTGGGTGATTGCAGGACTACTGAGGTAGTGCCTGAGTGAATAAAGGAGTGCAAAGGTAGTACCTGTATGATTTCTTAACTGCATAGGTACAGTCTGCATGACTACAGGGGTAGTACATATCTACTGCCTGGGTGATTACATGACTGCAGGGGTAATATCTGGGGGATTACTGGAATACATAAGAAGTGATTGGGTGATTTAATAAGTCCATGAGTAGTGCCTGGGTGATTACAGAAGTACTAAGGTACTATGTGAGTGATTACAGGAGTGCAAAGGTAGTGCCTGGGTGATTTTATAAGTGCATAAGTACTGGCTGAGTGATTACATAACTACAAGAGTAGTGCCTGCATGATTGAAACAGTGGAAAGATAGTGGCTGGCTGAATGAAGCACTGTATACCTAATGCATTGGTGATTGCATGAGTACAGGGGTAACATCTGGAGAATTAAAGGAGTACATAGGTAACACCTGGGTGATTTCATAACAGCATGACTACTGGCTGAGTGATTACATAAGTAGACTCTTAAAAAGTACCATAAAAAATAATTCCTCTTCCAACATATCATAAACATCATTTTTCCAATACTACTACTTCACTATTCTAGCATAAAACAGGTATAGAGCATAGATAATAGCAAAGCAACACTTCACTTATCTTTCATAAAAGCCTTCCCGTATTTCTAAATCCATGTATGCATATGTCTATAACTTTTCCTACCAACAACATATATAAAAGAAAAAAACAGACAAATGTATATGTGTGTTTCATACATCTATCATCTTAAAACACATAACACATACCGTAATATATGAGCAAATAGACACATATCTCAGTCACAACACCATGCACAGCTCAAAAGTTCACAGAGTACACATCAATTTTCAAACAGACACTAAAAATTATGCGGTATATATGAATAAAACTTTCCTACATCATACAAATTACTCTAGTAAATAACATCTCTACAAACATCTCAACCCTCACTTTCAGGCTGCTGCTTAACCATTTTACAACTTCTTATAATATTACACCTACCCAAATACAAAGTAGGAACCCTTCACATATCTTTAGTGAAAGTCTCACCATATTACTAAAAGCATACATAAATATGTCTGTACCATAACACTATCCAAACCTTAAAAAATCACAGAACAATTTTTCAATTTCAAGCAAACTTTAAATATTATGTGGCATATTTCAACTGTACCTCTCTAGAAACTTATAAAAAGAAGCGTAATCAATAACACCTTATGTCAGCATCTTTTAAACCACACTTTTTTGCAGCATCTTCACCATTCTACTAGTACTCACAGTCTTGAGCCTACCACATAAAAAGCAACAACATCTCTATGTTATACATCATGCACCTTCAAATGTATAAGACATATGAAAATACATATACAAGTAGAAACATACTTGAGACAGAAGTCCATGCACACCTTAAAACTTGACAGGCTTCACCTCAAAATTTAAAGCAACAGCTAAAATTATGCGGTATACTACAAATGTACATATCCACACACTAAAACAAACTACCCTAATGACTAATCCTTCTTCCAATATACACATATTACTATACAGAATCTAATTCAAACAACATTTAACTACAATAAAACAAACTACAATACACATCTGTACATTTAATAATATATTTCAAACATCACAGTTTTTGAATTATTTTTTAAGTTTAAAATAAACCTAATACATAATACACCTCACAAATTTATAACTCACCTTCCAAATCGACTTGTAGATTCTAAAATATCACAAACTCATAAATGATTTTCTTATGAACACAGTCAATGTAATGCACCACTCTCAGCAAGATAAAACCAGTAATGGCAAAGTTTCTGTCTCTTTCTGCACACAAATACATGTAAGTAACAAATCACATACCTTCCTACATTATTTCAAATTATAAAACACATTTCTATTGGTTAGACATATTAACCCTTAGCAACTCACTTCTAAAAGTGCCCAAACTGGTTCTGTAATTTTCCTGGAGTCGCGACTCCACCATGTACGTTCGCGATGGAGCCGCAAATCCATACGGGAGTTTAAAAATATATTATTTATAAAAATACCACTATTTTTTAAGAGCACACCACTTCTAAAGATACTACTGACTTGGGAAATCTTACTTTAATAAGATTTCACTTATATATAAATTACAATTTCACATTTTAAGTCCACAGTTAAGTTTCAACCCTACCCTCATTCTGCTTAATGCCAGTTTCCATAGTAACAGTTCATGGAACATTCAACTGAACTGACAGGTCACAAGTTCACCATAATTTCAAGTTCACCACACAATGTTGCAAATGCAAACAGCAGGTGTGATTGACATTTCCAAAATATGACCTTATCCTATCTACTGTACCTTTCAAACATTTTTTACTAACCAATAAGAAACATGCTTTTTAAAGAAAGTAAAATGCACCCTATTTTTTAATGTACAATGTTCTTAAACAGCCAATCAATTCTCTACTTTTTAAAAAACAGCATCTTGTCCACCATTTTATATTCCTCTCATTCTACCAACTGACTACCTCAGCTACAAACATGCTTTCAATACTTCCAGACATCCCTTCAAGATGCTTACAGTGTGGATTGTTGGACACAGCTATGTTTTCTGGTGCAAAAGGTATGCTGAACGCAGAGCTATTGACAAAGACCTAGGTTTGCAAAATGTGGAATTAAATGAATTACACAGAGAGGATTAAAGTGGCACCAATTGATGCCTTTGGTTAAAACCTTTTTGCATCTCCAACCCCCTGACCTCATGATTGTGCACTGTGGTGGCAATGACGTAGGCACATTGACTGGGGTAGGTCTTGAAATACTAATGAAGGACACCTTTGCACAATTGATGTTGCTTTTACCTCAAACTGTCTTTGTATACTCTAATATATGCCAAAGACAGAAATGGAAGTGGTCAAGTCAATTCTGTCCACAGATTGAGAAAGCTAGAAAGAATGTCAATAAAGCTGTTTCTGCTTACCTCAGAGACCATAGATGGGCTCCATATATAACAACAATCTACGTTTTCATATGGATGACATCTACAGAAGTGATGGATTACACTTCACAGATCAAGGAAACAGAGTCTTTCTCAACAACCTAAAGCTCTGCATCGGCACTTACATGTAGCTACAACAAACTTCAAAATGAAAACAAGCCTCTTTTTAGAGCCACCCTATAAGATAATACTGATTATATATTTTTTTACACATACATTAATTTTTTTATTTTTGGGGGAATCGCGAACCCATCGCGAATTCACAAAACAGAAGCACAAATTCAATGTACAACACAACACACTTTTCAAGTTTAATTATTAATTTTTAATTTATATATTTTTAACAACTCTATCAATTGTAATCTTGTCATTAACTTCAATCACAGTACCTCTTTAAAACAACTTCACAAATACAACACTACCTTCTACATTATATACTACTTAATTATTTATTTAAGGTAGATTCGCGAACCCATCGCGATTACACGGGGGCCGCAGTGAGAGCCGCGTTGGAGTTGCGACTCCAAACTCGAAAGAAAAAAAAGAAAACACAGATCCACTACCATTATTTAGTATTCGCCCCGGGGACCCCATCCCCCAAGGCCTGCCACCATTTAAAAAAAAATAAAAAAATGAGGGGGACCGCGTGGACCCCCTCCTCAGGCCAAGAATGGCCCCGGAGACCCCGTCCCCCGGGGCATGGCCAGCCTGGATTTTTTTTAAAACAGGGGGGGCCACGTGGCCCCGGGGACCCCATCCGCCGGGGCTAGGCCTCTTTGATGAGGACCGTGGGGGGAGCCCCAATGCCCCCACGGTCCCTGCGGGGAGCCTTCTGCCTTCTGCGGGAGCCAGCATTGCTTTTGGGCAAGGGGAGCTGCTAACATGCAGCTCCCTTGCTCAAGTTACTACTTTGCTTCTTGGAAGCGAGAGCAGGTTTCCTGCTCGTCGCTACATGAGCAAAGCAATGTTCTACATGACAGGCGGAAGCATTGCAGGGTGGTGGTCCCCAGGCCATCGAGGGCTCCAGGAGGGGGGCCATGCGGCCCCCCTCCCTTTGAGTGCGAAGCCCCGGGGAGGTGGTGGTCCCTGGGGCTTGGGGGGGCCCGTGAGGCCCCCCTCATTATTGAAAGAAGCCCCGGGGAGGTGGTGGTCCCCGGGGCTTGGAAAGCTCACGAGGCCCCCCTCATTATTCAAGGAAGCCCCGGGGAGGTGGTGATCCCCGGGGCAGCGTGGGGGTGTTGGGACCCCTCCACGCATTTATTTTTCAAGCCCCGGGTAGGTGGTGGTCCCCGGGGCTGCGGGGGGGCCTTGTGACCCCCGCATACAATTAACTAAGCCACAGGGAGATGGTGGTCCCCGGGGCTGCGGGGGCCCTCGGCATTTTCCCCAGGACCTGGCCCACCCGGGGGCTTAAGTACAAGGAAGCGCGGGAGCCTGCGCTTAGTTTTTTTTATATTCTCACCCGGATTCACGCACCCAGCGTAAATTTGCCTGTTTAAAAAAAAAACAAATGCTTTTTTTGGCCCTGTGGGGTCCTTGTGGGACCCCCTGAGCAGGCCTAGGGGGTCAGGGTGTTTCTACCCTGCCCCCTTTTCTTGTTTTTTATCTTTGTTTTACCTTTTTCTTGTGACTCGGTTACCGAGTCACAAGATGGATGCCAACACATTCTGGTTTGGAGTGTTGGCAGCCAATCAGAGTGAAGCTTCGTGCCCGGGAGGACTTCGTAAATCCTCCTCGGTGCTCAGATATAGATATTTTTATTTTTTAATTTCTCAGCAACCTCTGAACGGATTTACATCATTTAAAAAAGCACGCTTTCTAGACCAAGACCTACCTTTTGCCAAATTTGGTGTAATTCCGTTCAGCAGTTCGGAACTAGTAGCTTTGTCTAAAGTTTCCTATGGAAATTTACATGAAGAAAATGCGTTTTGGGACCCCGTTTTTCTCGACCCC